>CM074436.1:9588750-10830000 GCA_037101425.1 Elopichthys bambusa | reverse complement strand
TCCTTGTCTCCTCACCATCATCCTCCTCACCCTCATCCTCATCCTCCACTCCTTACTGCACTTGCTTATCCTCTTCCTCCTTCTCTCTGGTGTCCTCGACCTTTTCAATCACATCTCTCTGGATCCATTGTTCCAAAACTGAATGAATGGACTCAGGCTCTTTTATCTATCTATAGAAGGTTCTGATTGGTGCGTGATAAATTTTGACTCAGTGTTTCAACCTGGGTAACTGAGCTCAGTGAGCTCAAGCTACACTGACTTGAGTGAACAATATTGGATGCTAGTGCTTTCTAAATGGTGTAGACAATAAGAAATTAAGGGATTTGTGTGTAGAGTTTTGTAGTGACAGTTCAACAAATCTGATTCATGCATCAAAACAGGGAAATAGTGTTTATAGTTTAGGGAAATGGGTGTGCTTTTTAATAAATGACATTAAAATTTTAGTTCAAAAGCCTGGTTATAGTGTTTAAGCAATCAAGAAAAACTGTAAACACCACCCTTTTTTTTTTTTTTTTTTTTTTTTTTTTTTTACAATCGGCTGCAAACTCACATTTAGATCTGCCTTCATCTAATGAAAAAACAGTACTTGAACATATCTTACAATATGGAAGAAATTGTGTTGGAACTTCCTATCAGAATTGTTTTTTTTTTTTTTTGTTTGTTTTTTTTTTGTAGTGCTAGCAAAACAGCTGTAGGATTTACTTTGAAACAATTTTCACTCACAAGTGTGTAGTAAATTTCACCAATAATTACAACGAAACAGCAAGTAATACATTGCATTAAACATGACATTTTGAAGAAGAATGAAATACCATTTTCTTGTAAAACATACTCCAATAAAGTTTTTTTTTTTTTTACTTCGAAAATTACAGGGTGCATATTATATTGTTCTTTAATCATTTTATTTTTCTCTGAGGTCGACTTAAAATGTTACTTTTTTGCAATATTTAATTTTTCATGGCCATTTTGGACTGTGGATGAACTGAGCCATCAGCTTGAGTGTAAAGTTTATTTGTGATACTCAGAACTTTTATTTCAAAATATCAAAGAATTTAATTTTTTTTTATATTTTTGACCCTTTAAGTCGGATTCCTAATGCTTACACTTGTATCAGGGATGTTTCACATGCATATTACACACTTGTGTGATCTGCGAAGAGGCATCTGATGATCAGATCAGATGATCCAATCACCATCCATTCCAAACTAAAGTAAAGAGAAGGCCTTTTTGTCTCTTATTAACACTGAACTACTTACAGAACTTGCTCACTGAAGCTTTGTATAGAAAGCAAAAAGAAGAAAAAAAAAAAAAAAAAATGGTGCATATGATTCAAAAGGATTTTGTTTTTTGTAGTTTGAACCAACCACACAAAACCTGAAGTTTACAAACCTTATCAAAGCCACATCCGTAAGTGGTTTGACACTCTCGGCTGTTGAAAGAGCTTGCAGATTACTATAGCAGCAACTACACTGCACAAACAGATTATCAGATTAAATCGCTTGCAAAATAACAGCGTAGACAGTAAGTCCCAAAGATTAAGTTTGAAACCCAGTGCGAACAAAGCCAAGCACACATACATGTCACATGATACCTGTACCCCATGGAGGTTTTTTTTATTTATTTCACTATGGATTTCACCAAAACCTCATTCTTTTTTCAGAATCTACTACAATGAATGCATACACTGCAGTAAAACTAACACAAAGTGGTCTACATAGGCTCTAAAAGGTAAAACATGCATAGACTCAGCTGATGGTCTCTGGGCAGCTTTGCCTGGGAGAATAAGAGTCCATTAGACACAGACAGATAGAACCTCTCTGATGGCCATTAAACATTTAGAAGACAAGAACACTTTCCCTCTCTTACACACAGACACACCCGTACAACACACACCTCAAAACATATCTGCATGTCATAAATATCAATTATAAGAATAGCTTGATTTTTAAAAGACTATAATTAAGGCATGTACTTGTGCTATTTCCAAATTCATTCAGCGTTTCAATATTTGATCAAACTGATTTTGTAAACACGCTGTGAGATGGGAGATCCCATTCACAGTCAGATGGATAGCTGAACAGCCGCCTGAAAGCGTCTAGTAAAAAATCCATTGAAATGAATAACAAATGCAAGCGCAGATGTCTTTGTCATACCACCAAAATTGCATGATTTCAAAAAGACTAATTTCCCTATTTTCAAATATACTCACATCCAATCCACCTCCACATTACACTAGAGGCATAATTAGGATTTAGATCTAATATGAACAAATTTAAAGGTGCAGTAGGTGATCTGGGGAATGCTAAAGTTAGCCTGCTAGCATTGAAAGCATACAATCTCACCCTCCCTGCAAATCATCGTCCAAAGCCAAGCCTCCTCCAAAACACAGGAACGCATACACAGCTGCTCTCAGCAAAGCGACACAAGGGATGGCGTTAAACTATCTCATGTCTCAAAGCACATTACATTATGAGCGTAAACAACTTAAAGAACTTGTACCTGACTGCTGCAGATTCATTTTGGTGCTGATACTGTTGACATGACTTAACAGCTCTGTTGCCATCTCTTAATTACGGTAGTTATGGCGTGAACGCAGCATAAGCTCATCGTTTTCTTTTAGTAAGAACTGTAAAAGGTGGCTGCTGTTTGTGGTGCTCCATGACTGAAGTCTGTCTGTATAAACAGGGTGCCCGTGGGTATGTAAAAACTTGTTGACAGGCAGGTAGAACATAATATTAATTAATTCGGACTGAATATAATAATTGGATGAACATTTTATGATCCCACGCCTTCCACAGACAATATGTATTTATAAAAATAATGATTGTTATCAGGATATGAGGAGACTTTCAACCAGTATAAAAAATAAATAAAATAAAAAACCTTAGTAAAAAATTAAAATTTAAAAAATAAGTTTAAGATTCATTCAGAATCAACAGAATAAAACTTTTTCTCAAAAGGGTAGTGTTATAGTCCAGTAAAATAAGTTTAATGGACAAAAATAAATCACATATTGCACCTTCATATGGGACCTATTATGCCACTTTTTAATAGATGTAAAATAAGTCTCTGATGTCCCCAGAGTGTATATGTGAAGTTTTAGCTCAAAATACCCCACAGAGAATTTTTTATAACAAGTTAAACTTGCTACTTTTTGGGGTTGAGCAAAAACGTGCCATTTTAGTGTGTTCCTTTTAAATGCAAATGAGCTGCTGCTCATGGCCTAAGAGGGCAGAGCTTCAGGAGCTGATGCTCCAAACTCCAGTGACAGAACAAACTCACGCACTAATAATGTCAGAATCTCTCTGTAGCTGTGTTTAGTTCGAATCAAGTCTAAAAATGATGCCTACAGAGCCAAAGAATATATGCTGCAAGGAGACAGAACAGGTATAGTTTAGTTTAATTGCATTTATATCTTATGTTGTCATCTTACTTTTATCCACTATTAGTACAAGCCTATTGTAGCGAACCCATCTGAATGATGGCCAAATCTTTACTGAGGAGTTTATGAAGGTTATTGTACATCACACAAAAGATGACACGCATGTTATCACTCCAGAAAATCACTATAAGAGCTGAATAAAACAGTACAAGAAGTGCGCATTAAAGTCTTATCTATAAACTATCCCTTGCATTATCATTAACATGCACAGCGATCTACCCAAAAACACTCATTACAACTAACAGTAAACATACATATACAGACCTACCTTACGCCTTTTCGAGGGTGCTTAATAAACTGGTAAACTTTATATCCGTAAAAACTCAGATGGATTGTAATAAAGTGCGCAAGTTCTCTCTCTCTCTGCCGTGACCAGTATCGCTCCGGTGAGGATCCCATACAGTTTGTACTGATCCATCCTTGAGTAAAAACTTCAACCACGGTGTCCTCAGATGGCAGGAGTCTATGGAGCCTTGTATGTTCGTTGGTACATCCAACAACAGAACATTTGTAATGTTTTTTGGTTTTTCAGCCCCATACGCAGCACTGTGTGTTGTGATACATTCCTCCCATAATCATCATTAATTTTTTTTGTGACTTGTGCCACAGTAGACCTTCTGTTGACTCAGACCGGATGGGATAGCCTTTGCTGCCATCACGAGCCTTGGGTGCCCAACACCTTGTCGCCGGTTTGAGATTTGTCCCTCATCAGACCACTGTTGATAAATTCTCACCACTGCTGACCGAGAGCAATCCACAAGCCTTGCTGTTCCAGAGATACTCTGACTCAGTCACCTTTTCATAACAATTTTGCGTTTCCAAAAATCATTGTAAACCTAATTAGATTGTAGAACCACTGCCACCAATGGTCTCTATGATCAACTTAGCTCACAATGCTGTTTGAGAAACGCAGCCCTGATCTTTATTCCTGCCCATTTCTCCTGCATCCAACACATTGATTAAAGAAAATGCTTACCATATATTCTACCCAGACCTTAATACGTGGCCTTGTTAGGAGGTTGTTAATCGACAATATTCGCTTATTGTTTTGGCTCATTAGCGTATGTCACAATATAGAAGAAAAAGTCTGTCGATACTTCCATTTCATCGCAATTTTAAGCATTTTTTAAGTGTTATGTGACCTTCTTTGGGATGTTTTCAATTATATTGATTTGTTGTGTAAAGGCTGCACTTATATTTAATAACTATATATAGTATTTGCATCCTTTGTTATGCCTATAAAACAAAGAAAAAAAATTATGGGTCTAATATCACCTTCATTTAAACTAGACTTTCACTGAAGACTCAGATATGGATCTCAAAGAGAAAACAGAAAGTGTGTTTCTGCTCTCTAGCTTATCTGCATTCAGATGAACCGGTTATTAATATGCAAGGAAACTTTACTGCATCAATGCACCCCACAGCTGCTCAAGTAATCTTGTGAACTACAGACGCACATGGAAACATGAAAATATATGCACCACACAGAAACAATCAAGCATGCATATCAAGAGTTCTGTAGATATCCCAGCAGCTGATGTGGTGTCACCTGTACATGTGTGCTCCAGGTCCAAAGAGCATGTAATCTCAACTGTGGACATGGTTGCATAATGGACCATGCTCTGAGATAAAGCAGATGGAGTAACAGGCAGCACAAGACGTGTGGAAGTCCATTTAGAATATTTAATATTATTTTGCATGAAAACTTGTTCAGTATGTGTAAGGCAGGAGGCAAAAAAACTCAACTTTCTCTGTAAAATGCTTTTGATTTAATTCCTTACAAAGTTCCCCAAGGTATATTAGCTGTTTTTTTTTTTTTTGGAACACTGCAAAGCAACAGAAACAGAACACGCGCGGTTGCTATGGAAACTAATGCAGACTGGTCCCTTATTATGCGTTCTTTTTCGATTGAATTCAGATTATACAACAAAATGACGAAAAGTGGCTGTCATTCGAAAAGGGGGAGTGGCCATATTTAAATAGAGGCGTGGTCAGTCGCGTTATGCTTAATAACGAGTGTGAACTGTGTTTTGTTAAAAAGTAGAAAAAAGGAATGCTTTTTGCAAACCGGAAATATTGCACTGAAACAAATATACACCAAAACAATGTATTTTATAAGAGAAGCAAAACAAAAGGTGTCGAAGTGTGTAAAGACACGTCTAGCTTGAGTCAGTTTAATCAGAACAAAATGTTGATCAGATTATGAGCGGTAACATCCAGTTCATATTATCTCACCTGGAGATGCCAGATTATCAGATGATGAGCTGTGTCTGTTCCTCCGCGTCCTTTTCTCTCTTCCAGCCCGAGGTGAGAGATTTCCGGCAGGTCCTGGTAACAGAAGTGCCTCTTCCCCCGACCCGTCCGCTTCTAGCTCCGTTAGCACGCTTTCCGTCGAGTCCGAGATCCGGATCGCTGCCCCGGGGTTCAGCGAAAGTCCCAGTGATGGAACCGGCCGGGTCTTTTCAAATAACACCGCGGGCACCTCCGACGTGAGAAAGTTAGTCTCCGGTGTTAAATCTCCGCCGCCTTTCTCCGGCTCGCCGTCGGTGGGATCGCATTCTGCCATCATCGCGGACTGTGGGTGTATTCTGTCCCTGTCCAAAGAAACTCAAAACACCTCTCAAAAACCCCGCTTCATATCCGTGAGTCCGTCTTTAAGAGGTTTATTTTCTTGCTTTCTTTCTTGAAGACGCGCTGATGCTCTCGACCGATTCAGGTCCACATCATCCTTCACCATTACCGACTTCCTCTATTCTTAAGCATGCGCACTGCTACCCGCACCTCCGGACAGGTTTTTTAAAGGCGCAGTAACGCTTAAAGTCCCCATAAAATCAATATTGACAGTTCTTTTTTTTATGTAATATTGCAGTATATATTATAAATCATTTATTCTTGAACATCTTTTTTTTTTTTTCATGTGCCCTGTAATATTTAATCTTTTTTAAAGTTGTGTTTGGCTTCCCATAACAGCAATAGAGTGAAACTGCAGTTCCAGAAGTAAAAACTCCATTCATTTTCTCCATAGGGAAATCGATTTTTAACGATAATTTATAAACCTTTAAAGACAGCCTTACTGTAAGCTACGAAGTGATAACTGATAGCATTTGCTTCGTAGCTCATCAGCCCGCATTATTTTAACTTAGTTTTAAAATAATTGTTTTTAAGAGTGGAATTCTTGGTGAAAAACTACATTAGCCATGATGCTGTACAAAAAATTCCACCAATCAGAGTCAAAACAAGCAAAAATGCACCAAAAGATCTTTAGCCCCACCCACTCCCATGAAGCACCGAATGACGTAATCAAGTCATCTCCCTACACTCTTAAAATATTTCAATATTTCATGCGATTGTAGTTATTTTCCTCACTAAAGCCATTAAGTACACAGTCTTGTACTTTTGTATTTTTATCTCAAAGTATTCATTTATGTTCCACAGGAGAAAGAATGTCACAGAGGTTTGGCCTGACATGCAGGTAAGTAATAACAGAACTTTTTATTTTTGTATGAGATTTAATGGCAAAAAGAGTTTTATTTTTACCACATCTCATGTTAAACAAAGATATACCTGAAGAAATGTAGTTCATACATCTGTAAAACAAAAATGGAACTGATTTTTCAAGCTGGCAACAAACAAATATGGTTGATCAATATTTTCCCTTCTCTTGGAACAATTATTTTCTCAAGCAGCATTGTGTATGGGAAATATGTCAGTGATTAGTGTTATTTTCTGTCATTTGATTTATGTTTGCGGTAGAGGTAACAAGTTATGGTAAACTATAATAAACAAGGCCATTGTTTTATCCGAGAAAATATAAAGTACGCTATATTTGGCACTCCAAGCTGTGCAAATCTCCTGAGTTTTTAAGAAGGCAGAACACACAAATATACATCAATTTAACCATGATACGTTCATTTTAAGATGTAAGGATTAAAACCACAGTATAAAAAAAGTGATAAAGACAGAGTACACTGAAGATAAAAAAAAGTCAACACAGTCCCAGAGTGCTCATGATATTAAAAATTAAACATAAAATTGTGTAATATTATTTTGCCTTAATAATGGATCTCTCAGCACATTTTGTGGACCTTGATGGAAGACTGTTTTTGGAATTTTGGGATTTTCTTTCCTTCTCATTTGCTTTTAGTTTCACAATTGTAGAAATCAATTATTTAATTAAACCTAAATTAGTCCAGAGATTTAGGAATTTAGGAAATTCCAAATCCAATCATAATGCTTTACTGTGCTTCAAAACATCATTAACCAAAACCAGTAGACTAAATTAGAATTTAGCAGAATCTGCCCTTGGCATCTTGGCATTCGTTCTAAAGGCTTGGTTGAGTCCACAGAGGTATCTTTGCACTGCCACATGATCTTCTTTTTTCTTCCTTCTGCTCTTCTCAAATAATAGCCAAGATCTATTCCTGGATCACGTATGAGTTTTTGTCTCCCCGCAGATGTTCAGAGATCTGCTGATTTTCTACATCTAAAAATATCCCCAAAAAATCTCCTTCACAATGATGAGCAGGTCCTAAAATCTGCAGGACAGAAACACTTTTAAATCTTCCAGAAGATCTTCTTCCTGTAGAGCAGGTAGGCTATGAACACCCATATGGAGGTGGCCAGGAGGTTCTGTGCTAGATGCTCTGCGTGTGATTGGTTATTGGCCATCTTCCAACGAAAAGGGAAGTATTCTTCAAACACTTCATGACCCACATACACCAAGATGGAATTCATGCCTGCCAAATAAAAGGTCAACTTGAAAGAAATTCATAAAACACCATAGTAATGTGCTGCATTCTAAGTAGTGTAATAGCGATAATTAGCATAAACATGATTATAGCCAGCTGCCTGAATAACAACAAATAAAATCAAAATTGACAATTCTTATTCTTTAAGGAATATTGCAGTATTTATTATAAATGAATTATCTGTGAAGATCATTCTTTTTTAAAAATTCATGTGCCCTCATAATCTTTAATCAAAATAAGTTCCTCTCCCTTTCGCAGCGACATCTATTCTCTTCTCTGATGACAAGTTTAGTGGTGTGAGGACAGGACAACCTGTCACTCATATGAAATCACAGAAATACCAAACCACAATCACCCAATTCCCAATGGACAAATCCAAGTCCCACCCTACATTTTTCTTGTTCAAGAAGCTGTTTTACTCTGATATATGTCACAACAGGGGGAAAAAAAACAAAAACTATTGCAACTTTAGTTTCATGCCGACTGGCACAGGCTTTTGAAGGTAGCTATATCTTCCCTTTGAGTATTGTTATTGCCACAATAATACAAATAATACAAACACAGATACAGATTTCTAAGTCATAGGGGTTTAATCTTAAAGGGATAGTTCACCCTTTAAAAATGAACATTTTGTCATCACTTACTCACCCTCAAGTTGTTTCAAACCTGTATGAGTTTCTTCTGTTCAACACAAAAGAAATATATTTTAAAGAATGTTGGTAAGGTAATTAAAAAGTTGACAGTAGCCATTGATTTCCATAGCAGAAAGAAAAAACTATGGAAGTCAATGGCTACCATCAACTGTCTGATTACCAACATTCTTTAAAATATCTTCTTTTGAATTTGAAGAAAGAAACTCATACAGGTTTGGAACAACAAATGGGTGAGTAAATGAGTACATTTTTGAAGTGAACTATCCCTTTAAAAGCAAGAGCCAAATAAAGTAATTTTAGGGTGCATTCATCAGTCTAGGTACATTAATTCTGGCTGTTTAAAATGCTTACCAGGGTAGAAGAAAGGAGCTCCAGACCACCACTTCTTTACATCCACCATGTAGTAAAAAAAACCCAGAGCCACAAAAGCAAAACAGCTGAGAGTCGTCACATAGGACAAAGACCTGAAAGTCACACAAGGCAGAAGCTGTGAATCATACATCAAACTAATACATTCCTCTGCTCATGAAAGTGCTGTGCATACTTTCATGTATGAACAAGATGTTTGGAAATTTGTGACCACAAATAATGACAATAACAAAAAACATAAATAATATCTAATGAAAAAACATTAAAATAAATAAAACTACAGAAATATGCAAATGAGACTGAGTTTACCACAAGTTTTTGTTGACAGGGATGAAGCCTTCATTTCTGGAGCACTTGGTCAATACAGCTGAGATGATCCCCTTAATGCAAAGACAGACAGCATGAGGTTCCCACAAACAAAACTTTATAGAAATATTGACTGACTGTGTAAATTTCAAATTGTATTTGAATCTTCTGATGTGTAGAGGTTAAAAATAAGACAATTGTATTCATTTAAAAAAAAGCACCAAATGCATCCCTAATAACATTACCAAACATTGTTACATGACTCTCTGAAGCACGTGATTCTTATTGGTCAATCGTGGCATTCTGTGGTGAAATATGTTTGTATAACAACTGCTAAATTATATAAATGACCCTTATTTCTTACATAACTGTGCCAATATCAGGTCTCTTTCTTCTCACATAATAAAATAATTTTTACTCAAATCAGTATTTAATGTTGATTTATGAATGTATTTGGTGAGAAGCCGTGTAATAAATGGCATAATCAACTCATTATTACAAAATATACCCCTTCATACTGGGGTCCTGATCACTTTGTTGTACTCTATTTTGCACTAATGACTGGCTTTTTTATAATATACAGTAGGCCTATATAAAATACAGTAATACAAAAAAAAACAGTAATATTGTGAAATATTATTACAGTTTTAAAAACCTGTTTTCTATTTTAATATGTATTCCTGTGAAACTGATATTTCAGCAGAAGTTACACCAATCTTCAGTGTCACATGATCCCTCAAACAACATTCTAATATGCTGATTTGGTGCTCAAGAAACATTTCTTCTTATTATTAGTAATTTTGTGTTAACAGATGTGATGCTTAATATTTTTATGGAAACTAATGCATTTTATTAATATACTTTGATGAATAGAAAGTAAAAAAACAGCATGTAATATTGTAACATTCTTAATGTCTTTCTGAATAAAAAGTATAAAAATCTTACTTAAGTTTAAACTTTTGGGGTATATTTTTAATTCTGCTTAATGAAAGTTATTATATAAAGTGTGTAAAACAAAAAAGAATCAAATGGTATACATACCAGTATGAATCCCCAAGTGAGAAATCGTGTGATTATTTGCCTGTGTTGATCCCTGTAATGCAGCAGAATTTTCCCTGCCTGAAATAAACAAAACAGATGCAATAGTATAAGACAATTATTTGATGTGATTCCTGGAAGCACTGCAGAACAAAAATAGTTTACATAAAGCATATGACTGAACTGCTGAAACTGACACAGTAAGGGGTGGGGAGATTACTGATGCTGCTATGTGGTTTAAATAGAGAGAAATGAAAAAAGAAAACAGGCAATTTCTGGGGTTCTCAGAAGTGGAAGTCATCATAATTGGGTAAACTTCTATAGTTTACAGCAAATATAATTTTTGTGTTCCCATTTGTTCCAATAGCAAAAGAAAAAATATGTGATAGCATTTCCACGACGTTCCAAAAGAGGGAAAAAATATCGAAAGACTGATTACAGCAGTCAGAAGAAAGACAAATGGTCAAATTTGCCGTCACTCTCAGCTGTTGTTTTAGAAACACCCTCACAGCGGTGATAATTAATTTACTGCCAAGGTATTAACAAACTTGCGATGTTGATAACTGTGAAAACGCATCATCACAGTCTGTGAAAAGACTCCATAGATAGAGCTACTGTGAAAACAAGATTCCTTCTACTTGACTTACCTGAAGACCCAAAAAAGCCATCAATATGGAGTTGATGCTTCCCAAAACACCCTCAGGGTCAAAGGGCATCATGGACTGATATATAACCTAGATATATGCACAGACAAAAACACAATGAATTGCATCAGTTAGTGCTAGTACAGCAAGTAAGAGTGGAAAATGATCTGCTGCTCTAGCAAATCTAAATATTGACAATATAGATTTCTGAATTTTAATCAATTCACATTTGATGAATTGATTTTGATTCTTAAATCCCACGAATCGATCTTTTAGTCTATGCTGTTTTCAGTTGATGCTTGAACAAAACTTCACTGAACATTATTTGCAGTGTGCCTAAATTGCAATAAGCTTTTTGCTTTGTTACTTTTGATAGGAAAAAAAGTCTCAGCTTTCAAATCAATTTTATTAGAAAATTCAAACTATAAAAACCATTTTGTCGCTCTTTAATGTGGCGTGACAGATTGCTGTAGCAGTTCGAGTGAAGCGGCAGCACAGAGCGCATGTGAACGGATCATCTATTTCCAGGGGTGGAAATGGGGGGGGTAACGTGGGGGGACGGTGTCCAGGGAGTGAATTTCGATGGGGGACGGCGTTCCAGTTCAAATTGGTTTGATTTTTTTAGGGAAATTAAGGGATTTTTATGTATTTTATTCTCTCAATAGCCTACGAATTCAGCACGCAAACATAGCGCAATAAAATTGCATGATTGATCATTAAAAGATCGCAATCTGGATTCAAAAACCCACGCAATCTTACTCTGTGCTCGAAGTGGGCCGGTACGCACCGGCACTATATTTGTAGTGTACCCTTGCTTTTTCTTGCGTACTGGCACTTCTCACATGTTGCCGGAACTCTAACCCCCACACCGAAACACAGAATCAAGCTATTAACTAATTGTATACATCGCACGTTCAGAGCTTTTGTAAGCATGAGGGGCGTGCACGCTTCAAAAGTGTGATAATATTTGCGCGAGCCATTCCTATGATAAAACGTGCAACCCATTTGAATTCTATTGAGAATGTAGTAAAACATGATGATCCTGCAAGCTTTTTAAACTTCTCATGACCACCTTTACTACAATTGATCATGTTCTATTGTATTTATTGTGGTACATTTTAACTAACTTGTTGAAGAATTTATAATATATAATCTGTTAAGGGAATAGATTTTAAAAAATAAAGAAAAAAAGTTACCATTGCCCTAATCATGCAATGAGGAGCCATCAACCTGTCTACCTGTAATTATATCCTTATTGTAACAAATGATAGTTAAACAATTACAAGGACTACTTTTTCATAAGGCCAAGTACAAGTTAGAATCAAGAGCTTAAAAGTGTGAACCTTCTTTAATTATTGTCTAAACAATTGGTTTTCCCCATGTGTAAAATGTGTTCTGCTAATATGACAGATATGCCTATTAGGAAAAACCCTGGCTGTATTCCAAGAAATGACAGGGAATTAACATGTTCAGTACAAGAACATTTTAAGTAAAGATAGTTTAAGTTCCCATGGCACTTTGTAAACAAGTGATTGTTAACTATAGGCTGTACTTGTTTGCAATTATGTTATCAACCAACTTTGCATGTGTGGACCATTTTGAAAAAATAAAGCAACAAACAAATAAATAAACCTCACAAGGGAGCACACCCAAACGACGCCCTTGCACCCAAGGAAGACAACCAGTCCCCCATCCCAAAAAGAAGTGAACAAAATAGAGATGCTGCATATAAAGATTGCATCAATTACATCGTTACACCAGTAGGTAGCGACAAGCGACTGTTAAAAATGTATTTGTCATTGAATCATTTATTAAAAAGATTTGTTCAAAAACATTGATTTATCCAGTAATGAAACAAGTGACATCTTTATAATTGAGTCATTAAATCATTTATTCACACTGATTTTTAAAATAATAATAATAATCGATTCAAATTAATTAGATTTGTTTTTTGTTTTGTTTTTTTGTTGTTTTTTTTGTTTTTTTTAAATAGACTGCAGCAACTAACATTATGTCAAAACCTCTAGTAAGTTACTTTTTTTTTTTTTTTTTTTTTTTAGTTGTCTATTAAGAATCATGGAAGAATTGTGAACACTATTTAAAAAAAAAAAAAAAAAGTTATTCTCAGTTTCCAGAATCTTGCAGCTCATTTGAGTGAAAACAGCATCATAACCTCATGTGATGAAACGGGTTGTGAGAGGGAGAACAACTCATTAATAGGCTACTCTTTAAATTCAGAGAATATTAGAATAGAACTGCATGTTTAGGTAGCAATGTTTTAAAAAACACGTCTATGGTAACATCTTCAAAACAAAAAGTTTTATAAAATGATAAACATTCTGTTTTCTTTAACCTGAGGACAAATAAATTTAAAATGTGTGTGACCTGTTCAATTCAGTATGCACCACATATGCAAATTCCTAGATAATGTATATTTAATTTGGCTAAAATCAAACAGGTAATTTTCTCCAAGCAGAGATTCTGTTGAAGGAACATGTTTGTGCCACACACAATTCATAAATGTTTTTCATTGACCTTTCATGTGCCTGCTTGATAATTTAAAAAGAATTGTTTGGAGGAAACATGAAATAGGCTTGTTTAATGTTATTATAGATTATATAATATTTTATATTTAAATACATCTGAAAAGTCACTGAAAGTAAAAATAAAATCTTCCCAACTAGAGTCCCCGCAGTGAATCTCAGCCATTTCCAGCCCTGTCTATTTCTCTTTACTACTAGCTATAGCACTAAAATAAACATGAATGAACATCAGAAGCCATGTTGAAAGATATATTACAATTTACCGAAATGTATGTCTCATGTAATCGCTCAATCAGTGTTTCAACCAAGGAAAAACATTAATTAAACAACTTGAAAACAATGTCACTTAATGTTACATTTACCACAGAAAAGCCATTCAACGATAGCTAGAAAATCAACTCTAGAGAAGAACATTTTGCTAAATATATGCACTATATTACACATTCATTATAGTTTTACTTAACCTGTTCTTCAATATTTCCTGTTTGAATAAATCTATCATGAAAACAAGTTATGACAGCAACTGTTTAAATATTTGTTTAAAAAAAAAAAAATCGAAACAATTTAAGGGAGTAGAAACAATTTTACCATTAAAAAGATATTATTATAAAAAACAGTTAATTTTAACCTTTAAAACGATCGTAATGAACCAAAAGAGAACAGCATTAGTTAAATAGGCAAAATATACATGTACTGTATCTGACATATATCCAAATGAATCAATATAGAATCTAATCGAGATCAGAACTGAATCAAATCGCAAGCTTGTGAATCGAATTCGAATAGTGAAATTATTGTCAGAACTCAGCCTTACTAAATATGTCTGGCAGAATGACAACCAATTCTCATTGTTTTGATGTCTGTTTACCCGTGATGAAGGTGTCTGGTAAATATGGTCTCCGAGCAACCAGCGATCAATGTAACCTGCAGCTCCACCGGTGCAGTTTTGGTACTGACCAAAGTCACCAATGCCCCCTGGACCCAAATAACCACTGTAGGAGAGAGAGCAATCAAGAAGAAAAATATAGCAATTTCCAAACAAAAATGTATATCATGAATAGAAAATTAATGGGTGAGTCATGCTATGCAAATCACATTCATTTGCATATTCATTTTAAAGTACATAGAATTTATCCCTTCATTCAATATAACCAATTACAACTAGCTAATAACATTATGCTAAGCAATGTAAATCGCAGTGTAAAAGAAATTTATAATTTATAATTTACCAGGGGGAAGAAAAACTTTTTAAAAATGTTTTGCATTTCTAATTAGCAAACAAATCTATTTTTTCTTATATATCTTGCTGATATTTATGCAAATGTCCTGTAATTTTAACAAATCAGAAAAAGCGTAGTTTCTGCAACAGGTTTCCTTTGTAATAAGGCAGGGGACACAGGAAAGGACATTTAGACAACTGTTAAAAATTATATATTATATATATCATGAGTATGAGTTTACTAACGTTGGGCAGTCTGGCACTGGGAGGAGGAAGGTCAAACATAACCATATCGCCTCTAAGATAATCACACACAGCCATGCGGGCCAGTAGAGGCAGACATCATGCACTGAGTACCAGCATGTTTCCTGTGAACAACAAGAGGATGGAAAATTTCAATTATTATTATAATTAAAAATAATTACGTTAAGAGTTAATGCCAGTTTGAGCGTCACTCAATTATGTTAATCATTAAAGAGACAAAAGCCTTTAAAGTACATATGTGATGTGATCTGTGAAAACCTATCACATGGTGAAATTTTACCTATCACAGGTTTCAATACCATATGAAAGCTGGATTCGAGCCCTTTCCAAATCTATTTTTACTGTAACAAAAGTTATGGTTATCTGAAGTCAGCTGATCGCTCTGATTTTCAGGAACATAATTCTGAGAAAAACAGGTTTAAATAACTGTCACCCCGTGGCGAGGGGGGCGTGGTTTCGCGAAGTCTGCAGCGGAAGAGAGAGTTGGGAGACGAGCAGTGAGTGAGTGGGTTAAGCACAAATAACAAACACCTGTGTCTTGTTACAGTAATTGGCGTGGAGAGACCTACATAACACCAGGAGAAACAGAAGTGGGAGAGAGAGAGAGAGATTGACTGCTGACTGGTGGATGCCTGAAGTTGCTGCATGTCTGGATATATTTAGTTTTATTACTGAAAGTTACTTGTGTTGTGTGTTGTGTGTTGTGTGCTGTGAGCGCAACGTTTTGTTTGAGTGAGAATTTGACAATAAAGCCACCGTCAGCAGTCACGCCGACCCTGTCCTTATATTTACGAACTTTGTTACACCCCCTTTTTCGCATAGACATGAAAATGCACTATCCAGACATAAATGGTTGTAATTCAAGAATGCTTTGGAATATAGACCTAAGGTTGGTCTTGTTTTAAAAAAAGACACTAGTCAGATTATTCTAGAAGTTAAATAAATTATAAAAGTGAAATAAAATAAAAAAGTTATAAAAGTTAAATTTATGAAAATGTAAATATAATTGTTTATATTTTATAATAATATATTACAGAGCATGTTTTACTCTTAAACTGCAAGAAAATAAAAGCCAAAAATGTCAACATTCCAAATTTTAGGCTGAAATATTTCAAAAATGAGCTTTCAGTAAGATTTTGTTTGGGCGCAGTACCAAATGTTTTCACTAGATGACACCTAAGCTCCATATCTGACTATTAAAGGGCCTCCATTTATTTCAGTAATCTTAAACATATATTTTCATACATTTTATGAAGTAGACATCCTATTCAGAAGTAGCATGGGCAGTTTAGCAGTATTTGATTTGAATTCAACCTCTAATAAACACATAATTAGAACATGTGTTCATTATAGCTCCGTTGTTCTCTTGTGCTCCACCTTCTCACGATAACTTTGTATTAGAAAAAAAAATCTTTGCGTGCCGTAGTTTATACAGGACTGGCGGGAAATTTGCATTAATACACCTTCATTCTACATGTTATGTGGTTTATTTTGATAGGTGAACTGTCTTTGTAGTGTTAAGACAGGGAAAGCTATGGCTGTTTTTTTTTTTAAACCTCCGCTGAGTGTGTTCTTAAACAGTAACGTTAGAGAAAGACAGCCTTGCCACTATAAATCGCTATTTTTCTGCACTTAACAGGCGATTTCTGCCAAGATATTTTCAGAGATGATAGACAAGATGTTATAGAATGCTAATTTTATGAAAATCCAATTTTGACAAAATAATGACATTCAACCTATTTTTTGACTTTACTGTTCTGTACACACGAAAATGTAGGGGATTCACTCCTGCATTTAAATGCGTCACTACTGTAACTTTACAGTGTATGTAGTCATAGATAAGTGTTTTTTTTATTTTTTTTTATTTTAGCTTCATTATATTTTTATTAATATTTTGAATTGGCTTTCATTTTTATATTTTTAGTTAATTTTAGTTTATTTTTAAAGTAATTTTGTTATGTGCTTTTGTCATTATATATATATATATATTTTTTTTTTTTTTTTATATTGCTATTTAGGTTTAATTTATTTTAATTTCAGTTTTAGTTTAAGAAGGAAAAAACTTTTTATGCATTTTGGCCATTCATTTACATGACAATGGCATTTTGGTGGCCTGAAAACGGAAACTTTTGAAAATGGGTTTCAAAGTGCAAGTTTTTGAAAACAATACCGTTATCATCTGCATGATAACATCTACAAAAATGTGAATTTGTGGACTACAGGTCTGTGTTTGTGCTGCTCAAGATACTTTATTAACACAGTGTAGATTTACTGCACCACTACTACGACTAGCGGAATCTCATCATTTGCATACGTAGAAGAATGCGTACGTGTGTAGACGCGTAGTGATCATTTACAAAATGACATCGCCAACTACTAGCCTGGCATGCATAATAAAGTGTTTTTAGTTGTTTTCGCAGATCTGTGTGAACAGGGATCATTTTGACAACAATCTTATTTTTCAATCTAATTTTATTCCAGCTTTATTTTAATTAATGGAAATATTTTAATAGTTTTAGTTTTAATTAATGATTATAACCCTAGTATGTGTTTTTGTAAAGTGTGTTTATGATTGCGTGTTTGCATTTTACGTGTGGAGAAGGATAACATGACTCACACTTGACAGGTTGGTTAGTCCGTTCTTGGCCACCACAAGATCCAAGACAGCAACAACAAGATACGTGAAGCCTAAACGCTGTAATACGCCAGGAATACGCAAGGAATCCCAAGATACTGTACAGATACATGGACACATGCATGAAATAACACCGTTTTTATTTTATTTTGCATTGTCTTTATAGTTTTAAACTTCACATTCAGAAGCCATATAAAATCACAATTAAAATTTAGTGAACAGCTTACTAAAAATAATTTCGATTAAATGAAAATGTTGGGCTTGAATATATTATGAAATGACAATAATAAAGACCCCGTGAAACGGTTCGACAAATGCAGTGTTCTTTCCTGTGTTAACGCATTTCGTATTTAAAAAGGAAGTTAGGTTGGAAATATTTTTAAATAGCCTAATATCCTATTTTTTTTCATAGGGTCTTTAAAGGGATAGTTCACCCAAAAATGAAAATTTGATGTTTATCCAAGATGTAGGTGACTTTGTTTCTTGATGATTTTTAACTCCAACCGTTGCAGTCTGTCAGTCTTATAATGCCAAAGCGCGTACACACCTCATGCACCGGATGTCGTGCACACGCTCAAGGCAGTTGGTAGTGGTGTATTAGAGGTAAAAAATGATATAAATACTATTCGGATTCTCGCACAAACCGATCGTTTCGTGTCTTAGGGCATCAATGTGTCATCACAAGCCTCAGGGTTTAATTTGGATTTGTCTGCATGTTTTTTTTTTTACTCTCATAGGTTTTGTTACCACTGACATGCATTATAAGACTGACAGACTGCAACGGTTGGAGTTAAAAATCATAATTTGTGTTCTACTGAAGAAACAAAGTCACCTACATCTTAGATGCCCTGGGGGCAGATAAACATCAAATTTTCATTTTTGGGTGAACTATCCCTTTATTAGAACTATCCAATTAAAAAAATAAATAAATAAATAAAAACTGGTTCATGCATGTAATCTAACAATGAGAATCTTAATTATAATTTATTTTCATATAGATGTCAATTTATATTCATTATAAATTTATTATAATTTATATTCATATAGATTACATACTGATGTGTTCACACTGTATTTTGTTTATAAAAAAGTAGAGAATGTAGAGTTAAGTAATATCTTCAGGGATAGGGCTACACTATTTTATGAAGAAAAATAAGGAAAATGTGTTCCTACTCACAGGGTCCTTGGCAGTAGTTAGGATTGATGATGATGACTCCGATAAGAAAGAGTTGTAAGCTCCTCCAGAAAATCTTCCACAGCAGATGAGTGCGTTTGACACCTCTCCGCAATGAACCGCTCAGGGACAAACCAATAGAAGTACCCATAATGAACACAAACCTGTGAAGAAGAAAGTTAGATGAAGTAAGACAGAAGGAAGAGAGGAAGAAAATAGATACTCATTTCAAGAAGTTCTACTTTCTGGCGTGATTTCAAACACACAGATTAAGCATCATCCACAAATGGAATTGTGTGAAAGCCAATTTCTCTTTAACATCTGTAGCACACATCTGTCTGGAGTCTTCCTCATATTATGATCCCACTGGTTTCTAGTCTCTCTATATTATCTCTTTCTAATAAAATACACTGTCATCATCAGTAAAGTCATCCAAAGCTACATCTTGGCTTAATATACTGTGTAAGAAATGCAAAACTGTATATATTGCCTAAAAACACCATAACCACAGAGCTAAAGAGATTAAAGAAAATTAAAGGGATGTTTTACTACACGTTCCATGGTCATTTCATACAGGCTTCCTAAAACCTAACAGAGGTGTGATGACTTTAATGATCAAGTAGCACTGCTGCAGACACTTTCTTCAGCTACACAGCAGAAAACAAGGTTATTGGGTTTAGTTGAGCTGTGAAACCAGTTTATGCTGACTTTGCTGTGCCACTTCATTTGTGCCACAGTGATGAGCGCCAATGCTTGGCTCCAATACACTACAGCTTATGCCAGCGCTGATGTGGCTTGCAGATCGATCAAAGCATGGTACAGAAATATAAAGCTTTACTACAATACTGCTGCCCTATAAAAGAATAACTGAAGCAGAGTTTGAGGAAGCTGCTAAAGATGCATGTGGAATGAAGAATATGTCATTTGTGACGTTGGATTAGTTTACCAAGGAAACACGAGATCAGCCACTGTGAGCCCTGTAAGAGGAAGAACACAATCAGATACTTGTACTTCCTGTTGTCATACCACAGTCTATTAAATTAATAACAAGTGCTTTTCATGAACATATATATTCTAAATATATGTTTATATATTCAATGTATTTCTCAACATTATTACCAATAATAAATTCTCTAATGTTTAAAAGAAATGCTAACAGCTATTGTAAAGAAGAAATGAGTTTACCATTCCAACTTTCATGCCTAAAGAACCAGTAACGTCCACCTCCATAGTTGACAAACACCATAATGACCAGGGAAAGGCTGTGGAGAAAGCAGAGCGAGGTTCATTTTTGTCTTAGCAGAGATCTAGAATTAAATCAGACCACAATAAATAATGAGATTGATTTGTTTTTATAAATCAGACAGACAGCAATACAACACTGAAAATGAAAATAACTGTTCCAACTGTCAGGTAAGGTTACCAGCAAACGTAACCTTGTTTTAACAAGTTCAAATTTAATCATGCTATTTCAGGATAATAAGAAATGAAAAGTAAATTACATGTTGACAACCAGCTTCACAGTATGCAAAGTAGTAGCTTCTGTGCAAGATCATTTTCACCTCAATGTTTCAATTCCCATCTCAAGAGCAATGGACCTGAAACAATTAGTGAAAGAGCACCATACCCACGGAAAGTATCCAAAGAACGAAGCCTCCGTCCTGTAGTGGCAGGAATTATCGATTCCGTGGAGGCATTTACCAATCTGTTTGGAGTGCCAAGCTCCTGGAGAGAAAGAAAGACAGCGAGAGTGTAAATTAATGAGAAAAAAAAAGAAAAGAAGGATCATCAAAATTCCTTTTCATGTCTGCAATATTTCCCACTTAGCTGATACCTGCAAAAATACTACAGTAAATCAAGCATGATGACATATTTGAACTACGACAAAAAAAAACTATATTTGGTGCTTTGAGTTTCTATTTCAAAAGATGTTAAAATCACGCTGAGAAAATATTAAAAGTGTAAAAAAAAGGTGTAAAGGAGTGAAAAGCACTCTTACCGAGTTTATCAGCCTCTCTGTCTCCACTGTGCTCCCCAAACGAATAAGCAGATTTGTCACCACATCCAGCCTTAAAAATGGAAGAAATGTATTTTACAAGCATATAGAACAGCCGCAACAAGCCATTGTGGCTTGTTTAATTGTTATCATTACATGGTCAAAAGGATTTAAAGATGTCTTTACCTTTTAACTGTGTTCCAGATAGCAGATAATGCAGCCAGAAAAGCAAACGCCAGAAAAGCAAACAAAATGGCTGGAAAAACAAAGAAAATATATATAATATAAAAATGTATTATAATTAAATTACAAGCTACAAAGGTGATTTTCTCTTTCTCTTTTGTTGTTTGATTAACATTGGTGACAAACAGCTGTAAGTATATTAGGCTGCTGTCACTTTAAGGCGAATGCGCGAATCCATTATAATGATACGCATCTGTTTCTTTCTCAAAAACACATAACCAACTGTGTTTACGAGGATACCCACTGAGACGGGCATTTTGACTTAATTTTCTGTGCATGTGTCAGTTTAAGCTCAAAAAAGAAGGGAAAGAGAACTGAATTCGGTCTTCATGTGCTGTCTGGCATCTCTGCATATGCGCACAGAAATGCACTTGCACTTGTTTAAACTGACAGGACTTAAAAACACATGTAAATGATAAACTTTCACTCTATGATGGTTAAACTTTGCAATTAATCTGCGAATCACATGCGTTCCGAACCGGGGGGCAGCTGGCCTGTACGGGTCACGAATTAACTATCCCTATACTTGACATGGCACATCCTGCGATGTGACTATTGCGGATGTGCACATCACAATATCGATGCTAAAATGATATTGTGCAGCCCTACATTATGTGTATACTGACATTAAATCGGTCAGATACTGGCATCAGTATTAGCCGCTGAAAAAATGATATTAGTTGACAACAATTAAGATTTTTTTCCAAAATTAAAGAAGTATTTATAAACAATATCCTTATTTCATGGCCATGTATACTAGTTGACCACTTGTAAGAAGAAAAACCTAATTTTAAAGACCAAAAAAAAGAAAAGAAAAAAGGATCCAAACAAAAAATACTGAATTGCAATGTGCAGATGTAAGGTTGACTCACGCAGGTAGCTGTTGATGGGCTCTGAATCAGTAATCATAGTGCAGCTGACCCGTGACGGCTCATTCAGGTTCTTCACCCACAGAGAATAGTTCCCCTGCTCCCCGAAGTGGAAGTGAACACTGGAAGAACAAATCAATTATCTAACAATAATGCCTGGCCTTGATAATAATGGCCAAAAGAAATAAACATGGTGAATATGTATTCGGTATTATAAAGTTGATCAGAAACTGCCATTGTTCTGTGTTAAATGCATCTATACATAACTCACTTGCATTGTTCCAGGTTTGCAGAGGTGCTGTTGAGCAGCAGTGTCAAAGCGTGTTGTGTGCTTACGACAAACCCCACTGTAGTGGGGGTCCCAGTAACTGGCCTTGCAGGTACTATTCCCAACAGCTGGGGCAAACACTAATGCACACGCATGCACAGACAACACAGGGATAAAGAGGTCTAGTTGGAACAATACTACCATTATACTGGTACATTCAATAATGTTATTACCATATAATTACTGCAGCATTTCGCATTAAAGTCAGCATGAAATGGCAGTTACAAAGTCTTTTCTTCCCTATTGTAACGCACAGTAGTGGCCAAAACTAAAGTGATGTCCAGCCTAGGAAAACTGACTTCTCCACCCTTTATTAAAATTATTAGAAATGTGTTAAATATTTTGTAAGCATATTGTGTATTTGTACTTGGAGTCAGTCGTTTTATTTGTGATAACACATGAAACGTCAAATTGTGCGGACATCATATTTATTCAGGCTATCATACAAAAAAAAAAAAAGAGCCAATGAAATATTAATAACTGATTATGCTGTAGTCAATGTATGCCTTTTCCTGTGAGCTTTTTTGTTTTTCTATGCATTTTTTTCAAACTTGTAGCTGTAGTTTAACCAGTTTACCAAGTTTAAAAAATGTTTGTTCCCTCAAATTTCAAATATTTAAATGGGTCATGACATGAGAAATCAAATTAGCCTTGATCTTTTGACATATAAGAGGTCTTTGTACCATTAAAACATTCTGCAAGTTTCAGAGCTTAAATGTCCTCCTCATTATAAACAGAGCAATTATTTAATCAAGCTCCAAAAACAGCTTGTTTGGATAGTGGGGGACTTGTGACATCACACGGGCAAATTCATTTGCATATGCCTGCCTCCAGATCAAGACATCAACAAATAGTCTTACTTTATTGCACCATAGGCCCCACCCACTGGCGTTCAGTTGCTTAATGACTGACACTTATACACCAGATGCAAGCGTCGTGTCAAATGCAAATAGAACCCATTATAATCACTGATGCTGTCTACACTGGATACAGTATACAGCCGGCAAGAGGACAAATGGAGGAGTAAATAGTAGCGTAAAGGAATAATCGCTTTAAACAGCTCGTTTGAGTCTCTGTACTGGCTTCAGAAGGATACGAGCATCAGGAACAAGTGGATGGTTTATTTTTAATGGCATCCTGGCTCGCATCAGAGGATTATATGTTTGTTCAGAGAATTTGACTGCAGATTATTTTGTAAACGAGGCACAGTGTAATGGAGAGTTCTCAAAGAAACTTTTGTTGACAGATGAAGCAGTCAGCTGTATTGGATCTGACAGTAGGGACATCACAAATTGTAAGTAAATTATTTCATAATGCTTTGTCTGTATGTGACAGTTTTATATGTTTTCAAAACACTTGCTCACATTCAATAGCAAGTGGCCGTTGATACTGTTTCCTATGCAATGACGTTAGCCAATCATAACCCTGTCCGTTTACTGACAAGCCTTTCATGACACCTTTAAGAACAAAATATTTCCTTTAAAAAAAGTACAGGACTTGATTTTTGTCCATCGGGAACTGATTGGATTGTTGTGGTTTGCTATTTCCGTGATCTCATGCGAGTGAAAGGTTGTCCCGCCTTCACGCTTGTGAACGCATCATCAAAGAAAAGAAGAAATGTACAAGTTATTTTGACTAAACATTATAAGGACACATGAATAAGAATTGTCCATTTTGATTTCATAGTGACTTTAATGCTATACTGCTCAAGATCAGCGATTATTGCATGACTTTGCGCTGGTAAATTTTGCATGTATGCCTAGAACATGAATATTTGATACCTGATAACAGTGATCAGAAAGCACATATAACATCATCTCATTCTCGATCTCATTGACAACTGAAAGAGCTGCCTCATCCATCTTCAGCACAGAAGTCTTGCGGTGAGGGTGAGAAACTGAAAGCAAAGCCACTTGATCATCAACTATGACGCACTCTAAATATTTAGCTTTTAAATGAATCACACCTTTAACACCGTGTATGAAAGAATTTCACTGACAAACCCTCAAATTCTCTTTTAAAAACATTTAGCAACAATTTCTAAATATACTCACCACTCTGTAGACTTTAGTTGCTACCTCTAATTCAATTCAACCCAACTGTAGGTCTCCTAATGAAGCTAAATGGTCAGCTGCTTTAGTGCACTCTACTACTGCAGTATTACAATAGTGACTCTGTCCCTCCTTAAATCACATGCCTGCACTAATCTGCCTCACAAGAAACATCATAAAACTGCCCAGATCTGCCAAACGAGGGAAATTTGAATCCATTAAATCTCTAAATGTTTTTGCTTAGGCTATATGCATAGGAGCATCATACTATATAAAATGCAAAAGCCAGTATTTAAATGGCTAAGATAATGAATAAGTCTAACAGACAGAACATATGTGTATAATTTAGATGTCTTACATATAGTTTAAAAAATACATTTAGGTAAATCACAATAAGAATCTCAAATATATATATATTTAAATATAAAGGACAGTTAGCATAGGCTAAAAACAGCTAATAGTGGTGCTAGCTGGTTAGCTGGCTAAGATAACTAGAAATAAAAACAAAATGGATCCATAACATTAGAAAATGTGTTTTATATTTAATATCGTCGATCAGATAGAGAATAACGTTGGTGTTACGGTATGACACTCACAGGCAGGTCGATCTGTCATATGGGCTGCGCATAGAGCTATCAAAAGCACAATCACAGCACAGACAGTCCATCTGTATCCCCTTTCAGATGCCATAACACCAGATCTCTCTGCCTCCTCCTTTCGATCCTTTCTTGAGGTAAAGATGTTCCCCTTTTTCATTACAACATACTTCCGATCCCTCCTTTCTAGCAGCGCAAGTAGTGGAAGAGAGGAGGGTCAAAGTACATCAACTACTGTGTGTGTTTCATAAGCTAGCGATCGCTATTTGCTACTATAAGCAGCATTTCTGAGGCAGCATCATATACGTTTTTTGGGAGTCTCTCGATAACCAAAAAATAAACAAACCTTTGAACAAATGTTTGAACGCGCTAATTATACTCATGAGTAAATTTGAAAGTTTAAAGTTAAACGCACCTACGACGCCCATAAATGCTGTCTAGGTAGGCAGCTCACTAAATTTAGAGACACGGCCAAGCTCATTCCTTACACATGAGCCTCTCTGGTTTACATTATTCACCTCACCCAGCACAAGACGTCATTTCGACGTTGTTGGTTTTTTTTTTTTTTTTTTTTTTTGGCTAAATCAAGTCGGCCCGTCATGGCCTTCGTTTAGCCCAAAAATAAACATTTTTTTTTTTGGTCCGTCTGGTTTGGTCCAAGTTTAGCCCAAAAATAGACGTTGAAAATTGGGCTTTGTTTGGTCCGTCTGGTTTGGTCCAAATTTAGCCCAAAAATAGACGTTGAAAATTGGGCATTGTTTGGTCAGTGGCACCCCCAGAAAATTTTAATAGGAGTGGCCAGACGAGGCCATAGCAAATCTTTGGGTGGCAAAAAAAAAAAAAAAGCTATATATATATATATATATATATATATATATATATGTGTGTGTGTGTGTGTGTGTGTGTGTGTGTTTTTTTTTTTTTTTTTTTTCACAAACCACAGTGGAGCTATTTTGGCAGCTGTTACAGAAACATTTTTACAATAAATCTTCTGATTTAACCTTAAGTTTTATAGATTAGACAGCTTTGATCTTTGCACCACTATTTACAATTATTTCTACACCACATTTACCATTTCTAAAGCTATATTATATTATATTATATTATATTATATTATATTATATTATATTATATTATATTATATTAAATCGACTTAATACATTGTTTTACATTTCATCTTACTCCATTTACAGTTAGATGTAGCACAGGCCTATCCACTTAATAATGTATCAAGTTTCAGGACATTTTATCTGATTATCAAATAATTCACTCAATCAGTATGTAATATAGTGTTTCAGTTCTACATTTATGTAAATTCTGCGTGACTTCTACGTATTTTATTGAGCGTGCGCGTGATCATTCGAGTTCTTTGTTTGACTGAGGCTAAGGGAGTTACCATAGAAACGGCGCTGCATCTCTTAATTGACAAGCAGCGAACTCCATCTCTCACTGTTGTTTTCACCACTTTCAGGTAAGTTTAGTCCCTGAAATTACACAACTAGTACATACAAATATTCCTGACACTATCTTTCATGTAAATGACTCGCTTCCGTTGAATATTTACTTTATAGAAATGGTTTAGTGTCTTCGAAAAAGTCCGTTAGCATCTTAACCGTTAGGCTAACTGTAAGAATTAGGTTAACTTTGGACTTGAGTTTATGTAAGTTTGGGCTTTTAATTCCCCAAAACCTGTTTTCAATTGTGCAGCAATTTGTACAGCCCCAAGCAGCACACAAAGCAGGCATTTTTCTCAATTCCAGTTATGAGCGTTATGGGAACGTTGGCCCGAACAATATGGCGGCGCCGTTGACGTACGGTTCAGCGGCCAATAGGGCGTCTAGTGTTTATTATAATGTCTATGCTCAGAACATCTCTAGACATTATGAACCATGTATCTAGTAAGTAAGTAATACCTCAAACATACACTACCGTTCAAAAGTTTAGGGTCAGATTTGTACTGCTGTATTTATTTGATTAAAATGCAGTAAAACAGTATATTACTATTTATATAATATTAATATTTTCTATTCTAATATATTTTAAAAAAGTAATTTATTGTAGTGATCAAAGCTGAATTTTCATCAGCCATTACTCCAGTCTTCTGATCCTTCAGAAATCTTGCTGAAATGATGCTGTAAATTCAGCTTTGCGAAAACAGGAATTAATTTAATTTTACAATATATTCACATAGAAAAAAAATAAATATTTTGATCAAATAAATGCAGTCTTCTTTCATAAACAAAAAAACCCCCAAACTTTTATACGATGGTAAATAACAGTTACGATGGCCTATGTTCCTCTCACTTAAATGATACTGTGGCTAACAACCATTGTTTTGTTTTTTTGTTTTTTTTTACATTTACATTTCAGTTATTGTTTTCTTTCTCACTTTAGATGCTGCCAGGCTAAAGCATTCAAAGTGGAAACTTCTGCCTTGGCTCAATTATCCAGGATTGGGATGGTGGAAGGAGCAGAAGAACCAGAAGATCAGATCAAGTAGAGATCTACTGGTGCCCCTGAAGGAACTGATTTACCTAATGTGTTAGTTCAACCAAAAATTTTCATTACTTACCTTCATGTCGTTCCAAACCTGTAAGAATTTCATTCATCTTTGAAACACAAATGAAGATCTTTTTAATGAAATCTGAGAGATTTCTGTCCCTCCATTGAAAGTTTATGCAACTGCACTTTCAAGCCTCAGAAATGTAGTAAAGACATAATTAAAGTAATCCATATGACTCCAGTGGTTTAACCTCAACAAGTGTTTAAAAATATCTGTTAAAAATATCTTCATTTGTGTTCTGCACAAAAGTCTTATGGGTTTGGAGCAAGTAATCAAAGGGATAGTTCACCCAAAAATTAAAATGATCCCATGATTTACTCACCCTCAAGCCATTAGGTCTTCTTTCAGAGCAATCAGAGATATATTTAAAATATTCTTAGTCCTCCAAGGTTTACAATGGTTGTGAATGGGGGGCCATGTTTTATATAAAAAAAAAAATTTAAAAAAATGCATCCATCTATAGTAAAAGTAGTCCATACAGCTCTGGGGGGTTAATAAAGGCTTTTGTGTTTTTGTAAGAGAAATATCCATATTTAAAACTTTATCAATTCAAATAACTAGCTTCTAGCAGACGACCGTACACATACTGCACACGTTGACTTTTGTCACAAGAGTAACCCCTGACATGATGTATGACGCAGGATCTAGGTGTATTGTAAGCTTAGACAGCTCACGGTTCAAACAAACAGGGCTGTGCAACAAACTCAAGCTCCTCTTCTCTTATATCGAAATCCTCTGACATTTCTCTGTTAGAAAATTTCTCATTTTAGACTTTATGACCGGTGTTTTGTTTTGTTCTCTCCTCTGCGCCTCCGCTTTCGTCATTGCATCAGGTTGCTCTTCCACCCAAGTCAACTTGTGCAGTATGCGTACGATTGTCTGCCAGAAGCTAGTTATTTGAATTTATAAAGTTTTAAATATGGATATATTTAATGCATCGCTTCGCTTTAAACAGCCTTTATTAACCCACTGGAGCCGTATGGATTACTTTGATTATGGATGGATATGGATGCATTTATTTTTTGTTATAAAACATGGCCCCCCATTCACTACTATTATAAACCTTGGAGGACTATGGATATTTCTAAATATATCTCAGATTGTGTTCATCTGAAAGAAGATCATATATACCTAGAATGGCTTGAGGATGAGTAAATCATGGGATAATTTTTAATTTTTGGGTGAACTATCCCTTTAATGTGTTCTGATGTGGTTATAATTGGTCATTGTTCTGTTTTATAAACATTTTTGGTAACACTTTACAATATGTTTCATTTGTTAATATTAGTTAATGTTTTAACTAACATGAACTAACCATGAGCAATACATTACTGTACTAATCTGTAAAAATACAGTTGTTCATTGTTTGTTCATGTTAGTTCACAGTGCATTAACTAATGTTAACAAGATTTTAATAAGTAAATGTTAAAATTAACATTAACAAAAATTAATAAATGCTGTAGAAGTGCAGTTCATTCTTAGTTCATGTTAACTAATGTAGTTAACTAATGCTAACTAATGAACCTTATTGTAAAGTGTTACCACATTTTCAATATTTTAAAATGTATTGTTTTGAAAAATGATGTTTATACAGAAAAGATGGGTTAATTTGATCAAAAGTTACAGTAAAGACTTAAATTTGTTAAAAAAATAAATAAATAAAAATGTTGCTCTTTTGAAAGTTTTATTTAAAAAAAAAAATACTAAAAAACTGTATCATGGTTTCCACAAAAATCTGAAGTAGTACAGCTGTTTTCAACACTGTTAATCAGAAATGTTTCTTCAGAAGCAAATCATCATATTAGAATGATTTCTGAAGGATCATGTGACACTAAAGACTGGAGTAACGATGCTGAAAATTCAGCTTTGATCACAGGAATAAATTACATTTTACAGTGTATTCATATAGAAAAGTTATTTTTGTAGTAATAATTCACAATATTACTGTTTTTAGTTTAATCAAATGCAGGTTTAAGATGTGATTGATTGATTTATTTTATTTTTTGTGTAAAAGATGTATTTGATGTGTCAGTAAGTGTTTTGGCACTCTTGTGAATTGTCTTATTTTGACAGTAATTATGAATATGAAATATAAAAATATAATCATGAATTCGCGGTTGAAATTAGATGAAAAAGACGACTTTTCAACTTTCACTTTACAACCAAACACGCAAGTGGGACGTCCTTATATAGACGTCTTTTCAACGACCTGAAAAAGACGTCTTTTCACCTTTCACTTTTCAACCAAATGTTAACGTTGTTTAGACGTCTGGCAATGTCGTCTTTTCAACATCTTTTCAACGAGTTTTTGCTGGGTGGGGAATGTCTAAAAATAGATGGACAGATTGGGCAGTGGCCAACAGTATAGGCTACTTGTACACTCAAATAATTTCAACTTGAAATAAAGGATTTCAGGAGGGTTTTAGGATTTTGAAAAATGTACAACAAAGAAACATTATGATGACATAAAATAAGAATTTTTTTCAGAATATTTCAGATTCTGCACTATTTCTAAGCACATTTGTGAAATTGATCATGTGTTCATGGAGCTTGAGTGCTGCTTTCATGTAAGTAAAATAATATAATCATGATATATAATGCATAATTAATCAGTACCTGGACATTAAATCATTAAAATTATTATTTGACAACATGCCAAAAATCTCATAAATATTCTTGAAAATATTATTATTATTATTATTAATAATTATTATTTTAGCAAAGAAGTAGCCTAATACATTAGTAATGCAATGACAGAAGTGTGCAATGACATTTTTTGTATGGATGCTTAATCCATTAAGATTATTATCACAGCAGTGGGATAATACGTGTGTGTGTGTGTGTCTACAAATTAAAAACTTTGCTTAAATGCAAAAAAAGACAGTTGCTGGAAATTACATATAGCCTAGTAATGTCTTGTATTTTAGCGGTAGAAAATAAGCACAGATGCTTGTATGAGCTGTTTAGATGCACCATATCCATTTGTTGCACCGTCATTTGCACCAAGATAGGTGAAATCGCTGCAAAAAGTGCTTGGAAAGTAGCCACCACCACCAATGCAATACTGCAAAACACATAAATGTACAGATGGCACAAATGAGACAAAACTTATATGTGACAAAAAGTCATATAAAAATTCAGCCTCAATTTGCTGTTAAAAGATTTTGGTCAAACATTTCCATTTGGAATACTCACATATTGTACATAGCATCCTTTCGGCCTGACCCCAGAATACATTGCAAAGGCTTCATTGTAATCGTTGAAAACTCTGAATGTTACATATCCAGGGTCAAAATCCTCTGTGAGAAAATCACTGAATTATCTAAAATTATCTATATATTAAGTCTAAAACACACAACTCATATCTTTTTGTCATTTTTCTGAAACATTTGTTGAAAGTCTGTTTTTTTGAAAGTTTGTTTGTTTGTTTTTAAATGTTATTACTTGTTTCATAACTGAATGTGAGTGTGAGTTTACATATACCACTGTTTGGCGAATTTTTGCAGGCAAATGCAGTAATTTCAATAGGAATCCACGCTGTTGAAAATTTCACATGAGGGCAAAAGATTTCCACATGCAGACAACGGGTTCACTAAGTGTTGGTCACTTAAATTCTGCTTGGTTTGAAAGTGACTTCTGTGTGAGCTGTGCTTTATATACATTGCTACACTATTGACAGTAGACAATTGGCCTTTTGCCCTTGAAATTTCGCTGCTGTGACAGCATTTCGCCACCATTTCCCTGAAATGTAAAATATGTTCTTGAATTGCCATAAGTGTGTTGAGCCTATTTAATGAGCACTTTTGCGTTGGTTTGGCGATACAAACATCAGTCATTACTCAAAGGAGCTGTAGAGTTACATTTGAATCTTTGGCATGGAACCAGATTTATTAAGCCTATTATTCAGGTAAGTTAGTATAATACATTGACTGTAAGGTGCTCAACAACAAGATTATCACTTTAAACTGTTTGCTCACTGAAAAAGAAAACTGACCGTAAAGAAGACATTTATTATAATTCTTGCTATAGCGCAATCTTGCGGTAACGCCGAGAATGCAACACGTTGTGTTAGCTGATATGGTTGCACTCACAATTTTAAAGCATGTGAGAGTAAACAAGCAACGTGCAGAGTATGTTTTGGCTTAAATGTTATTTGAACAGTGTTTGGGGTAATATTGCATTTAACGCAGGTTACATAATCAGATTACTTTTTTTTCAAGTAACTAACACATTACTAAATTTACAACAAAATAGAGTTACTTTTTAAAATAAGTAATGCAAGTTACTTTTTCCCATTTATTAACTGATACCTCTCCTGTCCCCATGTTGAGATAAATCAGAAGGAAGTTCAAAGGTGTTGTGTACGCTGTGTAAACATGATGGTTATTGTAGTTCTAGGCTAAATGTGAGCATACATTTACTCATCTCACTTTTATTATTATTATTATTATTATTGCTGAAGTAAGAGTGTTGAATTTTTATCTCCTATGTCATTTCACTTTTGGTGTGAAAAATGCATTTACATTTGCCAAAAACAGAACTTTTTGTTGTTGTTGTTGTTATCAAACAAACAAGCAAGCCCAACCCAGGTAAGAAAAGGTAACATAAAAGTAACTTTCCTTAAGAAGTAACTAAGTAACACAATTAGTTACGTTTTTAGGGAATAACACAGTATTGTAATGCATTACTTTTAAAAGCAACTTTCCCCAACGCATGAATTTGTGAATTTCTTGTGTTATTGTTGCATTCATGTCGATAAGGAGACTAAAGACTTAAATTCCCAAATTAAAACTTCAAATAAAACCTTCAAATTTAAATCAGTACTGGCTACACTGGCCATTAACAATTCTATACTTCTATATTTTTACCAGAGTTATTATGAATTTGACAAGCACTAATCTCAAGCTTTCTGTTCTGGAAGTCTCATTTGCATTATCAATATTTATACTGCTCATGAGTAAATATAAGATTTACCTCTAACATATTCTCCATACAATTCTTTAGTCCTCATCTCGTAGCCAACATCATAAACAATAGGAACAGAAATGCCTCTATCAGTACTACATGTCCCTGCGCCATATTTTAAAGGGTGCTTCTAGGTGGAAAAAAAAAGACAATTTATTGAATTTGTGACAAATATGATAAATGTAAGTTTAATTATATATTCTAATTTAGCTTTAGTACCTTGAAGTAGTTGTAAAGGTTCCCTCCAAAAAGTGTCAGACAGTTGGTATTAGTGTGGTGGCGTAAAACAGAAGCAATTCTCCAGAGCTCCAGTTCATAATTATTGGTAACATGCCACACAGCAATATTTTTCGGATGTCAAAATATCCAGGGATCTGTAACACCAATAATAAGCAATGACTATGTATAATGCTGATTTGTTGTTATATCTATACACAATATATTTCCTGCAATTTTAGCTGTACCTTGTAGTCGTCCCAGCTTCTGGAGTTCCAAATATGACTTTATTAGTCCATGCTTCATCTCCCGCAGGATAATATGCATCATTGCCTTGTTGGCTTGTCCAGCGATCACCTACTGTGCATTGCCCGTTAATGTTGTTCTCATGCACACTGGCCACCAGTGTCCAGCCTCCGCCATCAGTGGTCATGTCACAGTAGGTTTGGTAAATCTCATTGTTTTTAGAGAGCAAGTAGTACAAACCATCTGCATGGGGAACATAGTCAAGAGTGTTATAGTGCTGAAATGAGTATGTTGTGCTGAAAGTGATCATACGTACCTTTTGTCTTTCCATGTTTCTTCTGAAGTTCTCTGCAACTTCTTGCAGTGACTTTTAGCACCTCTGGGATATCAGCTGCAGGGGTATTTTTACCTGTAGGAAATAACATTTTCGAATTAAAATATTACACCTTACCTCAGTTAATTTGCTCTTAAATTTGCAGATGAATAAGTGATAAAACATTTTCAATAAGTTAATAATGTTCAAAAGTTGTAAACTATCCAATTATAATAAAAAAAAATTAGTTAAATAAATTTACCATCAGTTTCTTCATTTCTTCATCAATTTTCTTCAAGTGATCACAGAAAATAAAAATAAGAAACATTTAAGACTTTGAGATAGCCAAAACTCACCCATTTATTTGATTAACAATACAGTAAAATAGTAATATATTATTACAATTTAAAATAACTGTTTTCTGTTTTATTATATTATAAAATGTAATTTATTCCTGTGATGGCAGAGCTGAATTTTCATTTCTATCAGTCTTTAGTGTCACATTCTTGTATGCTGATGTGGTGCTATATAACAATGTAAAAGTCTTTATTTTCATCAATTTAATGCATTCTTGCTGAATAAAGGTATTTTTTTCACTATCTTTTAAAAAAAAAAATCACTGACCAAAAACAACAAAAAATGAGTCCAATTTGAAGGTTATCCAATTCTATTTAATGTGTAACTTGATAAAAAAAAAAACAAATGTATGGGTATTGTCCTTGTCTTATTTCCTGTAACTGGCCCAAGTGAGCGTGAAGACCGTAAAAGTGTGTGTAGAACTTTGATGGGACACACTTATAGTGTTGTAAAAATGCAATTCTTTACAGAGCTTTATTTTGATTTTAAAATAAGCTTCTAAATGTCTGTTCAGTAGTCCCTAACAGATGACACAATTTAGCAATTGTGGTTCTTCTAATTAAGTGATAAAAGCAAGTGTTGTTCAAAATATACATACTCAACTTTGCACCAGTAAAATGTGCAACACTTTATTTTTTACTACCAAATTATATGTCATATCTAATTACAGTTTTTTCTATTTGACACATTTCTCCAAAGTAATGTAACTGCTCTCAAAACAGTTAACATAGTGATCTAAACACACTCTTACCATAGCGAAACGGTTCAACTTTACTGCAAAATAAAGCACTGCATTTTTTTCTAGCAACATAAATGCTTAAATCAAAACTACAAGTGTACTCTCTAATGATTTTAGAACACTTTCAGCTGTAGATGTACAAATACACTAACAAAAATACACGTTTATTGTAATGTTTTTCCAAAAGGTTTTGTTATATATATATATAAAGGTTTTTTTTTTTGTTTGTTTTTTAATCAGAATTGATGTAATGCATATTTTGAGTCATGAACAGTCAGTTTCAGTTGTTACATATCATTCCAAAGTGTTTGAACTCATTTTTACTTTTTTGTCAGGTGGTACAACCAAATATTTGTAAATATATATATATATACTGAAAAAATGCTAATTTCAAGTATATATATATATACATATATATACTTGAAATTAGCATTTTTTCAGTATTTGAGAGATACTTATCTACAACCCTTTTTCACTTAAACACAATGATCTGTTGGGGTCCTCTGGGTGTTGCATTACAGTATCAGGCTTACCCAGGTGAAAAAAAAGTACATTTCTATAATGTACTTAAGGTGCTCTATTTTCGTGCACTAATTTTGTACTTAATATACTAAAAATTCTTCTTTAGTACTTCTTAAGATAATCTTAAGAACATCTAAGTGCTATTTTGAGACAACATGAATATTAACTAAAATGTGCTTTTAATATACTATCTCTGTATTTAAAAAATGTATTTAGATACCACTTATAGTACACTTGAACCCATAGAGTACTACAAGTGGTTTTCATGTTAGAAGTGTTTACCACTTGGGGACAAGATTCAAATCAAAGAATTAAATTAAATGCAGTGTTGGGGAGTAGCTAGCTAAGTAGCGCCGCTACTAGATTAACTACATTTTCAGTAGCTTGTCATTAGCTCATACTTTTAAAACAGTGTAGCTTTTTCAGTAGCTAACTACTTTTTCCAGCAAGTAGCGGTGTAGCGTGACCAAAAGCTACATTCTGTTTTGCGTTCTGAAGAGTCCATGAAGTATAGCTTGAATGTAACTTAACTACTTTTACTTATGAGTAGCTTGTAGCTTGTCAAGCTACAGTTTCATAGTAGCATCCCCAACACTGTTTAAAATTCATGTTCACTTAATTTGGATATATAACTAATATGATTTTCATCTTTAAAAAGTTTTATTATTTTAATAAAGTTTAATATTTTAGCATATTAAGACATGTCAGAACTTTTGACTTTTCACGAGTTTACTGCGAAACAGGAATGCTGAATATTACTTTTTTTTTTTTTTTTTTTTAAAGCTCAAATTACTCAACAAGACAGCATTTCACATCATGTATTTTAAGAAGTTGGACAGCTGAGTAAACTGATAAAATATTGGGCCATTTCCTGATGTGGTAACTTACACAGTTAGCTGCCCAATTCATATGACATAGTTATGACATGCCTTATATTTCTGTTCTTGACTTGAACCTAGCCAGTAATGTATTTAATACTTATACAAAAACAACTTTCAAGAAAATAATGTGGCCTACAATCAATTAATGTGTACCATGGTCAGCAAAATCTGTCAACACAGTGGGCAATTAGGCATTGATTTTCATGTAAACTGACAGAGGAGAATAAATGAAGGTCAATAAATAACAAAGATTTTATAAAATGATATAATTATTTTGTGATTTTTGTTTTTTACCAGCAACAAACTGAAACTGTTTAGGGTCCATGTGATTTGAAAAGCAACAGGAATGGAATGCAAAATATCTATACAGTTATCTACAGTTCACAGGAGAATGATGTGACAAGGGTGACAAGCATTTGTCTTGTAGAATGTGATAGATTTAATATAAGAGTCTGACTGAGCCCATGATGGGCCCCAATGTGAATCCAAATTAAGCATGCAGAAATGTACATATGCATGAGCAAACGGTAAATAAGTGAATAAGCCCGTAAAAAAACTGCCAAATATGTATTCATTTGACTTTGGGAAACTTGAATGCTTGGTCTGATAATTCATTCTACATTATGCATTAGACATGTTTCCAGATTGCTTAGACTATTCACAGAGCAAACTAAATGTTAACATGCTGGACTAGAGAAATGATCGGACATCCCTGATGTTCTAAAGCTACTAGCAATAAAAGGGACACTGAAAATGGTGGAGCAGTACAAAAATTTCAAAAGTAAGTGAGCTGTTTCCATAACTAGAGCAGCATTTCTATATTCCACTGGGACGAAGGAATTCTTGAAAAACATCATCCTCCCTGAGCAACTCTGTTCTTCAAAGAACTCTGACTCATTGAAACTGCCTTCAGGGGCGAGTTCCTTGATTTTAATTCAGGCGAGTTCCACAAAATTTTAGATATTCTATTACATCAGCCAGTACTCTGGTACAACTTTAGTAAAGACCATGGGATTTTAAACTGGGGTCCTAGAGGCGTGCTAATGGGTCTGTGAAAAAATTTGAAAATAAAGACTCTACAAAATGTATATTAACAGTAAGAAATAATAGCCAAATCTGCATATAGTTTTAAGAGAAAAACTGAGAAATTTGCTTTTACAGTGCAAAACACGAAATGCAATGCCAAAGGATACAATGTGAAACAATGTAGTGCCCAGACGTTACAGCTAGTCATCTTGCATAAGAAAACTAATCATAAACTAAACTCAAAAAAGTGGTTGCCCATTTTAAACATTGATGTGCAGTTTCGGCATCTAACGATGCAGTTAAAGTGTTTAAAAAAATCATAATTAGCCGATTTATCTAGCAACATACCCACTGATGGACAAGCATTAAAAAATCAAGTTGAGTTCTGTCCTTGTCCAATCATTTTTTTTTACATCATAAATATGCAAATAATGATGTAAAAATGTACTCACACTAGCAAAATTTTAGTGAAATTTCATGGCCAAAAAGAATATATTGTCTATTGTCAGTACTGGAGTGGTATGAAGCACAGCTGACAGAACTTATTTTCAGGTCAAGCAGCTTTCTGTTGATCAACACAACAAATCTGTGTGATGAAAGTGAACCAGTGAAATGCGTTGTGAAATTTTTTCACCCCAGAAATTAGTTAACATTTTAGCACTTCCAGTTCCATCGTTCTGAAAATGGATTTTTGGTTAAATGCCTGAAATAAGGTCTGTGGTTAACACAAGCTCAAGATATTTGCTTGTTTTATTCTATGACATAAAATACATTAGGAATACCCTTTGGGATTTTTTTAGTTTTTTTGTTTTGAAACGTTTACCAAAAGAATAGGTAAACTCATTTATACACAAGTCCGCTTCCATAGTCTTGTTGTGTTTCAAGCTTGTGCAATCTATTCTAACTCAAACATTCAGGGAAAATGTTATCTTCTTACCTTCTTGCTGTGGAAATACAAACCAGAAGACAGAACACAATGATCGTAGCTCTGAAAAGGAGCGGGTCTAAATACGGTCTATAGCCTACATTTAGCATTTTTACGTCTGTTGATTATTTAGGCTTCAAAATTCATAAAAGTTCACTTGTCAAGATTATCATGATAAACAAAATGTGTAAGAATCAAACTTTTGTTGGTCACAGAGCTTATTTTCTGCAATAACCCAAAAGCCAGTGAAAAAATCATATTAAAGTGAGGGAAACAGGCTGGTGCTAACTTCCGGATTGGCCTACATAAATATGTCATCACTGCAGCACTATATTATCACCAGATTACCATATTTAGACACATCAACTTTTTCTACAACCATGCCGATTTATTAAGCAGAAGGAAAGCAAGCTCTGCATCCATTTTTAACCATAATTCACTTCCTCCAGCGATGTAAAGCTTTGACTATATTCACTCTCATCTTGCTTCTTTTTCTGGCCACTTTTTTCTCTATCTACATTTGGCTGGGTAAGCTGTTGTTGACAGGTGAGAAATCATAAACTTTTCTCAAAATCCTTTTTTTTTTTTTTTTTTTTTTTTTTTTTTTTTACTATTTAGGGCTGTGGCTGTCACTGAGATCTGTTGATATGTCAGCAGTTCATTCTTAAAGGGATAGTTCACCCAAAAATGAAAATTCTGTCATCATTTACTCAACCCTTACGTTCCAAACCCATAAGACTTTCGTTCATCATCGGAACACAAATGAAGATATTTTTTATTGAAATCTGAGCGATTTCTGTCTCTCCATAGACAGCTATGCAACTACCACTTTGATGCTTCAAAAAGTTAATAAAGAGATTGTAAAACGAATTCATATGAATTGAGCGGTTTAGTCCAAATTTTCTGAAGAGACACAATCACTTGATGAACAGATTGAATTTAGGCTATTATTCACATATAAACATTGATCAAGATTGACAGAATTTTTATTTTTGGGTGAACTATCCATAAAAAAACAATCTTACAACACCTTTAACCATTGGGTTTACAAAGATATTAAATACCCAGGATTAATTACTATGCAGGGTGATAAAAAGCAGAATTATGTTAAACCAAGCCATGGACATATAAAAAGAGAGATCAAAATGTGTTTTTTCCAAATGCACTATTTTATGTGAGAGGACACTCAGAGGTTGTTAGGTGAATAAGAAATGTAATTTTTTGTTTTACCAGCAGGGTGCAGGATTGCAAAAGAAAACTTTATCACTGTGTGTTCAGTAATACACAATCAATATATGTGCAAAAATGAATCAAGCATTAAGTTCAAGACTGAAAAAGGAAGCAGAACACGATTTAAAGGTGTTTTAATGTCAAACTTTTACATGTCACATACCAAACTTTCAAACCATTTCAACCCCCTTTGATTTGTTATTTGTCATAACAAACGCAATAACTCCATGAGAGAGAGAGAGAGAGCTTCAAAAACTCCTCTTTCTCATAGCATAAAAACAGAGAAATAAAAAAAAAAAAAAAACATTTTTCTCACAGGTGCAGGATTAAAGACCGTCAACATGCCTTTCAGGTTAAAGTTCAGTGGTCATTTCTCTACAGGGTAGCAGTAAAATGGCGGATGTTGGGCGAGTACATGAGTTCAGTGTTTATCTCATAAAAAAGCTCAAGTGAATGTTACTCTTCAGACACAATGTTATTTTGCCCTCCCCATCCCTCCCCGTTTTGCAGTAGGTGAGTTGAACTGTTAGGTAAACGTGCAGTAAAAAAGAAGAAAGAAAAGACACGGTTTCATATACATAGTCCGTTATGCACCCCATACTGTACACTACTTACAGACTGCTGTATAACAGCATATTTAGCCTAATAAACCTGGCAAAGGAAACACGCTATCTTTAGAGACAGATTCTCTCTTCTCAAGTCCTCCAGTTTCACAAACCCTGTGTTGGCCAGTTTAACAATTTCCTCTCATCCAGGCACTGAACCACAGGTTCTGGGCTAGTCTTTTTCAGGTAAGTTTGTGCACCAGTGCTTCCAGTAAAACCAGAAAAGCTGGACAGATTTTGGCATAGATGGACTGGAGTCCACCAGTCCCGCTCCAGACCCAAGGCTGTTCCGTGAAGTGAAAGGGATGAGAGTCTGCGATTCTCACCGTGGGAAGCCAGGAAACACGCACACTTCGGGCACTGTCGCCAGGTGTGGAGTGTCTGAATAAGGGAAAACAGGCTCCCCAAATATATGGCCTTGTGAGGACAAATCGGAGCGCAGACTAAAGCTCAGCGTTGATAATGAGCCAAGGACACACACTGAATCTCAAGTTTCCTGAGAGTTGGTGAAATACATGTCACTTTGTTCTTATCAATCGGATGCATAACAAGAGCTAAAAATGCCATTCCAAAACTCAATTTGAAAATTCCAGAAGCTTGATGAAATGCCAATTGTGGCGAAGACCTAGACTAGGCTGCCGTAAGATTAACAAAGAGTCATTTGATTAGTTTGAACTGTAATACAGGTATTTGAACAACTACATTGTGTGTGTCATTTCTGACTAAATTAAATATCTAGCTCTCCTCTGCGACTTTTACACACCGACCTCGCTTTGCATTCACACACACACACACGCCCATCCTAAAGTGGTTATATCCTCAGAAAAACAACAAAATCTGATTCTTATTTAACAAAATAAGCATTAGCTTATCATCATGCAGTGTTGCCTTCAAAGAAATTTGGTTTACATATGAGCTCTACTTAAAAGGGATGAGATACAGTATATTTTGTTGTTTATAGTATAGTATAGATGTATCTAAACATTGTTTAATGCCCCTGTGTATGCACTTTACACAGATGATTAAGTTAATCAAATATACTTTAGTGTCTTATATACTAGTTGAAGATCAAGCAGGCAAAAATGCTACATCTACTTTCAAAAAAACATTTCTTAAAAAAGCCTCAGGTATGCCAAAAATGTCTGTTTATACAATACATACACACTTGTACACACACATCTCCACTAAATGGATATAGACATGTATCTCCGTGTGTGTGCGTATGTTTTTGTGCTGTGCACAGAGCATGTGTCGCATGATTTAATTGGCTGATTTAAACTCTGAGGTCCTGATGGGATGGTAATTTAACAGTCATTGTGATAATTGTTCTATTACAGAATAGCAAAGAATTCCACTCGAAAGTTCTGAAGCACTAATGAGATTTGTAGTATATTCCCATATTTGTTAAAAAAATTAAAACAAGTAGTATAACAAATGATAAAAATGGATGACCGGATTTTTTTGTTCTCATTTTTCTCTAAAAATCTGACATGAAAGCATTTACATGACTAGTGTGGCTTAATTAAATAACTGTACCGGCTTAGCAACAGGAAACTAGTTAGATTAAAATATATGATTGGTTAGGATTCTTTTTTCCTGATGCTACATGGTTTTATTTCCATAATGTGCCACAATCGCATCCATTTTTGTGGTCTGTAACCGGATTTTGTCCATCAGTCCCCACATTGCCCCCTGTCTGCGGGAGCCCTAACATGCAAGTGTTTTCCATTGACAAAGTCCAACCAAGTTTATGAAAGAATAAACGATGATTCACTTTTTTTCTCCTCAACTTTGTTATTTTGCATCCAGAGCAATGAATTGATGATGAATTTTTGGCAAGAAGAAGATGCCTGTTTTGAACAGGTATGCACAAGTCTCATAATGATCCTCTTGCTCCAATGCAGTGAAGTTGCTCAGGCCGGTCCCGTGGCGTGAGGGCTGGCTACAGCTCACAGATACACTTCCCTGCGAGACAGAGTGAGGCATGAGGTGGTCTTATAGTCGCCCCCCGTCCTCGTGAGCGGTATGACCTCTGGGGTGTGTGAGTCTTCTTCTTCCAGACGACGGCCAAAGCCGGCGCTGCTGAACGTGTCGTAGGACGCAGAGGTCATTTTACGATTCAGGAGATTACGGTTGTGGTCGCCCATGTTCCTGTTCCGGTCCCGGCGGCTGAGCGTTCCAAGTGGGTCTCCATTTGCAAGCGAATCCCGGACCTCCTCGCTTCCTCCGCTGCTCTTATCCGTACCCCCATCTCCGTCTTCCTCTCGGTCACTGTCGTCCTCCGTGTTGTTGTTGTTATCGCCAGGCGAGGCGAAGGTGGAGAGTTGGGGTGGTTCCATGCGTCTTCGTGGTGACGGTTGCACGGGCATCCAGCAGGTGTCAGAGTGACCAAACTCGTCACACTCTCGTGTGCACTTTCCTGTCAGAGCCACGTCAGGAAGCTGCCTTGGGTCTGAGGAACAGAGAAAGAGGCTTTTTTAGGATATCCTGTCAGGGAACTGTCTCAACTGAAATATGCGCAGGTCATAGTTCAAAAATTTTTGTTCAGACTGTCAAGTTTTAGACACTCATGATGTCCTTGGAGAATGAATGACTGTCTGTCTACAGTGGCATCCAAAGTTCTGGGACCATGTTCATGTCAGCTTGAGTACTGCTGTAATTTACTGCTTTAAATAATGCAAAGGAGGAAAAAACAAAATGAGAACAAACCGAATACTAAGAAAATGTTAAAAATGTAATCTGTCAGTTGCTGGAAATATAATTTGTAATGACAACAACATGGTGTAAAATTAGAAAACAAAAATCAAAACAGAAGCAAGTGGTCTTCACTAGTGGTCTTTTGAACCTCATTCTACACTGTAAAAAAATACTGTAAAAATTCCATGTTAAAACCTGTTAATTGGTTAACAGCAAGTTCACTTTTACTGTATATGGTGAAAATAGATCTGTGTAAGACTTTACATTTGATGGTATTTTATTTAAACTGTTATGTTTCTTATTAGTTTTTGTTATCAGATATGTACATTTGGGTTTTATCTTAGGTTATAATATAATATAATATTAAAGCTGCAGTCCATAAGTTTTGCCTCTTTGTCACCATCTCTGTTTGAAACCTGCAATTGCAGTTATTTGCGGAATTATCAATTTTATGTGGGTTGTGTATCGGCACGGCTCCTCAGCGCGGATGAATCTAATGTTTGCTGTCAGTCACCACATCGGTGTGGATACTGTTCTTCTGAATCACACATTTTCACCTGAAAATGTCATCAGAACAAGTAACATGTCTGCCACTTTTGTTCTGACCAACTGAGAAAAAAATGTCTAACGATCACTTAGCTCAGATCACGTCAAACCGTGCAAATTATTATTATTGTTATACTTTGTTCTCAAACTGTTAATGTTAACAACATCAGCATCGCATGACTATTTGTATATTTAGGGTATATTGGCGTTACCTATGGATTTCAATTTCTGTAGTCTTTTGCTTTTGACTACGGGTGAATCTCCAGTTGTCACTGATGATTGTCATTTTGACCTTTCTGGATTACAATCTACCATCAAAATGATAAGTTTAATTATTGCAGCTGCTGCGAGAAAAGGCTATAAAGCATCCTACACTTGCCATATAGCCTACTAGCTGGGACTCGCTCTTTATGTAAACAGACGTGACATAATTGGGCAAAGATGAAACGGCCAAACGCTCGAATTTCCAGCGGAAACCCACCAGTACCATACGGATTAGAAAACATTATTACAAGCTTACTGTTGTGAGTCAGGCTAAGGTAAGGAGATAGTTTTAAACACTGGCTGGTTATGTACTTTCTCAAAAATTGATTTTGAATAATTTTTAACCAAAAAAAGTTACAGACTGCAGCTTTAATATAATATAATATAATATAATAATATGTATGATTAATCCTCATGCTACTCTAGTGCTACTGTAATTTAAGTGATAGTTCCCCCTAAAATGAAAATTATCTCATCATTTACTCACCCTCATATCATTCCAAACCTGATTGACTATGATTTTGAGAAATATCTCAAGTGTTTTTGTCCATGCAAATAAAAGTCAATGGTAACTGTTTGGTTACCAACATTCTTCAAAATATCTTCTTTTGAATTTTCATTTTTGGGTGAACTATCCCTTTAAAGCGAAAGAAGAACACTCACACACACACACACACACAAAAATGACAATGTCATTTTTCACTTTGTGGTCTCAGACCTTTCCCACAGATTAATTTTTACCATTTTCCACATGCTCCTCTTCGCCTACGCTCCCTTCTGGTGTCGTCCTTTCATATCCGTCCTCAGGCAGTGGTAAAGATCCCAGTCTGGGTCCAGAGGAGCTCTTGCTGCTCGGGGTCTCAGAGTCCTCCACCCCACTATCATAGCAGCCTTGATCAGGAGCTTGACTCATCACAGAAAATGTCACTCTTCTGAGGGGCTGCAGAGAGACACAGAGAGACATGGGATTAAATCATGATAGGTGACAGTAGGGATTACATCAATAAGAATTATCTGTATAAGACATTTGATTGATCTGATTTCACAATAATCTCTCAATGAGACTCTGTGGATAAATAAATTAACATGTATTCAGTATCATTATACTAAGCAATGAACAGCATGTAATGGCACCTGAATGTCACAGAGATTAGTGGGCTCTTTTGACTTAATTAACCACAACACCCTGCATAGCAACACCCTGGCAACCAATCCAGCATTATTTTAGTGTTATTTATATACTATTACACTACTATTATATACTATTATTATTATTAACATACTATTACACAAAAAACTATTGTCGGTTTAACTTTAAAAAGTAACCTGGTTATCTTACATTTTAAGATTAAAATTACATTTTAAATCAAATTAATATTTTGAGTTCATTGAAATTAAAAAGTTTGAGTTAATACAATGGAGATTGGTTTAATCAACAGAAACTCCAAATATTATGTTATCTAAACCACATTAATTATCTGAGTTGAATTGACAAAAGAAAAAAGTTGTGGTTTTACAGTTGTTATTGATAATTTGAATATGCTTTTATTTTTATATTTTCAGTTTTCATTTTAGTAGAATTTTTAGTAATTTTGGTTAATTTCTTCTGTTCAGTCAGAACATATTGGAGAGCTCCTTTATAGTAGAAATTGAAGTTGTAATTCAAATCGAAAGCAACGCTATGCTGCTTTCTTTAAAGCAATCTACTGTCGGGATGTTCGCTACAGTATACCACTGCAAACATATATAGAACTTAAGCGAAGAATGAAAAAAAACGTTGCTGTAAGTATATCTGGTTTATTTTGAGTATATTTCGCATTGCCATTTAGTTTAAGTTATTCATCTAATATTTATATTTTATTTTATTTCAGCCTTATTGCAGTTAACAAAAATGCTTGTAATAGCTTTAGTTTTAGCTTTAGTTTAATTTTGCATGGGCAATCACCACTCACATTTCTTTCAGAAAATGTAAAAATCTAGTTGCACATATAATAAGAAACAACACCTTTTATTACACCTTGTGGAATACTTTATAGCATGTGTTTTATGGCCTCATCTATGGGTATGACTCCATCTCCCCAACCTAATCTCACACCAGCAAATCAGCACATTCAAAGTCTCCTACAAAATCATAAGGTCCAGTTCAGGCTGTTTGAAACCGAAGAGAAAGTCTAGCCAACCAAATGAGTCCCACAATGTCCCTTCAGTGTCTACTGGAGCGATGACTGACAGCTGTTAGGAGAACTGCCTTATGAGAAACACATTTATATGCTCCGGTGTCTGCCTTAATCAAGACAATGTGAACAGTGAGAGAGAACGGGAGCGAGAGAGCACGCTAAATGAACAGAGTAATTAACTGATGGTTTCATTTTTCACTGGGGGGAAGTACAATCGTAACAGAGAGGGGAGAGGGTGATGAATCAGTCTTTATGGGTGTCAGGTGTCAAATGTAGCAAACGACAAATGAACATTAATAGAACAAATCATCTGTTTTGTCTGCGAGCTGATGGCTGACATGGTCCTGACACTTGACAGGTTTTGCGGGACAACAAGCCTCATCCGGAAACAGATTTTACAAAAAAGACCACATATACTGTCTGCTTGTTTTTTATGTACAGTAGTCTGCATAAATGATTCTGTGTTTTATCAGGAGCATAATGCGTAATAATTTGATGGTAATGCTTACAGTCATTCCTAGAAGATCCTTGAATCTTTAATATAGTCTTTGTACCTACCTCAGTAGTACGCTTTTCTCTGGAGGCACATAAAGAGACGCGCACACACACACTTTACTCAGCTTTATGTTGAGCCAATCAATGCAGCGCCCTTGACCCTTGCTGAAAGTCTCAGTGGAACGCTGTTTTATTGACCCATAATCCCCACCATCGTTTACTAACTCCACTTCTCACTTTTCTCAGAATGTCTGCCTTTCAATTAAGAGTAGGGATCTCCTAGGGTCTAACTCAGACATTGAGCGCAGCTCTCCTGTACGCTGGAGAGAGAAACATTGTGCAGTTACAGATGCATTATATAAGTGGTTTCTCAACTGGTGCGTAGCGACCCAGGAATGGGTTGCCGGTCTTCTCTGATAATAAACAGCAGGGGAAAACAATGCTGCATGGAAATCATAAAATGCAACTAACCAATGAATCATATAGTCATTTAGTCAGCATGGCATAATAAACAGCCCTATGAACTTTCACTGGTGTGGTCAGCATTTACATTTATGAACTTGGCAGATGCTTTTATCCGGTGCGACTTGGGGTGTACTCACACTAGGCGTGGTTTCCTTGTACCATGCGTGATTGTCCCCCCTCCCCATTCCCCTGCTGGCCTGCACTTACATTACACTTAACATTACAGGCCGGAGAATGCTTACGTAATTTACGATGCAACTTTTTGTTTTTAAGAAAACAGTTGGAAAACAATTTTGCTAATAAGACTGTCTAATAGATTTATCATTTATGCCGGGCAGCGATTTTCACTTGCTTGTACTGCACGTATCAGAAGATTATTACAGAGGCAGCTGATGTTGATAGGGGAATTTGAAGCTTTACTCGCAAACTATGAAAAAACAATTATCAAATCTCACCAATCCTATTGGCCGGCGACAGCTTATGATGTCATAATAGATGCGACTCGGAAGTATAAAAGGAGCGCCTAGAGAGGCAGTCAGTATCTAATTCGTCTGAAGGGACTGTTTAGCAGGCACCCCGATGTATAGCAGGTAACGCAGTGTCTCGTTCCCTGTTCTCAGGGAACCATGGTTACATACGTAACCTGAGATGTTCCCTTTTGAAAGGGAACTCAACACTGCGTTTGAACACGCTATGGGGAACGATATAGGGTGTCAGTGACAGCATTCCCTATGCCCAACAGCCCAAGCTATAAGCCTCAAAAAGGCTTATAAAAAGGCCTTCCACAGAAGGCCTATCAAGGCCGCTCAAAGGCTTCTGGGACCAAACTTCCTTCCAAAGAAAGAGGGTACCTCTGAGGGAATGTAGCCAGGGGGCCCAAAGGAACCCTAGCCAGTCACTTGTCAGGGGAACAAAGTCAACCCTGATTGCCACCAGGGAGGCCGACCTGGTCAAGTTAAAGTAACCTAGTCTTGGCCAACAACCTGTCTGTACACAGAGTCTCAATTCACATTCTTCAGAGAACATATCCAGTAAGAGGGACTGCAAAGAGGCAGTAACCAACTCAGACCAGATCGTAGAGACGGGCATCCTGGAGAGCAGGACTCAGCACTTTCTTACCCTTTCAAATGAGGGGAGTAAAACTCTGCTCAATCCTAGGATCTACTCAGCGCTTGATTATTTGCACTGAGGAGGCTGTGCACTCTAAAGGAACGCAATACAGGGGAGTACAACCAGTCAAGGGGCTGATCCTCAACAGGGAGGCCTCAGAGAGGCCTTCAACCACTGACCAGATTTAGGGAGCTAAGTACTATCTGCAGAACAACCTTTTAAACGAGGGGAGTACTAGACTCAACCTAACAGATAAACCATACTGTAGGCACAAAATCATGGAGGCTCCCAGAGAGCCTACAACATGAACTAATTCTACACCATGTAGAATATATCACCGCAGCCTTGCAAAGGCCAGCCATATGAAAACTACACACTTAATCTGCTAAAGACACCCAGATGTGGGGATTTAATTGCTTACAGGGCAGCCTGTGAAGGCCACACACCTAAAAGAAGCTCAATTGCTAAAGAAGCAAGAGCCCACAAACACCGGAACTCGTTCTGACAGAAACTGATAAGATAAGACTGTAGAGTGCCCACATAACAGTCTACCTCAACACATTCCAACAAGCAGTGTACTCAGTAAAGACACTTGCCATCATGCTCTAAAGGAGGCCCAAACAGGGCCTACTACTCCAGAAAGACACGGGCGTCAGCCAGTGGCAGTGTCTAAGCTCTAAGGGAGCAATGTACTCGGTAAAAACACTGTTTACCCTTACAGTAAGGGGAGTACAAAGAATATATGCTGCCATGCTCTGAAGGAGGCCAAAACCGGCCTACTATTTCAAATGATCACGGGTATAAACCTGTGGCAGTGCTAGTTCTAAGTGAGCAAAACGTTAACTAAACATCTACCAACAAACCTTGTGATACAACAAGCTATTGCGCTCTGAAAGAGGCCCAAACAAGAGCCTTCTACTCCAAACAACAATCAACATATTGTGGCAGTGTTCAAACTCTAAAGGGAGCTACATAAGAACCAAACTGAAAAGTGAGGTTCACTAAGCAAACTCAACCTGAGCTTTGCATTCCAACAGGCACTTTTTACCCTTACAGAAAGGGGAGTAAACTTAGTCACCATGCTCTAGAAAAAGGCCTAGTACTCAGCAATAGAGTTATTGGGCTCACATTGTGTAGGGAAAATTAGAACTAGAGCATTAACAACCCTGAAATACAGGGGAATGCTGCACTTTTTATTCATACTACCCTGAAACAATTTTAAGGGTGGATACTTTTCACCAAGACAGAAACATCTGTACTGAACCCTAGGGAACAGGAGCTTAAAGAAAGCTAACACTGTCTCACTCAAGCTTGAATCTTAATTCAAGGGGTTTAGGGGAAAAGACTGAACAAAGTATAGAATGAAAAGGTTCTTTAGAAGTGGAGCCTCAGTAACACAAACATTTACTTATTCACATAGTAATAAGGGGCCTTCCACCCGAGACAACGGCACCAGGGAGACTTAGCAATAGTCTGCTACCTTAGCTGCTATCTATCTTGCACCTACACCAAAGGGATAATGGGACTCGGCCTGACGACTCTATAAGAGGAGGCCAGAACTAGGAAAACTACACTTCACCAGACAGGGGTAGTAATAAAAAGTGAAATGTATATCAGTATATCACCTAAACATATCACCTAGTCCGAGCCTAGGCCAGCTATAGCTGTGGGCCTATAGGGCCACACATAAGCATAGATCTGCCTGGGGCTAAACCTCAGCCTCTAAACTTTCAATAGAAGAGGAGGTAAACTCTGAGAAATAACTCATAAACAAGAGCTCAGAGGAGCGATGCTCAACCCAGGCCAAACAATGTCAGGCGGCCCCAGAGACCGCTGCGTAACATAGATCTATCTGAAGTAAAGAGTGCTAACCTCTAATACAAACGCTAGCTATGACCAGAGGAGAAAGCTACTCTACCATATAGTGGCTGTAAAGGCAGCCATATTGCCAACACAAAGAGATAAATCGTTCTAGCCAACCTAATGGAACTTCAGGTAATGTTATCATTACTCAGAAGGTGGAAGAAGAAAGGAGAGGGCAGATGTAACTACCCTCATGGAGAGAAAATCAAGCACTGACGCTGCTTGCATCTGTAATTGATTACCTCCCTCAAATCCTTCTTCTTCGTAGAGTCCCGCATTCTCTGGGATCTGCTCCAAGGAGGAGGAGGTGCCCGAGAAGCGACGCTGGACTTCTGGCCCTGTCTCCAAACCTCGACTCGGGACGGGCCAGGACCTCATGTCTGTCTGGGCCCAGAATCGGATCTGAGCGGTATGCAGGTTTTGAACGCAGCCGAGCGTGCCTTCGCCTCTCTGAACTCTCCCACCACCACCTCGATGGAGGTGCCAAAAAGTTTAGATGGCGAAACTGGCGCATCGAGGAGAAAGTCCTTTTCTTTCTCCTCGATGTTCAACCACAGATGCCTCTCCATGGCCACCATTGCTGCCATTGATCTTCCCACCGAGGCAGCAGTCTGTTTAGTGGCCCGGAAAGTAAGATCTGTGGTGCGGCATAGATCTTCTACCGCCTTAGGGGACAGACCCTGCCCCTGATCCAGATCCTTCAGCAAATCAGCCTGGTAAGCTTGTAACACTGCCATCATGTGTAAAGCAGCAGCAGCCTGACCCGCTGCCGCGCATGCCCTGCTATTCAAGCGAGATGTCATCTTAAGGGGCTTAGAAGGCAGGGCCGGAGCTTTCAGTGTCAGTGCCCGCCCTGTGACGAGATAGTTTGCAAATGACACATACCCATGCTGGCTCATTTTCTCAACATCAGCGAAATTAGCTCGCTGATGTCGGTGAATACAAGGCGAGTATGGGTTCTTCCATGCCTTTCTGATCTCAACATGTAGATCGGGAAGGAACGGAAGGCTCACGGAGGCTACTGGATTATGGTCGGAAAGGAACTGTTCATCGAGCCGTCTGCGAGCAGTCCCTTTCTTCATGTGCTCTCATGGCAGTTGCAGCCTGCCAGAAGTGCGCTCCATAACCTTAAGCAGTTCCACAGACGCGGGGCAAGGAGGTCTTGAAGTTTCAGAAGGCTCACCTTCCTCCTCTTCAACAGCCATCTCCTGCTCTCTTGGGCTTGAAGCCAGAGGAGCACTCGCTGCTGGATCTGATGATGTCAAAGAAAGAACATCATCGTCATCCAGCAGCTCACCCTCGTCAGCCGCTGGGGGTTGCGAGAGATTTACACCTCTCTCAAAGCTCCATCTGTGAGCCCCATGATTTCAGTCGCCGCTCTGCCTCAGCACGGGCGGGATCAGAACCACCGGGCACAGGTGCCAGCCCCTCTTTCCTCGAGAAGAGGGCCAAACGAGAGCGGAGCGTCCTAATAGGCAGACGCTCACAGTTTGTACAGACAGCGCCTTCAAGCACTGTCCATGCATGCTCCTCTCCCAAACAGAAAACTCACAGATTGTGTGTGTCATCAGGTGTCAAAAACCTGGGACACGGATCCACACACTTCCTGAAACGTTTGTTAGACATAATGTCTTACCAGATTTGAAGAACAGCGATCAAACAAAGTAGTCCCTGAAGACGAAAAAGATACTGACTGCTTCTCTAGGCGCTCCTTTTATACTTCCGGGTCGCGTCTATTATGAGGTCATAGGTTGTCGCTGGCCAATAGGATTGGTGAGATTTGATAATTGTTTTCAGACACCGGTTCATGTTGAGTTCCCTTTCAAAAGGGAACTAGACCCATTAACACTCTGAAGTCGGGTAACGCGCCGGTGCTTTTTGCAGGATTTTTTTCACATTCCGGCAAAACAGACTTAAAATACTCCATCATTTTTTGTCATAGAAACATAAGTAATATATCAATTGAAACTATAGAATGTCTTCTTTTATTTGTGTACACTCAGGGTAAAAACTAAATGTTGTGCTTTTTGCAAAATAAAGAAAACTAACATGATGCGTGATCTCTCATTTCCCTCTGAACAAAGTCCAATCTGATAGTTCTCAGAAAATGAAGTGTAACTTAGTGAATACTAATGACACAAAAATGAGACTTATGTCTAAAGAAACGTTGAAATGTCAAAAATTCTCTGTTTACGTAATCTGTATGAAAAGAGAGACATGTCAGACGTCCGTGAGTCAGCTCATTATCCACTAATTCGGCCACACCCACGGAGCGAGTGCTATTCAGACGCAAATTCTGAGGCAATACATGTATACATCTTCACAATTGTGTATTTATTATCTTCAAAAGCATTTATCTGCATGTTATAGCCATGGTTAGCGATCTCTGGAAGCCTCTGTTAGTTCCTGGAATGTCACATGGTATGCCTGTTCTTCATTAGGAGTCATTTGTGGACTAAATGTGCACAGAGTGCCCTCCGGCTGCAATTATGAATGGAAAACACAGTATCCAGCGCTCATAGTGATGACAATAAATACTGAATAAATATTACTTCTCTGTATAGAAAATTGACATAAACGTATGAGAATCCATCAATATTTCTCCAAATGTGTATGCTTTTAAGCTAAAAGCCTATATGAAATGCCATAGAGGTAACATGAATGTTCAGACGCTTTGCATCACAGAAATACATTATATTTTAAAGTATATTAAAATAGAAAAACATTATTTTAAATTGTAATAATATTTCACAGTATTGCTGTTTTTTCTGCATGTTTGATATACAGCATGATGAGCTTGAGACTTCTTTTAAAAACATTATAATAGCAATGCATCCAATCTATTGACTGGTACTGTAATTTTAACTATAATAGGCCTATACAAATTTTTCTTCACATGATGTGCAATAATACGTGCATGCATGAGATCACAAAAATCATGTTTTTCTTTTTTCTTTTTTTTGTCAAGAGTGGACGTTAATACTATTATCAGCATGATCACAGAGGGTTTTTTCACATAGCCTACCTGATTGAGAGGGCTCATTATGCGGGTCATTATGCAGGTCTTTGTCTTCTCAGGTGTGAATCACAGCATTATTCATGAAGATTCACGCCTCTACGCATACTGTGTTTTTTCACAAAAAGTGTATTACAAAATCTCTATATTGTTTTATATAAACGAGTAGGCAGGATAACATTTACATCATTTTGAATAAAAAATTCTAGTCTACAACCTCCAGTACCCAGAAGTCTTGTGAACACATATTTAATATTTATTTTTTGGTCTTATTTCAGTGACTTAAGTTTTTTGTTTTTTTCAATAACCACGCATAAACGTTATTCCTTCAAAAATACAAACATGTACATACATGTTCCTCACATATTATGGTAGCCTAGTTCGTGCTGAATACAGTGTAATGACACCTTACACCAGACTCTATCGCAGCTTTCATTGGCTAAGGACCGCCCAAGGGGACGTTTGACTGACCATGTAACACAACCAATCACAGTTCGTTTTTTCTGCGCGTATGTAAAGTCGATGTACTTACAATAATGTATCTAATAAATGATTTGTTTAAGAACGTTGTGCAAGTTTACTGCAACAATGGAGCCGCAAACTTTACATACTTTTGAAAATCCAGCATTTAGTTGATCATGGAAAACGCTCGTTGTCACAGTTGTAAATACGACGGCTTTCTTCTTCCATTAGGGGGTTTACGTCACTGCATTTGTTTCTAGACGGACTGTTAAAGAACGCAACACACACGTCTCCTGGACATCCTGTAGAATTCAACCAACCAGATGACGATGTTGAAAATCCTTAAGTGTTTCCAGTTAAGTGTGCCATATACATCAGACGTTCAGCCCACGGCTGAGACTAAGTGTGAGCACACTCTTACATTGCATTATAGGTAAATTTTATCAGCTCATGCATTCCATGGGAATCAAACCCATGACTTTGGAAGGGCCCTCTGAAATGGGATTTGTTTTCCATTTTAATTTTTTTGGGTTCTGTTTTAATGGTTTAATTACATTTTTATAATCAAAAAAGATCTCTAGTTGAATTCATAAAACATTTAATTCACAAAACAATTTAATAATTTATTATATTTTTAACAATAATAGTTGAGGTTTACACGTTAAATTACTGCATGGAGAAAAATATTGTGTGATAATGTGTGATACTTCTTAAAAAAAACAAGTTTTAATAAACTGTTTTATTATGGTATGATTACTTTAAGAAGTACATTGCACTGTACAATATAGTAACAAGAGTTATATATTTCTGTCATCATTTTTTAAAGTTAAACCAAACTTTTATTTTGAAGGGTTGTAATGAAGATATTTGAGTTTGACGATAGTTTGTTATCAAATGAAATAGTGAAATTGGGAAGTGAACTCTCAGAGCAGCTCTGAAAATACTCATGTAGCGAGAAAGCAGATGCTAAAAATACCATAAATGTCATGCATGCTTTAATATGTGTTGTAGATGAGATAAATGTGCTATTCATTCACACAGAGACAAGCAGAACATGCAGACTTTATATCTTTTTGTGGTGCAATATTCATAAACACTAGTCCATATTGCGATTTTATTAAGTTTACACTCCTACTTCTGATTTATTCACCCAAATTTTGCCAAATTCCATGACATTTTGCATTATACAGTAAATTCCATCTTTATGACTGTATTCCGTGATACCATCCGTGTTTTTCCAAATCGCGGAAATCATAGCACCCTACCTTGGCGTTGCTTACACTATACTATGCTGAGCTACAGGAATGCATGTCAAGGCTGCACTTCCAATCAAACTCTACTAGTACATTATTTTGGCCCAAATTCATGCTAATTCAGTGAAACCAGCTGCTTTGTATGAGAACTGTACACGGTTGACTCATTTGACTGTATGAGGGTGGGTCTAGAGGCTCAATAACATGGGTGGGAAAATAAGCCTGTTTGCTGCATTGTCTTATCGACACAGTGGAACCAATCAGATTACGGCGGATTTCATGTTGAATTGCCAAGCACTTCTGGCTTATGTTTTGCCACTGTATACCGATTACCCAAGCCTACATTTACACTAATGGCTGCATTTGATTTGTTTGATGAAGATTAATTAAGTTCATATTTAAGAACAATATCTTCACTTAAGTCAGTAGCTAAAGAACATAGCTCATGAAGAGCATTTCAGAACATTGTAGAGCATCATTATATCCACACACTTGCCTCAAGGGTTTCCACAAATTACCTACTGAACTGAGTATCACGTCTCATTTAAGGGGTTTCATGAGTGATGTTGCTATAGGTTGCTCCAAATAAGTGCCACAGTATCAAGTTTAGTTGACTATTTAGCTTCTTTGGCTGAGAACCAGTGTATTCAGCCCTATTATGAGTGTTAGAAAGTAACTAAAGGTTTGTTTCAAGGTTTGTCGCAGTTTCCTTGACAAATAGCAAGCCATTGTTCTAAACTGTCATCATTAAGCTTAGTTTTAGAGTGATTCTCACGTTTATCTATTTAGAAACGCTTTTAATTAAAGCCTTGCTAACCTGTCGATGAAGGTCTCTTATAGGAAGGAAAAAAATTGCAAATGAGATCTCTTTAACATCTTTGTTTCTCTTAAGTGAGTTTAAATGGTGAATAAATGGAGCAGTTACTTAAGTCTCCTGCTTCTCTGATATTTCTTCTGAGACAAAAAGACCACTGTAATCTCAAGTGTGTCTCCTCTAGAGTTTCAGAAAAGGCATTCAATAGACTTCAATAACAACATTTCTTATTCAGTTCTTCAAAAGCCAAATAATCTGAGCAGTGCTATTCATATTAAAAGATAGGCAATTTGTTTTATAAACACTTTTTGTTATACTGGTTAAAACTATTCACATCCTGATATCAATCAATCATAGAAGTGATCTAAATATTATGAACATATATCTTCTGTGGAGGTATCAGGACCAAGAAATGGTACAATGGTACAATGTCCAACCTGCCTGTCAACATATTTCCATACCTTATACAGTTCCTCCTGAACCAAAACAACGATTTCATGCTGTGTTCATGCCAGTTTGTAACCGTAATTACAAGATAGCAACCTGTGACGTTCTCAGACTCGAATTTATGCGTTTCTATGTCAACACCAATGAATCTGCAGCAGTCAGGTGGTACAAGTAGTTCTGTAAGTTGTTTATGTTTATTATTATTGTAATGTTATGTGGTTTGAGACGTGGTAATTTAATGCCGTCTCTCGTGACGCTTCACAGAATCTGCTGTGTTCATGTTTTTTTTTAAAGGCTTTGGAGAGCGCTCTGAAGGGAGGGTGGGATCTTGCCTACCCTACCTTTAATAGTAAGTAATATTAACTTTATACTCTATGTCAACAGTTTTCTCAATTGTGTCTAATTTTATGTCTCTTTCTGAGGAAAAAAAACTACTGTTCAAAAGTTTGAGCTGAGTGAGATTTAAAAAAAGAGAAATTAATACTTTTATTTAGCAAGGATACATTAAATTGTTCAAAAGAGACACTAATGACATTTATAATGTTATTTCACATGAATGCTGATCTTTTGAACTTTCTATTCAACAAATAATCCTGAAAAAAATAAGCAATAATATATTAATAATTAGAAATGTGTCTTTACCTTTGTCTTTTTCTGAAGGGTCATGTGACACTGAAGGCTGGAATAATGGCTGAATAATGAATTCAGCTTTCCCACCACATTACATTATAAATAATATATCACTGTTTTTATATTTCTGAATTTTTGATCAAATAAATGCAGCCTTGGTGAGCATAAGATACTTCTTTCAAAAGCATTAAGAAAATCTTACTGAACCAAAACTTTTAAACTGCAGTGTACATCTGAAAGAAAACGTATAAACAAACAAAGAATAACATGGAACTCCACTCTCTTCTCAACCATAAATGAGAAACATTTGAGTAATAAAATGTTCCTCAGGGCTCTTTAATATGCATATGTAATGCATACTTAGAAGCTGCACCTGTATATCCTGTCAAACTGCTATCCATGAAAAATAGGATGTTTTACAGTATAATAATTTGAGTTTCTACATTTGCATCACACATGCTATGCCATATTGTCGCAATATGATGGCATAACGTTTGTGTGGGAGACAGAAACAGGGAGCGCGTCAGTCACAGAGGTTAAGCTTTTGGCTTTGTGGTTGTTTGTGTTTGTGAGAGAAGAGTTTGGCTAAAGACACAAAGGTTTGGCTGTGTGAATGTGTGTGAAAAGCAGAGTCTGGCTAAAGTCACAAAGGTTGAGCTTTTGGATGTTTGTGTGTGTGTGTTTGGGTCCTGGCTGGGGTCCAGTCAGTGCACCAGCAGCAGAAACAGAGCTGATAGAATATTAATGGACTTTGACGGCAAACATTAAAAACCAACCCTTTAATCTGACACAGGCCATTTCCTTTCCCTTTCCAGCATGACATCCAACTGTGTCTGTGTATGTTTACTGATGTGACTGTCTGTTAAACCAGGTGTGCATCACCGGCTGCCTGCCTTTGTGTATGTGTGTGTGTGTGTGTGTGTCCACATCTACAGTGGTGTGCATGCACATCCAACAATCTTGTTTGTGAGGTTTCAGACCCGAGTGTGTGTATGTGTGTCTGCTTTCCGCAGTCATCAACATAATTAGAGAGAAACACTCTTACCTGACGGCTCAAAGGAAATTAACGAGGCCTGATTAATTAGTGCTTAGCCTCTCCTCTGCGTTCCATGACTCTGCATATTGAAAGGGCATGCCGCATACGATGAATAATTCAGGCGAGCTGATTTGGATATGGATCTATAGTGTGTTCCAACTATAAGTACATTCAATTAGTAACATCACTCAAACAGCACAGAAGAGCCCCTCAAGCCTCCGCCATTAACATGAGAATCAGTTTTATTCACGATTAATGTGTACAAACTGTCCTCTTAACAATTCTGCTTATTCCATAACATGATTAATTTGCATTTTTGTCAGAATTATAATTTTTCTCTTCTATTAATATTCTTCTCTAGTCTATTTTGTTCTCAGTTTTTTTTAGAAAAGCCACACACTAGAGAGCAAAAGTTCTCAGCAATATCTCGGACTATGAGATATACAATCAAAGTCTCCAACCAAAAGCCAAAGATTTCAATGCAAACTCAAACATTTATCATTACATTTTACAAGACTGAAACCTCCAATGGCTAGTTCAACCAAAAACGAGATCACTAATATTCAAAGAGAACCAATGGCATGATGCATCTTTACTCATGGTGTTTTGTTCATTGGTGTTTTTGAATGATTTTTTTTTTTTTTTTTCAGTGAATGAATCATTCTTGTTCACTTACATGTACTGACTCACTTTGTTCAAAGAAGACTCTCCCTTATGAATCACATAGCTGCTTTACCTCCCCTCAAAGACTACTGAATGAGCAAATGGCATTCAAGTGTGGCTTAGGAGCATATCATTGGTTGGAAATATGAGAACTAAACTGTGCGACCCACGGGCCTGTGGTGACATTTCTGCAAAATTATACACTCTAAAAAATGCTGGGTTAAAAACAACCCAGGTTGAAAATGGACAAACCCAGCGATTGGGTTGTTTTAACCCAGCTGTTGGGTTAAATGTTTTATTTAACCCAACTATTGTTTGAAAATTACTATATGGCTGGCTTAAAATGAACCCAAAATAGGTTAGAAATAAAAAAAATCAGAAATACTAGAGGCAACAATAATAATTAAAAGGTGAACATTTATTAATAAGTAGGGCTGGGACGATACATCGATTTTCGACCGATACAATGAATCTGGATCGATCCTGATATTTTCTCTCTCTAATCGATTCTGAGCTTAGTTTTAACAGCAGATGGCGCTCTAGGCTAGTTTTTAACCGCACTCTCTCGAACGCTCACGAAGAAGACTGCTGGACAGTGCTCGTGCGTTCGGCTGAGTCATGTAAGTGGTTAAATATACTTGGACCTCGGCTCAGAATGCTTTTCTGATGCGAGATTTGTAATTCGCTTCAACTATTTCGAACTTTATGAATGATTATTTTAGGTTTAACTGGTGTGTGTAAAGAAACTGGAAGCAGGCAGTGTATGAATGTTTCTAAAGCACGTATAGTAGTGCCATCTGCTGGTTAAAACTAAGCTCAGAATCGATTAGAGAGAGAATCAAAATACATCAGAAAATATCAGAATTGCTCCAGATTCTTTGAATCGCGAATCAAATTCGATGTATTGTCCCAGCCTTATTAATAAGCAATTTATGTTTATTGTTTAATTATTATTCATGAAACATATTAACAAATGTTAAGCAATACAGCAATTTTTCAACAATAGTTGAGTTAAATAAAACTACCCAGCAGGTTGGGCAAACATTTAACCCAACAGCTGGGTTTGTCCATTTTCAACCCAACTTGGGTTGTTTTTAACCCAGTATTTATAGAGTGCATTATGTTGCTTTTTGCACATTTAACAACACTTTTAAAGTGAAATGCCAAGAGGCGCTAAAAGTGTGATTATTATTATTATTATTTTATAACATATTAACATGAATGTGACAAAATTTCAACCTGGTCTCATGAAAAGACGTACCTGTGGGAACGTTTTTGCAAGTCAATACATACCAATACGTACATATCACTGCAGTTTCCAACAGAAATGAACACTAGAGGCAGTAAAACAGCAAGCGCTTTTAATCGTTTTCATACACAGTTACGATTACAGGTCAGATTATGGATTAATAAAGACTTGTTTTTACGTCTCCTTGCACAATATTATGTTATGACTTCAAAATGCTTTTTAACAAGGTGCACGATTTGCACAAATATATTTTGGACTTTGCATCGCTTAACCAGCTCCATATGTTTCGCTTTTCTGACATAACAAGCTTGCTCGGTAGCTCAGCTGATACAGAGTTGAACTTAGGATGAGGAAGCCTTGCGTACGAATCATAGACTAAAAAATATGGACGTAGTGTCCATAAAGTCACCCATAGATTTCTGAAGAGCATGAAGCGAAAATGAGGCCGCTGCCATCTTAGCTGCACGTCACCGCACGTCACTCCCGGATAACTGAAAATGGGCAAAGAGGCGGGACGTGGTTGGAACTGAGGTGCCATGGTTACTGAAACCACACCCGCCTAGCTCGACGTGATCATGTTAGCAGGCAAAGGAGCTATCTATCTATCTTAGATACTATCTAAAATATTAATATTCTAATGATATAACTTATCTTTATTAGTTAATAAAGATAAGTTATATCATTAGAAAGTTCTAAAGGTTTACTGTCAATCTACGGTGTCTTTTTTACAATATGCTCCAGCACCAGTAACTGAAATTTGTGACGGGTTTGCACATGACAACACCAAAAATTTAACGGGACTTCATACCTTTATAATGAAACAGCATTTGTGATATGAATCCAATCCGTTGCACTGGGTAAAATGTCCATGAGTGTCCATTGAAAAACAAAAAGCAGTACTTTTTGTCCACAAAAGCATTAAATCCATGAAATATTGATATATTATCCATTGTTTGCATCACATTTCTTCTGAATGATCTGCTCTCCATCATCGTTCTTCAAGAAATTATGCAACCTGAGCAGTGTTTATGTTGTAAAACTGTATGTGATCGTATATATCTCAAAAACAAATGAGCCCATGTCCAAATTATAATTTTTCAAAATACAGCAGTTTTAGTTATAATATCCAAGCAGTGCTGTCGGAGTTTGTGGTGTCTTGAGAGGCATATTCTCCAGCCATTGTCATAGTAAATTTCACGAACAAAACTTTTAGCCAATACCATGATCCAACAACGTGTTCTGTTTATCTTCCGCATGCGTGCACAAGTACACAGACGTACATCTGCCTCAAGTCTCAATCATTAACGCAGCAAGCCATATTATTTTATAATTGTATAAAATAACCCAGAAAAAAGCACAAACAGGGCAGAGATGCCAAGTTCAACGGCTGGAATTAGCTGAGGTAAAGTGACGGCTCACAGACAGCAGCGCAATTCACCTGTCACTCAAGTGACCATGCCCCCTTAATTATGCAGAACTTTAAGGCTTAATATAATTTAAATGGATGAGTTATAAAAAAATCCCCCCCCCAGAGTTGTCATGAACGACAAAATTAGCAGTATAGACCAAAACCACAATTTGTACCAACCTGTAAACATGTTTTTTTCTGCTGTAAAGTTGGCCATTTTAACATGGGGGTCAGTGAGATTCTGCTCTCCTTTGGAGCCTGTCCCTAGCAGCCAATCAATGAGTTGCAGTTTAAGTCACTTCAGTATTGGCTTCAAGAGAAACTGGGGTAGGTTGCCGCTTGGTATGAATTTGGGGAAAAATGAGTCACGGTAAAAGAGCTCAAAGATGAGAGATCAAAACAAGCTAATACGGCACAATTACGGATGCTTTTTATGTCACATTTGCTTTTGTTAACACTATCGGATAGGTTTAGGTGTGGTGTTGGTGGTACGTTATTTTAAGAAATAAACTTAGCACCATTTACCAGACAAAATTTTAAATCGGAACTGCGGTGATTCGTATAAAAACCAACATCATAAAAACGTACCATATGCACGTTTATCTGTTCTGGCAAAAAAATTAACATGCTTTTAGCGCCACTAAGTGGACATTTCACATTGAAACTGCAATGATATGTACGTATTGGTACTTACTTTGCGACTCGCGAAAACGTTCCCACAGGTACGTTTTTCTAATAAGACCAGGCTCCAAAATGTTATTATATTACGTTAGTTGTTGTATCATGGAAGTCTGGAAATAAAAAAAAAATGTCCACCAACTGGCTCTAAAAGGTTAAACGTGTTTGAAAATAACGTGCCATCTGCACTAAACCCTACCCTAAACCTATCTGATAGTGCACAAATGCAAACATGAGATAAAAATGCATTTGCTGAAGGAACCATGCCAATTTTGCTTGCCTCTATAAGTCATTTGGCTCTTTTATTGTGATACTTGTTTCTTGCAGTGCTGTATCAGGTGAGCTATTGGGCAAGTTTACTACATCAGAATAGCCATACATAAGGAGATGATTATGTGAGGCAATGTGAAAATATATTAGTTTACAAACCTTGCACTTTGGTAAATGTGTTTTATAATAGGTCATAACATTAAAAAGAAAAATGTCTAAAAAATTCCTAATTTTCTAACAAGAGAGTGAGAAATGGATTTTTTTTTACAGAATTTTCTTTTGTCCTGTGCTATGAAAGAGGAACCTCTGAGCAATAAAGTTTTCTTATGAAATAGCAGCGTTGCCCAAAAGGCAGCAATATACCATGCGAGTATTTACAAATGTGGGACTTAAAGATGTTGAAGGAGGATGCAAAATTGCACACACAGAGAGAGACAATTTGCCATTGTTTGTATACTTTAGTTTAGTATTCACTCATATGCTTGTCCTGTGGAAAACAATTTCATCCGCATGTGTGCAACCACAGCAAACACTGACAGTTATTAATACAAGCAGGTGGCAAACTGACAAGCGTAAGTTTGTGTAGGACGGAGATAGACGGACAGACGCACACAATTTCCTTCTCCTGCTCAATGACATGAGAAGGATAAGTGAATGTGTGCACAGGACTGGTGTTTCTGCGGTGGGATAAAGGTCACGGAGATGCTTATGTGTTCTGCAACAGCGTGACAGATACTCCCGATGATCATCCTGCACCACGGCTCACTCTGACTGCAGCATTTTACACTAACGCTCCCCTCTCACTCTTTCTTTCGCTCTCCTCCTTTTCCCTTGTTTCTCCTCTTTATCCATAACTCTCATCCCTTTTTCTTCCCTCAATTCCCTTGCTTTTTCAACCTCTTTCGTTCATTCAGCCCACCTTGAATTCTCTCATCTCTTTCTGTATATCTCTCATCCGCTCTCTTTCTTCCTCTCTTTCAGCTCCAGGTGATTTACAGGGCTGCTCAGCAGTATCTGAGTATCAGCACTGAGTCTGTGTGAGGAATAATAATCACCATGCAGTGAAAGAGGCACTGCAGAGAGGGAGAGAGAGACACAGAGGGAGAGAGAGAAAGAGAGAGGTGGAGAGTGTCGTGAGAAGAGCAGAGAGCAAACAGGGGTAAGAAGTGGTTGCGCTAGAATACACGCACACAAACACACACAGATATACAAGCGTGGATTAGCGCACATTAACTGTTGCAGAGGGGTCATCGACTGACTGCAACACAAAGTCACAGAGGAAGACGGGCATGAGTGCCGCTTAGTGGCTGAAATCAAGCACTGTCAATTCTCAAGCATGCTGTGAATGGAATGACATCAGTGCTTTCCTACACATTCTTTAGTAATGAAATTGTGGGTTATTATAGCCGTAGGTCTGCTATACATTTTGATTTGTTTAAGCTTTATACTTTTTAAAATCTGATTTCTGACATTTTTATTGACATTTTATTTTGTTTAGTGAACAAGAAATGATGAGAAGCAGAAAAGAGGATAGGGATTGAGAAATTACATGGGCGGAATTCAAAATATTGGATTGTGTGCACTCTTGGCTGACTATTAAAGAGTTTCAAAAATGTAAAATCTTCCATGATGTCAGCATAATATTTGCATACTGACTTACTTATTAGTCTTTCTTAAGGGGCATTCACTGATAGCGATTTACAAATTATTAGTTCATCTAAATATAAAAAATAATAATATTATACACTTTTATTGTTGCTGTTTATTTGAAAATTAAGTTATTATTATAAAGGATAAAACAAAAAACTAAAAGTTTGGGTCATTTTTAATACTTTTTACTGCATGAAAGCATTAAGATGATCAAAAGTGAAGGTAAAAACATTGATAATGTTACAGAAGATTTCTATTTCACTTGAATGTTGTTCTTTTGAACCTTATCATGGTTTCCACAAAAATGTTAAACATATTGAGAACCAAATCAGGATATTAGAATCATTTCTTAAGAATCATTTGACACTGAAGGCTGGAGTAATGATGCTGAAAATTCTGCTTTTGCATCACAGGAATACATAACATTTTAAAATATAATAAATATAAAACAGCTACTTAAAATTGTAATAATATTTCACAATATGACTGTTTATACTGTATTTTTAATCAAATAAATGCAGACTTCTTTCAAGTACTTTAAATAATCTTAGTGACCCCAAACTTTTTTAATGGTAGTATGTGTGTGTGTGTGTATATATATATATATATATATATATATATATATGAGCAATATCACACAAATGCAGCATGATTACCTATGGCCGAATCACAGCCGTGCTATACAACAGTTCGACGGCACGAATGTGTAAATAAATAATAAATAACAACGGAGTGTCTTTAAAACCCTCTCACCCTTTATGCCTGTTTGTGGGTTTTACAAATATTTAACGAATGAACATGATTTTAAAGAGCTTGTGACAAAACCTCGTAACACCATTGAATCCTCAAACTGTCAGTCAAACCTCATAAATCCACTCCACCTCTATCATGAATGAAGTGCTGCACACAGTTTGGAGATCTCTGCTTCTTTGCAATGCAAAGGTAAAAAAAGATCTGATATTTGCTCAAGAAACACTATGTCTATAAAGGTTATTGTTTTATGTATTTGAAGAGCGGAGAAGAGTCTTTGTCTGATATTTCCCATCTAGTTGTAGCCAATATGCTATGCTATATAGAGGAAGTAAATATAGCCTTAATATTAAATTATCAAATTTAACATAGCACAATTCGATTTGCTCTGGAACAAGTAATAGATTATTAAGACCAAATATTGACCATTTTATGTCCCTAAAATGATGAAAAAATATCATGTTTAACTACTATAAGACACAGCGGCAAATCCCCGAAGCACTGGCCGAGATGAAGCTGATCTCGACGGATACACGATCACTGAGCGGCCTGGAGACGTCCAAATAAATTGTAATATAGGTGCTATGATTAAATATGAGTCACATATTTCAGGTCTAAACAACTAATTCTCATCTAAAAAACTCTTAAAACTACAACAAGTGTAGTATTCGTAAAAATTACAGTGGATTTGCTCTGCCACCATGACAGTCGCTTCAAGCAGAGTGATACAAACGGTGAAAAGGTAATGCTGTTATCACTATATATATATTTATATATATATAAATAAAGGCTGTTATACACATTCCTTGACCTTATAGTGAGTTTTCATTATTAAAATTAGTTTAATGAAGTCAGACATCTGACTTCAGTCAAAATGCCACAGCTGAGTCAAAGTCAAACAAGTGTAAGCACTTAATTCCTAGAGGAACCAAAGAGCATCGTCTGAAGCAAAGCTGTTTAACCAACCACACGGCGTTTGGAACGGATTAAGCTCCTGAGGGGAGGGCAAACTAATCCATATGTGATTGGGCTTTGACTGAATAAAAGATAATGATTAGGTGTATGTCTGACAGACGTCTCTTGTCTTCCTGGTTCGTTTCTCTGAAAACAATGCTCCCTTAATGAGGGTGTCCTGATGTTAGCAAGCACTGCATGTGTGTGGAGATGATATTTATGGCTTTTCCCTCATCATCATCTCAGACTTCCACATAAAAGTCTCCATTGTGCTTTACGAAGAAAACAGGATGCTTCAGCTACAGCTTTGCCTTTATATGTGTGTGTGTTGTGCATAGGAATTTCACATGTGTCTCCGGGTATATATCTACATGTATGGTGAGACAGTGAAATTTAATGAATACCCACTTGTGATGAAAAGTTACACCCGCACACACACATGCACACACACACACCGTCCCCTATTGTCCATTTTATACTGACCAGCAACGAAACAAAGCAGTTCTGTTACAGATGCAGAAAAATAAACAATGAAGTGAATAAGGATGTCTTGCAATGTGTGTATAATGAGCTGTATAAGTATGTCCCGTGCCGGGTGAGTTATTTTCACACAGAGATGAGCTCATGCTATATAAGACATTTTTAATCAGTTATGCTACATACAGTTTTGCCATATAACAAATGCACACACAATCCTGGCTCTGTTTCCTGTCAGAAACTTGTCACTGAGATGACACACGGCGAGATGAAAAATCCGAAATCATGCGATTTGCACAGTCTCTGAACACAAAACAATAAATTCACACACACCTACACTCAGTGGCCCAGACAGTGAACACACCCCTGTGACACACATAAATTTGAACCGAATGTCTCACGACATGCTGCGGTTGCTGTGACAATAACCTTAGTGTGTGTATGCGTGTGACACAGAGGGGCGTTATTAAGCAGGGCACACTACACTCTTTCAGTCCACCCCTCATTCTCAGATCCTCTCAGACGCAATCGCTCATCTCTGTGAAGCCTTCATCATCTAGGTTCATCTCATGACGTCCACTGTGAGAATAGGCCCTTTCTGTGACAAAGGCATAATTAACATCTAAGTAGCTCTAACTAAAAGTAGCAACACTGCAAAGTTAACTTCCATTTTTCAGACAGAATTTCTGCTGTTTTCAAAACTGTTTTCCAGACACAAGTGACTTTTTCCAACAAGTTTAATGTACAAAACACCAAACAAATTGAGGTCCTAATCAAACACTTTTGGCTAAATATTTTTTTCTCCTCTATATCTCAAATGAATCATTTGGGAGACTGATTCATTTTTGTGAACTGGTTCACCTGAACAGTTTATTTATATGCACTAGTTCAATAATACGATTCACATTTGTCTCAGTGCTGTGAATAACTAATTTGATTTCTCAAAATAAAAAAGTTAATTAACTAAATCTTTTATGTTAATTGCTATCAAAATGAGTTAGCTAACTCAGTACTTCAAGTTAGGAGCAATTAACATGGATAAGTACTACAAACTCAAAACTTGATAGTTCTGCTTAAAATTGGGAATATTATTTAGGTTTACAGTGTACACAATATTAAATTATAATATTTATAGCAATAATTTCTCAAAATAAAACAATATTTTGGTAAATGTCACTGTTCTTTTGGTCACTATGTCTTTTATATAAATTATTTTTAATGGAATGGATTCATTTGAGTCTATGTGCAGATGTCTGTGTGGCATTTTTTTCATTTTCTAGCCATATAAAAAATTAACATAATATTTTTAGCAATTAAAAAAATATTTTAATGCTTTTAATATAAATTATGTTGATTTCTAGCTTTATTCATGTAATTTAGTGTAAATAAATTTGTCAAATGCTTTTTGTTTTTATACAAATAAAACATTTTGATACAAAAATAAAAACATATATATATATATATATTTAAAAAGATATTGTAGAGTAGCTAACTACCTTTTCAAAAGCATAACTTGACAAGCTACAGTTTCAAAGCACTGTCCAGCTCTCCACCCCCTTTGCTACTTTTTTTTTCAGCTGTCGTTTTAGGCTATAAAATATTCAGACCGTTAAATGCAAACATTAAATCACTCTGCACTTTAATAAATACCAATCCAGAGGAATAACGACCAGCACAAACCACCATAAAGACACCTGACAATATAGGCATTGCTCTTTAAAATCCAGGTTGTTGTAAACATCAATTTCACGAGTTCAAATGTTCATTATATCCTTGAATGTGATGAAGGTAAACTGGTTGGGTTTGCTGTCCACAATGAAGGGGCTTGAGTCCACCCCCACCTCCCGGACGTATTTAATTATAGAAATTAAGGTGGAGTCAGGGTGGTGGAGAGCTGCCAGAAGAATTTTCAAAGGAGTGAGGTAAGCAGCTGTGTATTTATCCTTCGTGGCATAATTAGCAGAATCAGATGAACATGCTCCTCCTGAACATCCGTTTGGAACTTGGTTATTATGTCTCAAGTATCTTATATATACTGTACATATACAGATGTCATAATTATTTATTATTTTTCACCATTACTGAGAATGGAAGTAGACATAACTTAAAATGATAAGGGGAATAGAATCAATACACGCCAGATTTGAACCTACATTTCTCACATGAAAACCACAACTCAATGTGTCTAACCACTAGCCTGCAGCTCAAACAAATGTCAAATGTTATGTGGAATATCATACTGTACGCTTTATCAGATCCGAATATAACTGATGGCTTACAGCGCTCCTGAAGGAGATTGCTGCCATGTTTTCTTATGAGATACTAAAGCTGCCACAACCACGGTATTTTAAGGAATGGTGATATAAACTGAGAACAGGTCAGCAATAGTGGCCTGATGGAGACTAAATCTGATGCTACAAAAGGCTAAAAAGGTTAGTTCACCCAAAAAAATTAAGTTTGGCTATCATTTACTCACCCTCATACCCTTACAACTCTCTATCACTAACTTAAGAAGCTTAGAACAGAACACAGTCCGGAAAAAGACAGTTTATAGTGTTGCCTCTGGTGATATCAACACAGATAAAGAAGAAAAAAGAAAAAAAGAAAATCAATCCATTTAGCAACAATAAGAAATCATAGCCCACAACTTAGACTAGTTGTGTATGTGTGTGTGCTTGTTTATATGATTTATGAGGACACCTAATTGTATAATGACATGGGTATTACACTGGTATTACAACATGGTTTATGAGGACTTCTCCAGAGTCCTCGTAATTAAAATGGAGAGAACATAGGGAAGTAGGAAATATATATTTAAAAGAAACTGAATGTAATTTTCAGATACTTAATTGCAATTAAATGAAAATGCATTATAATTTAAATTTATATTAAATTCAATTAACTGAACATTAGAGTGCTTTTTGACCCACTTAAATAGGAAAGGGGTTTTACAATTACTTCTATTGTCTTTGAAATATGATTAAAGTGACTAAAATATACTTTAATGTCATTTGAAATGTGTATGTCATGCATTTAAATTTATTTTAATTACACATTTTTAAAGATGAAGTTGCAATTTAGTACATATTTTTACTTTAAAAGTAATATTGAATAACGTACTATAGTCAAAAATTATAATAAAGTATGTGCTTTAGTACATTAGTCAACACTTGACAAAAGATTATTAAAACATGATTTTTATGTACTTTAAAATAAAACTTTTACTTTAATTTTTAAAGTGTACTTTTTTTTTAAAGTGTGTTAAGATACATGAAAGTGTACTCTCTTTAACTACACTTAAGTTGTTTTTTACTATTTCTTTAATATTATCTGTAAGAAAAGTTTAAAAATATATATACATAATAATTGGAGGTATACTAGAAGTGCATATTCAATATAAATAAGCACACTTTTTTTTTCACAAGGTGATCGGTAAAACAACTAAATATTGAAGGCTTGAAGCTGACAACCATCAGCTGAAATTCTGAACCAAACAATTGTAAATGTCAAAATTTACTTTGACATTTCCTCGTTTGGTTATTTGATCATATCAATTCATCAGGCATTTCCACTTGGTGTGAAACACTGTGAATTTGTCTCTCCTCATAAGCTGTTTCACTCATCAGCAACCACACAAACACATACTGCAACTGTGACATCTCAGCGGGAGTTGTCTGACCGTGTCGTGCGACTGAAGCCCCAGCCACAGCTTGAACGTGTTTATGTGTGTGCATAGATATCAGACATTTTCTTTCTTCCTAGCTGCTTTTCCAGCACAAACGTCTTTAAAATCCCTTCTCTGTTGTGAGAAGCCTGAAGAACTACTGTGTGAAAGCTGAACCTCAAAAAAAGCCTCTCCATCTCACGTTCTGCTTTTCGCTTAGCAAAGTGCACCCTCTGAATTACAAAGAAAACGAAGCACTTACGGCCCACATAGTTGACAGTCTAACTTATGTTCAGCGAATCTCCCAACACAAACGCACACACATACACTTGTTTCCCTCTCTTCTCATTGCTGCGTTTCCAAAACGTCCTTCTCAGGTCTGTCTTCTTAGATGTATTGCCCCTTTTATCCGACCAATTAAGCGTCAGCATTTCATCTCCCAGGAAACGTGTTTGTGGCTTTAATTGGCCATTTGATTTGCATCGCTTTGATTTAATTCTAACCGAGTGAAGAGTTTTATTTTCGCCCAGGCGGCTGTTGTTTCCCCCGGGGCCGGTGCCACGTGTGAGTGTGTGTGGGTTGTGTTCATGGGTGTTGCTGCATGTGTGCGCATCAAAAAGCAGACCGAAAAGTGTGTGTGTGTGTGTGTGTGTGTGTGTGTGTGTGTGTGTGTGTGTGTGTGTGCGTGCGATCCAGATTGGGGAGGGTGTCGGATTTAGATTCAGGGTTAGAAAGTGTGTTGCCTTGGTTGCTTTACTTTCAAACATTTTTAGCATTCTTTGAAGCATGGTGGGTGTTGTTCTGAACACTGTTACACTTGGGCAGTGCAGGGTAAGCATCATGCCTTATCTCTGTGGGCTTCCGGTCGACGTGTACAGGCAGGTGTAAAGGATCACACACAAAAACACTAACAGACACACACACACACACACACAGAGGAACAGGCCCACAGGCCCCAACTTGCCCACACACTCATTTTCCACCAGTGGGATGAGACGGAGGGGGGCGGATGGCTGTATAGTGGTGTATCCAAGGAGAACGACAAGTAGTTTTTCTTTTACACAAAAAGCTTTTTTAGCAACAGAAGCACAGAGGAGCAAAATATTATATCTATAGTGCTCCTATAGTATGCCTTAAATATACAAACAACTAAACAAACTAATAAATAAAGCAAGTAAAGAGTACAGCCTGTGGTTTGAAGCAGAATAATGTCACAGTAGTATATCTGAATGCTTCTAAGACTGTAGTTCACAAACCCTATGACTCCTGGTAATGCTGCATTCAGCCACTATTCTTCCACCCATCATCATGCTGTTCACACATGGACTGCATACAATGCTGTAAAAGTGGGCAATCAAAAACACAAGCTTATTTTATTTGATTGGCATACATCTATACATACATGAACAAACCCTTGGGTGGTCTTGTTCATGGATATACAGTATGGGTAGTCAGGAATTAGTGAGCCAATGTAATGATCTGGTTCGCATGCCTAACAATGTGATGAAAGGAGGACGGAAAAACCTCATCTCTCCATTTTTATCCTATTTCCTTCCTGAGCTTTCTTTCAGCAAGAAAAAGTTGAGCCAAGGTATAATCCCTAATTACAGACTTATAATTAAGTGTGCAAGTCCAAACAGACTAAAACACTAATTAAAGACTGTGCCCTTTATTCTTTGTTATGCTTACTGATATATTGTGCATATGGAATTTCAACGTGATCTCATTAGTGTCTGAATGTAATGTGCAGTTTTAGCACACAAATAATTTAGACAAAGAACAGCTTCACTAAAGACAATTTCAGAGAGAAATCTTTATGAAAATCATAAATATATGTATTTACAATAAATCAAATTAATGTTTAAGTTAAACACAGATAAGTTTATTTAATGAAGTAAGTTATATGTGCTATTATATGCTATTTGAAATGAAGACTTGTTAAAATAATAAATACTTATTAACCATAACCAAAATGGCAAACAACTTTATTTTTTTAAGTTCCAACTGGAAGTCATTTATAAGTAAAATTTCCATTAAAAAGGTGTTACAATATGTTTCAAAATTCCTCCATCATTTCTGAACAGTGTCTTTATGAGTGAGTCAGTGAATCATTCATTCAACCGATTTTTTAAAATATGGCGATTACTTCAGGAATAAAAACGACAAACATGGCGGATATGCGAGACCGATGGCTAAGTAGAAAAGGGGTTTGATTGATTAATAATCAGTATCTAATCTGAATAAAAATTATTCAATGTTATCAGCAGTATATTTTATCTGCAACAACATTGTGAACTTTTGTAAAGATATGTTTAGTCTTGGGATGTCTCCCGATCAAGTTTTTTGTGCCCCCGACCCAACCATTGAATATTGAGAATCTGCCGATACAGAGTCCCAATCCAATACTTATATTTTATATACACTGTACAAAGACATTGGTAGATGTCAACATGTTACAATGATAAAAGGCTGTGTGGTTATGAATATGGGACTACTGATATAAAAATTTTGTATTTTCTATGTACAATAAGCAGAATACCAATAAGTTAAAAAAAAAAAGAGAAAAAAAAAAGCTTAATCGGCCACGATACTGATCCTTGAAATAGGCTGGGGACATCCCTAGTTTAGTCATTAACTTTAGTCATTTTCATTTAACTTAGACATTAAATGCATAATTATGCAAACACATGAGGAGAGTTCTCCTCATGAAAGACTCACGACTGACAGACCAATGTGCTACTACATTTCTCTCCGATACGGTACAAAATTTAATTAAATGTAATGTGGAGGATGTTAACTGTTATAAGATGATTGACAGGGCAGTTTAAACTGTGACAGTGTGCACATAACTAAGCGACAGAGCAGTCTGTTAAAGACACAATTATGATGAAGTAGTGTCCCAAAGCTTGCCTACTCTTGCCTACTGCTACACACTCAAAAGTATTCTGCTACACATACTTTTAGGGTATAGTATAAGTAGGCGAACTGGGACGCAGTGAGTCATTGAATCATTCATTTAACTGATTCATTCAAAGCTGCAAATTCATTCAGCAATGAGTAGGTCTAGCAAAAAGTAAGCTAAATACTTTATGTAAACTGTTAATTGGGTTTATATATTTCCATTATATTTCATATTGACATATTTTGATTTACATGCTTCCTACTTTTTATTGCATTTTTTAAAAACAGAGTAAAAATTTTTTTGTCAGAACCTCGAAGTACATTATTTTTATTTAGTAACCTACTGTTCAAGTTTTGTAAATCACTGAAATTTTCTTCAGAATCTTGAGAGAATCATGATCTCTATTCTAAGCAAAAAAGAAAGAAAGAAAAAAAGAGAAGGTGATTCTCAATTTATCCAGAATAATGCAGGTCTAATATATATTTATTACATTGTATACATTTGTATCTTACAGTAATACTACTTATAATTTGTCAAAAATAGCTGCTCTCTCTCTCTTATTCTAGTATTTATTTATTATCTATTATATATTTATTAACTTAACTCTTTTTTCTTTCATTACTCATGGGTTTAACTATGCATCTCTCTTTCTCTGACAGGCAGTGACAGAAGCAGCCTGGGGTGTTTGAATAAAAGATGAATACTCAGGCTGGTTCATGACACTGGGGTAACCCTGAACTGTAACTGTAGAACCACAGAGCTACAGTCAGACCACAACAAAAGGATCACCCCACAACAACCTTCAGTACGGGGAACCAGGGAATCGGAGAGCCGAGTTAATGCCGGCTCAAATATGAATGCAACTCAGTAAGAGCTGAATAGGAAATGACACTGGGACTCTAAATGCTTGAGCTTTCCCACTCAATGCCAGCAGTGTGATGAAGACACAATACATAGAGCTAACAAAGAGGTGTGTTATTGTGTGGGGTTGTCTGCTCTGGGTGTGTGTGTTTAATTGTTTAAGTTTGTGTGTGTGATTTTGTGTGGAATTGATGCCTTTTAAGTGCAGCCAGCACAGGAATATCTCTAACCCTAGCCATCAAACATTTGGCCAGATGACATTTTGGCTGCAGATCTAGAGTATGGTGCATCATTGAAAGATGATGAAGAATAATTCTGATCCCAGCATTCCATTAGCATCTCTTTACAAAGGATTCCCATTCAGTATTCATCTAGTCAACAAAATTACTGACAAAAATGTTTGTTGACAAAGTTTTTTTTTTTTTTTTTTTTTAAGGGTGAGGTGAAACACCACAATTAAATGATTGTATTTAAAACTGTTGATGAAATATGATCGGGGGGGAAATAGAAACACTGCAAGATAATAACAATGCATTAGCGATGTTTTTGTAAGAAGGCAAATATAGAAAGAATTGATTTAAATAATCCAATCATAGTACATTGGGGATTGACCCACTTGAGCTGGAAGGACTGAATACCGGTAAACTGAATCACTTTGCAGACGGATTAATATGTTCACTAAAATGCATCCTATATGTACAGTATATGAGATTAGTCAGCTAAATCCACAACATAAACATAATATTACAACTTACTTTTGCACAGACAATAAAGTGACTGCATAAATGACTGTAAACTAAATTATGTGCTAGTCAGAATGTGTGAATGAATAATTAAAGGCAAAAACTAACTAAAACACAAACTAAACACTGTTCCCAGTTTGGACAGAGAAGAAGAAACAGCAAAGAGTCATGGCCTAGATCTTGTGCTAGAAACTGATGTAAGAGGATGGGAACTTTTCATCTCCATGTGTACCTTTGCATCTCAGCTTAATATGTGTGTGTTTTCTTGGTTCTGTTGCTGCTTGTCTGGAAGGATATGGGTAAGGAATACCCTGAATTCCTTTTGTGTCTCATTTTGAGGTTGAAACAGTCAGGCAAACAGGTCTGTGCATTACAAAGCTCTGACAGCCTTGACTCTCTGACTCATTTCAGATTTATACGATGTGGCAAACAAAGCCTTTGTATTAGACACTGAAGGAAGATATTTTAATAAAATTGTGTTTTGCTAGCATTTATTTCCATATGACCTACTTGAATGAAATGTACTTTTCCTTTTTACTATTTAGGTCTGAAAAGATGAATGTGGGAGGTAAGCTGAGGCTAAGAGTCCATTAGGCTTTATTTAGTATTAAAGAATGGCTAAAAGTCAACATATGTCTCAACTGACCCCATTTACTTTCCAAATGCAGATTTGTGGTTGCTTATATTGATTGATTCTTCGCTGCATGTTATTCAAAAGAAGAAAAATTACTGAAATTACTTTTCATTTATGCTGACATCACTAAGCAGGCTATTGGTTAATGTTAATTAATAGTCAAACAGCTATTTGAATTCAGTCTGGTAAAAAAACGTCCACTTTTCAAGACCCAATTGATTCCCTTCTACATTTTTTCTAGCTGAAAATCTTGTTTCAATTGGAAATATGTCACATTATGGAAATAAAATGGGTTGTGACTAGCAATTCACACTGATTTTAAAGTCTCTGCATGACTAACTTTTCAATAAATCAGAAAGCGTCTTCATATTTGGACCCTTGGAAATATAACAAAGAATTGCATATCAGTTGTACATGTATACACTATTTACACATCTCCTCTATTCTCAATTATCATTCAGTTTCACTGAAGGAATATCTGGATAAACAATGAGTTAACCTTGCACTAATGGCTGTTGTAGCAAAGATATGTGGCAGTCACATGAAAACACCTCCCATCTGGTCATGGCCATCAGTGTTACTAACCTAATGTGTCATCTATAAATTATTAACCTCTCATTTTTCAGTACGTTACACTTGGCCAGTAAAAAGCATCCTCTGTCATTTTTATAGCCTCGCGTTTCACAGATGTCCAGAACAATTTTATGGGAAGTACACAGTACTGATGTTATTTACTGCAAGTGTACTTACATTTGCACTAAATGACTTTTAATTGAGCGGATGACATAAAATGTGATCAGAAAGGCAATAACAAAACATAAAGCAGAAACAGAGAATTAAAAAAAAAAAAAAAAAAATTAATGTGTATATAAATGGGGATTTCTAATTGCCTTATATTGTCCCTAAAATAATAATAATATAAAATAATATAATCTGTCCCTAAAATAAACTGGCATTTTTAGAGGTGAATAAAAACATAATTTAGCACCTTAATGAACCATTTTTCCTTTTAAGGAAGTCCCCAAAATTACTTTTTTTCCTCTTCGGATTTAGAAAACTTCTAGACATTTTTCATCAATTTCCTCCCAATAACATTGCTAGGTCAATCACACATGCACACACACACATACTTCCACCATCATTCTCAATCCTTTATAACCATTGCAGTGCACGTCCATGTAAAAGCTTTCATAATGCTTTCCCAATGAAAATCAATACAGCCCTGCAAAAGTGAGGTGAGCATTAGCAATCTCCCCTCATTTCTCTCGCTCTCTCTCTCCATGTGTCTCCCACTGTCTCCTGGACCCTCCATCACTAGTCGCCTCCATTAATTTATAATATCTATCTCTGGAGTTGGCCCTCACTAGCATATGCATGGCCCCTCGTGAGCATGCAAGTGTGAGTGTCAAGTATATCGGCTATCCATCTGACCTGTTGCCTGATCCCAAGTGTGTGTGTTGAGTTACACAGACTCACCTACTGCCCACCTGTCTGACCATTAACCCTGCACACCCGAGCGGCACGTCTTCAGGTGTGCGTCAGCGCTAGCAACATTAACAAGCCTAGTATATTGATTGCCACTCTGTCTATTCAAATGTGGGCCGCCATGGGGACAGAATGCATCTGGTCGATAGGTGTTGGCGTGAGTAGGTGGAAAGGGGAGGGGCACTAGAAAAAGTGCGCTGCAGCAAAGAGGTAGTTCGGAGTTTCACTTAGGAAAACGCTGAGTTGTGCATTTATAGAAGATGGGAGAGACGTGCGATAGAGAGAGTGAGACAGATATAGGTCAACAAGATTTCCATTTTCATCGGCGTTCAATTCCGAGAGTGCCGTTTATGCATGCGTCCGCACATGGGTCTATTTGAAAATTCAGACAGCGGTAGGGTATTGGCTTCCTATCATGCTAAACCATCCCATCATGGAAGCAACAGCCAAGTGCACACATACACTTACCATCTGCACTGAGCTCGAGTTAGGCTAGGTCACAAAGCTCCACGGTAAAGGAGTTAATTACAGTGTGATCAATAATTGATTGAACCGTCAGAAAGAGTCCAACAAACTCACCAGTAAGCATTAATGCTCTCTCACATGCACCAAACTGAATGAATGAATGCACACACAGAAGCACAAAAAAATACGCAACCGAATTCTCTATTAAGCATTTTCAGAGGAAAAATATGTCAGCAGATTAAGAGGATTGACTCGGTATTGGATTAACCCACCCACTGCGGTCAGAATCACACCAGCATGGATAGATTGATTAGGTCTTGCGAGGCGCACATCTCCCTAACGACTGCATCAGCTGTTTTTTAGGCTCTGGGTAAAGAGACTTACAATCCGACTGTCAGTCATGCTAAAAAGACCAAAAATGACATGTCATTTAGGACTCAATATCTTGCGTGTAGACCTCCGCGGATTTGGTTTAAGCTCCTAACACCTGTCAGAAAATGTAATGCGATCCCAATGTTCAATTTAACCATGTCTCTCAATAGTACGAGGCCACCCTTTGGTTCGGGCTTAGTCCAAAGCACCTGTCAAAGGGTGCACAGGTAATCTTTTTTTAATGCTTCCGTTAAGTGCTAAGCTAGCAGTTTGGATATGCTGCATTAAATATATGACCTGGATCAAACTGTAAAGATGACAGATTAAGTAAAAAAAGACAACTCTGCAAGCCTGTGTGGTTTCCCTCTCAAGCGTTTCACGCTCATCCTGTCAAACACACTGGCCAGTTTCCGCTCAAAGCGGAACATACTGTATATCCACTCTATATTTAACACTTCCAAATGTGTCCGAAAAATGAAACAACATGTAAAGGAGTGGAAAGAATGTCAAAGACAGAAAAATAAGGAGAGTATGATGGAGAGAATGATAGAAAGCAAGACAGAAGGAGAGATAGAGAGAGACTGAGCAAGAGGAAAGTGATCTATGGTGGTGTGAGAGAAAATGGGTTACAGTTCTCCTCTCTTCGACAGTCTATTTTCAGTAGCTACTCCTAGAAAGGAGAGCAGGCAGTTAGCACCATATAACCTTAACCACTCCACACGCAGTAACACAACAACAGTACAGGCTGATTGCAGAAGTTGTGACATTTGTGCTTGTCTACAAGTAGTTTGGTTTTCTTTAGTGTTTGATGGGATATGATTTCGCTAAAAGCATATCAGCTTGAATTTGCCTCAGAAATACAAATGAACCCCAGGGCCATTGATTAGATACAGTACATAAAATGATTGGTTATCCAAACAAGGAAGCCTGTTTCTGCCGGTAAAATGTAATTGTGACATCTCAAAATCATGACATTTTATTTCTCATCATTTCAGTCTCCCAATCGTGACTTTAGACCTCACAATTGTGACTTCATATCTCACCAAATGGCGTTATATGTAACAGTTACAACTTTATATATTACAATGTGGCTTTCTTTCTCACAGTTCCAACTTTACATCTCAAAATTGTTAGACTTTATGTCTAATAGTTGCCATTTTTGTCTCACAATGTGACTACCTGTGTATCTCAGAGCTTGATTTTATTTCTGATTTCAAACATTATCTCACAATTATATTTTTTACTGAGGTGGAAAATGGCTTCTATATATAACAAATTATTTCTTGGAAAATCACATTTCAATTTACTCAAAGAAAATTTGTAGGGAGTCCAATGGCTGTCAGCATTTTCTATATTAATATGGATGTATCCCACAGGAGTTACTGAATTTAGGTTAGTTTTGGGTTTCAAATCTAGTTCAAGCTTGAGGCTTTTGTCCTGACAAGCCTTGTAACATTTTGGGTAAATGTTACTCCTTGCTAGCCAAACTGAATTATTCTAAGACACTTGGTGAACATGGCCTGTGTGTACTTGTGGAAAGTGCAGTGATGAAACTGAGTCATAGATCGTTATGTTCTTACCTGTTTGCTGTACTTGACAGTTTGGCAGCCATAATCGGAGCACTGGTCTGAGCTGAGTGACATGGCGTCTGCATTACCGGTGCCATTGCCAGTGAAGGTGTTGGTAGGGGGCAGTTCCTGCACAGCTTGGTGCTTCTTGCCTTCCACGGGTGGTGAGTTGGGTTGAAGATGAACTGCAGGCAAAGGTGAGCTGGACTTGTAGTGGCGGGCCAGATCTGGGCTTGATTGGTGACGTCTCGAGCCTAGTCTTGGGCTGCTGGGGTCTCCATTAGCAGCTGCACAATAACGGGCAGCAATCCTCTCACTAGCACTGCTTGCCTCTTCATCCTCCTCTTCTTCATCACCTCCTCCACGTCTGCAACCATTCACCGTCATAATTCCACTGTATAAAGAACGCTCAGATTTGGCAGTACCGTTATTACGCTTGTCTCTGCGTGGTTTGCGCCCACGTTCATTTTGGGAGGCCTGGGCTTGTAGAGGGGGAGGCTGTGGACTGAAAAAGTCCTCTTCTGGCTCTTTCTTGCCAGCCTCATAGCCGTTTTTACCCTGCACCCCACACTGTCGTGCTGTCACAACCAAGAGGATCACCACAATAACGGCGGCAGCACCAGCCAGGACACCGATGGCGACGCTCAGGCGTTGTTTACCCAGAGATCTCTCGCTGTCTGGGTCACCTGCAATATCCATATAGAGAGGGATTGCAAGGCTGCGGGCCACCTGAATGAAAGAGAGACAGACATACAGAAGGAGAGAGAAAGAGAGAGAGCAAAAAATGTAAAGTCATAAATGGTGTGTCTGCCCTTTGATAACTGCATCCTCATTTTACAGCTATGTCTGCTGAACCACACGCACACATACACATTCATCCCTACTGCAAGGCCCAGACTTCTCAATTATCATGTCAAGGCTTGGATATTCAATCATAGTTATTCTGTGCAGGCAAGTGTGACTGTGTGTGTGTATGCGAGTGTGTTTGTGTATCTTTCATCATTTGTGTGTGTTTCCTTCTATCCAATATCCAATGTGGGTCAACAGCAATTTGATGCAAGAATATTTATAAAGAGCAATATTTTTTTTTTTTTTTAAAAAGTGCTATTTTTCCTAGTTGTGCAAAGTTATCAGTAAGTTTTTGACTGCAGTTCACTTGCTCCATCCTCTCTTGTCTAATAAAATGACTCCTTTCACTTTAATTGTTCTTATTTGGTTCTGTTCTACACTGGCTCGTTATTCAACAGCACAAACTGTTATTGTTTCTCTATATTGAATTACACTTTGTTTGTGTTTTTTCTAACAGCATGCTGCACTGATTTGTCTCACCTGTGCATCCACCAGCGTAGCATTGGCCAAGCTCTCATTGATGAAGACATGCACCAGTGCTGTGGCACAAAGGGAAGGCACGCCACTGTCATTGACCCGGACCACCAAGCGGTGCAGACCCCTGTGTCTTCTCTCCAGGGGCTCTGCCAAGGTTATGACCCCACTACTAGAGCCAATCTCAAACAGACGAAAAGGGTTTCCGCCGACCAGAGCATAGCGGAGATCGGCATTAGACCCTGTATCACCATCAGAGGCTGTGACTGTGCGGACTACAGTGCGGGCCCCGCTAGCGGGTGGCAGGAGGGTATATGATTCATTAGCGGGTGATGTGATGGATGGCGCATTGTCATTTTCATCAGTGACAAACAGGGAGACGGTGGCGGTGGCAGACCGTGGCGGTTCTCCGCCATCAACAGCACGCACGCGGAATGAATATGCGCTACGTCGTTCACGGTCAAAGGATGCAGAGGAGAAAATGGTTCCAGTGTTATTTTCAATGGAGAAAACTTCTTGCTTCCCCTCTTTGCCCTCCTCTCCACCCTCCTCTTCATCGTGCTCAACAAAAAGACTCAACTCTGCATTCTCGCCTTCATCTGCATCGGTAACAGTCACCATGCCGACAGGGCTATTGGTGAGCAGGTTCTCTTTGACATAGAATGTGAAGACTTCCTGGACAAATTTGGGGGCATTGTCATTTCTGTCTGTGACCTGGACAACGACGGTAGCAGAGCCCTGCAGAGACGGGGTGCCCTTATCCCGAGCTATCACGCGAAATTCATAGCGTTCCCTCTGCTCTCTATCTAGTGTCCCAGTGGCACGAATATCACCATTATCGGCATCAATGTAAAAAGCTCCATTAACAGATGGATCCAGTGAGTATGCAATTTCTGCATTCTTGCCACTGTCTGCATCAGCCGCCACTACAGTGACCACTCTTTCTCCTGGGGCATTATTCTCTGCAAAATGCACTTCCACTAAGCTTTGGGCAAAAGTGGGAGCGTGGTCGTTTATGTCAACCACTCGCACCAGAAGGGAACTATTACTTGAGAGGCTGGGGCTTCCGGAGTCCACCGCCACGATAGTGACACTATACTCACGAGTAGCTTCATAATCCAAAAGTGCTGAGGTGTGGAGAAAATATTTCTTTTTGTTTCGTTCAAAGGCATCATCCGTGGCTGGTGGAGGTGCTAGAGCTGTCTCACCTGCCGGTTTCAATGTGAATGGAACATCCCCAACCACAGTGCAGGTAACCGCACCATTCTCTCCCTGGTCGCGGTCTGACACCTGCACTAATGCTACTGGTGTGTCCACCAACACATTCTCTGGAACCATTGCAGCGCCATCTCGAACAAGGATTCGTCCAATTTTTCGAATTTCCACTATGGGTACATTGTCATTTTCATCCCTTACATTGAGAACGACTGTAGTGCGGTCAGTGCGGGGTGGTTGGCCACGGTCACGGGCTGTGATGGTAAAACGTAGTTGTGCAACTTCCTCACGGTCTATACGATGCAGAACACTCAGCCAACCTGATGCCTCATCCAACCTCAGGAGGCGCCGCACTGATTCCGTCGCAGCTCCAAACACATACTCAACCTGCCCGTTCACGCCGACGTCACGATCTGTGGCACGCACCTGCAAGACAGGTGTGCCCGGTGGGGCATTTTCTGCCATTTCTGCTTCATACACTGCTCTCTCAAAGCGTGGACTGTTGTCGTTGACGTCTGTGATGGACACACGTAACAAAGCTTGTGAGGAGCGGGATGGGTTGCCGCCATCACGAACGCGTAGCACAAGTTCATAAGAATCCCGTGCTTCTCGGTCCAGAGGCCCTTTCACGATCAGCTGAGGTTGTTTCTGTCCTTCAGGTGTGTCGGCAACTTGCAGTTCAAACACGCTGCTCCTGCTGGCAGGTCCCGACCCTGTTTCTGACCCTCTCCTACGGTCACCACCGTTCCCATTTGTTGGGCCATTCGCAGGTCGCCGCAGAGATGACCCCCCATCTCTACTGTCCTGGATAAGCTCATAGCGATCAATGCCGTTGCGACCAAAATCGCGGTCTGTGGCTGTGGGTAGGAGATAGAGAGTGCCGATTGGGCGATTCTCCTCAACAGATAGAGTTAGTACTGGTGAAGGGAAAGAGGGGGTATTGTCATTGATGTCTGTGACTACAATACGACCATCAAACAGATCCACCCAACTCTGCAGGGGACCTATGACTGAGACTTCAAAGTTCAAAAAGCACTCGTTCTCGTCAAATATCATCTGACACTGCGGCAGCTTCTCTCTGTCAATCCTCCTGCTGCCTGTAGTAAGCTCTCCGGTGACGTTGTCAATTTTGAAGTATTCAGAGCCAGATTCCAAAGCAAAAGTGACATCACCAGTCCCAATCCCAGAGGTGGATAGCCCCAGGTCTGAAGCCACGTTTCCAATGTGCACATCGGCCGGCCCCTCTTCCGCCACGCGGTAGCGCAGTACTGAATTGGCGCGCGGGAGCTGAGTCAGCAGCTGCAGGATAAGCACGAGGTAGCAGCGCGCGGAGTGCACTGCGCCAACGCTCCTGCTCCCCATGACTCTCTCTCTCTCTCTTTCACTCTCTATCTGCAGCTTCCTCTGGTCCAAGACAGACTCGCCACCGAATAATTTCTATAAGCGCTTCCTTTGGCAAAATCTTATTTTCTCCGTCAGTCTTTTAGTTCCCCAGTCACGTTTTCAACACGGTAAAATAATACATCCACTTTGTGGGGAGCTCGGCATTGGCGATAAGTCTTTACAGCTCTTTTACGGACAAGAATGGTCCTTTGTGCCTTTTAGGAGTAGACGAGAGTCAAATTTGAGCAGTTTAAATGACTTTGTCCGGCTCATTGAGATGCTGCGGAGCGCGGGCTCCTCTCGCGCTTTCACTGTTTTAAACTGCAATGCAGTAGAACACAAAAGAGATCTGTCTGTGAATTCAGCTCTCACATTCGCATCCCAGAGCTTTCGCTACTGGCTGGGAATAAGCCAAAGTGCTTTTTAAAGTCTTTCCCCGATATTATATATTATCTTACCTTAAACACAGCGAGAGGGAAATTGAAAATCTTTCCCCGCAGTCTTACGCGCGCGTGCCAAGCTCTTATAGATTCCTTTACGGTGAACTTGACAAAGAGAAAAGCTTTTCAGTTCGACTTTTCAGAGCACGTAAATTAGCCACTTATGGAAAGATGGAGAGCAGGACAGAGAAGTAGCAACAAAAGCCTTTAGTAATTCCTCCGGAGTCCGTAGTGGATGTGTGTGAAGTGTTTGAGGAAAAAGTCCCGCATTCTCCTCCTCCCCTCACCTGCACGTTCTACTGCACTGCATGTGAACGTCCCTCAAATGATGCTGCAGTCTCTCCCTCTCTCTCTCTCAACCTCTCCCTCTCTCTTCCCCCTCCGTTCACTGCAACACTTCCCTCGCTACGTAACTCGACCGTTCAGATGAAACGGGAGACCGAGAGTGTCTCGAAGGAGCTCACGCGTTCCTTTTAACCAGTCTAAACGCGCAAATACAGGGGGTGTGTTTGCATACGACCACAAGACAAAATACCTCAGAAGGGAAAAATACACTGATACAACTAGACAAGTCCAATTAAGCACTTGTGTAAAAACAGAACAACTAATTCAATCAAAATCATTTTCACAACACTGTCCTAAATATGAACGGACATTTAAAATTAAGCATCTCGTATGTGTCCGTTTCATTTTTTTAAAATGTTCATCAACAAAGCAAAAGCAGTACTTATTGACAATGAAATGTATTTTTCTACAAAAACCAATTAAAATAAATAGTTTACATTTAAATAATTAATATGAAAAAATGCAGTAAAAAATAATAAGTAAAAGAGAAAAGTAAAAGAAGGTTGTAATAAATTCCAAAAAAATCTATAGCATTAAAAATATAGTACTTAAAGAGGTGTATGTGTGTACATACAAACAATAAGAAATAAAGAAACCATAACAACCATTTAAAGCTGTTTTGTATACAAGTATGCTAATGCAATTCCAGAGAGACATGCTGTTGTATTTAACAATCTTATAGCCTGTGGTTAGAAGCTGTTTTATAGGAAACAGACAGAATGTATGGGGGTCACTGGGGTCTTTTTACAATGGACCTGGAATTTTTAATCTATAGGCATATGGCCTTCACAAGATATGAAGAAATGCTTTGGATATTTGGTTGTTTACGGTCAGTGTGTTCAGGTTTGATCCTTCTTTCATTACTGCACAATGATGATACAAAGGTTGTAAGGTTAGTGGTGAAGGTATTTAGCCACCAAATAATTCTTTAAATAGGAGATTCAACTGTGAAATAAAAACTTCAAAGTGCAATATTGTACACTATATTGTAAGTGTAGATTAGTGTAAGTGTAGTTTACACAAGATAAATAGATCTAGACGTTTTTCTTTTTGCCATAATGGACCACTTAGGTTAAATAGTTACTATTAGTCTATCTATATTATTGTTATTATCTTATTGTTTTTGTTGTTATGTCTCTGAATCACGAAGAAGTGTTCTCATTGTCTGAATGCGGCAATGCTTTTCGCTCATCCTGTGAACAATGAGCATGTATCGCACACACTCTCCCCGGTCCCAGCACGGGCTGCCCCGTAGCCACGCGGATGCGCGAGCGCAATGCAGCACTGACTGAACGTAATACTACAGTCACACAACAAAAGGAGCAGCCCTTCTCAGTCTATACTCTCCATCCCGTGTCTTTAGTCTCAAACATGCGTTTAATTCGTGGGTTGGGATGATCTGAGATTAACGTAGGAGGGTTTCCCTGGTCAATCTCAGTTCGTTCGGTCATAGCAGAGGAGGTTGCGAGCGGAGGAGCAGCATCAGATCTCGGCGCGGCTCTCCTGATGCTGCTGCACCGGGGCTGGTTAACATTCCACCGGCGTCACCACACGTGCGTGCTGTATACTCTGCGTCTCGCGCCCTCTGTTGTTCCACCGCGCGCGTTTTGATTTCGCTCCTGCAATCAATCGCCTAGTCGAAGTGGTTGGGGGAGTGGATTCAGCGTTCGTGTCCCGTGAGCACCCTCCATCTTTATCTCATCACGTCAACGCGTAAGTCTAGTTAGCATACAAACCACCGGTGAAACTTTATCATCTGAAGAACAGACTCGAATAGCAAACACCATTGGCTATGAGACTGCACACATCTCCTCTATTTAAAGCATGTGAGAAAAGACAGCACAAAACATGTCTCCAAAATATACAGCGATAATATATGTTTTTGAATGCATCTTAAAAAAAAAAAAAAAAAAATGGTGCATTCTTTATCTTCATCATCCAAGTAGTCAAAAGCATCACCCTAAAAGGAAGAAAGGTACAGCAGGAAGGTAGCTAGATAGATAAATACATTCTTTTTTTCACTGACTAGTGATTTTAAGTATAATCTAAGTAATCTAATATTTATCCTGGATATAAATAAAATATAATGCATTCTTTATCTGTATCTTCATCATCCAAGAAGTAGTCAAAAGCATCACCCTAAAAGGAAGAAAGATACAGCAGGAACGTAGATAAATACATTCTTTTTCACTGACAAGTAGTGATTTTTTTTTTTTTAGTTATGAGTTACAAATTGCTAGTAGCATATGTAATTTGCATTATTACTCCACTAATGCTGTGGCTATCAAAAATGCGTTCTCTCAGGTGCGTGACTCAAACTCCCACCACTGTGCAATCTTGCATTTCTAACTGATGCGTGGAGTAAGGACATGAATTTTAAACATGTAAAATGAGCTGGGGGAATTGCCTATGTATTGGGAGCACCAATTAGTTCACTGTGCTTTTGTACTTTGTTTTTATGATGATATGTTTGTTTTCAGCATTGTAAAAAAGAACGTTTGCATGGAATTTCATTATATTCTTCATTGTTGCACTTTTTTCTATCTCCTCACAAGAGTTTTCTTAAAGCCAATTAAGGATATGTTGCTGATCTCATGTATTACATTTACTTAAGTTTCCATACTGAAACGTACAATATTGACGTATTGACAGCACTAAAAAGTAAATTATTTACATATGAACAACTTTACAGACATACAAATGTGTACAAAATCCTTATTAAAGGGATAGTTCATACACAAATGAAAATGATCCCATTATTTACTCACCCTCATACCAGGTGTATATGACTATATTCTTTCAGACGAAAACAATCGGAGATATATTTAAAAATCACATTAGTCCTCCAAGGTTTATAATGGTTGTGAATGGGGGGCCGTGTTTTGAAGCCAAAAATAATGCATCCATCCATTAAAAAAAGTAATCCATACGCCTCCAGTGGGTTAAGAAAGGCTTTCTGAAGCAAAGCAATGCATTTTTGTAAGAAACATAACCATATTTAAAACTAAAAATAACTAGCTTCCAGCGGACATCCATACGCAGAATGTGCAAGTCAGTTTGCGCCAAATAACATGTTGCGCCTCTAATCATTTAACCATTTTTATCATTATTTATTTTCTTCCGTGGAACACAAAAGGCCTTTTCTTCAGTATAGTCATATGCTGTGACTTGACAATAGAACCATAAAAAATCCTATAGATGGCTGTGTCTGAAATTACCCCCATACCCTTAAATAGGGCACTAAGTGACAGCCATTTGTAGTGGTGTCCAAAACCATAGTGGACGTTATCGAGTGCATTTATTCAATCCCATAATGCACCACAAAAACAATATCAATATCTACAAAGATGGCTGCGCACTTGTTTCTCTGGTGTATAAGGTCTATAAATTCAAAAAGCTTTACAACACATTTTATGGCAGTGATATCAAACTCTCCTTAGCTCTCGCCTGCATCGTCACAGATTGCGACGTGCCGTGTTTCATTTGATGTGTGTTTGAATGAGAAGTGCACACCTTCACAGAGTGGATCAGGATAACATTTTCAGCGATTAATAGGTTAAATTCTGCTCTGTACATCATTTGAACTACTTTTGGTACCGCTTTTGACAATTTTGAAATAAATAAATTATTGTGATTTCACTTGTCTGTCTGTTATGGTTTTCTTTATAACTCTACATATTAAAAAAAAAAAAAATGGTTATGGGTAGGTTTAGAATTAGGAGTAGGATTAGCGGCTCAAGATACATTGTTAATGCTATATTGCTGCTAAAATTCTAATTTCCCTACACATTTCTGACTCTACGTATATATTATATTCTTTTTATATACTCTACAAAATGGTTATGTTTGGGTTTTTGGGTAGGGTTGCGGGATCTAAAAATGTATCTATAAAATGTTAAAAGGGCAATGTTTACATTTAAATTTTGTCTCTAAATCCATATTGTATGTTTCAGCATCTATCCAAAGGAACAAAAATGGACATTTTGTACCTGTAAATGTTATGTATTAATAACTACATAATAACATTGAGACCAGGCTGGTTTATTAGGCATTTTCACCACTTCCTCTACACTGTCAGTTGCTAGTTTATTTACAGTATCTTCAACATGCAATCTGCCAGTGAGCGTATCCATACAATCTGTGGCTGATTCTGTCTCAGTCCTTATTTTACCAAGGATGTAATGCCTCTTTTCTAATGGGAATGTCACATAAACCCAAAAGACACCATCTGAGTCAAATAAGAATCATCTATAATTAAAACCTATAGGGATTCAACTCCGAACTTTTATCCAATGTGTAAACAACTGGGGAGGAGCACAATTTTAGCTCACTTACGTTTAGTTACAGTGGTTTCCATAGTTACATTTTAAAAATTAAAGCATCAGAACAGACAATTTACTTATATACAATGGAAATGCAGACCAAATTGAGAAACCCTGTGGGAGAAGAAAGAACATATTAAGCAATACAACTGATAGACATTATAGCAAAATCTCTGATGAAGGAGCCTAACTTCTTGTGTGAAAGTCTAATACTGAATAAAAGAAAAAAATAATTATTAAGGCTTAAAATGCTTTATAACCACCTTTAACATAAAGAAACAGGAGAAAAATTGACCGGGGGTTCTCAGAGTGCAAAAGCAAGGAGGGGGCCTATGAAAATACAAAAAAGTGCAATTACATGATGTTATAGTGGAAATAAAACTTGAGATGTTCGAGTCCTGTAGTGCTCTTAAATGGAATGAATAACTTTAGGACAACTTCGGTCCCATCACAATCAACTTATTTCAGTAACTAAAATAATTTTTTTAAAACAGTGGTGTTTCTAGGATGACAACTTGGGATGGTCATTGAATACTAAAGTCTGTATAAGAAAAAATAAAATTCAAATAAATTTTTTCCAGGGAAAACCTGTTAACTGTCACCCCCCTTTTTTGAGCATTGATCTGAAATTAATACAGACACTCAGCAGATTATTGCAGAACTGAAGGACATATAATTAGAATATCATCAAAAAGTTGATTTATTTCACTAATTCCATTCAAAAAGTGAAACTTGTATATTATATTCATTCATTACACACAGACTGATATATTTCATATGTTTATTTCTTTTAATTTTGATGATTATAACTGACAACTAAGGAAAATCCCAAATTCAGTATCTCAGAAAATTAGAATATTACTTAAGACCAATACAAAGAAAGGATTTTTAGAAATGTTGGCCAACTGAAAAGAATGAACATGAAAAGTATGAGCATGTACAGCACTCAATACTTAGTTGGGGCTCCTTTTGCCTGAATTACTGCAGCAATGCGGCGTGGCATGGAGTCAATCAGTCTGTGGCACTGCTCAGGTGTTATAAGAGCCCAGGTTTCTCTGATAGTGGCCTTCAACTCTTCTACATTGTTGGGTCTGGCATATCGCATCTTCCTCTTCACAATACTCCATAGATTTTCTATGGGGTTAAGGTCAGGCGAGTTTGCTGGCCAATTAAGAACAGGGATACCATGGTCCTTAAACCAGGTACTGGTAGCTTTGGCACTGTGTGCAGGTGCCAAGTCCTGTTGGAAAATGAAATCTGCATCTCCATAAAGTTGGTCAGCAGCAGGAAGCATGAAGTGCTCTAAAACTTCCTGGTATACGGCTGCGTTGACCTTGGACCTCAGAAAACACATCACTGACTGTGGAAACTTTACACTGGACCTCAAGCAACGTGGATTGTGTGCCTCTCCTCTCTTCCTCCAGACTCTGGGACCCTGATTTTCAAAGGAAATGCAAAATTTACTTTCATCAGAGAACATAACTTTGGACCACTCAGCAGCAGTCCAGTCCTTTTTGTCTTTAGCCCAGGCGAGACGCTTCTGACGCTGTTTGTTGTTTAAGAGTGGCTTGACACAAGGAATGCGACAGCTGAAACCCATGTCTTGTATACGTCTGTGCGTAGTGGTTCTTGAAGCACTGACTCCAACTGCAGTCCATTTTCTGAGATACTGAATTTGGGATTTTCCTTAGTTGTCAGTTATAATCATCAAAATGAAAAGAAATAAACATATGAAATATATCAGTCTGTGTGTAATGAATGAATATAATATACAAGTTTACAAATGGAATTAGTGAAATAAATCAACTTTTTGATGATATTCTAATTATATGACTAGCACCTGTAATGACAGTTTCAACTGATTTTTAGGATTATAATCCTCTGAACGTACATACAAGATGATTCGACTGGACTGGGACACCACACAACTGTTGATTGCAGGAACGATTTTACAGTGAGACGAGATCTCACCAAACGTGACTTAAAGAGAAAAACAAATGGAGGACAATTGACGTTGTCAGCTGGCTCCCCTGCCACGCATTCTGCTTTACAGTTAAAAACAAAACAGAAAAAAAAAAATATTGGTGATCTTCTTTTTCAATATTCCATTTTCGTGGCATGTTTGTGGCCGCCAAGTTTCAGCTAAAGAAGCAAGCAACATCCGGTAGGTGATGCTTGCTTACTCTCATTGGCTATCGTGGGTATCACGTCAGAAGCAGCCCAATCAAGAGTCGTAAATATCAAACATGTTTGATTTGAGATCAGGGACGCTCCGTCTCGATCGGGAGCAGTTAAATAATCATAATGACACCACACAATAAAGGACGTTTTGGATAAAAAATTGTTTGCTACAAGCCTCAAATTGTGCCCTGTGCGCCCCGATCACTTGGGGGTGCAAATCGGGCTTAAAGGGTTAGTTCACCCAAAAATGAAATTTTCAAACACGTAAGACCTTTGTTCATCTTCAGAACACAAATTAAGATATTTTTGAATAAATCCGAGGGTATCTGATCCACACATAGGCAGCAACGTCATTGCACCTTTTGACATCCAGAAAGGTAGTTGAAAACATGGTTAAAACATTCGACATGACTGCAGTTGTTCAACCTTAATGTTATGAAGCGACGAGAATACTTTTTGTGTGCAAACAAAATAAAAATAACTTTATTCAAAAATTTGAACCATTGTCATACATAATGAACACATTGCAGAGCTTCCTTGTTTACGTCCAAATTATTATTATACAATACTGTGTATTATTATACACAGACACGCTGCTGTGAGAATGTAAGATATGCTGTTGCTGCAAAAATAGACATGCATAAATCCCATAGCAGATCTAGGCAGGTGGAGCTGGGGGAGGTGGAGGGGTTTCAGAGGAACTCTGATAGCGCACTGCAGGACTAGCTTACAGCAAACAATGAACTAGACTATTTAAATTTTGAGTAAGCAATCTCATTGGCTGCAGGATCAGCAGAGGCCAATCAGCTTATGCCATGTGGTAATGATGTGATTGCTTACAAATTGCATGTAAAGGACCTATCATTCTGCGCCCTCTAGAGCTTCATGACTGAACTAGATATATTTTACAAAATAATTTGGACTCTGATATATAATCAAAGCCATATGTCTAAACAAATTTCCAAATATCAACCAAAGTTCCAAATTTGAAGTTGATATCACAAAAATTTAGCCTGCTAAATGGTTTTAAAGTACAGTTTCCATGGTTATGCAATTTCAAAACGGCATGAATTTGCACTGGATGAATTTTGAAGCTTTTGAATGATACCTAATGAATACTAAACCTACTGATTGATACCTATTGATTATTAAAATATGTGATGGAGAAAAGGTCAAAAAATAAAGGGACACTGACAGTTAACAGGTTGCGTTTTCGTTCAACACAAATAGGTATGCATAACTTAACATTTTAACGTTATAATATGCAGGGCTGAAGGTTCCTGACAGCACCACTTCTATGAACTCTTTCTTTAAAACACATTATTTACTCTTTACACTTTCAAAATACCATTAATAAATGTACAAGCTAATCTATAATAATTGTTATTTTTCTTTTGGATGGGCACTGTTCACTCATAGCCATGGCCCACAGCATAATTTAAAAAGAACATTTCCAGTGCTTTTCTGGCATGTCGTCGTTTACCACAGACAATAATTTTCAATCGTACCTCAGTGTATAAATGAATGACAGACTCATTTACAGTAAATGCACTTACAACGATAGCCTAGCAGACATGCAAGCCACACTGCAAAGAAACATTTAAAATATGCAAATATAACAACTTTTTGAAAGTACAGTATAATCATAACACTTTACATATGTTAGCATGAGACTGATGTGATTTACTTATAAACCCTGCATGTGCAAAATTTACTCTGAAAAAAAAAAAAAAGAAAAAAACTATTTCAGCTCATATCATGACCAGCTCATGAAATAAAATTATTTTAGCTTAGTATCTTAGGAATTACATTTGTAGTGCAAGCTCCTCCAAGTAGGAAAGTAAAGTTTTCTGTACTAAAAAATTAATGGTATTTAACAAAAAATACAACCTTTATATTTCTGCCTTTAAACTAGGCTTGCACTGCAATGTGTTACTGTAAATGTGTTTCCTGTTTTGTGGATTTTCAGTTTGAGTGAATTATTCAATAAAACAGAAAACCTTTAACATTAATAGTTCTAACACAAACAAACAAACAATAAATAAATAAATTCCCATCGTAACTTTAATTGAGAGAAAAAAACAGTATTTCCAACAACTTGACCCACAACATAAAATATAGGTTAACCCAGAATATTTGCAAGATACTGTAATTACACCTCTGTATGTGTGTGCATCTATTTGTGTGTTTATGAGAGATAAAATGCATTACTGGTTCCTCAGTCTATAAAAAAAGCTTCATTCAGCCATATAGGAAGGCTTTTGAAAATGATGAGTGGCACTTTTTTTCCAGCACTGCAGATTTACGTAGACATCCCGCTAAGCTAACAAGTAAACATAGACAGAACGTAACAGGTGATGTCTTTTTAAACACTTCAAAACCAATCTGTGCTTAGTGAGAATGCCTTTAAGACGGCTTCAGACAGATTCAATGTGACAATAACAATGGTGATGATGATGAAGGTGCATTGATGATGATTAGATGAGGTATAAGAGCCACACTCAGAAACACTTTCCTGCAGTAACACCTCACCAGGAGCCAATACTATAGTTGAAATATGCTAGAGATGCTGCCTTCATATTGGTATGAGTGTTTACTAGGTTCAAGCAATGTCGCAAATAATTAAATAATAATTCATTTTTATTGATCCTCGAATTTGCAGATTGTGGGTTTATCAACTGAAGGTTTAAGATGAAAGCTAATGGTTAATGGTCAGAATTAAGGTGTAATTGTGAAATTGATTAGCTACAATTTAGTTTGTTGATGAAGAATAGCAATGAAGCATGCTGGAAAATACAACTGATTTAACAGGTTTATGAAGCAACAGGCTTGAAAAGGAAGACATTAAAGAAATAGTTCACCTAAAAATGAAAGTACTGTCATCATTTACTGTACTTACTCTCATGTCATTCCAAAACGGCATGACATACTTTCTTTTTAACATGGAACGCAAAAGGAGATCTCTGGCATAATGTTGAGGACTGACAGCCTCAGTCACTATTCACTTTGATTGTGTCTGTTTTCAATACAATGAAAGTAAATGGTGACTGGGGTTGTCATTCTGCCTAACATCTCCCTTTGTGTTCAGCAGAAGAAAGAAATGCATACGGATTTGGAACAATGTGAGAGTGAGTAAATGATGATAGAATTGTCATTTTTAGATGAACAGTCCCTTTAAGATGAAAATAACCCAGAAAGTTCCTTTAAGACATGTAAGCCTTTATATAAACACATCTCCCATACTGTAATTCTCAGTGCAGCACAAGAATGAGAAAATACATTAAAATTACATTACATTTTATATTAAACCCTCAAGTTGTTCCAAATCTGTATGAATTTCTTTCTTGACTTCCATAGTATGGAAAATATATATACTGTATGTATATATATATATATATATATATACTACCAGACAAAAGTTTGGAAACATTACTATTTTTAAAGTCTCTTATGCTCATTAAGGCTGCATTTATTTCATAATAAATACAGAAAAAACAATAATATTGTGAAATATTATTACAATTTAAAATTATTGTTTTTTTGTGATGCAAAGCTGAATTGTCAGCATCATTACTCCAGTCTTCAATGTCACATGATCCTTCAGAAATCATTGTAATATGTTTATTTATTATCAATGTTGGAAACAGTTGTGTTGCTTAATATTATTTTATAACCTGTGATACTTTTTCAGGATTCTTTGATGAATAAAAAGTAAAAAAAATATCTGTCACAGAAACGCCAGGCTCCACTGTCATCCAATCACAGCGCACCCCGTCACCAGAATACTAACCACGCACACCTGCACGTCATCAGCACACTCATCACCAGCAGTATAAAGGACTCTCTTTCACACATGCTCATTGTCTGGTCTCGTTAGCATCTTACCTGTATGCTTACTTCAAGGACTTTATCACCATTCACCTGAAGATTTGCCATTCACTCACCTGCTAAAGTGTTCTTCTGGTTGTGAAAATAAACACCTTACTTTTATACAACCAGTGTCTCTGCCCTTCTGTGATTGTAACAGAAGACCGGGCCATAACCAACTCACTCCAGTATGAGCAACACAGACCCATTTCAAGAGCTCGTGGATGCCATGTGCCGTACATTCAACGCCAACCCACCAGCGATCACTTCCGCACAACCCAGCACCTCTCCGTCACCGCCAGCATACGCCAGTCCCATGGCTAAACTGGCGCCCTTCTCAGGATCGGCGGAGGACTGCAATGGATTCCTGCTACAGTGCTCGCTGGTCCTGGAGATGCAACCGCACCTGTACCTGGATGATCGTACAAAAGTGGCGTTCGTCATTTCACAGTTAAGCAGTTAAGAGCTCCGATGGGCTGAAATGCTCTGGACACAGAAGAATGTGGTAACCCAGTCACTCACCAGTTTCATCTCCCATTTCAAGGAGGTTTTTGGAAAGCATTCACCACTGCTTCTCTCCTCGTTCACCCCGATCCAAACAAACAATTCGTTGTGGAAGTGGACGCCTCTACCACCGGAGTTGGAGCAGTTCTGTCTCAGCAGCAGGGGAACCCAAGTATACTCCATCCATGTGCCTTCTTCTCCCGCAAACTTAAGTTAATTATGACATCGGCAACAGGGAACTTCTAGCCATCAAGTTGGCCCTGGAAGAGTGAAGGCATTGGTTGGAGGGTGCTCAACATCCATTCCTCGTGTTAACTGATCATAAGAACCTAAAATATCTCTGTGATGCAAAAAGACTCAACCCAAGACAAGCGCGGTGGGCGCCTTTCTTCACTAGGTTCTACTACCATTCAAAAGTTTGGGGTCAGTAATTTTTTTTTTTTTTTTTTTTTTTTTGAAAGAAATCAATACTTTTATTCAGCAAGGATGTGTTAAATTGATAAAGTGATAGTAAAGATTTATATTGTTAGAAAAGATTTATATTTTGAATAAATGCTGTCTTTTTAACCTTTTATTAATCAATCAATCCTGAAAGTGTCACAGGTTCCAAAAAAATATGAAGCAACACAATGATTTTCAACATTGATAATAACTGCGTCTCAAATCAGCATATTAGAATGATTGCTGAAGGATCATGTGACACTGAAGACTGGAGTAATGATGCTGAAAATTCAGCTTTGCATCACGGAAACAAATTATATTTTAAAGTATATTAAAATAGAAAACTATAATTTTAAATTGTAATTTTTCACAATATTATTGTTGTTGTTTTTCTTTTTTTTTTCTGTATTTGATATGAAATAAAAGTAGTCTTAATGAGCATAAGAGAATTTGTTCAAAAACATTAAAAATAGTAAGGTTTCCAAAATTTTGACTGGTAGTGTATATATTGAAGTCAATGAAGCCCCATCAACTGTTTTGTTACTGATATTCTTCAAAATATCTTCATTTGTGTTCAGCAGAAGAAAGAAATTCATACAGGTTTGGAACAAAATGATGGAAAGTGATTAAATGATGAGAGAATTTTCATTTTTGGGTGAACTACCTCTTTAATAAACATCAATTAGGCAACAAATCCAAGTCTTTTGCTCTTCATTTGGCTGCATCAGTGCTTAAATGACAATGGCAAAAAAGTTTCCAGTTTCCTTCACAAAAAAACACTTGAATGCACATTATATGATAATTGTGATCTCCAATTTTCCCCAGAACTTGAAACTAGGTAGCATAAAACTGCTTCACATCAGACTTTATCCATTTAAAATTTGTCTTGTTATAAGAACGCATTGTACAAGGCTATTTTTAAAATGCAATTTAATGTCACGAACTGTTATGTAAACATAACACAACCAGCAGATCTATAAAAGTATATTAATACATTGAAAGACTGCTGTAAATTTATACAAAGCATTCAGCGTTAGGGCTCTCTGCTGTATTCATACTTTAAAGAAAAGTGTCAACAACATTTTATCACCCAAGGTGCTAAACAAGGCATCAACACAGGGGCGGCTGTCTGCAACAGTGACATTATAATATTTCTACCTGCTTAATACAGAAAACAAGAAGTGCCCAGATGATCTGTATAAAAGGAGAGCATGAGTATGGATGCTTGTAATGCTTGGTACAGATGGAGCATGTAAATCTGCAAAGACAAGCTGTAGATGCAGTTCAGGAAATCCGTTTCTACGGAAGTTAAAAGAGCCTGCCAGTCGTGCTCTGACTTAAAATCAGTGCAGCGGTACTTTGATCTACCAAGATGCACAATAAGACATACACTTAAATAAGACACAATTCCATAACCCTCATTGAAGGTGTTATTTCTTTATGTGGCACAAATGTTGTAAGCTATGGGATATTCATAGCACAAGTTCTCAAGTACTTAAAATTAAATCATTTTATTTATTTTTAATTTCATTTATAACTGAATCAAAACAGTCTGAAAACTTCTTACAAATGCATACTGCAGTGCAGTTCACAATTGTATATCACAAAATTAAAATATATATGCACCAGTGACAAATAAGGATGCCTGAGATGATTAAAGGTTGAGATGATAAAAGATAAGAAATCTTTGTAAAATCTATTTTAAGACATGTTTCATGTTCAAGTGTGTGTGTGTGTGTATCAAGGGTGGCAAACTCCAGTCCTGGATAGCCCTAATCCTGCAGACTTGAGCTCCAGCCCTGATAAAAACTCACCTGCCTATAGCTTTCTAGCAACTCTTCAGACCTTGATTAGCTTGTTCAGGTGTGCTCTCCAGGACCAACATTAGCCACCCCTGATATATACAGGTGCTGGTCATATAATTAAAATATCATCAAAAAGTTGATTTATTTCACTAATTCCATTCAAAAAGTGAAAAAGTGTATATTATGTTCATTCATTACACACAGACTGATATATTTCAAATGTTTATTTCTTTTAATTTTGATGATTATAACTGACAACTAAGGAAAATCCCAAATTCAGTATCTCAGAAAATTAGAATATTGTGAAAAGGTTCAATATTGAAGACACCTGGTGCCACACTATAATCAGCTAATTAACTCAAAACACCTGCAAAGGCCTTTAAATGGTCTCTCAGTCTAGTTCTGTAGGCTACACAATCATGGGGTAGACTGCTGACTTGACAGCTGTTTAAAAGACGACCATTGACACCTTGCACAAGGAGGGCAAGACACAAAAGGTCATTGCAAAAGAGGCTGGCTGTTCACAGAGCTCTGGGTCCAAGCACATTAATAGAGAGGCGAAGGGAAGGAAAAGATGTGGTAGAAAAAAGTGTACAAGCAATAGGGATAACCACACGCTGGAGAGGATTGTGAAACAAAACTTATTCAAAAATGTGGGGGAGATTCACAAAGAGTGGAGTGCAGCCGGAGTCAGTGCTTCAAGAACCACTACGCACAGATGTATGCAAGACATGGGTTTCAGCTGTCGCATTCCTTGTGTCAAGCCACTCTGACAGCGTCAGAAGCGTCTCGCCTGGGCTAAAGACAAAAGGACTGGACTGCTGCTGAGTACTCCAAAGTTATTTTCTCTGATGAAAGTAAATTTTGCATTTTCTTTGGAAATCAGGTTCCCAGAGTCTGGAGGAAGAGAGGTGTAAAGGTGAGGTGAGGTGTCCAGTGTAAAGTTTCCACAGTCAGTGATGGTTTGGGGTGCCATGTCATCTGCTGGTGTTGGTCCACTGTGTTTTCTGAGGTCCAAGGTCAATGCAGCCGTATACCAGGAAGTTTTAGAGCACTTCATGCTTCCTGCTGCTGACCAACTTTATGAAGATGCAGATTTCATTTTCCAACAGGACTTGGAACCTGTACACAGTGCCAAAGCTACCGGTACCTGGTTCAAGGACCATGGTATCCCTGTTCTTAATTGGCCAGCAAACTCGCCTGACCTTAACCCCATAGAAAATCTATGGAGTATTGTGAAGAGGAAGATGCGATATGCCAGACCCAACAATGTAGAAGAGCTGAAGGCCACTATCAGTGCAACCTGGGCTCTTATAACACCTGAGCAGTGCCACAGACTGATTGACTCCATGCCACGCCGCATTGCTGCAGTATTTCAGGCAAAAGGAGCCCCAACTAAGTATTGAGTGCTGTACATGCTCATACTTTTATGTTCATACTTTTCAGTTGGCCAAGATTTCTAAAAATTCTTTCTTTGTATTGGTCTTAAGTAATATTCTAATTTTCTGAGATACTGAATTTGGGATTTTCCTTAGTTGTCAGTTATAATCATCAAAATTAAAAGAAATAAACATTTGAAATATATCAGTCTGTGTGTAATGAATGAATATAATATACAAGTTTCACTTTTTGGATGGAATTAGTGAAATAAATCAACTTTTTGATGATATTCTAATTATATGACTAGCACCTGTGTATATATATATATATATATATATATATATATATATATATATATATATATATATATATATATATATATATATATATATATATATATATATATATATATATATATATATATATATATACATACAGTGGGTACGGAAAGTATTCAGACCCCCTTAAATTTTTCACTCTTTGTTATATTGCAGCCATTTGCTAAAATCATTTAAGTTCATTTTTTTTCCTCATTAATGTACACACAGCACCCCATATTGACAGAAAAACACAGAATTGTTGACATTTTTGTAGATTTATTAAAAAAGAAAAACTGAAATATCACATGGTCCTAAGTATTCAGACCCTTTGCTGTGACACTCATATATTTAACTCAGGTGCTGTCCATTTCTTCTGATCATCCTTGAGGTGGTTCTATACCTTCATTTGAGTCCAGCTGTGTTTGATTATACTGATTGGACTTGATTAGGAAAGCCACACACCTGTCTATATAAGACCTTACAGCTCACAGTGCATGTCAGAGCAAATGAGAATCATGAGGTCAAAGGAACTGCCTGAAGAGCTCAGAGACAGAATTGTGGCAAGGCACAGATCTGGCCAAGGTTACAAAAAAATTTGTGCTGCACTTAAGGTTCCTAAGAGCACAGTGGCCTCCATAATCCTTAAATGGAAGACGTTTGGGACGACCAGAACCCTTCCTAGAGCTGGCCGTCCGGCCAAACTGAGCTATCGGGGGAGAAGAGCCTTGGTGAGAGAGGTAAAGAAGAACCCAAAGATCACTGTGGCTGAGCTCCAGAGATGCAATCGGGAGATGGGAGAAAGTTGTAGAAAGTCAACCATCACTGCAGCCCTCCACCAGTCGGGCTTTATGGCAGAGTGGCCCGACGGAAGCCTCTCCTCAGTGCAAGACACATGAAAGCCCGCATGGAGTTTGCTAAAAAACACCTGAAGGACTCCAAGATGGTGAGAAATAAGATTCTCTGGTCTGATGAGACCAAGACAGAACTTTTTGGCCTTAATTCTAAGCGGTATGTGTGGAGAAAACCAGGCACTGCTCATCACCTGTCCAATACAGTCCCAACAGTGAAGCATGGTGGTGGCAGCATCATGCTGTGGGGGTGTTTTTCAGCTGCAGGGACAGGACAACTGGTTGCAGTCGATGGAAAGATGAATGCGGCCAAGTACAGGGATATCCTGGACGAAAACCTTCTCCAGAGTGCTCAGGACCTCAGACTGGGCCGAAGGTTTACCTTCCAACAAGACAATGACCCTAAGCACACAGCTAAAATAACGACGGAGTGGCTTCACAACAACTCTGTGACTGTTCTTGAATGGCCCAGCCAGAGCCCTGACTTAAACCCAATTGAACATCTCTGGAGAGACCTAAAAATGGCTGTCCACCAACGTTTACCATCCAACCTGACAGAACTGGAGAGGATCTGCAAGGAGGAATGGCAGAGGATCCCCAAATCCAGGTGTGAAAAACTTGTTGCATCTTTCCCAAAAAGACTCATGGCTGTATTAGATCAAAAGGGTGCTTCTACTAAATACTGAGCAAAGGGTCTGAATACTTAGGACCATGTGATGTTTCAGTTTTTCTTTTTTAATAAATCTGCAAAAATGTCAACAATTCTGTGTTTTTCTGTCAATATGGGGTGCTGTGTGTACATTAATGAGGAAAAAAAATGAACTTAAATGATTTTAGCAAATGGCTGCAATATAACAAAGAGTGAAAAGTTTAAGGGGGTCTGAATACTTTCCGTACCCACTGTATTTCACTAATTCCATTCAAAAAGTGAAACTTGTATACAAGAAAAGGGTATACAAGTTTTTTTTTTTAAATACATAAAACCATCATGAATATATATATATATATGATGGTTTTATGTATTAAAAAAAAAAAAAAAAAAAAAAAAACTTGTATACCCTGTTCTACAGAGAATGTAAAATGTGCACATAGTAAAATGCTTTCCTTGCACCTTAAATACATGTAAGCATACCCAACTTTGGCATGATTTTTGAGTCGTAAATATGAAAAAGTTTAATTTAATCTGATCTGATTAAAAAGTGCCTTTTATTAGAAAGGCCAAAATATGTGAAAAACAAAAAGAGAAAACAAATGGTAACACTTAACAATAAGGTCTCATTTGCTAACATTAGTTAATGCATTAACAGTGTTGGGAAGGTTACTTTGAAAATGTAATGGGTTACAGATTACGGCCCTGTCATACACCTGGAACAATGCGGCGCCAGGTGTGACGCAAGTGTTTTTTGCTAGTTACAGCCTGACATTATTAAAAATAAAAGAATTACAACGTAAAACATTATTATTGTGTGCATAAAGATTAAAATGCTTTGGTGGAATCCGGCTTGTCCCGTAGAGGGTCTGCTCGCACGCTTTAACCTCGTGCATGAGCAGATCCATTTCCTTGCTAGATAAGCTTACAGTTTTTCTGCTTGCAAATTCCGCCATGTAAATAGCGAATCGCCATGGTGCCAGTGCAACTGGCTTTTAAAGGGAATGGGAGATGATACTTGATGATTGGTTTATTGCACATTACGCCCAAAACACATCCATTACTCATTAAGAGACTAGGGACAACCCTTTTAGACCATGCCCTAGGTGCACCGACCATTTTTCCTGTCATTAAACTAGCAAAAGTGGATTCGGACACGCCTTAAGTGCACTTGCGCCATGCGCTTTAGACCATGCGTTTAGATTGTTCAAATAGGGCCCTACCCTATTTAAAATGTAATAGTAGCGTAACTATTTCAATTAATTTATTAAAGTAATGTAACTGATTGCATTTGATTACTTTTCGAAATTTCTAATGAACTAGTTTAACTACTACCTTACAGTAGTAGCCTACTCAATACTGATTACTGTCAGTCATTCAAAATCCTTCATCAGTGAATTAAAATTGTAATAATTTAATTTTAAAGCACAGCCACCACAAAATCAGACTTTAGCAACTCTTTTTACTTTGAGATTCTTCTGAGGTTAAATATAGATTTAAAATCATAACAAGAACTAGTGGATAGCATTTTAATAGTTGGCAAACATATTTTGCACTGAACTATTGTATTTGCACCCTTTTCTAATTTCTTGATGAAATTATTTTTTAAATTTCCAGTCCTGGAACACATTTTTTATCACTTGCCATTGTGGCACCTCTCAGACAGGTTGTAGCCTAAAGCTTTCAGCAGGAATGTGGATTGATGTAATTGGCAGACGTGGTCAATCAAAAGTATCTAAACGGACTTTAAATGACAGGAGGCATTGTGCATGTCAAAAACAGGCAAAGTTTAAATGAATATTATTAAACTAGTGCTGTCAATCAATTAAAAAAAATTAGTTAATTACACATTTTGTTCTGTAATTAATCACAATTAATCAAACCTAACATTAAATGGGACATTTCATGAAAATCTGACTTTTTCCTTGTTTAAGTGCTATAATCGGGTCCTCAGTGCATCTACCAACCCAGAAAACATGAAAAAGGATAACCCAGTAACTTTGTTTTGGTAAGCCTTTCTCTGCAAGTAAGTGAAAAAACGAGCCATTTAGATTTTGTCTCCCTTGTGACATAGGAAGGGGATCTTATTATAATATTACCGCCCCTTAATCTGTATGTTTCCACCAAAGTCCCTTTCAAGGAAAGTCTGTTCACTGTTTCTAACCTGTTCTGTAAACAGTTTGTAATGATCCGTTTTGAGAGTTATATTTGCTGTGTGAGCTTCTCCTGTATTGTTTATGCCTCAGTATATTGGAATCGCGACCTTGGGGGCAGGGAGCATGAGCTCATTTGTATTTAAAGGTACACACACCAAATCAGCACATTTCTCCCACCCAAAAATAGGCAGTTAAAACATGGTATAATAAAAAATCCATGGGGTATTTTGAGCTGAAACTTCACAGACACATTCTGGGGACACCTGAGACTTATATTACATCTTGTAAAAAGAGGCATAATAGGTCACCTTTAAAGTTTTTAATATATGTGTATATTGTAATAATTTTATCCAAAACATCCAAGTGTGACATTAGAAGCCAGGCCTGTGCCACCCTGCAGCCGATTTTTTAGAATTTATTCGTCATGTCAATCACAGTATTGATTGCCTACACCCAACACTGATCCATAAACCTGTAACCAATTAAATTACCTGCAGGGTGGGATTTTTAGTGAAGTGGTTTAGTGGGGAGTCACGAGGTGTCGTATTGGATACGGGCGTGACTTCTGACGTGGTTGGGGTTGGATGTCCATCGCAGGCTGCAGTAGGCCCTACTTGGGATCTGACATGCATCATATTTTCTCACAACTCTTTATGGTCATTTAAGACTTTATCTAACTAATTTAAGACCGTGCTTACGAGAATACTCAACAAAGCGGACATTTTGGCATAATTCTGTGTGTTATTGTCTGTTCAAGTGCAAAAGAGAACTCAATGCAAAACTGCATGTGTGCACGAGTGTCTGTCACACAAACACTAGATTCACAACATATTTTGTCGAACATTCTTGTTTAGTCCTAACCACCTTTTAGTCCCTACCCCTAAACATAACCCTAGCCATAAGTTATCCCTATAAAATCAGAGAGAAATGATAGGTGAATAACACTGATGTAGAAGCACCAAACCCTGATTGTAAGCCTAAACTTGACAGAAACTGTAAACTTGTCCCTCAACAAAAATGTTGATCCAGGAACATGTTGTACTTGGTGAAATCAGGTTCTGCATACTTGCTGTGCAGCAGCAGCATTAATCTTTAACAACAGCAATAATCAACAGCAGCAGAAATATCAGCAGCCGCAGCATTAACTAACCAAATACATTAACATTGTCATATCCATGCTAAAAAATCTTCTGAGAGTTGTCATTATTAGACTTAATGTTAACAAATGTTAACAATTTTTAATCTTAAAAAAATGTATTAGCAAATGTTGAGATTAACATTAACTAAGATGAATAAAAGCTGCAGAAGTATTGTTCATGTATTCTAATTAATGTGGTTCGCTAATTATAACAACAGAATCCTTATTGTAAAGTGTTTTTTTTTTTTTTTTTTTTTTTTTGGATTTGGATTTGGACAAAAAGTCACCATCATCATCACTTACCCATATGCTGTTTTGTTAGGTTACAATTCAGCCCACAAATGCTCACAGGCAATTTTGTATCTTCAATTTAATGTGGGCCTAGCAATTTAAATTTGTCCTTTGCATCAAAAAAAAAAAAAAAAAATGTGAATGCACTTTTTGCATTTGGCATACATTTTCAGGCTGTTATTTTTGATTCACAAATGTAAGTGGGCGGACTTGTTAACACGCACAGTGAGGATGGAGGGCATTTGTGATGCTGAGATGATAGTAACAGTAGACTTGTTTCAAATAAATCCCAGTCCAGTTATCCATAATTTATTTGAAAAATAAATGTGTGTTGGACACAAATATTTTAGAGATATGTTTCATTTATGGAGAGCTCTGTCAGTATGTGAGCGAAGATTACTTCAAACTTTTGTGCTATGCAAACACACATTTATATGAAAGCTTGTGAATAAAAAGAATAAAGAAACTTGTTTATCTCACAAATTTATATCTCACAACTAAGGAAAATTCACACTTTTTATTTATTTCCCCCCAGAATTGTGATATAAACTCACAATTAACTTTCTCTTTCTTTCTTTCTTTCTTTCTTTCTGTGGCGGAGAAGACCAATGCTTGCAAATTGCAAAAAAAGTAGCAGTTATTAGAATTATGAAGAATTATATTTACAAGAATTAAGCTACACCTTCTCATAAATAATTTAGAGACACAGCTGTCATATTCAGTGATGCTCACTCAACAGATTTCTCAGTAGAAGAAAAAACAATCCCTAAATTAACAGCAAAGAAAAAAATCATCACCTTTAAGAGTAAAGTGAATGTGTAATGTTGATTTTTAGCATTTACAGTATATTTTTGGTAATCTGTGTCTGCAAATTGTATTGCTTTATTAAAGTCCCATACATAAAATCCTTTATTTTTAGGGGTCTCGGTAGAATTGAATATTTTATTATGCCCAACATGGTGATATTCCTTTTTTTAAAATCCCCTTTTTTTTAAACAGATATAGAATGCCTGGAGAGGGGTATGCTGAGTCGCCAGTCTACTATCCCTTTTTGTTTCTCTCTCACTTTCACTTTCACACACACACACACACACACACAAAGTGATGGATGGTGTTATTACCTTCAGATCTTTAAGGGCACGGGAAGGCTTTAGTGGGTGTAAACACACATTCTATCATTAATGATTAAGTGCACACACACACACACACACACACACACACCCCGGAGAACAGTGTATGTGCGTGAACACATATGCACACAAAAAACATGCACACAAGGTAAAATATCTCTTCAATTATTCAATATCACTGCGTCCAATTAAGGCGAACTCTAATCTTTCTAACAAGACTGGACAAGCCCTCCATAAAGTATACAAAACACATATAATTTCAGAAAAACATAGCTTCTGCAAATTTGTCATGAGTCATAATAATAAAATTTGTTTGTGTGTGAGATTTCTTTGACAGTCAGCGGCATCCTCTCAGAGACCGAATGTCTGCCTGTATTTCTTGTTCGTCTCCGGTTTTGCTGATTGTTGGGTCAAATAAATATTTCATGCCCCATGTCTCAGTTTTGGTGGCATAGGAGATCAAATTATGCCTTCACAGCTGCATCAAAGTCTCCCTCACTCCCTCTCCATTTCCTTTAGTCTGCGCTCTCTCTCTTTCCCTGCAGCTATGTCTCCCAGGATCTTTAGACCCCCACGCCCCACTTTTGTTTTCCCTTTCTTTCTTTGTTTCTTTCTTTGATTGTAATTTTAACAGTAAAAGACTGTAAAAATGCTACAGTAAAAAAAAAAAAAAAAAACTGTTAATTGCTTAACAATAAGTTTGCTCACTAAATAAAGTGAAAAACTGTAATAAACTTAATGGGACATTTCATACATGTTATTACTTTTTTGTTATAATTTAAAGTATAAAACTTTAAGTTTTAATGCTACATCTTATGTTTTGTTTTTTTAAATATCATGATCAGTTAAAGGGGTCATGACATGAGAAATCAAATTTGCCTTGACATATAAGAGGTATCATTAAAACATCCAGCAGGTTTCAGAGTTTAAAACATCATCGTCATTATAAACAAAGCATTTATTTAATTAAGCTCCAAATAGAGCTTGTTTTGATATTGCGGGATCTGTGATATCACACGGGCTAATGCATTTGCATATGCCTGCCTCCAGAGCAAGACACTGACTAATACTGACACTGACATCATCACACCATAGGACCAGCCCACTGGCATCTAGTCGCTTAATGGTTGACATTTGCCAACACTGGATGTGAAACTCACATTCAAATGTTGATAAAAAAGAATGCATGTAGCTAGAATAAAACTTAATTTTTTTTGCATGTTCAGATGGCCATGGGGGCCATGAACATTTTGTGAAATTGATCAAAAATGCTGGCGCTGGCTAGCAACTTTTTTTCAAAAAGGCTCGCAGGGAAAGAGTTAATGGCGTCCCGGATCATGTCGGAGGATTATATGTTAGTTCGGAGCATTTTATTATGAAAACAAGGCACAGTGTAATATGAGTTCGCGAGAAAACTTTTGTTGAAGCAACTGTATTGAATCTGACAGCAGCTGCTGATTTCATAATACGGATGATGTTTTCAAAATACTTACTCAAGTGCAATAGCAAGTTTCCTTTACACTGATGTTAGCCAATCATAATAGCAGTCATTTACTGACAAGCCTTAAAGGAGCTGCCCCTTAAAAAAGGATAATTTCAGACAGAGGGAAAATGAAGGTTGAAAATAATTGCTTTTCTGCATATTTGTTTGTTTATGTCCATGTCATGACCCTTGTAATTAAATATATATTTATATTTTACTGTATATTTAAGTTCAATTTGTAAAACTAAAATGTTGCTACTACCATATTTCTATGGTAAAGTTATGTTTACAATGTTCTTTTCTTTCTCACTGCAGATTGTGAGGATGATTTGTGTGTGCTTTAAATCTGTCATATAAACTATGCAAATGAAGCAAAATAAAAGTGGTGGACACCAGCTTTAGCTCTTTTAAAAGGTCATCGTGTTGGCTGATGTGTTGGCCATATCCACTTCATTAGGTCCAAGATGCATTATATACGCTATGTGAGCAGAAACGTTCTGATTAGCTTTGGGGATTTACCAGTAAAACAAAACTGCATAAGATTTTAAGATTCATTTTCAGAGAATGCATCTTAAACATAAGTGTATTTTGTCTTCTTCCACTGACAGATATGTGTAATAAACCTCACTAAATTTAAACAACATAGGCGAGGAAAAAAAAAAAAAAACTGCCAGCCACACAAGACAAGACACTCTTAAGATATATCCTCTGAAAACAAACATTAATATGTGGTTTTGCTTCACAGGCACATTTATCTTGTTTCATAGATTTTTTCACGAGAAAATAAAACGTGTTAAAAATAAGATTTTTGCAGTGAAGAACTGCTTGAACTATTGAAAAGACAAGCAAATATTTTCTGTTTGGATGCTTTCAGGCTTCTTGACTAGCTTAAAGGGTTAGTTCACCTAAAAATGAAAATAATATCATTTATTACTCACCCCTCATGCAGTTCCACACCCATAAGACCTTCGTTAATCTTCGCAACGCAAATTAAGATATTTTTGTTGAAATCCAATGGCTCAGTGAGGCCTGCAAAGCCAGCAATGACATTTCCTCTCTCAAGATCCATTAATGTACTAAAAACATATTTAAATCAGTTCGTGTGAGTACAGTGGTTCAATATTAATATTATAAAGCGACGAAAATATTTTTGGTGCACCAAAAAAACAAAATAAGCACATATAGTTATGGCCGATTTCAAAACACTGCTTCATGAAGCTTCGGAGCTATATGAATCAGCATGTCGAATCAGTGGTTCGGAGCCATCGGATTTCAACAAAAATATCTTAATTTGCGTTCCGAAGATTAACGAAGGTCTTACGGGTGTAGAACGACATGAGGGTGAGTAATTAATTACATTATTTATTTACATTTTTAGGTGAACTAACCCTTTAACCCTAAATGCATATGTACCCCCACAAAATGCATACAGTGAGTGTGTTCAAATTGGCCCATGTGAAAATGAGAAGCTTATTAACTACTTTTTTTTTTTTTTTTTTTTTTAGACCAGATCATTTTGACTTTAAGCCAAAACAGTTTCACCAGAAAGACCAATTTTCCTGGATGTGCACCAACTCAGCACTTACCAGAATAACTGTAGCTGACATTAAATACTTTTCGTAGATGGACGTGTCCTTCAGCGTGGTATGATAATCTAAAAGTATTATAAACAAACATTTTCTAATTTTTCATAAGCATTTTGCATGAGCATATATTAAACTACATGGCATATTTGTAAATTCATTTGTCAAATAGCAGGACTACTTTCAATATCAGTGAAGTCAAAAAGGCAATTAAAGAGAAAAAATATATATTAAAACTGGCACCCAGTTACAGATCCAGAAGATACACATTCCTTTGAATATTTGTATGAAATCTGAATATAAAATCTTGATGTTCAAGGATACACATCAACCATAAACTAGTCCAGACCAGCATTCATGCTGGTCTAATCTGGTGTTTTCAGCAGGACTGTGAGCTCTTGTGTGATATTAGATCATGTTAAACCTGGGGACATCACGCTTCATCCCTGTATTTCATCCTGTTTTCTTGTTTTATTCTTTCACACAAAGATACTTCTTCTGAGAAGCCCAGAACTACTACTTACTCACATTCATACACTCATTACAGATACTCGCACCCAAACACCCACGCATAAGCATATGCACAAATGCAATTATCAAAGCTCTCTGTTGGACCCCCAACACCCCCCTACACACACATACACCTGCCCTAAGCATGCTGATGAATGCTGAGGCGGTGCATGATCCTGTCCTGTAGCTGCAGGGCAAAAGCACACTCTTCTATCTCTTAATGAACACTTGAAGCTCAAGCTCACACCTTTTATTCCAGTCCTTCCTCACACTTGTTCATACTAATTGCTCTATTTTCAGAACAGCCCAGTGCTCGACTTGGTATAAAATAGCTAATAGCCTAGATCTATAATGTGAATATATATGTTCTCTGAAGTTATCTTTGCTAGTGTTAACAGATTATAGTTTATCCTACAAACACCAATTCGGAGTCAGTAAAAAACATAAAAAACATTTTAGCTTATAGTGCTCTTTCTTTGAAGCTAATTTGTGCATTTTAATCACTTTAATTATCATTGCATGCAGCTTTTATGCACCATAAAATCTAATTACTTTAAATGAAGGTGAGTAAATGATGAGAATTTTCATTTTTAAGTGCACTATCTTTTTAAAGACTTTTCATTTATTTTTCAATGCAATTTCAATAGGTATGTCAAAAACAACACTAAAGCGGCATAAAAGTAGTCTACTTGTGCGCTATATTCCAAACTTTATTCAGTAAGATTCTTCCTGTTAACTGTTCTGATAACATCGAGTCAGTGAGTTGAATTTACTAGATCAGTGAACAAATCAGTTTTGTGAACTGCATCAACTGATTCATCTAAAAGATTTGACTTAAAATAATTTTTTGTTCATGTAACTTAAATTTATGTCTTTCCACACAAAACAATTGAATGTCTTCAGACTTGGAATCTGGATTTTGCCAAATTAGACGCATTCTTGGGTTAACAAATTATGTTGATCCTGGAACAACATTCCTGTCTAAAGATTTTGTCCTAACCATATCTCTACCCCTAAACATAACCCTACCCATAAGTTATCCCTAAAATTAGAGGGAAATGATAGGTGACTAACACTGATGTAGAAGCAACAAACCCTGATTGTAAGCCTATAAAATTGGCATAAACTGTCAAATTGGCGAAGTCAGGTTCTGCATAGGGCACAAGTAAATCATATGGAAAACTTTTATGGAGCTTTTGCATCCACAAAGGTCTGAAAGCTTCAGTTCCTGTTTATTATAGTGCATGTAAAAGATACAAAACAGATTTCAAATTTTCTCCTTGTGTGTTTCACCTAAAAAACAAAGTCATATGGGTTTAAAACAGCATGATATAAGTAAATAACTATTTCTTTATCACTTAAAGGTGCAGTAAGCAATTTCTGAAAAAACGTTGTTGAAAGTGGATCAGACTGAGCCCCACATCAAACTTGTAGGCAATCAGCAGTAGGGGGCGTATCCACTCATGAAAGGGGAGGAGAGAGAGTGAGCAAAAGGGAGATTTGAAGAATGACTGTTGAAAGAGAGATGGACATTACAAAAGAGAAAAGGCCAGAGGAATGTCATTGGAAAAAAAGAAGGGTTGTGATCAGGCAAGAACTTTAGGAGCCGCGTTAATATTAGAAAACCTTTCCAGCACTGGAGAGACTTAAGTGGTCCCCAAGTGGACCCCAAGGCTGCGTTGTTTCTGCTCCATATGAGAGTAACATTGATTTTGTGTGACCAAAATCAAACTCTTGCTTGTATATACTCATGTACTGTATATGTTCAACTTTTGCTCTTCCTTGTCATTTATTATCTTCACTTTATTTTTATCTCTTCACTTTAAGCATTAGCTTCTGCTATGATAAAGAGACCTTCACTCTGTGTTGTACATTTTGGGGGTGGAGCAATGAAGGAAGGGGTGTGTTTGTTTGGGTTGATTTCAAATATCAGCAGTGTTTAGCAATGATTCTCAGAAATTGCTTACTGCACCTTTAAACAGAACGCCGTGCTGGAACCATAGCCTTGTGTCCAGCGCTTTGACATATGGTGCAGCTGCGTCTCGGGTGACCAGAACTTGAGTTCCAGCTCAAGGTCCTTTACTAGTCCTGTTTCCCTCTCGACTCCCGTTGTTTCCTGTCTCTCCTCCTACTGTCCTGTCCAATAACGACACAAAAAACACTAAACACTACACTTAACAATATCAAAAACACAGACTGTCAAATCACAAACTCTTTTGAATGAATCTTTCTATAATCCTAAAATATTTATTTTAAGCTTAATTGTGTTTTTTAAAGTTTCATACTGTCAAAACTGAAAGATAAAAAAATAATGTAATTGTCACATACAAAATTATCAAAAATATTTAGTAACCTTTATAATTATTCAAAATAAATTAATAATTAGTGCTGCTAATGAGACCTATTAAAAAAAAAATGAGGGAAATGATCTAAAAATCCCATCCTGTATTTTTACCAATTGGTTGATCTTGAAAATATAAGCACAATTTCTTAAGATTACGTCAGAAACTTGCCAGATCCTTTTTGGCCTTGTTAAACTCATATCAGCTGAACTATGAAAAGAATACAACCTTCAGGAAGAAAACTGACTTTGATACTGCCTAATAAAAAAATGTGTACATTAATATCTGATAATGTTGACCAGGATGTGAAAAAGTTCTTAATTTTTCTGTTTAATCTAATTTAGGGTCTGTCTGTCTGTCTATCTATCGTTATAGATAAAATAATAAGAAAAGCATTTAAAACATTCCGGTGAAAGGGACATGTTTTGTCCTAAGTCTCTAAAATGATGTTATTATGTACGGGTGTATAAAGGTCTATGAGCACCTGTATATGAGCACCTGTGTGTGTGTGCGTGCTCCCATGTGTGTGTTGGCAGCAAAAGAGGAGGCAGATGCGGCATGTGGTCGAGGCCCTCCTGTTGTACGGCCTTCTGCGGAAATGAGACTGTGCCAAAGCCAGCTCCTATCCAGCCAATCACAATGCATTACTGAGGGTGAAACAGAGTTAATGTCCACAAACACACATGGCCGCATATACACAACGTGCATACACACATACACACATGCACACAGTATCTTTCGGAAACAGAGACACATCTCCCTTCCTCTGTCAGGCACACACATACACACACCCTCAGACTCCTGCCAGTCTATGCCGTTTGCTGTGCCAGCTCATTCTCACCCTTTCCATCTCAGATCTGTTTTCGTTTAGCCCCACTCCCCACTGCACTAGCCTGCCAACCACTCTGTCTCTTTCCCCCTCCCTCCAATTCAGCTTTAACACACTATCACATTTATTCTCAACTTCATATGGACGCCACACTCTCTTTTTAATGAAGGAGAAAAATATGAAGTAGATAAGGGGGAGGAGAGGCGAGTCGGAAAGAGTTTATAACAAATTAGATATGAGTGTGTTTTTCAAGTCCCAGTCTGGGAAACATTGGCAGGTTGTGGAGGTGCCCGCCCATCGTTGTTTAAAATAATGATGGGAAAAACTGAAGTGTATTTAATTCAAATGACAGAAAATGCCTTCGGTGCGTATCCAGTTAGCATTATTCCTTTAGGATAATCTTAGTGTGTTTCATGCATCTTCATGGGTATCTCCTTCCTGTTTAATTCAGTTGGCCCAAATTTCGAAGAGAATCAAATACAAATAACAAAACATATTCACTCTGTTCCAAAAACTAGTGAGTGCTTCCAAAACATAAACAACTTAATTATGCTGCCTCTTAAGATACCTCATTTTGGACAAATTCTAAGCCAGCACTGCATGTATCCATCACAGATGAGACAAACTAATAATGCACTGCAATGAGTTCAGTGAAAAAAATAATCCAAGATGGTGGATGAGGCAAAAGAAATGTTGATTATAACTAATATAAAATATTTATCATTTACTTTTATGTTCACTAGAAACTACATTTTAATTACAATTAAAAATATGTATCTATTTAAATATATATTTTAAAATGTAATTTATTCCTATGATGACAAAGCTAAAATTTCAGCAGCTATTACTCCAGTCTTCAGTGTCACATGATTCTTCAAAAATCATTCTAATATGCTGATTTGGTGCTCAAGAAACATTTCTTATTATTATCAATATTATCTGTGCTGCCTAATATTTTTGTGGAACTTGTGATAGTTTTTCCTCCATTGTTTAATATAAAGTTCAAAAGAATAGCATTTATTTGAGATACAAAACTTTTGCAACTTTATAAATGTCTGTACAGTCAATTTTGAATAAAAGTATTAATTTCTTAAAAAAAAAAAAAAAAAAATCTTACTGACCCCAAACTTAGATATAATTATTGATGTATATTGTTTGATTGAGTTTCACATTCATTAAAATCATTTTCAACTTGCATTAAACAATATTAGAACCTCAAACTACAGTCAAGCCAAAAATTATTCAGACATTTTTTATATTTTTTACTAGTGGGTGCAGGACACTAGTTCATTTATGTAAGTGAGGATAGCGAAATAAAGTAAACTGTGACATATTATACCCAAAAATTCTTCATACAGTGGACTACCAGTAAAATTGATAAAAATTTGGAACAAAAATTATTCAGACACTTTGACCTGAATATGTTTTGCTTAAGTTTTATCTGACATAATTAAGATTTTTTTTGACAACTTGTCATATTTTATTACCATTTTTTAAACTATAGTGAATAAACTGTATTAATGAATGAAATGTTCAAGGTGCACTCTGAATAAATTTTGGTTTGACTGTATAAAATTTACTTCCATGCCCACATATAACTTAAGTGCTTGAACTATATGGAAAAGTGGGTAACATTTTATTTTAAGGTGACGTAGTTACACGTTACATTATAAAAATAAATTATGCATAATTACAAGTAACTAACCCTAAACCAAACCATAACCCTAACCATAACTCAATAGTAAGTACATATAGTTAACTGATATTACTCAGTACTTATTTGAGTAAGTACAAAGTAACTATGAAACCTTAAAATATAGTGTGACCGAAAAGTGCTGCCTGAGCGATGGAAAATGTCTTGCATCAACAGAAGTAAATTTCACTTTTGTGTGTGTGTGTTGCTTAAAGGGTTAGTTCACCCAAAAATGAAAATTCTGTAATTAATTGCTCACCCTCATGTCGTCATACCTGTAAGACCTTTGTTCATCTTTTGAACACAAATTAAGATATTTTTATCCAATGGCTCAGTAAGGCCTCCATTGCCAGAAAGATAATTAACACTTTCAGATGCCCAGAAAGCTACTAAAGACATATTTAAAACAGTTCATGTGACTACAGTGGTTCAACTTTAATGTTATGAAGCGACGAGAATACTTTTTGTGCGCCAAAAAAACAAAATAACAATATCTAGTGATGGGCGATTTCAAAACACTGCTTCATTAAGCTTCGAAGCTTTACGAATCTTTTGTTTCAAATCAGTGGTTCGGAGCGTGTATCAAACTGCCAAAGTCACGTGATTTCAGTAAACGAGGCTTTGTTACGTCATAAGTGTTTCGGCAGTTTGACACGCTCTGAACCACTGAATATGTCTTTAGTAGCTTTCTGGGAATCTGAAAGTGTTAATTATCTTGCTGGCAATGGAGGCGTCACTGAGCCATCGAATTTTATCAAAAACATCTTAATTTGTGTTCTGAAGATGAATGAAGGTCTTACGGGTGTGGAACGCATTGTAATTAATGACAGAATCTTCATTTTTGGGTGAACTAACCCTTTGAAGAAATGGATTTAACTAGCTATCTTTAGAAATTGATTGTATACTGAGAGAGCATGTGATATTGTTATTGTGTGATTTTTTTAAAGCCACCACATAGGCTACATAGTAAGCTGTTCTAATGAATGTATGGGCAAAAAGAACAAGCTTTTCCTTTTTTTATAATGACATTCTATTGAGAGGGACACTGAAGACACATCATTTTAAGTCAGTTGAACAGCTGACACCAGGACATATTTACATTTTTTAAGTGAATTGTCAGGACACTGGGGTACACCTTGTGAAACTGGAACTATCCTGGGTAAACAGGGATGTCTGGTCACCCTAATTAAATGCAAATAACTACAAAAAAGGACGAAGGGAAGTGTGAAAATGAAGAGGACGGGGAGTAAAAGTAAGCTAGAGGGAGATGAGTCATTCTGCAGTGATGGAGAGGTGTGTACCATCTCACAGCATGTGCGAGCGAGAGAGACAAAGAGAGAGGTACATGAGGGAGGACTGTGCTGGAGTCAGGCCAGCTTAGTGACATCTTCTTTAATGACATCATAACCTAGTCAACGACCATTTACCGGCCCTTAGAGGGCCTATGAGCGCGAGTTTGCGCATCCATTGTGGAAATAGTTCATAAGTGTAACTGTAGGTGATATAGCAGACCTGCTGCATTAATTAAGCAATTAGACACTTAAGACAGTGCTATATTATGAATATAATGATAGCTAAAGATTTAAACAGTTTTAAACACCAGTGCACGCAACCCCTTCAGCTGTGACTATTTTTCACAAAACAGCATGGCCTCGAATGCCTTATAAAACTGTCACTAAAACATAAAATAAGAACAGATTTTCTTTTTATTAAAACACTAGTTTACTAAGCTAATTATTAAAAGCCATCTTTCCAAGGAGGTTTACTCCCTGACACGTAGGTTAATATATGGGTGCTGCACAGTGATATAGTAGGTAAGTAAACATATATATATAAGTATATATATATATATATACACACACACACATACACACACACACACCGATCAGGCATAACATTATGACCACCTTCCTAATATTGTGTTGGTCCCTCTTTTGCTGCCAAAACAGCCCTGACCCATCAAGGTATGGACTCCACTAGACCCCTGAAGGTGTGCTGTGGTATCTGGCACCAAGATGTTAGCAGCAGATCCTGTAAGTTGCAAGGTGGGGCCTCCATGGATCTGACTTGTCTGTTCAGCACATCCCACAGATGCTCAACTGGATTGAGATTTGGGGAATTTGGAGGCCAATCAACACCTCAAACTCATTGTTGTGCTCCTCAAACCATTCCTGAACCATTTTTGCCGTTTCCATGAAAGGGTGTACATGGTCTGCAACAATGCTTAGGTAGATGGTACATGTCAAAGTAACATCATCATGGATGGCAGGACTCAAGGTTTCCCAGCAGAACATTGCCAAAAGCATCACACTGCTTCCGCCAGCTTGCCTTCTTCCCATAGTGCATCCTGGTGCCATGTGTTCCCCAGGTAAGCGACGCACATGCACATGCACCCGGCCATCCACGTGATGTAAAAGAAAACGTGATTCATCAGACCATGCCACCTTCTTCCATTGTTCCATGGTCCAGTTCTGATGCTCACGTGCTCACTGTTGGCGCATTCGGTGCACTGCATTCCAGTGAATTATTAATGGGATATATTGTAAATTATATCGGGAGAACATACCACAAATGTGCAGTATATGTTGTCCTTTTTCATACTATTACAGCGGTATGCAAAGGGACAAAAAAGAAAATAATCACGAGGATAGAAAGCAACAGCTGAAAATAGCTTTTGCCATTGAAATTCTTGTTATAACATGTTATACGTTATTCTCATGATGTGTGAAAATAATACATGAAAGAAAAATTGACAGCTCATTCAGTCAAACCGACTGATAAGCTTTATTTGTAGGGCAGCCTTATGATTTGAAACGATTCGTTTCAGTCTTTTTAAATGGAAGTTCCATAAACCGGAAGTGCAACCCATAATTCGAAACTCAGTAGGCTAGTAAGGAATAAGGTGGATAAAGATTGAGAACGCTGCAATTAAAGTCTGTTATATAGTTAATGCAACTTAAAACAATTACATTTTATTAACGACGAATTTAGTTTTATTTTTGTGTGGCTCAACATTTTTGAGTAAATGCTCCAATTTAATTTATTATTTTTAAGTTTACTGAGCAACATAAAGTGACGTCATCCACATCACTTCGTTGCTTAACCGAGAAGAATCCATTCAACATGGCGGACACTCGCAAGCGACCGGAGCAAACTTAATGGAAACACCTGGTGTTTCCATTAAACAGGTGTAAATTCCATTAAACAGGTGTAAATCAAAACACCTGTGAACATTTCTTATTTGTTTTTGAATGTTGTAAGAGTATCATGATGAAGATAAACTTTTTAATCGTTGTTTTTACGCAGTGCGGTAAAGCGCTTATAGTATAGTTTTAACGTCAAAGCAGGGCAGTAATATTAACGTTAGCTGGTATTTTATCAGTAAACGCAGTGCAGTGTTAAGTGCACTGTTTAGGGCTGCGTTTCCCAAAATCATCGTGAGCTAAGTCGTTTGTTGAGACCACTGGTGGCAAATGCTTCTATGATCAACTTAGACTTATGATGCTTTTGGGGAAACGCTACCCTGCTAAATGTGATTTTATTTGGTCTATGTATTATTTCTACATGCAAAAACTAGCCGTTAACACTAACTTCATCCAAGATTAGGTTAAGGCTAATACACAGACATGAATTTAGCAATATATAGGATATTAAGTTTACAGAACAAATCTACAAATGTGTAGTAAAGTTACAAACGTTCTTTAATTGCAGGCTGAACTGGATGCTGAATTTGTGAAGTTGTGTGATGTCTCCTCAGATAACAGAACACAGACTAGTCTTTTTTTCTTTTCCAAATCCATTGTTGGTTATATACTTGTGTGTGTTTGTGATTTTCTAGGTTTATGCTGAGTTTTACTGTATCAAAGAAAGCGATACACACCAGCAAGATTTTAGAGATGATGCGCGACATTGAATGTTTATGATCTTCCATTGAGTTGATTCGTCCACACTACCTCCATCAATGTCTTCAGTGTATATAAAATAAAGTTGGCTTGCTTGTTTAACATGTTAATTTTTGTGTTTACATGTCAACAGGAAACATTTCTGCACTTCGTGCCCTCCCAGTGTATGTGTGAGGACGACCCACAGTTCTTCAAGACTTGAAATGTAAGTATTCAGTGCATTAATAGAACTGCTATTAGCAGTAAATATAAATGTCTAGTTTAAATCTCATAAATTAAAGGATTAGTTTGCTTAAAAATTAAAATTTCCTGATAATTTACTCACTCCCACGTCATCCAAGATGTTCATGTCTTTCTTTCTTCAGTCGAAAAGAAATGAAGGTTTTTGAGGAAAACATTCCAGGATTATTCTCCATATAGTGGACTTCACTGGGGTTCAACGGGTTAAAGGTCCAATTGTCAGTTTCAGTGCAGCTTCAAAGGGCTCTACACGATCCCAGACGAGGAATAAGAGTCTTATCTAGAGAAACCATCTGCCATTTTCTAAAATGCTCATCTTGCACTGCTCTGCGATCCACCACACATTATGTTAGAAAGGTCACATGTAGGGCTGTGAACGGTCGGCATGACAACCGCGCGGAGCGTGGCTTTTCCGAGGTATAATGTTATGTAACATTGTTTGCAACGATTTCGGTAAGCTACTGTCTTTCAACATTTTTTCTGATTTTTATCCATGAACTGAAAATTGACACAGTCTTTGTTTAACTTTCTTTTCATAGTATAAATAAATGCATAGCCTAGGCCTATTTACTTATCCTGTAAATTTGTCAATAAAAATAAAAATGTGGACGAAATCAGAAGCTATTAAATGTCTTATGAAAATATTTAAATGATGGGTAATAATTGATTATGACGGATTTTTTACTGTCCGTCAAGAGTGCGAAAGTCTAACGCAACCTCTTATATGTATATATGTATGTGTAATGTGTATATATATATATATATATATATATGAGACGGAAGTACCACAGTAGGGCAAAAAACTCCATCAAAATGGTCCGATATCATTGTTTTACCTTTTTTTTTTGTAAAGGGCGTTTGTCTTAATCTTTGCACGTTCGCTTTGTAGACACTGGATCGGTACTTCCACCTACGTGACCTTTCCAATGTGATGCATGCATGGCGGAACAAAGAGCAGTGTAAGACAAGCATTTGTGGTTATAAAGTATACTCTTTTATTATTTTTTTTAGAAAATGACAGATTGTTTTGCTAGATAAGGCCCTTATTCATCATCTGGGATTATGTAGAGCCCTTTGAAGCTGCACTGAAGTCCACTATATTTAGAAAAATCCTGGAATGTTTTCCTTAAACCCTTAATTTATTTTCGACTGAAGAAAAAGATATTAACGTCTTGGATGACATGGGGTTGAGTAAATTATCAGGAAATCTTTATTCATAAGTAAACTAATCCTTTAAATTTACAGTTTTACCCTATATGCTTATTCCAGGAAGAGTTGGCTAAGCCAGACATCAACTGACACAAACATCACTCCTGTTGATTTTGTCATCATGGACAACGAAACCACTAAGTCCTGCAAGCACTGCAGTTGTGATGGAAGATGATCTTCCTGTGTGTTTGACATGTTGAGAAATACACAGTCACAAGGTTTTAAAACAAGGTTGAATAAAAAATCCTCAGATGTATAGCCAAAATTTAGTTTTTTTTTAATGGTGAACTTCAGCATGATGAATTATTAGCCTGCGTTATGCATAGGTCTATTTTTTGTTAATATTTGTATTAAATAAAGTACCACTGCATAAAAATAATTGAGAAGTGAAAAACATTAATGGTAAACAATAGTTTTAAGTACAGTGCACTTAAACATTAAATAAATAAAATAATAAAATAAACATTTTAGTTTGACAGTTATTTATAATTATTGTTTACTTAAGTAAATCAACTTTTTTTTTTTTTTTTTTTTTTAAGTTTTGAGGTAATCTGTGTCTACAAAAATGGATTACTCTGAACTAATTAGGTTTTACAGTGTGGTGGACAGGGGTCAGCATGGGCACCCTGACTGATCTGCGGGTATGCAGCCCCATACACAACAAACTGTGATGCACAGTGTATCCTTGTACCATTTTTGATAGATACTGACCACTGCAGATCAGGAACACCCCACAAGAGCTGCAGTTTTGGAGATGCTCTGACCCAGTTGTCTAGCCATCACAATTTGGCCCTTGTCAAACTCGCTCAAATCCTTACGCTTGCCCATTTTTTTTCCTTCTAATACATCAACTTTGAGGACAAAATGTTCACTTGCTGCCTAATATATCCCACCCACTAACAGGTGCCGTGATGAAAAGATAATCAGTGTTATTCACTTCACCTGTCAGTGGTCATAATGTTATATATATATATGTGTGTGTGTGTGAGAGAGAGACAGACAGACAGACAGACCTTGGACCACAAAATCAGTCATAAGAGTCAATTTTTTGAAATTGAGATTTATACATAATCTATTGTATAATGTATTGTATTGTAATGCATCACGGTTTCCACAAAAATATTAAGTTATTTCAGTGTGTTCCAAATGTGGCCTGTCCAATTAGGGACAAAGGGTCAAAACCAATTTATAAATCAATGTGATCTCTAACACTAATTAGTCCCAAAAACTATTTAAATATAAAGCATCCATAAATGTCGGTTTTCAGTCAATATACTGCCCTTTTTCCAAAGACCACCTAGTGCTGTTTCATCCCATACAATGTGGGAGGAGATAGTACAGAACCACTTTACTGTAAAGCAGAAAGTGTGAATGTGCCCTTTGAAGTGAGAGGACAAAACATTTTAAAGATTATATGCAAATGAAAATTTGCCTTGTGTGCAAGTGTGCATATAAATGTCTGTGAGAGATAGTGAAGCATGTGCGTGAGAGCCTGATATTGCATGTTTGAGCGATCATAAAGATGTGTGTATGAAATCATTAAATTAGAGGCTAATTATGCCCCTTGGACATGATTGAGTTTATGCAGCTTCATTAATTATACTCAAAAAGGCCCTGTTTTGTTGGCCATCACACATTAAGCAACATTATTGTGTGCCTATGCTGCTGAAACATATGCATACACATGCAATACACTGTACATATATAGACAAACACATTCATTAAAATGCCTATATTTGTGTGCACAACTTTTGATGCGTTTCATGCCTCACAATGCAAGGCTGTATACATTTTTCAGATTATTGGCCGATCAATATGGTGTTTTCAGTGGTTGATTCTTAAATTAGTTCCTATGTGGTTATGTCCTTGTATGAATGTTAAATTCATATTCCTACTAAATAAAAGCCACTTACAGGTATCACTCATTACCTATTTTAACCTTAATATAGATAATACACACTTTTACCAGTGATGACAAAAAAAAAAAAAAAACTTTGCCAAAATCCATGGAAACAACGTTGCTATGGCCACTGGCCACATGGTAACTGCTGGCAACAGATACCTATAATAACAACCTGTGACAGCCAACATCCTTGCTAACCAAACTCCTTAAATGAGTCTGTGTTTGCATGCAAGCATGTGTTTATGATTGTATAGGAGATTAAGAGAAAGTAAAGAATATACCTTTCAAAATCTTGAATCCATGCAAGGATTTGCAGGCACTCTGGAGCTTAAACATACACATCTGTGTACACTTATTTCTCATACAGGACAAGCTATGTTGAAACACTCCTCTGGATTTACATCTGTATGCAAAGGCTGTAATGGAGACTTTTTAGTGTGCACTGGGAGCAGGTAGCTGTCTGCATGAAAGAGAACGACTTTTGAGAATGGACTAGTTCGTTCTGTTCCTGTCAGTCAAAACAATTTTTCATTTTGTCTCTGTCAATTTACACAGCCACCATATTTCTTTTGCAACCACTGGCCCCTACAGAGCAAGAGGCCCCCTTCCGGCATTATGAGACAATTATATTATGGTTCAATTTACATCTAGAACGATTGTATGCAGTACCAAAGCAGCAAACATATTGTGTGTTTACGCAAACCTTTTAATCTCATACAGAGACGGCCTACATGTATTTACACAGGAATTCATGCTGGCAGATGCTGATTGACATGACAGAGCAGCAGAGTAAATACTCTGTAGGAGCCTCGACCAGTCCAATGGCTTCCTTGTGATGTGAAGGAAAGTTTCAGAGCGGAGCGCCATCCTGGAAACGCTTCCCTCTAATTTATGTCATAGCCAAATATCGACTGAATGGTTCAAAATTTAAAGCTCCAGGCTTAACTCGCTGTAGACTTCCTGTAGACTATTGGACTGAATGACAGAAACAAAAATTAAGTTAATAAAAAAAAAAAAAAAAAATATATATATATATATATATATATATATATATATATATATATATTATTTGAAAATGTTAAGTCGATGTCCTTACAATAACACCCCGGCACGCACAGGCCTGGTGCCACGAGGGGGCAAAAGGGGGCATTGCCTCCTCAGATCTGATTTGTGCCCACTGATTTGTGTTTTAATTTGATTTTAACCTTTTAACGCATACGATCACACTGGTGTGTTTAAACGTTCAGTGCGTCACTGCTAAATTCAAACCTGCTTTCACGCTGCTAGAGGCGTGCTCAGTGCTTTTCATATTTCACAACTTTTCAGTGTTTTCAACCACATAATGTTTATTTGAGGTTTCAGATATTTAAACAGACATTTAAATGAAATACTAGGCTATGTATATAAAAGACATTTATAGTTTGTTAAATGCAAATTCCATACAATGATATGGAAGCTGCAATAATTTGAATGAATGAAGTTTTTTATTCATATCAGATACATTGTGTATGAAACAATAAAGTTTACCAGCCACTTACGTTTATGTATTTTGTGAAAAATGGATGAATTTATGTGACGTAAATCCGACAGATTCTTTGTTTTATCAACTAACATGATCATAATAGTGTTTAAACAAAAAAAACAAAAAAAAACACATTCACTTACACATATTTGACAATCGTAATCATACAATTCATGATATAGTTAACAAGTTTGTGAATATTTTGAATAAAAAAGGAAAACACGATACCTGTTACAGTGTGGCTGCATGACGCGTCGCAGAGGAGTTTAAAATAATGTTAGAAAATAACGGTCGAAATGAACACTTTTGGCAGTAAAAAAATCAACAACTTTTAGTCTTTTTCACACAAAGTATCATTACAAAGCAGATTATCGATTAATAAAAATATGTTTTTGCATGATTCCTCACACAGTATAATGTTATGACCATAAAACACTTTTACCATATAGTGCGTGATATGTAAACTAATACATTTTCATGTTTGCATCACATAACCAACTCTATATGTATAGCTTTTTTTTCTGATGTAGTAAAGCTCACCTGGTGAATCACTTGGTTATGAGTCCTATGAAACATGAGTTACAATAAAAGAGCTCAATTACTTGTAGAAGCAAAGATGTGGCATGGTTGCTTCAGAAAATATGCTTTTTTTAAATTTTTTTATCTCACGCTTGCTTTTGTTAACACTTTGGTTAGGTTTAGGGTAGGTAGAGTTTAGTGAAGATGGTAAGTTTAAACTCACTTTAGCACCACTCACCAGATATTTACTTTTTTTTTTTTTATGAACTGCTACTACACAACAACCAACATAATAAAATGTTGACAGTCATATTCATCTGTTTTAAAGAATAATAAACATGCTTTCAGTGCCTCTCTCTGGAAAAATTACTTTGGATGTGTCATGAAACATGCAAGAAGCAACATATAATTTTACAGAAATGTCGCCACAGGCACATTTTACAATGAGCCTGGATTGGCAAGATTTGTGTTATGTAGCTGTTCGCCTCTAGCAAAGATGATCAGTGGACCACAAGCCGTTTTCAAAAGTTGCCAACCTAATGTTATAGTGATTATTTAATTAGAGTTAATTAAGAGTAGAAAGAGTTAAATAATGAGTAGAAAGTGAAAATGTTTTAGTTGCTATGGTGAAACCTGTGTTATTTGAATCAAGGTTTCAAGGTTGAATATATATATATATATATATATATATATATATAACACATATATTACTTGAGTTGAAATTTTATATATCAGAAATGCCTGGTCAAAATCTTGCTAAATTCGTATGACTCAAATGAACTGCAAAATAGCATAGACTCCCAGTTGTCCAATTTAAGCAAATTTAAATGGTACTTTAATGTGGATAAGGGAGGTGAAGCCATATTAATACTGTGACTGTTGAACTGTTCCCCGTTGTGACATTGTTCAACAGCCTGTGTGTGTTTACTTGCGCGTCTGTGGAGCCAAAGCTCTTTTAAAAGGTTGTCATGGTTTGACAGATTGCAGGGTGATAGTGGTGGCACGCTGGGCTTCCCCTGGAGCGGTGCAGCAGTAAGTGGCATGCTGAGGGACACAAGGGCATTGGTCACAGGAAGGCCAGTGATATTGGAACCCATAGCCCTTCTGTGCTTCAGTGAGAATATTCCCAAGGATTGTTTTCTTGTTTGGAGCAGCGTGAAAGAAAAATCACAAGAGAAATGTTAATTGTTTGTCCTTGACATCAATTAGAATAAACAGAGAGGTAAATGAGACTTTTGCTTAAACCGATTGTTCACTGTTTTGGTTTTGGTTGCCATTGACTTCCATTGTATGGCCAAAAAAAAAACAAAAAAAAAAACATTTCTCAAATTATATTCTTTTATGTTCCTCACAGGTTTGGAAAAACATGATAAATGACTGAATTTTCATTTTGGGGTAAACAGTCCTTTTAAGTCTTTCTTCCTTTTGTATTTAGAAAAAAAATATATAATCACAGCTTTTCCAAGCATCTCATTTAGACTTTTATGAAATCTCAACAAAACTATGCTCAAATTTATCGAGACAAAAGTTTGCAGTCAAAAATCATGTTCAATGTTTACCTAATTTTTCATCAAATTCGAAGACTAAATTATTCATGTAATAGTGTACTTCTTGTTGTATATCAACAATGGTCTATTTGCATTATTATATTTTATTTATTTAATTTTAGTCGAAAGTTTTAGATGAAGTTATATAAAACATAAATGTAGCTCCAATATCATGTGCTATGAAGGAGCAACATTTGAACAACAGAATTTTCCTCTGGGAATTTTCAACAAAACAAATGCTCACTGAGTAAAGGCCATGACACACCAAACCGAAATCAAAGAACTAGCACTGATGAAAGCCGACTGTGTTTTTGTCTCGCATGACCTGTGTCTGGGTCAAAAAGTTGCACTTGTACGCATACTCTCTGAGTAGGTACTTATTTTTAACTCTTTTCCCACCATTGACGGAATTTTCCGTCATTTATGAGACAACTCTTCCCCACCATTGACGTAATTTTCTCGCTTTCTGTGTTTTCACTGTAATACGGTTGGTGCTATCACGCAACCTCTGAAAGAGTAGAGTATCTCTGGATCAAAACACAGGCAAAAAAGGAGCAGAAACAAGTGATAAAAGCATTGCTTTTGAACGTTGTAGTCTTTGGGGAACAAAACAGATTTTTTTTTTTTTTTCAGTTTTTTGAATGTTGCTTTTTTATGAAAATTACTCACATTCAAAGGTTGATTAAAAAAAAGAATGCATGAAGCTAGAATTTTGTTGATGTTGTTGTTTAAAAGCAAAGGCTTTCGTGTTTCTTTTGATATAGTGCATGTTCATACAACAAAATATTCTGGAGGCCATGACATTTTTGTGAAAATTATCAAAAATGCTGGTGGTGGTGGCTAGCAACTTTTCAAAAAACACTGCGGGAAAGTATTAATAAGTAATTACTTCACGACTGCTAAGTATACGTTCTATAGAGTATGAATGTGTGGACTATGAATGTGAATAAATAAGCTTTCCATGGATGTATGGTTTGTTAGGATAGGATAATATTTGGCCAAGATACAACTATTTGAAAATATTTGGAATGTGAGGGTACAAAAAAATCAAAATATTGAGAAAATCGCCTTTAAAGTTGTCCAAATGAAGTCCTTAGCAATGCATATTACTTACAAAAAATAAATTTTTGATATATTTATGGTAGGAAATTTACAAAATAGCTTCATGGAACATGATCTTTACCTAATATCCTAATGATTTTTGGCATTAAAAAGAAAAATCGATAATTTTGACCCATACAAGTATGCAATTTCAGATGCAGCATATGACTGCAGGTATACAAGCCATAAAACAAATCAGCGCTTGCTTACCATTTTAAAGTGTGATCTGATCAGAGTGATCTGTCTCACAGACTGCCTAACACTGATTCAACATGCTCAATTGGCCAAAAAGGCATAAACAGACGGGGCCCAACTTGTACTGATGGTGCAGAACACACTGCAAAAACTGAGCTGACAGACGCTCAACGATGGTTAGACGTTGGCTAACAGCCGCCCGTCGGCTTGGTGTGTGACAGCCTTTACATATATTAGCAATGTTTGAGACATGGTTGCAGACTCTTTGCTCCCATTGAAATTAAGTGTTACGCATATGTTATAATGCATTACACCCTCATGCCACAGAAGAGCTAGATTTTTCCATTGGCCTGCATTGGCCTAGCTAGGAACAATAGGCCTTACTGTGAATTAACTGTAGCTGCACTGAGCTGCAGCTGGGACACAGTGGGTCCTCTGGTTCTTTCTCTGAGCCCAGCTGTACTTCAGAGTGCATTAACTCCCTCGCTATTTATTACACGACATCTGGCTGGTTGAAAGTGAAGCTCTGAGCCGCAGAGTGTCTCCAAGGTTACAGCTATTCCCTGTAAGCCTCTTACATATGCTGCACTGTAATAGGAATGTGCCTGCTCTTTCTAAGGAAGTTGGTGGCGAAAGAACTCCAGTACTTTTCACGAAAACCAGGTTGATGAGGACTGAGGGGTTGGGGTGGGATATCGTCCCAGAGGGGTGCCATGGTAACAGGGTTTGGTCATGCTAACAGAGCCTCCTTTGAATGGAAGTGTGCTAAAATAGCATCTGAAAATGTAAGAGGTACAGAGAATCAAACTATTCATTCACGGCCAGATGCACTTACACACATGCACATGTTCACATATGCACGGGCGCATACCCGGAGTGCAACAGACCATCACGCTCTCCAACAACTTGACAAGCTCATACATGCATGTAGTTTAGCAAATATAGCTGCATATAAAAACAAGCAAGGGTACGACAAATTCACGAAAGGCTACACGCAGTACACAAACTTACACACACAGGCAGAATGGACATTCCTGACACATTTCTTTTTCAACAAAAATAATAAATAGGGAGACCGGGGCTAGTTGTCACATGAGGGAAGCACCTATAAGAGTCAAGCACCTTTTAAAAATAAATAGTAAACTGAAATGCAACCTAGAGATAGGAACATTATGCCATTGCTTATGGAAGTGTCCTCAAGTTCAAAATTTTTGGGAAAAAGCTTTTATTTTAATATTTTATCATTGGTTTTGAAACAAAATGTTCCTAAATGTACTAAACTTTGTATACTAAATATTTTCCCTGTAACTTGCACTTTATCCAGTTCTGGTAAGAAAATGTTTCTGTTTTTTACAAGCAGAACTCACAGTTATTGGAGAAATACAGAAAGTCCCCATTTTAAACTTTAAATTGTTTGCCTTTGGAGAAACTCACATATATTGTTAAGGGAAAACTTGAAAAGTTTTTCAAAAAATGGAATCCTTTTATGGGATTTTTGAAGGAAACCAATCCTATCAGTCTGTTTTCTGTATAACCTGGCTTAATATGCATCACATTTTATTAATGTACCATTGTATTGAATTTTTATTTATATATTTATTTTTGGTGTGTGTGTGTGTGTGTGTGTGTGTGTGTGTGTGCTTTGTTTTCTGTTTTTTTTTTTGTTTGTTTTTTTTGTGGTAATATCTCAAAATCAATAAAGACAGTGTTAAAAGAATATAGCAAACTGAAATCTGTCCTAACTACCTAAACTAATCATCATATGTTTGCAGTAATACCACACTAATATACATTCAGGCATGGGTCAGCTACATAAGAAAAGATTGAACTGTGCTCTTAGAACAATGAGCAATATATTTTCATACTATGTATTAACCTTGGTTAATGTTAGTTAATAAAAATACATTTGTTTACTAATGTTAACAGTTGCAAATTTTGATTTGAAATATTTATTAGTAAATGTTGAAATTACTAATAGATGCTTTAGAAGTATTGTTGTTCATTGTTAGTTCTTGTTAACTAATGTAACTAATGTTAACAAATGAAACCTTGTTATAAAATGTTTATTTTTCAATATTTTTCATAAATGGTAACACTTTACAATAAGATTCATTAGTTAACATTAGTTATCTACATTAGTTAACATGAACTAATAATGAACTGCACTTATACAGCATTTATTAATCTTTGTTAATTTTAATCTCAACATTTACTAATACATTATTAAAATCTTGTTAACATTAGTTAATGCACTGTGAACTAACATGAGCAAACTGTATTTTCAATAACGTTAACAAAGATTAATAAATACAGTAACAAATGTGTTGCTCATGGTTAGTTCATGTTAGTTAATACATTAACTAATGTTAACTAATGAACCTTATTGTAAAGTGTTACCGATATTGTATTGGGGCAAGTTGTCACATGTTTACATGCTTAATTTGCTTACACTTTTTTATTTTTTATTTATAGTTATTCTACTTACTATAAGCAACTTTGCAACTACATGTCAACTAACTCTAATTAGTATTAGTAGACTGTAAGTAGACTGTTAGGGTTTGGGTTAGTAGAAGTAGTTACTTAGGCTATAGTCAGTAGAATGTCTTTTGGGGACCATCAAAATATGCAAAAATAAATAACATTATTTTCCAAAACAATTGTTTGATGTATTTCTGTTTTTTGTTTGTTTGTTTGTTTTTGTTTTTTGCTATTTAATGAATTGTTTTGTGTTTCTTAAATGTTGTACCTTTTAAATTTTTAGCTGAAAAGCTGCTACTTAGCTGTTAAATGATAGTTTCCCTACCCTGAGAAATATCTGTTGGTGTAAATAATGTGACGACTAGAAAGATTTTTTTTAGCTGTCAAGCATTTTTTTAAATAATAAATGACAGAGGTGTAAAAAATGTACAAAAAACTTTAACTCAAAATATGGTTACTGTGTTAAAATATACTTAAAAAGTCAAAGTATGTAGGCAAAAAACATGTAAAGGAATAGTTCACCCAAAAATTTTTTTTTTTTTTTCATCATTTACTCACCCTCAAGTTGTTTCAAACCTGTATAAGTTTCTAGGGTGGGAAACAAAAAATACTATGTAAGTCAACTGTCTGGTTAACAACATTCTTCAAGATATCTTCTTTTGTGTTCAAAAGAAGAAAGAATCTCATACAGGTTTGGAATGATGACAAAATTGTCATTTTTGTGTGAACTATCCCTTTCAGTTTTAACAAGTAAAAATTATAAGGTATTAAAGGTAAATATTTTTTTGAGCTTTAGTAACCGACACATGACCTCAAGCAGCAAAGGAGATTTTCCTATTAAAGTAACTCTGATGGCCAAACTTTGTAAAGCAACTTGTTTAACCACAATTTTCTCAGGTCACTGATTTTGTAATGCTCAAGGCATTATAAATTTAGTTCAAGTAAAGTTCAACCATCATCAATGATGGTTATAATAAAACTGCATTAATTAATGCATTAATTAAAGCATTTGCTTTGGGTGTACCTCTGCATTGTGGAGACTAAAGAGAGGTCTCCTCACAAGGACAAATGACCATAGTTGTGGCCAATTAGATTTTACAGAAATGTTTTCAGAAGTTTTAAATTAAAGTAATTTTTTTTAATTTTTTTTTTTTTTTTATACAATTTAATTGGATGTTTTTTAATAAGAGGAGAAATCTAAGCCACTGTGACCTTTGGAGGTCTAAATGCATTTGCAAAAAGTATGTTTTTTTTCCTTCAAAATTTGAGTTAAAGAATTCAAGTATTCAGTTTCAAAACTACTTGAGTAAAGTACAAACTCATCAAAATAATACTCGAGTATAAAATAATAAAACAAAATAATACTTGAGTACAATTACTCAAGTACTTTACATCCCCAGAAACTAAGATTAAAAATAAGGGAATTACAACCATTTACCCCCTCACAGGAAAGAGAGATGGAAATAAACTCTTTAAATGCTTTCTAGGTCTGCTGAGAGTGCAAACAACATCGTCAACATAACAGCACACGCTGCTCAGCTGCATTGCCCACATGCGATTTAGAGAGAAATTCTTAATGACTGCAGATCTCAGGGGACAGAGGGGCTCTAGGTTTATTGATGATTTAACCGCAATGTTAAAGGTGAGCTAATCTTCAACCTCAGCTCAGTATGTCCTTTATATGCTGAGTCTAGTAGTTTTGGAGCACATCAGATATTTTGTTACAGCCAAATAAATCGGTACACCAAAACAATACCTAACAGACATTGGACCTTTATAAATTTCGCAGTACCTCAAAAACATACAAAGATAATGAAAGAAAAAACTATAAATATCTCAACACTACGTGGAACTCGCCAGCACTGGGCTTCTTTCCAAAATTGATTACGAAGCGATGCCAACATCTCTCAGACTGCATTCACGTGAGAACTGCAGAGGATGTGCGGCATTGCTCTGCCTCCTGTCTCAATTGGTGGCTGCGAAGATGAAATAACTTGATTCAAACAAACACACACTGCATAGCGGTGCAAAAAGCATGAAGATTTCTTGTGCCGTAGTTCATTTTTGTACACAAAGTCAGATAATTGGTCTCCAGGGAGACTCCCGATGCTGTACGTTAAAAGACATTAAGGCTTAATAAGTCTGTAAATACAGTCTCACTTAAAATACGCTCAAAGTCGCACACAGACACGCACTTGCTTCTTACAGTGCCACGTTATGCTCTCTATAGCATTGTACTGTACTGTACTGGAAACTGCTGTCAGGAGAGCTCCTTTTTAATTATCTCAGGGAAATCTCAAATCTCGCTTTAAAATCAATCATGACAGCTAACGTCTTCTATTTTTACATTCTTCTCTATATTTCGCCCTCTTTCAGTGTTCTGGGAACAACGTGTTATCTTTGTTACTCTTAAATCTCTTAGAGAGAAAGACAAAGAATTAAAAGAAAGAGAAGTGGGGAGAGAAAGCGAGAGAGAGAAGATGCACATGCTTGCAGAAACGGACACCTTTCAAAAAGCTAAAGCTCCATCATTTTCTTAATCTACTATAGACAGCAGAGATCTCTATTATGATTTCACTTACAGTTATGACATTGAAAGTCAAGGGAGGGTCAACAACGGCAGCAGGAAATGGAATGCAACTCAATGCCCTTGTGCTCTGGTTATATGCATACCTCTTCACTTATTTATAAGGCTTTTACTGTCATTACAGAGCCATAATGTTGACTGTTAACTGCTGCACAACGTTGGGATTCATTTGCGGTCTGTTTCCATTGGCTTTTTTCTTCTTCTTCTTTTTTTTCCTTACATAAACAGAAAATAACTTTTTGTAAAAAGTGTTGTATTTGTAACAACAGAGGATTATATTACTGTAATACAAAACAATCTCAAGCGCTCTATGGCATTGTGGTGTAAAACAAGACCTTAAATACACAATGAGAGCTTAAAGCGCATTCACACTGAAAGCAATCAACAAAACCATCAGAGGCATTTATGTACTTTATGTAAATGTGCAGGAGCACTATGTGGGATAACCAATGAGCTCTTGTATTCACCTCAATTCAGTTGATTATAAAAGCCTACTATCAACCAATGGGACATCAAGTATAATTGCTACAAATGAAACATCAATGCAAAATGTATGCAACTTACACAAGAGTAGTCAAAAAAGCATGTTAAACTCACAGCACATGCAGAGATTGAGCTGGCAGCATTTACTGTGAATGGAGATATTTTGAGACATGAATAATGAGCTGCTTGCGTGAACACAGTGCGCTTCATTCTGAAATCCACCGCAACCTATTTAATTAGATCACAGTTTTCTGTTTGATTGACAGGTGTTTTGCCAAAGCAAAACACAGTATTAGTGATCTTTTAGGTTCATTACAAAACTATGATGGGTCATCGTAAAATCAGAAATAGACATTTGATATAGAGTGTAATAAAGCAGTACAATTAATCAATTTAAAAAGGCTGTATGTGCTTGAAGTCTTAAGTTTAATCTGTGGTTTGCATAAATTACATACAGAACCTTTACTAACTGATTCATGTGAAATATCAACCCACTCCTGTACGTCCTTTACATCAGACGATCTCTTCTCAGTGAATTGTAAAGAAGCACAAGATGTTTGATGAAACAATACATGGCAGTAATGCACGATTTTAGTTTGTGATCTAAGAAGACGACTCTGCGCTGCTTCAGTGTAGCTTTTGGTTGTGCTACACTGCTACTTGCTGGAAGAAGTAGTTAAATACTGGAAAAGCTACACTGTTTTAAAAGAAACTGAGCTAAAAAAATGTAGTTAAGTTAGTAGCGTCGCTACTTGTAGTTAGTTATTCCCAACACTGCTAATTTCAAAGGATAAATAAACTAGGCAACATGACATGAAGATTCTGACAAGCTGAATGAGTGAATGTATTTTTTCATTTGTCATAGCAGAAAAAAATGTCAAAAAATGCATTTGAATGTCATGTATTTTGTTCGCAAAAGGGTTGCCTGGATCACAAAAATTGGTTTTATGTGTTCCGTTCCACAAAATTAGTCAACATACACTTAGCAGTTAGCACTCTCTAGGCCAGCAATTCCAAACCTATAGGGTGAGTCAGAGTTCTTTGGAGGTCAAATATGGGAAAAAATAAAAAAATAAAATAATAAAATAAAATAGGTGGCTTCTAGGAATCCTCCAAATGACTGGCTACTAAATGGAAGCAGCTGACCATATTTTATCAATTTCCCAAAAAATTTCCCAGCACTCTCTAGGCAAGTGGTTCCAAAACTATAGGGTGAGTCAAAGTTTGTCTGAAGTCATATATGGATTAAAATAAAATAAAATAAATAAAATAAAATAAAATAAAATAATAAAATAAATAAAATAAAATAAAATAAAATAAAATAAAATAAAATAAAATAAAATAAAATAAAATAAAATAAAATAAATAAAATAAAATAAAATAAAATAAAATAAAATAAAATAAAATAAAATAAAATAGGTGGCTTCTAGGAATCCTCCAAATGACTGGCTACTAAATGGAAGCAGCTGACCATATTTTACCAATTTCCCAAAAAAAATTAAAAGGCACAAAATTAAATTTATTATGATTAAAATAATTCACTATAAAATATTGAGATATTATTATAAATTGACTAATAAAAAAAAAAAACTGAATGGCAGTAAAAAAGAAATATAATTTATTATTAAACAAAAAAAAAGTTTAAGTTTAATTGCTTTAAATTTAACTAAACATTTGATATCGATATTAGAAAACAATATTATTTATTTTCTACGTATCCAATAAATTTACATAAGTACAGCGTAAATCTATATCAATGAGGATAGACAAAACAAATATTATGTTTAAATAAACATTTTTTAAATCAGCGAAAAAATCTAGCAAAAATGGTTTTAAAAATGTATCTCATTTATTAAAATTATCTAAAAAAATTCTAAATAAATGTGCAAGCATGTTTTATACCTCTATCGAACTGGCATTTGCCTCTTTTACTCAAAGGCAGGTCCATTACTATAGCCACTATACTGATTTTTTGGGTGAGTCTAGAGCAACTTGGCAACCTCTAGTGTTTAAATGTGAATGTCAGCAATATGACACTATAGTTTAGGTGGCGATTTAAACATCATTATATACAATGCTTTTTCTCATGATGACTTGAGGTTGAGTGTGTCATAAAGACACAATACAGTGGTAGTCCTGACAATCCCTGAACTGACACTAAGAGGACTCACTGTGAGATGTTTTAAAATGTCTACCCTATCATGTATACATCTACTATGACACAGGCATAGCTGAATGCTCTTTGTACTGTTTTGACAGTAGTTGAATCAGTAGTTTCAAGCTGAATTTAGCCCCACCTGGCTAACGCCCTCTGGCTGCTGGAACCGGCAAATCCATTGGGGCCAATTATCATGGAGCATAGTTACATCAGACACACACACACACACACACACACAAATTCTCCTCAAAGATCTATTGTGTGCCCCGATTTGTATGTAATCAGTCAAGGTCACAGCAACGATTAATGTGGAGTGAATATGTACAGCACTTTTATTTCATCAGCCACTGTCACAAGTTATCACTCAGCTCAAGGTCTATGCAATTTAGAGAGAAAATGAATGTGATACCAACAGAACAGGAAGGCCACAAAAACCCCCAAGTCTTATTCAGTCTTCCCACACAGCAGCACCTATATATAATAAAGATCTTCACTGGAGTTTAAGTACAGAATGCTATTATTTTTATGGCACTTCACATTGAGATCTCGCAGAGTCCCAGCTTTTATCACTTTTTGTTTTTATGCCAGTGGTCTATACTCTCCACCCTGCTGGAAACGTATGCTCTGCAGAGCTGCCTTCCTCTCCCAGCATCCCAGGGGACGAGTCACAGGAGCCGGAAGGGGTTCAGTAAGCTTCAGTGAAAGGCCTGACATCGCCTTGGGGTGGATGTTTAACAAGCTCTCGTGCATATGTTCCCAGCTTACACTGCACAACGGATGTTTGTTCCCCAAACCAGGCTAAATACAATCAACGACTAACATACTAATGATTTATATTTTTTCATATTATTATATTAATTCCATCTTGATTTTTATCTAGCCTACTCAGAAATATACAAACTTTGAACAGTGGTTCTCAATTGGTTTTCTTTTAAAATCCAGATCTTACACTGAACATCAAGTGGTGAACCAAAGTCATTTAGCATACAAAATAAAGAAAAATGTCTTTTAAATAAAATACTGAAATGTATATTGGTATTATTATTGGATAAACTTGCCAGGAAAAACTGGGTCATGTATTTTTTAATACCGTGTGCAGTTTGTTCCAGTGTTGTTATTCTTAACTACAACTAAAAAAGTTTAAAAAAAAAATAGGTTTTGGTAACTGAGTAAAACTGACATAAAATAGATGAAAACTTCAAATAATTAGTTAAACTTCAGTTAATTAAAGCTATATGGACTAATTGAAGCTATATTAGATAAAAACTAATACAAATGACAAAGCACCTAAGAAAATTATTAAAACAAATTAAAATTAAATGAAAACTGAAAATATATAAATAAAAGCTAATTCAAAATATTACTAAATACTATAAAAGTATATATAATAGTAAACCTGTTTTGTTCCTGGTTTTCAGTGAGAACATGTCACAACCTGTCATTGTTGGCATATGGCTAATTTGGCTATAGCTTCTACCAAGTGACATATGAATTTGGCCCAAATAATGAGTTTGTCTGGCACAACGTTTGACATCAACAGTAGAAGACATAAGAAGGATTTTATCCTCCATTTTGAATTTTTTTTAACACATAAAATCATATTAATTTATATTTATAATATTATGTATAATTTATCAACTTGACATGTTAAAATGTATTAATAGAAATTACTGTCACAATTTCAAAGACTTATTCTGATATTCTGTTGCCTTACCGTTTCTATTGTTCTATTGTCTCAGCCCCCAATACACACATCACATACACACATAATCAACCCAATAATATCACATGAAGTATGCGGCCAACGCTCACTCTTTCTCTCTCTCTGTCTGTTTCTTCCTCTCTCTTTTTTCCTTGTTTCCTCAGTTACCCTAATCAGTTTCACCTGTGTCTTGTTAGCCTCTTGTTACCCAGTGTATTTACACCCCTGTGTTTCTGTCTTTGGTTGTTGGTCATTGTCTTTACATCCTTCTGTAAAGCTGTTTTCCTGTTTCCCTGTTGGAATATTATTATCTTCATGTTTGGATTTATGTTTTCTCGTTTTGGATTAATGTCATCTCTTTTCCCATTTGGATAACCTTTGTTTGCATTTTTGTTAATAAACTGCTTGATATTAGAGCCTTGCCTCAATTAACATGTATTATAGAAATTAACATTAACCAGAATTAAAGGGATAGTTCACACAAAAATGAAAATTTTGTCATCATTTACTAACAAGCAGATCTCGCTTTGTGTACAGCAGAACAAAGGAATGTATATAGGTTTGGAACAACTTGAGGGGGAGTAAATGATGACAGAATTTTCATTTTTGGGTGAACTATTCCTTTAATAAATACTGGTAATGCTGTATTGTTCATTGAAATTCCATGTAAGCTATTGCATTAAATAGGTTGGTTGACTCAAAAATGAAAATTCTGTCATCATTTACCCTAATGTCATATTAAACCTGTACTACTTTCTTCTGTGGAATATTTTGGTGAACTATCCCTTTAACCAACATATACAAACTTGTAAAGTGTTACTGTATTTTGCAACCAGTGCATGATTATATGATTAAATGAATTTTATTACTAGAATTTTGCAGTCTCCCCCCACCCCCCCTGCTGTTCGTGACCCTGTCACAACAAACCTGTGCCTGTTTCGGGGGCGCAACCCACCAGTTGTGAACCACTGTTTTAGAACATTTGGAAAAGAGTGGAGTAGAATTTGAAAATGTAAAGGAAAAGAAAAACAGCTTAACAAATTTACATACAAAGAGTACTTCACTAGCTTAGCAGAGCCCGCAGGGTAAACACATGCACTTAGAGGACAGAACCCACACGCATAAACAAACAAATGCATACAAACACGCACGCACATGCACAGCAAATGTACTTTCGGATCTAGACATCTTATTCACTGAAGACTCTTCAAAGACTCATTATATGAAGAACGTGTTTACGTGCCCCTTGAGTCAAGGACATTAAACATTCAACTCACGGAAATCATAAAGAGCAGTTACCCTCTCTGTCTTTTTTCCTCAAACACACACACACACACACACACTCTCTCTCTCTCTCCCACCATCTGCTTCAGCCCCCAATACACACATCACACACACATACACACATAATCAACCCAATAATATCACATGAAGTATGCGGCCAACGCTCACTCTCTCTCTCTCTGTGTCTGCTTCTTCCTCTCTCTCTTTTCCTTGTTGTCTCTCTCTGACACTTCAGGCGTAACCCCAATCCCATCACCCTGCTTTTTTTGCCACTAGAGTATTAATCATTCATAACAATCTCTGAACACTAGATATGATCTGTCTTCTGTCATAATGCAGCCTGACAAGATCAGCCAAGAGACTAAATTACAGTACTTCGTCTATACTGTAGTGTCTTGCCGTAGGGGACAAAAAAATGCATGGCCCGGCTCCGGCTTGAATCCTGAGATTTATATCTCTACTTTAACTTGGCCATGCTTTTCCCTCTCTTTTTTATGTTTATCTGTCCGGCCTCTTGCTCACTTTTATTCTAAATCAGTGGATGTCTCATCCATCATTGTCATATTTGCTGTCTGTTTTTGGATCAGACAAATTCACTCTCCCTCTTTCTAATACATGTGTTTTGAACTCTTTCATACACACACATCTGAACTGTGATGTCTGAACTGTGAATAAATGTATTTTCTATTACATATCACATCAGCATTCATTTCATGGACACTTCATTTGAAACACTTCGAACAAAATGTTGGCTAAGACTATAGTTGGCAATTTATGTATCCTAAATTTGACAAAAATCCTGTTCATGAGTGATGTTTACCTTGATTTTTCAAAGATCATACAGTATTTCACCTCAAGCATGCTCCTCACATTTTTTTTAATTTTTTTTTTTTTTTGTTAATTTAAATAGATTGGAAATAGTCTATGGAATTACCTTTGTTCCAATAAAAGTGAACGTAACTTTAAAAAAAAAAAAATGAATAAAAATATAAATTAAAACTGAATAAAATGTCTTTGAAACGTATAAAAAACATTTCGCAGGCAAAATGTTTGACTTTGTTTTTAATACACTGCATGTTTTGCTTTCTTTCTTTCACTGATCTGTACTTACAAATGTGTTTCCAGAGTTTTCATTCATGCTTCTGAAGTTTTCATTTACGATCTCAGAGTTTTCGTTCGTCTTTCTGGCACAAATCTCTCGCGGGGGCGGGGCCAGTAGTGGTGTGTTCTCGTTGGTTACTGAGTTTTTGATTGACAGCTTCTTGACCTGGAAGTGAAGACGTCAGTGTTGTGTTTACAATTACATGTGTGGAGGTGAGCGTCTGTAAGCGGCTTCATATTTCATTTTAGTGATATAAAGATAGGAGTTTTTATTATTTGATCTGTATTTATCTGCTACTACACTATAGTGAGATGATTTCTTAGGACTAGCACAGGCGAATGATATCATCATTATCATCCATCATCATCATTATCTGGATACTTGCGGCAAGTCAGTATTTTTTAAGTTTACAAAATCAATATAAGTACTTGCTTTTGCTTTTTCAAGTGGAGAGGTATTTTAGAGCTCATTTAGAGCCCACATTATACAGCAGTGTTGTCTTGATTTAACCCAATAATTACAGGACCTGGTTATGTATTGTACATAAAGTTACAGTCTTGGATTAGATCATATTTAAAGGGGAAAAAAGTAGTCTTTAATAATAATAAATATAAAGTACTGTGCAAAAGTCTTAGGACACCATTAGATGTTGTTTTAGCAATGATATAGTGACCATATAATTATTTCTCAGTCTCTTTATTAGAATATAACCAGGAAATATTCTTTATTCTTATTAGTCCATACTGATCTTGGATTAGCATACCAACAACATATGAATGTTATGGTGATAGTTCACCCAAAAATAAAAATTCTCATATATTTTACTCACCCTTATGCCATCCCAGATGCATATTACTTTCTTTCTACAGATAAACACGAATTAGGATTTTTAGGAAAATAATACATGTCTTTGTGTCCTAAAGAATCCATGCAACCCCAGTGGATGAATCAATGTCTTCTGAAGTGAAACAATAGATAAGAAAAATACTAATAATTTAAACTGTTTTAATTATTAACAGTCGTTTCCCACCAACTGTCATACGTGTATGGGTTACAGTCCACTTATGGACTCACAGAGATGGACTATTTTCTTAAAGATATGTGAAGATATGTGCTTATGTGAAGAAAGTAAGTCATATACAGTCAAACCCAAATTTATTCAGACACCATGAACATTTCATTACTTAATACAGTTTATTCACTATAGTTTAAAAAAATGGTAATAAAATGAATTTTATGAATTTTACACGTATTCTATATAGGTGCTTGTGCATTTTTATAGTAATGTACTGTATATCATGATAATACTGTGCATTACATGAATACTATGCAGTTAGTGTTTTGTGGATTCTGGTCTTTCTTGTCACAACATAATTGCATCCAACACTTTCACTTTGTTACTTGTGTATATGCTGTAGTGACAATAAAGAATTTAAATGTATTTGAACTGATCCATATTTTCATTCACATTTATTAAACTGTTTTTTATAGAAGTCACAACTGAAACTGTTGATGATTGTTAAAAAAGTATTTCCACTTTTATGTTAGATGATAATGTTAACTAAATAAAATAACTAAATAAAATGAATTTAAAAAAAAAAAAATGGCAACAAGATCATTCTTCGTGTGGAATATGTACTGAAATGCCCTTTGAGGTCTATACCGTCTTACAGCAAGCCACGATGGTAATTTTCATATTTTTGGAATTCTTCAGAACTAAGTATTATTATCATTAATTGTGATGGTGTATGTGCATATGCTCCCTATAAACCTTGACCGGATAGACAATAGAAAGGAAACTCTTTTAATAATTTAGTCAGACATGGAATAGTTTAGCCTTTTATAGTTTTATAAAACATTTTAACTTTATTAAAACATATACTATAATACTTTTATTTATTTATAATACTTACATTTTTTTTTTTTTTAGTAACAAATAGGGATGTCACTATACCAAAAATCTAGTAGTCGGTACCGATACCACCAAAAGTGCACAATACTTGATATCAAAGTCGATACCACAGTAAAGATATATAAAAATACAAATAAAACAATGCTATATATATATATATAACGTGTTACACCCAACACTGCTCAAGACATTCATTTTCTCTCGCGTTTGATCTCTCACGCTCCTAAAAGCTTATGTCAACAAAGTAGAAGCCGCATATAAATACAGATAAAATTCAAAACAAAACTCCTATCATTATATCACTAAAATGAAATAAGAAGCCATATAAGTAATTGTAAACACAACACTGATGTCTTCACTTCCAGGTCAAGAAGCTGTCAATCAAAAACTCAGTAGCCAATAAGAACACACCGCTGCCACAAAGACGAACGAAAACTCTGGAATCATAAAACTTCAGAAGCATAAATGAAAACTCTGGAAACACATTTGTAAGTACAGATCAGTGAAAGAAAGAGGAGAAACAGTTAGCAAAACATGCAGTGTATTAAAAACAAAGTCAAACATTTTTAAAGACATTTTATTCAGTTTCAATTTATATTTTTATTAACACTTTTTTTTAGTATATAAATAATAATTTTATAGTATATAAATAATAATAAAATAACACTGCTTGCAATAAATTATAAAGGCATCATAGAACATTTCCAAAAGACAGTTTCAATGTGACCTTCATCTTGCAAAGAAGAATTAGTAATCTGTTTTAATAAGAATTAACCCCTGGGACATCAACATTGCCTCGAAGTGAAGAAACACCCAACTATCTCACCTGCCATGAGCTTAGTGAGCTGTTTCTATATCACATTGATTTAAAACAAGGATTTGAGAACACCGGTGTCTCCCTTGACAAGAGTGGACATGGGAATTGGTGTGGTTTATGGTCAGTGCAGTGACGGTAGAGTGTGTTTGTATGAAAGAGAGAGATAAACAGAGAGAGAGAGAGAGTACAGCGCTGTAAACAGCAACAGTCTGCTTATCAAAAAACTGTGATGCTGCTTCACTGGGCAATTACTGTCTCTATTCCCTACATTGATAAGAGAAAAACCCAAAGAACACAAACAGAGAGAATTTTCTAACATTAACAACAAAGCCACAGGAGCAAGTCCAGTGGGAGCACTTGGCTAAATGTTCACCATCGAATGCTAATGCACTTGACATGGTCTAATCAATTAAGTTTTCACATACATTTTTTTTTTTTTTCATTAATTCCTTTAAGGTTGCTATACTAAATGATATTTCAGAAAGTAGCTAAATGACTTCACATCTATGTGCCCACATGAAGCATTAACGAAAAAAATTGCTTTCTAACTTAATCCTATTATCTCTTCTTCTTCCAAAGTCCTCCTCCATCATCTCCCAGCAGGTATAGCACTCGAGAACATAATGTTCAATGGCCACAGTAAAACATTTTTTTTTCTAGCTAGGAAGTCATTAAATGACATAAACTGTGTAAGAAGGATATCCAGGATTAGATATCATGAAAACAACTTGTCTATGGTATTTATTTATTTGCAGAGTAAATTAAATAAAGTAAAAAAAATAAAATAAAATAAAACAGATGTCAATCCAGAGTATAAACCCTGGACTGTCAAAATAGTCTCTATTACTATAAACTATCAAATAGTCACTGATGGAAAATGGAAAATAGCATGGAATAGCATATATGTACAGTATATGTATGTATGCATTTATTTATTGTTTTGTCTATTTATTTATTCATGGATTTGTGCATATATTTATTTATTAATGTACTCATTTTTTTCTCAAATAATATCACTTATCCATGTCAGCTTAGTTGGCCATGCGTGCGTGGCACTCACGGAACCCACTGACCTTGCACAACAATGTCAATCCATTAAAAAGGATAGACCTACATACAGACGACTATACACAGTTAAAAATCAATATCTCAAATACCATCATCTTAGTCATATGTTATGTGGGCATCTCCAACATCACAGCACTGTAAAACTTTTTTTTTTTTTTTTATGCATAATGGGTATTCTTGTTAATAAAGAATATATACAATGAATATATATTATTTATTGTATTTATAAAAGATAGCAGATTTCAAATTGTATACTATGGAATGCGCCAACCGAGCAGCTGCTGTTGAGACAAATGAGAAGGCTAACCGATAGATTTCTCCCAGTACTCGCACACCCCAAACTGATGATAACAATGTAACAACTCTCATTATACATTGCTTGTCTGCAGCTTCATTGATTATAATGGAAGTGGTCTAGTTTTGTTATGCCGCAAGCTTGACGTAGTGTCAAACTTCAGAAAGCAGAAGGATCAAAGTGTGCTGACCTCACATCAGCCAGTCCTGCACTAACAGGGAGGAGCTGCGAAATGCTGATTGAACAGATTTAACACGGGGCGGCAGGTTTCCACATCCAGCTGAGAATAACCTGCAGCAGAAAGAGATAAAGAGCAAATCCACAAGCGGGTTCTCCAAAGGCTCATTAAGAAGAGATCAGAATACAAAGCATTTAATAAAAGCAGTTTCATGGTTAATCTTGGCAGAAAGTGGATGGGCATCACACTGGATAAAGACATGAAGATTTAGAGAGAACTGTGCAGACGGGGGAGGGGGGGAACAAGGGAGAGTGTAAAAAGTGGGTGTCAAGGTCAAGGCACTGGACCGGAGAAACAGCAAGAGAGAGAATGGAGAGGGGAGTGGGAGAGGGATGGAGGAGGAGGATAAAAAGAAAAGAAGAGGGGGAGAACGTAAGAGAGAGAAAGCATGAAATATTAGGCATGAGGGAGTCTGTAGCATGCCAAACCTCCCCTGGAGCATCTCGCTGGTTCTTTAAATACCCTTGCAGCGCTTTGTTAAAAATGAAAGATGTGATGGGTTTTTATTCTTTAATAGATCATCTTACCATTTTAAACTGAAAGACAAATAGTCATGATGGCTTTTTGGATTACGAAGAAATTCTGTTATTGTAAGATAAATGAGAGATTTTATTCCTTTAACCATCAACACACATGAAACCCTAGGAGTCTCAATCATCAGTTCAATTAAGTTCAAGGTTCATGGAAGACGCTGTAATTACACTATTATGCTGAAAAAAATACTTTTTTTCCCATTCAGTTCATAATGTAATTAAAGGGATCCCCCTCAAGTTGTTCCAAACCTGTATACATTTCTTTGTTCTGCTTTACACAAAGGAAGATATTTGAAAGAATGTTTGTAATCAAACCCTACTGATTACCATAGTATTTATTTTTCCTAATGAGGTAGTAAATTAGGGGAGAGGTCTGTTTGGTTGCTGACATTTTTCAAATTTCTTCCTTTGTGTTCAGCAGAACAAAGAAATTCATAGAGGTTTGGAACTACTTGAGGGTGAGTAAATAATTTTCATTTTTGGGTGAACTATCCCTTTAATAATGTTTTTATACAATAGTTCAATAAACAATTGAGTGTCTTACATTTTACACAAAATGTCACCATATATGTTGATTTATATATATGTATTTACCATTTATGCATGTCTGTTTTTGCTCCGTCTCCAAACAACATGCTGTAGTAGCATCTTTAAATTAATTAAATAATTTGAGTGAATGATTCAGTAACTCACTCATAAAAACAGGGGCTGCATCAGCATTTATTACATGTGTCCCGTATTTCTGTTGACTAAACCAACAATGCCAATCATTTGTAACTTAATCATTCTTCTGAGTTGGTTCTTTCTTTTCAGTGAATTAGTCAAACACGTTTGCAAAACAGCCTGAATCAATTCGGATTTGTTCGGATCGCTCTCTCACTGAATCATCTAAGGCATTTTCTCAGTCAATAAAACAAACTGATGGTTGATGTGCTTGGATTATTTTTATTAATTAAACAATAGATCAAAACAAGACATGGTTTGTATAGAACTGATTATTGATGTCCATTCATCCATCTACATCTGTACAGCAGGGTAAATGATATCGGAGTAAAGAGGTTGGGGGAATGTTCCTATAATGTTAGGAGAATGTTAGGGGAACGTTCTGCAAACATAAAATCTTTCTAATTCTGAAAGAAAACCAAAAACAAACCTTAAACATTCATGTTTTGGGAACGTCCTAAGGACTTCCAAAAACCAACGTTCCCAGAATGTTCTTGGAAACAAAAGCTATTAGGTAAGTGGCCATTTACATTTGCTAAAGTAAATGTCTTTGCAATATGACAGAACACATCCAATTGTCTAAATGAAATCGCCAATTGGTAAAGACACTGCTGCTGACATTAGATGCTCCGGTTCCCGGTTCTGCTTGGGACTGCACATGTGCATTAGCTGGACCAACTTGAAATATAAATGCTATTTGAGGATAAGAAACAACATATATGGGCCACTTCATGTTCAGATTTTACAGCTGAAATATATTATTTAAATGGGAATTTGTTAAGCAGTTTTTGAGATTTCAGTATTTCTCTATTCAAGTAAACAGGAGTTAGCCTTGTATGCCAAAATAGCTGCCCCGAGGCGTTGCAAATATGGCCGCTGGAGTGAACTGACTTTCCTTGACTGACTTTGATGCACTTTATTACTATTTTTAATTAGCACACATGACAGAAACATCAAGCTCTGCATTGAATTCGAACCCATCGATGTATGAGTGTATGAGGATCAGTGGCGGATCCTGGCATAGACGATGTAGGCAATTGCCTAGGGCGCCAATGTTCTCCAGGGTGACACGGGTGCCGCCCCCACACAAAGCTCTCAACTGTATTGCTCATTCGCAGCAGTACACAGATTCAGTACAGGTTCTTTCAGATATGAAGATATTCCAGATATATAGATGTACCAGGACGACCACTGACCAGGATGTATACTATGAGTACAGAACAGGTGCAGTAATGCATCAGTCATCATGGTAGTTGTTGTGGCGACAGGCGTGCTGCCCTCCGGTGGTGGTTGTAGGCGTGTGGGGCAATCTTTGAAGGACAATCTTTTTTGTCTCTCTTTTGAGTGATTGTTCTTTTCTCCTCTTTCTTACTGCAGAGTCAGGGGTTTTGTCTCCTCTAGCGCCACACTGTATGCACTGATAGACAGAGCTTAAAAACAGACACAGCCTGGGGGAAGTTTGAGAGTGTACGTGTGTGTGTACGTGTTTATGTCCATGCATGCTCATGTTAAAGCCAGTGTTCATCATCTACGAACACATTGTGTGTGGGAGGGTGTGTGTGTGTTATGCCAAACAAGGGTCAGTGCCTTGCTTTCTCTCGTCACATCAGAGTCAACATAAAAGGCTTGTGCAAGTGTGTGTGTGTGTGTATTTGCATGTATGCGGCTGTGCGCTTTGGGTAGGTGGCTATGGACGGATCAGTCGGGTTGTGACACACGCTGGTGAATTTAAATTTAGAGAGCTCAGCACAATATTGCCAGAGGCAAGAGTTGTCCTATCTAATACCTACTTAAAACAACAAGCAAAAAAGAAGAGGAAAAATGGAACCGAAGGGGAGAGAGAGAACAGAGAGATGAAAATATGGATGTTAAGAAGACAAATTAACTTCTACTTTTGCTTAAAAGAGTTTGACTAACCTTTTAGGGTCAAATGCACAAAAACTGCAGTTCATATGAGTTCAAACACAAACATGGATAAAGCAAATATAAATGCATGTTGTTTGCAATTGTTTAATCATATGCCAGAAAATCATAATTGCAGCTGAAACGCATAATTAAAATCTTCTCTCCCTCTGCCTGAAACAAAAGAATAGTTGTATTTCCACATAATTCACCTACAAATTTATTTTTCATTTATTGTCTACAGATTGTAACTACAACCGTAACAATGTATTGTACAGACATGTAAAAAAACAAAAAAAACAACAACCATGCAAACAATAAGCTTATTTACGCATCCATGAGTCAATGCTGATTTCAAGCAAAACTCTCAGATATGTTTTGTCATTTGACCCCATCAATAAGGCAACACATTATGACTAATAACAATCATGTATTCTTGTGCGCAGACAGGGACAGTATTGATCAACAGACAACAAATAGAGATAAATGAATCCCCCTCAATATTAGGTCTTGCTATATGGATAAATGTGCTTTAGTGTGTGTGTGTGTGTGTGTGTTGCTTGTGATCCAGTCAATCGTTACTTAAAATCTAAACAGATTTTGCCTCTAGGGCTTAAATAAGGCAAGAGAAAATCAATGTACACATGGGACATGTATTTATGTGTGTGAGAGTGTGTTTTCTGAGGTATATATATTTCATATAATAAAAAGCATAATTGTCAAATTAGACATACACACACATTCATATGTATAATTGTTTATATTACCACACGCACACACACACGCGCATGTTCCCATGTTTTATGGGGACATTCCATAGACATAATGATACTGTACACTGTATATTCTATCTCCTAACCCTAAACCTACCCATCACAGAAAATGTCATACATCACTTAGTATGAATTATAAACTGTTATCCTCATGGGGACCAAAAAATGTCCCCACAAGGACAAAGGTTTCAGATATTGCCATCTTTGGGATATTTTGTCCCCATAGCATATGATTTACCTGAACCACACACACACACACACACACACACACACACATATTCTGTTTAACATGTTATATTTGGCTAACATACCTGATCATGCTGTGGGTTTTTCGCTCACCAGCTCTGTGAAACAAGATAAAGTGGTCGACTGAGGATGGTTTGCATATAGGCCTGTTATTCCGCCAGTTATTCTTTCAAGTGCTTTTAAACCATTCAAGCGTGATAACCCACATGAAAAAATATTATAGTAATTTTTTTTTATAGTTATAGTAAATACTATAGTGTTTTTGAATACTATAGTAATCTACTTGAATTAATTTGTTGTGTTAATTCTGTAGTTGCTGTGGTAATATAACAACTATAGTAATATAAACAAATTACTTTACCCAATAATGTACCCAATAAAGTTTTCTACAACTAGGGTATATTATACCACAATGTACACTACAGTTTACACCAACAATTCTTTCACAATTTGAGCCTGATGAATCTTTTTTTTTTTTTTTTTTTTTTTTTTTTTTTTCGGCTGAGCAGTGTATATACAGTATGCTACAATTTACTATAGTGTGGTTCAAAAACACTATAGTACTTACTATAAATTACTATAGTATTTTTTAGGGATGTCCAGATCCGATCATGTGATCGGAAATCGGGCCCGATCACTTGGTTTCAGAGTCGATCGGAATCGGACGTTACCTCCTGATCGGAATCGGATGTTACCTCCTGATCAGGAATCGGATATGTATGTATATATATTCTCATTATTTTTTAACACATCTATAGTTATGCGGTGACACAGAGTTAGACCCTTTTGACTCCACTCAGAAACAGCAACGCGTGCGGCATGACATCACTTTGTTGCAGAGACGCTATTGGTTAAATGCCGGCAAAGTAGAACAGGGAAGCAGCTTGAAGCGGAAAGCGCGAGTATGTCTGCGGTCTGGAGGTATTATTAAGTTGATGACAACAACATTGCCATAGCAAACTGTGAGATATGTAAACTTGGGATTGCAAGAGGTGGAAAGGAAAAGGCTACATTTAACACAACAAACCTGATACGACACTTAAAAAACAAACACCCGACACAATACAACGAGTTTACCCAGGCAACCCAGCCGAAGACGAGTCAGCTCACGCTGCAGGAGAGTTTGAAGAGGAGAGAAAAAATGCCCCGTGACAGCGCGAAGGCGCAGGACATCACAGCCAAGATAGCACGAATGATCGCAATGAGTGACCTGCCATTCGCCTTTGTAGAGAACCCTGGATTTCTTATGCTTATGGAGCACGTAGAACCTCGATTTATTTTTTTATTTGTTTACATGCCTGCCGGGTATTTTAAGTTGAGGGATTTGTTTTTATATTAGCCTTTTTTTATATTTACTGTTGCACTAAAGTCCAAAAGTGAAGAATTTGTTATTTATTACTTGATTGTTCAAGCTACCTCACAGAAGTGCTCTGTTTGTTAACAGAGTTGTTGAATGTTAAAATAAGGTGAATTAAATAAAAAAATAAGGAACATCCTGGATTTGTTTTTTCGCTCTTCTTTATTCTTTTTTTTTTTTATGTATTATAGAAGTATCGGATCGGGACTCGGTATCGGTAGATACTCAAAATCAAATGACTCGGACTCGAGGGCAAAAAAACCTGATCGGGACATTCCTAGTATTTTTTCATGTGATGCAACTCAAATCTGTACTGGTGTGCTGTCTGTAAAGCGGCTCTCTGTGGCCATACACCTGGGTGTATATTTTACGGCTTATATGTGGTAATATAAAAAATAAATAAATGTAATATTTCTTATATTTACAATTACAATGTTTAATAAATGTAAAGATTTGTTTTAGAATTCATATATAAATATGTAAGACTAATCTCAGTTATATGTGGTAATATGAAAAGTAAATATTTTATATATTTATATTTTCATAATTAAAATATAAATACATAAAATATTAATATAATAAAGCTCAGTTGTATGGGGGTCAGTTTAAAATGAATGTGCATTACACTCCCTCTATATTCTCTTTTTGTCTGTGTGTGTTGCTGTGTCAAACTAGGCATGTGTGCAACAGCAGAAGTGGTTTCTTCTGGCTCTCTTCAGTACCCTATGGGAATACTTTAGGCACTCACTATACAGCTTAGTATTCACAGGCCAAAGGAAGCACTGCGACACTCTGGCTCACTCTGACATACTTGCATGCCACTGCACCCAAAAAAGTATACGAGTACTGTTGGACACTCATGAGACTTATGTGCCCTCTAATGAACCTCGAGAGGCTAGATGAAACATCAGATATGAACTTGAACCACAGACATGGATATTTACACCAAGGCAATCTCCCAACAAAAATATTTAACAAGCCACACAGGACTCTGATTCACAAAAACAATGGAGGACAGTCTCCAACTGAGGGATGTGAACAATTGAGTATCTACCCACACAAAAAGGAACCTAAAATGCTCTTTCACACTTATAAGTTTTGTAAAGGACTGTAAACATAATACAGTAGATCTCTAAGAGTATGAATGAGAAAGCAAGAAAGAGAAGGTAATAGAGGGTGCATGCATTTTATTTTCACAGGAACATTTATCTGCGGCACTTTGTCTTGTCTGTAGCCCTATTGAACCAGAACACCATACTACAGATGACTAATAGAGACATTAAGACACACTCAACTACACAAACACACACACACACACACACACACACACACATTATTATGGAGATTATACTAGATTAGATAACATTAGATTAGGGATGTGAAAATCAAAGCAGCAGTAAATGTCTGGAAACAGAACAGATTGGGATTTGATACAATTGTCTAATTTAAGACCTGGATTCTGATGACAAAACATGGCTCTTTCCAGTAAATCTCATAACATGCACACACATTTGTCACAGTTTGGATTGATCTTGGACTTGCACACAACTCTTGCACACACAGAACCTTGAATTTGTATTCTTACAGCTTTCCATATATATATTCAATACATTTCATGTGTTTTGAAACCTGTATTATTATCATCTATCTGCTACGGAACACAAAAGGAGTTATTTTCAAAGCTTTCAAAGCAAGGTTTTCAGTGGAAAAATAACAAATTTCAGTCTATTGCTCACACAAAACTGTCATATGGTTTCAAAAAACTTAGAATATGGCATCGTACATTTATGATGCTTTTACTGTTATCTTTCCTCTTCTTTGGAGCCTTTCATTGTATGACAGACAGAAACTAGGACATTTTACTAAATTTATTTAGGTATTCCATATATAAATATGTAAGACTAATCTCAGTTATATGTGGTAATATGAAAAGTAAATATTTTATATATTTATATTTTCATAATATATAATTAAAATATAAATACATAAAATATTAATATAATAAAGCTCAGTTGTATGGGGGTCAGTTTAAAATGAATGTGCATTGCACTCCCTCTATATTCTCTTTTTGTCTGTGTGTGTTGCTGTGTCAAACTAGGCATGTGTGCAACAGCAGAAGTGGTGTCTTCTGGCTCTCTTCAGTACCCTATGGGAATACTTTAGGCACTCACTATACAGCTTAGTATTCACAGGAAAATAACAAATTTCAGTCTATTGCTCACACAAAAGTGTCATATGGTTTCAAAAAACTTAGAATATGGCATCGTACATTTATGATGCTTTTACTGTTATCTTTTCTCTTCTTTGGAGCCTTTCATTGTATGACAGACAGAAACTAGGACATTTTACTAAATTTATTTAGGTATTCCACAGATGTCATGGAATGACATGAGGGTGAATTATGATTATGATAGTTGAATTTTTTGGCTTAAATATTTATTTATTTCCACTCCATTTTAAATGGAAAGCTTGGTTATATAAAAAATAAAGAAATAAAAATAAATGTTATTTGTGAAACTGTACAAATTACTCTTGAGAGCTAATCATGAATTAGTAATGAAAGGGGTTGGTGGGCTGCTGATTTATTCCCTGATATCTTAAGGAGTGGGTTGTATGATTCTTATTCTTGATTCAACACAATAATTACTCAGCTTGAAAAAAACCCCTGCTTAATCTTTAAAAAGGAGGTTTACTGGTTTGGTAGTGGGTTTATGCTAGTTTAAGATGGCTTTTAACTGGTTTAGCAGATCAGCCAGCTGGTCTTTAGCTGACAAGTACCCAAAAACCCTCCAAAAACATCAAAACAGATCAGCCAAACCACCTTATGCTGGATTAAACTGTGTTTTTGCAGCAGGTTACTGATTTTTACGAATCTTTTTTACACACATAAGGTCAGACACAGTGCAAACATAAACAAAGCAAAGTGAGTCAAGTCAAATTGAATGACACACACACACACACACATACGCAATGATGAGAAGTAAGAAAAACAGATAGAATGAGAAGAGAAAAATATGACAGTTTCTCATTTTGCCGCTATGCAGAGCATCAAAAATCAGAGGCCGGGGGAGTGAGATGCACACATCAGGTGTCAAGAGACAGAAAGAAAGAGGGGGCGAAAGAATGAGAGAGAACATTGACTTGCAAGACATAAGATCTGTCAAGTGTCATTCCATCTCTCTGACCCCTTCGTACCACTCCACACCATAACACAAACAGAAAAAAAACAAATCAAATGTGCGTTGGTGGCTGAGCAGAATTACAGCACCACTTTTGCGTGTCTTTCAAACCTCTCGTGTATAAGATGATATCATCCAAAGTAATATAATAGATAATAGGCCTACGAGAGTCTCTGTCTTATCTTAGATTCTTGATTAGCAATTAACAATCCACAATTAGAAAACCATTTTAGGTTTGTCCAGGCGAACAGGATTTGTGACAGAAGGATATCCACTAGAGTAACAGAACGAGCGAGCTGTCTAATAGGATTAGCAGCATGTCATTAAACGAGTTGTCCCGGGCGGAGAGAGAAAGAATGGGACGAGAGAAGGACAGAGAGATTAGGGATGTGAAAGTCAAAGCGGCAAACGTCTGAAAACAGAACAGATATTTTCATCTAGGAGTCTAAATTAAGTCCTGGATGGCACACAATGAGGGGTGAATTCTTGAATAGGGTTTTAAATGTATTCCACAACAGATACATTTACATATAGATAATTTTATGGCTGGCTGCATGCCATAAAATGTCATTTGTGATGTATTCTGTTATATTTATCCTCTTATTTTAAAGTTGGCATGAAACGTAAGTTGCAATAGTATTTTCTTTCCTATTGTGATGTATATCCGAGTGAAACAGCTTCTTGAACAAGAAGAAAAGAAAAAAAAGTAGGGCGGGACTTGATTTTGTCTATTGGGAATTGATTGGATCGTTGTGGTTTACTATTGCTGTGATGTCATGTGAATGACAGATTGTTCCTTGTGCCAAACACGTCATCACAGAAGAGAAGAGATGTCGCTGCAAGTGGAAGGGGAAGTTATTTTGATTAAATAATATAAGGGCACATGAATTTAAATAATGATGTGCACTGATAAATCATTTATAATAAATACTGCACTATTCCATTTAAAACAAGAATGTCCATTTTGATTTCATGGTGACTTTAAAGACAGGCATTCTCTTAAAACAAGCCTCATATATAAATAGAAAGAGTTTTTCTAAGTATAGTTATATATTATATTAGTTATATATAGCCTAATTTTTTATGACAATTTATACAAGTTAAACCATTTCTACTGCTCAAAACTTAAAGTCTATAAAACAACTTTTTTTCTGATTAAATGTGAATTCTTTTCATAGAGAAATATCAAGCCAGAAATATGTTATTTGTAGCATGGTGTATGATGCTAAAGCTAAACAATTTCCCATTTAACCATCCTTTATTGTTTTAAATATATACCTGAGACTGCATAAAGAACATTGACTGACCATATATTATCCTAATCTAAACGGTTCTGTTTTTTTGTTTAATTTATAATATGTAAATTATTCATAACACTCAAATTAGTCAGCAATTAATGCTGTGTTATTACCAGTGACAAAAATTTGGCAGGAGCTAGAATTTCATTTTAAACAGATATCTGTGCACTTTCTATTAAAAATGGCAGCAGTTATTGATCAAATATAATCAAGTAGTCCAAGTGAAGTATGCCAAATCATGGTTTTCCCAACCTATAGCACTTGGGAAACCGGCTTGGGAGATCAAGAATTACACTCTGCAAATTGTGTACAGCGCAGATATTGTGAGCACAGTTTTGCCCACCTAATTTGGATAATTCTTTTTGTGAACCTGCTAGTAAAACAACTCAGCAAGCATGTGCAAATAATCAGCACTATCAGTCGGCACATTTCAGATTTAGAATTCCCTCCTCTGTTTCTTTTGACTTGTTGACAATGATAACCCATCACGATGTAGATGTGTTGCTCACACTGCAACGCTGTGTCCTTGTAGTGTGCGTGTCAGAAGAGCTAAAAGTCTCTCCACATTTTAATATTTCTTCAGATCTTCCTCTCTCTTTCTTCTCTCTGCCTGCACTACTCAAAATTCCCTTTTCAATTCATGAGTGCGGAGGGAAAGGGAAAAAGACTTGTAGGACATTCTCGCTACCAATTGGATCAATCATTTTTACCGCCTCCTCACAATCGGTTGCATGGGGCATGTACATTCAGAGCAGCTGAGTGACCTGCACTGATTCAGAACCAGAACCAAGTGCAGAAGCTTATTTAAGTGATGTTGCACTGCTTCAGTTCACTGGCAAAGGCAAGTAGAGCATGCACCCTGGAGCATTCTCACCTCCCCTGAACTTTATTCAGCCTGACGCACACACACAGACTGCATAAACAGCAGCAACAGCAGCCAAATTATATCAAAAATGCAAGAGAAAAATTCAATAAAATGTCAAGTCATTTTCTTTATTGCAGACAGCCCAGTATTATGAATGGCAAGAATGATCTGTTATGACTGCATTAGACACTTTCCAAGAATTGATTATACATTGAAGATACATTGATTTTTTTAACTTACTTTTTTTGTTCTTTTAAAACATGAGAGAAAAATGACAATGCTTTTTGTTGTAGGAATTACAGTACACACATTAAATAAACTATTTTACGGTTCGTTTCTGCAAGTTACTTCGTTATGGTAGGTGTTAACAAGAGTGTCTTTGAGTGAGTCATTGAATCATTTGAGTGAGTCGGTGTTCTGACGTAGAACCTGGAAGCGCTGAACTTAAACAACGTCAGAGAATGACACAGAAGAAAGGATATTGTTGAATAAAGTTGTTATTTTTGTTTTGTTTTTGCCCACAAAAAGTATTCTCGTCACTTCATAAAATTAAGGTTGAACCACTGCAGTTCCGTGGACTATTTTAACAATGTCTTTAGTACCTTTCTGGACCTTGAAAGTGCTGGTTATATTCCTGTCTATGGAGGAGTCAAATTTCATCAAAATGTCTTAATTTGTGTTCCAAAGATGAACTACGGGTTTGGAACAACTTGAGGATGAGTAATTAATGACAGAATTCTCATTTTTGGGTGAACTAAAATGCACTTTAAATAGCTCCACGAATGAATTTAATGAATTCCATGAATATAAATGGGAATTTTGAGTAGTGCAGGCAGAGAGAAGAACATATAAACAATAAACATGTAGTTCAAATTAAATCACTTACATTTTAGATGCAATATTGACTGTTTTTGTTCTGTTTCAGCAGCGAAAATAGCTCCAAACAAAGATCACAGCAGAACCATAGTACATCTCAGCAACACTCTACCGTGTTTCATTACTGAATGATTCAGCATTTTGAGCGAATCGGTTGAGTCAAAGATTCAATGACACATTCATAAACATCTGCCTCATTCTTGAATGAATCAGCTGTTTGAATTAATCATATGAATGAATGACTCAGTGACTCTTGCTGCCGTTTCATGTTTAAAAGTATTATTCTTTCCAACATTTCTTATTTGTATATTAAAAATATATATTTAAAATAATCTTATAACATTATTTAATGCAGCTGTAATTTTTTTCAAAGGATTTAATTTGATTAACAGTGCTATATTTTCTTGTTATATAATTTAATTTATTGACCAAATTTAAGAATTTAAAATGAAAGACAAAGTATAAATTTTTTAGTTTGAAAGGGTTAGTCCACCCCAAAAATGAAAATTCTGTCATTAATTACTCACCCTCATGTCATTCCACAACCGTATGACCTTTGTTCATCTTCGGAACACAGATTCAGATATTTTTGATGAAATCCGAGAGCTTTCTGACTCCTCCATATATAGCAATTTAACCACCACTTTCAAGGTCGCAATTTTGAGACTTTGGTGGGGTCTGTTTAAATTTGATGATTATTTACTGTTTATTGCAGGAAGAAATAACTCAATATAGGGTTTAGCTGTATTTAATTTTGACTAACATGTATGTGTGTAGAAGTGTCTCGTTCTGTTTTGGTTTTATTTTCATTCATTGCAAAAATAACAGTATGCAAAACTCATTTAAAATTAACAGCTTATAGTATTTAGTTTGATTTTATGAGGGTTAAGCACTTCTTTTGATTGACTATATGCTGTTTTGGAATTAATATTAATGGCTCTCAACACAAAAGAGCACTGGTAGACTCAGTACCTGCTTTGCAGATAGTTTAGTTTTTGTCCAGAAAAAGGTGTATCTCTTGACATGAACTCAACAAATGACTGTAATTACTGTAATGTGGACTGTTGTAATTGCTAAAGGACATTTACATATTCATGTCAATGTATTGAGTAAAGTTTCTGTTGCTGCAGTGTGTGGTCTTTCTATGGACTGGACAACAGTAAGAAAAGTGAGCTTGTAACAGTGGGTTTAAAAATAAAAGTTCTATATGGGCATTGATGGTTCCATGAAGAACCTTTGACATCTATGGCATCACTGCGAAAACCTCCTTTTGGAACCTTTATTTTTAAGAATGTATGATTGTACTGCATGGTGTATCTCTATACTGTATGTCATGAGAATCAACAATCAACCTGCAAACTTGTGATACATAATTTTCCATGATTGTGATTACTGCCTCTGCGCATTTAAAAAGTCTGTGTAATTACACCTTTTGTTATATGCCAAGAGTCCAAAGTCAAGTGCCAAATGCACTGGCAAAATGGAGTTTTGTGTCCATGTGGAATGGCAGCAAATGTACAACTTTCAAAAATGCTAGTCTGACTGTCTTTTTTTTTTTTTTTTTTTTTTTTTTGGACATGAGCGAATCAAAGACATCCAATCACTCTACAACAATGACTGTCTAATACTGACCCTTTTATAATTCTGAATTCACTGATTCACTGGACCCTTTTATGCCACTTCAGCTACAACTTTATTTGAAACTAGTATTCTAGTATTGCCCCCTCTGGCACAAAAGTAAAACTCCAAATATACCTACATCTAATTTTAAATTCAGTTGCTGGAAAACTAACATCAAGACGGCAAGTAACTGTGAAACTGCTGACTGAATGTGTCAAGTCTGAGGGACATCTGTTACCCAGTCTAGGAAGTACAAAGTTATGAGTGTCCCTGAGATTCCCTACCATGAGTTTTACTTTCCCAAACACACCAACTGGTTCTTGAAAAACCTTAAATATGTAATTAGTAATGTATCAAAAGAAGTTCTTCTTGACATCTACAAAGAGACCCGACCCAGATCATTTTATTCAGTAATTAATTTGCTTATGATGATCTCACAGTTGTAAACCTGGTATTTGATGCAACGGAAGGGAATGTTTTTGTGAATATAAAATTTGCCCCACAGCGGAGAGATTTGGAAAGAATTTCAAACAGAACATTTATCAAAGGAATCACTCTATGCTGTTTCAAATTATCTAGTTACAAGCTTCTTTTAAATGATTTATTTGAAAGTAATTATAATGCTACAAAAAACTAGAAGATACCAACAGTGAATATTATGAGACCATCCATATACAATGGGGTCATTAATAAACCCACTGCTTATTAATTGCTTCGCTGTATGAAAGGGTTTAGTTTGTCACACCTCCTTCTAGAAACTTGAGATATACTGAGACAAGAAACTTTTGACAGAAGCTCTACAAAAAGCTGTAATTACTGCAGTGCTGTACTGCTGTAATTGCCAGAGTATTGTGGGCATTATACTTTAGAGAATTTCACAGGAAATTCAGCACAAGCCAGCACATTTTCCAGAACTGTTTCCTGAACACAACAGGGAGATAACAGGAATGTTTTCTGAGTTGGGCAAACAGAAACGGAGAAAACTACAAAAGCTCTGTGGTAGAGACAACCATTAAACTACTACCATTTACACAATTTAAGTAAAGTTAGCTTTAGCTCCAGGGATGAGGATTGTCAACAAAGACAACAAGCGCCAACCAAGCCAGTTGGTGGTGATGTTTGGAAAGAGTTTTGTCAACGTTGCCAATTATATATTGTTGTCCTTCAAAATTTGGAAATGCCGTAGGCCACATATACACTGCAAAGTTTGTGACAACCACATGTAAATGTGGGAGTTAATCTTCTAAATTATTGTTCTGTGTATGCAATACAGAAGTCATGATGGTTGACATAATGTTAACCAGAGCACATTTTGCCATCTAACAGCTGTAAATGAGATATGGATGCCAACAGTTTACACTGTATGGTAAGAATGTGGAAACATGTCATCGTCCAAGAGTTTTGGTAAACCACCATAGTCAAAGGCTAAATACTCTTTATTTTGTGGATTTCATGAAAATTCAATGACCATGGGTAGTAGAGCGAGTAGATTTTCAGAGCTTCTGCAGATGACTGTGTGGAGCACAATATTAAATACTGAACACACACACACACACACACACACACACACACAGGTTTGTTTTGCTATCTTAGTGAGGACAATCCATAGGTGTAATGGTTTTTATACCGTACAAACTATACATTCTATCCCCCTATACTACCCATACCCCTAAACCTACCAATCACAGAAAACATTTTTAATGCATTTTTACATTTTTAATAAAACATTGTTTAGTATGTTTTTAAAGCTATTTTAAATGAGGACTCATGAAATGTCCTAATATTTCATGTTTATGTCGTAATACCAGTGTATATATAATAATATAATACCCATGTCATTATACAAATCTGTGTCCTTATAAATGACAAGAACGCGCACACATACGCGCACACGCATGCGTTTACTTAAGCTAGTTAAATGGGGACATTTCATAGACTTCTATTGTTTTTATATAGTTAGTTAAATATTACAACCTAACCCAAACCCACACCCACAAAACTCACAAAAGAGAACTTTTCACAATTAAAAAGTAAATAAACCAATAATATATTTTATACTGATTTTACAAATTATCTTAAAAAAAGTTTTACAAGAACTGCAAGCGGTCAGACTATTGTCTTAAATTCTGCTGATTCCAACTGAATAACTGATCAGATTTAAGTAAAATATTTGGTGCTTATCACATCAGGATGGACCAAAATTCGGACCCACAAAGTCAACACACAAGTTCACAAGGGTTCAATTTTTTTTTTTTTTTTCTTTCTCAGGGTTGCTTGCAGAATAGGCTCTGAAATAATTTAACTTAGCCAGAAAAAATACAGAATATCTATATCTTATATCTTAATATGTGTCAGAGTGTGTAATGGATGATTTTGAATGATTTTATTGGCAACAAAAAATTATATCTATTATCTATTATCTATATCTATATCTCATGCTTGTATCTATTAAAATCTGTTAAGTATTCAGAGCAGAGGGCACTCTGTATTATGGAATTTATACTGAATGTCCATGCGGAACAAAAAATAGCGAAATGAAGCAGAAACACGCAAACACAATCACCCACACACTGTATACACAATGAAGATTTTAAAATACACATTTTACAATACACTATTCGGTATGGCCTTGCAAAAAGCGACCTTCACAGTTGAATTAGATGTGGTCAGCACTGTATGTCTGCTTGTAATTAGTCCCTGTTTGGAAGAAAGAGTAACACACAGTTGCCTTACACTGACCTGTACAACTGCACCCTGTACTAAAGTCAAAAGGAAAGCACAAAAGTGAGAGCTACACTGATAAAAAGCCTCCTGATGCAGTGGACCAAATCCATGTCTGAATTGAACTCTTGAGATTGGTGTCACATGGGACAGGACTAACATGATTCTACAGTAACTCTAGTTACCCTAGTGAGCTGCCTCATTGGTGACTGATTTGGAAGGCTATACAGTACATAATGTATCTACCTGCTAAGTGCACAGGGGACTCAAAATTTCAATATAGGCAATGTGAGAGCAACAATATTGTTTAACCCTCTGGGGTCCACGGACGATTTTTTTCCTCATAATAGTGGAAACAACTTCATCATTTTTGGGCATACAGATGTGTTTCTTGATGAAGGGTTGGCATTCAGATCGGCCTCCATTTAGTTAGCAACACCCAACTTCCTACAATCCAATCAATTGCCAAGGCCGAAAGATGAAGATGAAGAACTTCAAATTAAAAATAATGCGGCCAATGTCCAACATATACTGTACTTATTTCATTAGTGACCTAGAGCTGAATGTTGAATATTTCCTATTCTTAACATGATGTACACTGCTTGGGAGACTCAGTACTAAAACTATAAAGCCTCTGACCATTGCTGAATGACACATTGTATTAGTTTAGCATTATGGAGGACATATCAAAGGCAGGTATTCTAAAGCCTTCAATGTAATCCTCCTCTTAGGATAATCTGTTGGCAGTTGTGATCATATAACAGCACATTCTCATTGCCTAGTCATATGAAAACTTTTAAAGGGTAGATACAAAACTATTGGTTGGCGTAGTGAGACGTATCAGTTAACAAAAGCATATTTGTTTTAATTTTAGTTATGCTAAAAAGCTTCTTTATACAAAAGACAGAAGGATAACAAAAGTTTATGTCACTTACCCACAAATTAATCACAAAGTACGACCAGAATAAAGGTAAAAACAAGCATCTGTAAAGCTATGCTTGTATTACATCATGTCTTCCAGTCATTAGACATATTTTAATGCATTCAAGTGTCAAAATGTATGTATTTAATATGAATATGGTTGTCAGATGTACGATAGTGGCCAAAAGCGATGTCCGGTCTAGGAAAATTGACATCTTCACCCATTATTCAAATATTATTAAAAATGTGTTATAAATTTTGAAAGCATATTGCAGTTGAGCTTGGAGTCAATTGTTTTATTTCTGATAAAACGTGCCAAATTATGCAGACATGATTTTAAGTCTGGCTGTCATACAAAGAAAGTATGAACGTGCAAAAACAAGACAGAACAAACAAAAAAATTAATAACTGATTATTTTGAAGTCAGTGTATGACTTCAACTTTTTTGTTTGTTTTTCTATGCTTTTTTTTTTTTTGCATAGTAAAGGTTGTAGTTTGCCTTTTTGTTTTTGCCAAATAATTCAGTCAAGATAAATACCATAATCAAGTTAAGTGTTTTGTTCTTCACTCATATTAAAACAACAACAACAACAACAAAAAACTGATTTTAAAAAAATATAAAATATTTTCCTCATATTTTGGTTGTTTAATCAAACTTGCAGGGTCATTAAAAACAAATAATAGATATCACCTTTGGCCACTACCACATTTACACAATATAAATATAATATAATAATATGTTCATTTCACTATTCAACTATTTCATATCAACTGTTTACATAAACAACAGTGACAGAATATATGATGCATGTAAATTGTGGTTTTACCAGTGCTGCTGATTAGACAAATTATGAATTCATTTGATGATGTGTCTGTTGTTGTGGGTTGCATGCATGAAGATGAAAAGCCATATATGGAAATAAGTGGGTACAGTCGGCAGCTGATATTGGATTGCCTATTCTAAATCAGCATCAATGAGGTTATGTTTTCCACTTTTTAGTATTTGTGGTCTGTTTGGAAATCCCCTGTAGAGTTGCATAGGAAGATTATGCATTTTCATAACCAGCTTGGATGGAATTATGGTGTTATAGCAAGAATTTTACATAATGAGCATCACCCTGACATATGTGTCATACATGTTCACATGCTCATGCAAGCTGTTCAGAATGAGGGTGATGAAATCATACACAAGTCTTTTCATGTAACATGCCAGCTGGACAGTCCTTAGTTGTCAGGGTTGATGCAGGCGATGTGAGACATCAGCAGTCTGTGCAGGCAATTCATAATTACAGAAATGTGCACCACTGGGCAGCAATTATTCAGGCATGACACTCTGCCTTGACTTGATTCAAAAAATCTAATGGTTTGAAGAAGTGGGTTCTGGAGATGTGAGAAGTTAAAAAATGTATGTGAAAACCCAAGTGAGATGACAAATTACAAGACATTGTTAGTGATAGCTGACTTAACTAAGCTCTGAAAATATTCTATGGACCAATCTACCAGAAAAATTCAAAGCATGCAAGCATAATTTTAAATGTTTTCCAAGAATATTTAATGTATAATTTCTCTAGTGGAGTTTCACTGCAGTTTTTCAATTTAATTCATTTTTGTCTTTTACATCTAGTCTGGTATATAAGTAAAAAAAAAACTTTTGGCTCACCCCCCCAAAAAAATAAAAAATAAAAATAATTCTGTCATAATTTATTCACCCCCATTTTGTTCCAAGCCTGTATTCATTTCTTTCTGCTGTAGAACAAAAAGAGTTATTTAGCAGACCATGCTGTCCTTAGATGTTTTGTTTGCATAATTGACACATATATTGATAATTTATTATATATTATTATATATAGGCAGTATATGTCTGTATATTGTACAGTAAGTGAAATATGACTGAATTATGGGAATTAACCATCTCAAGGGTCTTGTATTGTTGACATTTGATGCATCAACTTGTCTGACTTTGAGAAACTGATTTGCACCAAGAAGACTGAGATGTGGAAGTCTACAGTTGTCTACAATTAGGCATTGGTAAGCAGTATTGGTTAAACTTAGTCAACATTAACTGTTTAAATGAAGAAACTCTTAGTGATAATGTGTTTATAATTATAACAAAGGGTGTTGTTTTGTTACATCTGGTTTTTAGTGTGACACTCAAGACAACTGATTTCTTCTAGAATTACAGAGATATTTCAGCTAATATGAAAAAAATCTGTCATTATTTATTCACCCTCATGTCATCCTAAACCTGTATTTTGTTATTTTTCTGGTAACTCAGGCTAATTGGAAATAAGTGCTTGTGGTAATATTTCTACAAAATGATATTATGTTGCTTGTGCGTGTTTTGTAATGCTTTCAAAGTGAGTGGCACTAAAACTATGTTCTAATCATTCTGTTCTTATCTAAAACAGAAAGTGAATCTGGCAACATTTTATTACTTTGGTTGTTGTACGCATCGGGACAATTCAGAAGTCAAATGCTCTGTCGAATTGAAAAATTATGTAGCACCTACATGAAATCCTACTCTAAACCTAATGGATAGCAATGCAAAACCAAACATGATAAAAATGCATTTGCTGTGTGCTTCTACATATCTTTGAGCTCTTTTATCAGGACTTAAGTTTCATGGAACTTGTATCCAAGTGCTCCGCATGGGCAGTGCTGTACCGGGTGAGCTATCGAGCAAGTTTACTATCAGAAAAGCCATAAACTGGTTATGTGATGAACATTAATATGTATTATGTGCTATGGTAAAAGCAAGTATAACATAGTATAACATGTTGTTCAGGGAACTGCACAAAAATAAATCTTTATTAATAAACAATTGTGTGAAAAGGAAAAACAGTTGTTGCAATTTTACTGCCACTAGTGTTGATTTTTAGTGTTCATTTTAGCTGAAAAATGCAGTGAATTTTATGTACAGGTATGTTTTTTGTTTTGTTTTTTTTTGGGGGGGGGGGGGGGGTACAAAAGGAGAAATTTATTTTATTTTATTTTTAATTAAACTTTAAATTGTTATTTACTGACCAGGTCAAGTGACCTGAACTCAAGAATCAAGAGTTTTGCGAGTTGCTTTTTTTCTTTTTTTGTTGTCATTTTTGGATCTCAACAGAAGTGGTCAGCATGGACAAAAACATAATTTTGTGTTTATTTTGTGTATTATTTCTATGGAACAAATAAGAGCATAAGAGTAAAAAAATGACAGAGAACTAAGAGTGTTAAAGCTCTTGCATCGAGTACTGTTTTCCATTATAGCATCTAAAATCCCATCTCTCTGCGTTCACCCTGCATCCCCCCTCTCTTTCTCCGTCTCTTCTCAGATGACTCAGCGTAATCCCTCGGCACAACATGAGAGCAAATACTCTGAAAAGAGTCCAGGACCGTGATAAAAGGTTTTGTAAGAAAAGTTTCTTCAGTTGAACACATCTCCGTGAAAGGACCCGCAAAGATGATGCACTAAAAATAAAGTTTCAGTCTCACTGAACTTTTAGTGCTACCCAGATTACTGATGCTATTTGTGTGATTTGAAACCTAATGCATCAAAAATGCAGGCTACACTTCCTGGTTTTAAATTGGAGGAGCACACTGAGCCGTTCTAAAGATTCTCATTAAGGTATCGTTAGGGAAATTTGTAGGAAGTCAAGCAAGGTCTACAGTCCACCAGAATAAGAGTTTTAGCATGGCATAATTGAGTAGTTAGTGCCCATCTGGGAACGGCAGGACATCCATGGAATTAAATGGAATTAGGCAGGAGTCCCTGAGGAATGCTACAGTTATAGGAGCTGAAGGGGTTCCTCTCCTCCACACTTCATTTAACTCATGATCCACTGCTCAGAGAGAGAGAACATGTGATACATTTACTGCCATATAAAAGCTGTATTCCAGTTACTTTCAATGGGTTCAAGTTTCTAAGGCGATTTGACTTTACTAACACTGACAGTGTATGGTGTAGAGTGAATTAGCATACTTGAAATGCAGCTTTGGCAAAGCAAACTGACGTCTTCGACTCACTGTCTAATCTTAGTTTAATTTTACCTTTATATGTTGGCTCAATCTGTCTGGGCCATGGAGGCCTATTTCTGCCTCAGATATCCTTTATATCTCATAATTGCGACTTTATTTCTCATATTTGTGACACAATGTGACTTTTTTTATTGTCAATTTTATCTTACAATTACAACTACTTTTTGTTATTCTTTATCTGCGGTGGAAACGGTCTTCTAAACGAACAGAGCTAGCCATGCATGAGAAATTACTGCACCTAGTCAGAACACCCAAGCAACAGTCTAACAACCTTTTTGACTACATATTATCAAAAACAATATTTGAAGGTCGCCAAAGATATTTCTGGTACTTCTGCTATAATGACAAACAATTAACAATATAACTTGGTAACATGTTAAAGGGATAGTTCACCAAAAAATTTAAATTGTGTCATTATTTACTCACCCTCAAGTTGTTTCAAATCTGTATGAGTTTCTTTTTTCTGTTCTGTTTCTCTTTTTTATTCCAAAAAATACTATGGAAGTCAATGGCTATTGTCAACCGTCTGGTTACCATAATCTGTTAAACCCTTAAATGCATGAAAGTTTCTCCAATCATTATTACATATTTGGGTCTTTAGCGACCCAGATCTATATCTAACACGGATGGATCTCTAACTGCTGCAGTAGTATGAAACTCTCCTGATATTTTAATAAAAATTACAAAAGACCTTTTACCTATTACCTTTTGGAACTTGTAAGGTTTCAATTTGAGCAGATGTTTTTTTACCATCATCAATGTCATAACCCAAGTACATTCTGGTTCATATTCGCAATCTTAACTATATTCTCAAAACTATTGTTTTCAACGTCTTCAAAATCTTGATCGCTGACAACTTCTTCACCAGATCCACCATCAAGTGACAGCAAGAAATCGCTGAGCCATTTCAGATTTTGCTGATGATACTTGTGTATTGTTTAGTTTATGTCTACGATAATTATGAGTGGAACATCATGTCATCATTGTGTTTCAGACATTGCCACCTTGAGGTATAAAGGTTGATTGCACTTATTGAGTCATCAGAGATTAAATCATTGTTGTGCAGAAAAAAATATAATTACACTATTATTTACCTCGGGTGTCACGGTCACCAGTCCAGTCACTGCACATTCACTATATTTCCCATCATCCCTCATTCTAATCACCTGCACTCCATCTGCAATCACTGATCACCACCAGCTGTCACTCATCATCTTTTCCAATCAAAAGGCCCTCACACACTTCACTCTGTGTCTGGTCTTGTCAATGACAAGCACCTCAGACCTTACCTGAATACTCACCGAGTGCTTACCTGTTGTCTCACTTGAGTACCTACCTGATATTCCCGATCCATCTTCTGTCTGCTACTATCCGTTCATCATCGTCTACCTGGATCTCGTGTTCACCTGCTCACCGATCTCCCACACCAGTCCTTCACCTGCACAGAGAAAACGACTTCACCAGCCAGCTAAGTCTTCTCAGAACCATCATCTGCCATTTTGCCTTACCTGTTGCATTGCCACTCTGGCATCCCGAACTGCCTGCACCGCCATGGCATCCCGAACTGCCAGCACCACCATGGCTTCCTGAACTGCCAGCGCCGCCTTGGCTCCCTGATCTGCCAGAACCTCTCTGGTCGTCAGCACCATCCTAGTGTCTGCCAAGCCAACAGCTTCACCCTAGAGACCTGTCAAGACTCCAGGATGCTTTTGGCGTGAGGATGCGCCTTCCGGGAAGAAGGAGTACTGTCATGGTCACCAATCTAGTCACTGCACATTTACTACATTCCCCATCATCCCTCATTCTTCTCACCTGCACTCCATCTGCAATCACTGATCACCACCAAGTGAGATCTGCTCACCGACCTCCCGCACCGGTCTCTCACCTGCACAGAGAAAACCACTTCACCAGCCAGCTAAGTCTGCTCAGAACTATCATCTGCCATTTTGCCTTACCTGTTGCACTGCCACTCTGCTTACCCTTGTTACCTGCAATAAAGACTGTTTACATTATCTTACCACATCTGTCCTCTTCTGTGCATGACATCGGGTCACTAGCGACCATATATGCATTTTATAAAAAAAAAATAATAATTAGAATTGTGGCCCCTTCTCCTGGCCACCAGACAGAAATCTGTCCTCTAGTTTTGAGCGTTTGGGGGTCTCTTGTTCGCGTGACCAATCTAGCTGTAATCTGGCCACTACGCGAGTAACCACCTTGAGTAATTCCTCAACCCCTTTGTCATCACGTAAGGAACGCTCAGAGGTAGGTAACTTGAAATCAAGAGATTCGTCGTGCCCTACATGAACTGCCGGTGCGTGCTTCAAAACCACGTGAAGGGACACATGGATCCGGGGAGGGAGAGAGTGAGCGATAGGGATGGACCCGTCTCTCGCTCCTGAGCCAGATCCATACATGAGGCCCACAATGGAATAGTGGGTGCTGACCCTTGGAAGTAAGTAAGACAAGCACGCAGCATCTTCACTGTGAACAGTTTAAGGGCAGCTTTTTCTTCTCCCAAACATACAAAACAATACTGGTGTGTGTCCGGAGGCACACACCGTTTGTTTTGTTAATCGCTCATCTTTTCTTTTTTTCCTTTTCACTGGTATGACAGAGATGAAAAAGAGAAAGTTTTCTGCGCACTGCCTAACAAGACTAACTCCTAACAGAAGAGAAAGAGCTTGAGCAGAGCTGAGAAGTCACACACACAATCACAGTATGGTCTGAAGACAAAAGACCTGCTGATGCACCTGTGGCACATCTAATTATAGCCTCTGATCCATGTGCATTCTGATGATGTCACTGCTGAGGCTATAAAAGCGCGAGGTCAATTTCATTGATGTGTTGCACACATATTCACAGCTGGTCACTCCAAAATGCGGTCCTATAGCACTGAATCATTATATGTAGCTTTTGAAAGGGAACTTTAAAAAATGAATGTGAGGGAAGGTAGTGAATGACATACTGGCTCAATAAAGACCCGAGGTATGCTTTTAAGGGTTAATCTCTTTCCTTAAGTGAAATTTAAATTGCAGAGAAAAAACTTCCATTGGTCAAGTCTGTCAGTGGTCTCTCTTGCCAGAATGCATGCGTAGCTATTTTTTGACTGTGTAGTGTAAATTTTACATCTGCTAAACTTAACATTTTTAAGTAAAACCACTGAAATAGTTTTTTTTTTTTTTTGTAAAACATATGCCAATAATCTTTGTTTTATTTACAATAATAATAGTAATAATAAAATAATTGGTATCAAGCTTGTCCAAGATGCATGCATCTATCCATCCATCTCTCACAGACATGCACACATGAATTATAAAACAGCAGTGACACAAACATGGTGTTGACTGGAATGATGCACAGACAGTCTGTGAGACTGCAGACAAACGCGCATGACCTTCTACGATTTTTTCAGTGCTTTTTTTCATACTGTTTGCTGCATGAAAGAGCAACTTGTGACTTGAACCATGTGGACACAGCAATTTCAGCGGAACAACAACTCTACAAAGATAAAAAGCTAAGTTAAACATTCAGCAGATGCTGCTTCTATACGGATTGAAGCTTAACGTCAGCATTTCTGAAATTACAGACAGGGCTTCTCATCACAAAGAACAACCTCAGCCAGCCGCAATTTCAGATAAATAATAGCCTGTGAACTCATTTGAAAACATGAGCTGTAACTTTATCTGTGCAAGTAATAACAACGTAAGCTAGCTTGCTACAGCACTTGCAATGCCATTATGGCTGCAGAGCTGACCAGGAAAGTATTATTGTTGGCTTAAACTACAAGTCAAGTGGTCAAATTACCATTGTGAACAGCATTTCATTGACTAAAATGGAGGTGTGGAATCATATGTGGCTTCTAGCTGATATAAACAATAACAATGAGCATTGGTGAAAACAATGACAACAATCTCTGATTGGATGTGCAGAAAGACTCTGTTAAATCACATGATGGGATATTTTGTGGTAATTCTGCTGTGCCTCAGAAAAATGTTACTCATAAATCTTTGTTTTGTAATGTATACTGTACCAACCTGAGACACAGGCTATCCAGTTCAATGGATTTGATCATTTCCATCATGTTTTTTAAGACTTGCAGAAAGACCAAAAGGTAACTAGCCAAAGGTAGCTACCAAGAAAACGCTTGCTAATGCATAAATGAGTAGCTTTTGGTTGTATTTAACAAACTAGGCTCATTGTACCCTTTAACTACATTTTTGTAAAACTCCAAAAATGTACCTATACATACAATTGACTGCAATTCCCAGCTGATTATGATTATTATGATTACAGAAGTATATTAGATTAATAAAGTTTCTTGAACAATAGTATGTTATGATTTCAAAATGCAAGCAATGGCACAGTTGCTTCATGTTTGCTTTTGTTAAAACTATCGAATAGGTTTAGGGTTTAGTCTATGTGGTATATCATTTTCAAATGCGATAAGAGCTGCCATGATACGTATCAATGTGATAAAACATTGCCAGATTCAGCATGTTCATGGGTTTCAGTTCAAACTGAACAAGCTTTTATCACTGGACATTTCACTTTGAATGTGTCACGAAATGGAGAGTAATATCATTTTGTTGAAATGTTGCCACAGGCACATTTTTCCTTTGAGTTTGGGTTATTTAGCGGTATGAAGTTTTCATGGATATGAAATGAAATGAGATATGAAATATACTTTATTGTCCCTTATAGGGAAATTTGTAGTGGACTCAATAGCCAGCATTCGACAAACCTGATACATTAAAAATTATCCTGTTGTGATATCCTGTTGTGTTCTTCCCTTGCTACGGATTTGATACCTTGGATACCTGATCATAAGGTAAGGGTGCTTGTAAGACATACAGATAAATCAATGTCACATTATTTAGCTGTTATCATATCCACAATAACAACACACTGGATAGACGTGATATGCTTTGTAAGAACAAATGCTTTGAACAACTGTAGTGGGACTGATGCAATGAGTACAAATTAAGCTAGTTACTTTCTATCCATTAGCTTGGTTGGTGATAAAATATGTTCATTTTACAGTTATTCAGATTTGTTTGCAATTACTTCTTTTTGCTCCACTCACCTGAGAATCTACTGGTTTTCTTCTTGAGCACATACAACTTCCTTTGACAGCTATTCAGTTAAAAATGTAATGAGTGTAGTTCTGTAAATGTAGTAATGAATTTTAAAAGAAAATATGGAAATGCTGCTCAAAAAGTCACCAGAACTGTATGATTTTAGTGCTATTTTTGCAATAAATAAATAAATAAAAAGGAGCATGCCTGCCTAAAAAAATAGGACAGAGGAGAAGACTGACTTTCAAACTGTTCACTGCCATCCAGCAATATAAAAATCTCTAAAAGTCAAGGGTTACATTTGAAATTTTGGAGGTCTTGCTTTTGACTCAACCAGTCCCGGGTTCATAAGTCAATCGTCTATGCAACTTATGATGAACTAAACTAAATCAAATCCGTGCTGTTGTAGAGAATGTAAAGGGATAGTTTAAACTAGAAGGTAGCATACAATTTGAGTACAGAATTGAATGACAAACAATCCATGTTCTGGCCTAATTTAACCTGTGGCAGCAGCATGTTTAATCATGTTTTAATATGCAGAATTGTGTCATGTGTGACTAACTTAACATCACATTACAAATCTGGAATGATTCCCAAATAATGAGCTGTTAATCATGTCATGTCATTATAATATTTACCATTTGACCTAGAGCAGAAAATCTGCAATTGATCAAGCACTCTGAAACACAATTAGGTCTGATTCTTGATGCTCAAATGGATCCCAGCTGAAGCCTAACTAGGCCCCAGATACAAATCCCAGCAATGAACCACAGAGAGCTTTTCCACCTGAACGCTCATGTGATGATGATTTTCACCACTCTATGTAGAAGACAGCTTATTTCTTAAATGGAAACCTGATTGTCTATTCAGTTTTTCATTTATTTCCCTTCTGCAAATGAAAGCTTGTAGATCGCTGACATTCTTGTGTAATTAAACATATCAGCAGATTTACACATCCCTGTAATGCTTCCTCTTTCATGATGAACTTTAAAAGCCGCTTCACACGCGCACATGTCAGTATTAAGTGCAGTAAATGCACTCCTGCAGGTATCAAAATGCTTTACAAGCGTCATGTCGTGTGCTCTTACTCCTGTTCTGCTTCCTCTCGCTCTCTCTTCCTCAGAAACGTGCTACTTAGCTGAAAGAATCTCAGCATGGGAGAGTTTAACATCGAGAACTGCGTTGACTTATTTAACTCAGCAAGGGAGAGAGACAGATAAAGACGAGTTTATAAAAATGCTGCAAGCAAAGGTGGAAACTGGGGTTAGTTGTCTAGGGCTAGGGTCTGTTTATTTTTGTTTGTCATTTTTCCTACACTGTAAAATAAATAAATAAATAAATAAATAATTCAACTTAAAAAATCAATTTCAATATTCCAATATTCTTTGGTTTTACTCATTGTGATGAATGATTACGGGAATTGTGTTTCCTCATGTTTATACTCCTGTGGAACAGGAAGTCATGGCTGGACAATTTCATGTTCATGATCACCCTGGTGTGCTAAAAAAATTGTAAATATGAATGGGAATATACTTCAGAGAAATTTGAGGGGTGCCAATAATTGTGGCCAACGTGTTTTGGAGAAAAACATTTATTTCATAATGTGATCCCCCCCCCCCCCCCCCCACTTTCAATTCTTTTCCTACAATGAAAAGTTAGAATTTTGCTACTTTGCAAAAGGATAAACAATGCATATTCATTTTTACAGTCATCTTTGATCATATTTACCAAGCGTGCCAATAATTCTGACCACAACCGTAGTCATCAGAGAATCCTGAAAAAAAAAAATGTATTATGGTTTCCACAAAAATATTAAGCATCACAACAGCATTCATAATAATAAAAATATTATTATTGAGCACTAATTTACATATTAAAATGATTTCTTAAGGATCATGTGACACTGAAGACAGGAGTAATGATGCTGAAATTCAGCTTTGCTATCAACAGGAATAAATTACATTTTTAAAAAATATTAATATTATATTAACATAATAATACTGTTATTACTGTTTTTTGATTAAATAAATGCAGCCTTGGTGAGCAGAAGTGAGCGCAAGACTTTCCAACCCCAAACTGGTTTCACACCAACTGTTCCACAATAAAAGCAGTTTGAATCGGAAATGGAGAAAGTTTTGGCATCCCTGTAAGATTACTGCATAATTCAGTATGGGTCAGATGACTTCATTTATCATGCTAAATGCCAATTACTGAAGAAGGTAGAAATATGAACCAACCTGGTAACCAAAGAGCTTCCGAGAATAGACTATGTACATTTATATTTCACTACATAACCACCCATACCACTACAATATACAGTAATGCTATAGCTCTCATTAATCCTCTCTTTTTCTGTTTTTATCTGTCTCTACAATTCTTGTGGAGAATTCACACATGTGGCCACCATTTGGACACTTTGAATTCTGGTGTGTGACAATATCTGCTTTTTTAAAATTAATTTTATGTCACTTTAAGTGCCCATTTATCATCGATTTTACTGTGTGCAGGCCAATCATGATCCAATCCATCAGGGCAGCAGCACTTATTAAGATTCTAAAAGTCAGTGTCAGTGCATTAATGTGGAAATATTATTTTACTGAAAATAATATATTGTCTGTTTATGAGGAAATATATAATCGGCGTATTGCGATGTGTGACGGGTGCACTCTTGCTCTCTGTTCCTTTCTTTCTGTGTGCAAGCTTGTTTCCCCAGGACAACTAATGAATAGGGATGTCTTTATCTAGAACACACCATTTGGCTATTAATTTCAAGATAATGCATTACGCATTCATCAAAGATTTCAAGCTTTCTCAGATGAAATAATCATTATTATTATTGCGTTATTTATTTAATTTCTTGCTGTTTCTTAGGTCATGAAAATCTTTCGCTGGCCTGGGGCTTCTCTTTGAAAACATCTACTGTTGTCATCTCTGCATCTTCTCCATATTCATGCCTTTTCAACATTTCACTTTTCCTTTAAGTAAAATAAATATCTTAATTATACTTTTCTTTTCTTTTTTTTTTTTGCGACACAATTGCAACATATACGCTCTATTTATTGACTGTCCGGCCACAGGAAGTGAAGTCAGTGACTGTTTTTATGCGGCAGGTGCATCTTCATGATCATTGTTCAGTGTTGTCATGTCGAAGAGTGTTCATAATAGTTTACATCATTATAGAATGCCCTTGGCAACTGTACGAATAACAGAAAAAATAAAAAACAAAAACTGAGCCATGTCTATTAGCATAATTTTAGCATTCACAATGGAGGACTGGAGGAATATATATATATGTGTGTGTGTGTGTGTGTGTGTGTGTGTGTGTGTGTATAGAAAAAGCTAAGCAGCACCACGCTTTTCTCTCTGAAGGAAAATTAATGATACAAATGTAGAATCATGTGGATAAGTCACAGAAAATGTTCCGTATTACCGGAATGCTCACACATTAACCACACAAGCTTTATTTTCTTCCTGGTCACGACTCTTGGTGGAGATATGCAAACGAGGAGGAGCTTGTCAATTAAAAGGACTTTTGAATTGCAGAAGCACAAATAATGCATAACGGCACACACAGCATTTCCATACCCACAATACAGAAGAAATCCATAATACTGAAATAAACAGCATGCACACGGGAGAGTGAGGGAGAGGTGGAGAAGTGTGGAAGTGTGGAGAGGAAAAGTAATGAGGGATGATTCAGGGAGAAAGCAAAATGCGGATTAGTGGAGATTTTTAATGAAGGGTTTATGCAGGCCCCGTTAAAGCTTATTAACAAGCATGAAAACACACAGGCACACACAGACACACACACACACACACACACACACACAGAGGCTGATACTCTTTTTCTCTCCACACAATCAGAAAAAAAAAGTCACACTGTTAAGTCCGGTTACAAATTGGTTACAGAACAGTCAGTAAAAGTTAATTTCTAATTGCAGTGCACACATGGAGTCTGAACTGTAAAACAATATAGAATATACAGAAAACTATTTGTATGCATATGTTTTCCATCCTTCTTAATAATCGTTGTGTACTATAAATCAGCAGAGGTCTTAAAAATAAGTCTTTGAGCAAAAAAAACAGTGCATGCTATTGTTCTCCCTCAGAAAGCTGATAAATATACATTTATTATCTCACTATGATAAATTCACAGCTGTTGATGACAAATAATGGCTATGAATATGTGTGCGTACAAACACACTGTCTTTGTTTGGTCCTTCTCTGTTTTCCAATACTTAAGGGAAAACAACAATTTTATGCAGTTTTCCTCTTTAGGGAGACAGATAAAGAAAGAAAACGTCCTCACACACAAATCATTTTCAAATAGTGTTTTTAGCAGTGGTATGTGTGAGCTTTGGTTTTGCAAAAGTCTGAACCCTGTGTTTGAAGTCTGCTTTGCTGACAATGGTCTTGATTTACAAAAATCACCAAAAATGGTACTAATTTGCTTGTGCAATCTAACAAATTGTGTCTGCACTTTGTGGGCGTATTCCAAGTGATTTACTAAGAAACATTATGCAAATAGCCACAAGTACAAATAGGTTGGACACACCCATTTAAAAGAGGCTTTTGTATGTGGTAAATTGCATATATACGGCCCTGAATGGTGCCCTCTCTGCACGTGGTTCCCCTGGACACGTGCCCAAATGCCTATGTGGATAATCCAGTCCTGGATTTATATGCCTATGTCGATGTGTGGAATTTTCTTTTATTTATATTTCTATAAGTACATTTCATCTCACTTTTTGCAAGAACACTAAACAAGCAGGAAAACTCTAAAAACTGACAAAACATGCGATTGTGCTCATTTGAAAGATAGAGTCCTCAATGCAGTAGAAGTAGTGTTAACTAAAACTAAAATTACAATTACAAAAAAATAAATAAATCAGAAATAAGGTTAAGTTGTATTAAAATTATTACTAAAACTTAAAAAAAAAAAGACAAAACTAATGAAGCACAGTGTCACTAAATTACTAAACTAAAATTTAAATTTAAAATGAAAAATAAATACTAAAATAGCACAAAAAATATCAAGGTTAATGAAGGTAACACTGTATAAGGACTACTGGAGTGGGAAGTTCTCTCCTTTCATTATCTATTTACATGCACATGAATATTTTGAATACTTTGAGTTTGGTCATATTCTGAATTATTTTTTAACCCACTTAAGCCAATTAATAACTATGTATATATATATATATATATATATATATATATATATATATATATATATATATATATAATGTTAAAATAATTGTATTAACCCATTTTAAAGGATTAGTTCACTTTCAAATTACCCCAAGCTTTACTCACTCTCAAGCCATTCTAGGTGTAGCCTATTTGACTTTCTTTTTTCTGATGAACACATTTGGAGAAATATTAATAAATATCCTGACGCATCTGAGCTTTATAATGGCAGTAAGCATTACCAAATGAGTATGAGCTGAAGAAAGTGTATCCATCTACATCCTTCCATCATAAACATATTCCACATGGCTCTGAGGGGGGTTAATAAAGGCCTTATGAAGCGAAGCAATGCGTTTATGTAAAAAAAAAAAAAAAAAATCCATATTTAACAAGTTTTGATGTAAAATATCTAACTTCCGCCAGACCGCCTTCCGTATTCAAGTTACGAAGAAAGTGTAAGACTCTAGCAGTTCAAAAAGCTTATGCCTTCCATTTTCAACTTACCGAAAAAGTGTAACTGGCGCGACATCAAGTAACTTGAATACGGAAGGCGGTCTGACGGAAGCTATATATTTTACATCATAACTTTTTAAATAAGGATTTTTTTTTTTTTGGATGGATGGATGGATGTGGATGGAGACACTTTCTTCAGCTCATACTCGTTTGGTAACGCTTACTGCCATTATAAAGCTTGGATGCGTCAGGATATTTATTAATATTTCTCCGACTGTGTTCATTAGAAAGAAGAAAGTCATGTACACCTAGGTTGGCTTGAGGGTGAGTGAAGCTTGGGATAATTTTCATTTGAAAGTGAACTAATCCTTTAAGCCAATTAATTGCTATATACACTATATTGCCAAAAGTTTTGGGACGCTTGCCTTTACGTGCACATGAACTTTAATGACATCCCATTCTTAATCTGTAGGGTTTAATATGGAGTTGGCCCACCCTCTGCAGCTATAACAGCCTCAACTCTTCTGGGAAGGCTTTCCACAAGGTTTAGGAGTGTGTTTATGGGAATTTTTGACCATTCTTCTAGAAGTGCATTTGTGAGGTCAGGCAGTGATGTTGGCGAGAAGGCCTGGCTCGCAGTCTTCGCTCTAATTCATCCCAAAGGTGTTCTTTCAGGTTGTGGTCAGTCAGTCAAGTTCCTCCACATCAAACTCACTCATCCATGTCTTTATGGATCTTGCTTTGTGCACTGGTGCGCAGTCATGTTGGAACAGGAAGGGGCCATCCCCAAACTTTTCCCACAAAGTTGGGAGCATGAAATTGTCCAAAATGTCTTGGTATGCTGAAGCATTAAGAGTTCCTTTCACTGGAACTAAGTAGCCAAGTCCAACCCCTGAAAAACAACCCCACACCATAATCGCCCCCCACCAAACTTTACACTTGGCACAATGCAATGAGGCAAGTACCGTTCTCCTGGCAACCGCCAAACCCAGACTCGTCCATCAGATTGCCAGACAGAGAAGCGTGATTCGTCACTCCAGAGAACAGGTCTCCACTGCTAACTCCAACCCAATAATGGAGTCCAGTGGCAGCGTGCTTTACACCACTGCATCCGACGCTTTGCATTGCACTTGGTGATGTAAGGCTTGAATGCAGCTGCTCGGCAATGGAAACCCATTCCATGAAGCTCTCTACACAATGTTCTTTAGCTAATCTGAAGGCCACACAAAGTTTGGAGGTCTGTAGCTATTGACTCTGCAGAAAGTTGGTGACTTCTGCGCACTGTGTGCTTCAGCATGCGCTGACCCCGCTCTGTGATTTTACATGGCCTACCACTTCATGGCTGTTGTTTCCAATTGCTTCCACTTTGTTATGATACCACTAACAGTTGACCGTAAAATATTTAGTAGTGAGGAAATTTCATGAATTGCACAGGTGGCAACCTATCACGGTACCACGCTTGAATTCACTGAGCTCCTGAGAGCGACTCATTCTTTCACAAATGTTTGTAGAAGCAGTCTGCATGCCTAGGTGCTTGATTTTATACACCTGTGGCCATGGAAGTGATTGGAACACCTGAATTCAATGATTTGGAGGGGTGTCCCAATATAGTGTATATATATATATATATATATAAAAAATGCCTGATTCTTATGTTCTTATACTGCTAGCAAAACCAAGGTCATGGGTTTTGATTGCCAGGTAAAACATATGCCAGCAAAATATACTGTGCATGCACATTGGATAAAAATGTCTTCCAAATGCATAAATGCAATGCAATGCAAAAGCACTAGAAATCGAATCAATACAGCTGGCATATGCCTGTATAATGCGAATTAAAATAGTTCCAAAAAAAGACAAAGCAAAAACCTGTGTCAACAAGCAATGAAAGACCGAACGCTGGTCTGAAAGCAGCATATTGTGAATTTGATGAGTGAAAACATCTTCAGAATTATTACAAATGCAAAAAAATAAATAAATAAAATTAAAAAAATAGAGAGAGAAAGAGAGAATAAATAACACAATGTAATTTATTTGAAATATGCTGATTACTCTGTGTATATAAATATTCCAATAACTGTGAAGCATGCATTTTTCTTTTTCAAAGCCAAAATATGGACCTCAAACTGAAAACTATGTGCATGTAAACACGGTAATTTTCTCTTATATTTTAAGAGTATAATTTCAGTCATATGCATTAGACTGCGTGTTTGTTGTCATTACAGTCTTCGGCCTGGCATCTGGTGTGTAGGTGGTATTAAGACTTTGAAAGACCTTGAAAAGCACAGTACCATCACTAAAGTTTGGAGTCGATGTTTTGATGTTGGCAGGTGAGACCAGCAGCTACAGTGACTTGGATGGAAAGATGTGTTCATTAGGTCATATGGTGTGATGAAATATTTTCTAACAAAAATATCTTACCCAGGGTTCAACATTGCCTGCAGAGAGTTTCCAGTGGGCAAGTCAAGCTATGTGTTTAGATGAAGAAGAAATGGTGATGATGATTGATGTGGGTTTCCCAAAGGGACATCCAAGCCAGACATAATAAACACGGACATGCTGGGTATGTGCTGCCTACGTGAGATTGCAAGGGTATGCGCGGAAAGACAGGCTGTCGGGACGCTGATGGGCAGCCGGGTGTCAGTGTTCTGTTTTGAAGCATTTAATGAGCTGCGCTGCTTGAGTGCAAGTGATTAATGACGTGACGTTCCTGAAGCCGAACTGGCGAATGGTACATTGCCAAAGAGGTGAAACAGCTGTCCGATTGAGTGTGACATATGAGTTTGCTCCACAGCATTTAATAAAGGACAGGACGCCAATTGAGCAATCGAGCAGTTGCGTTATAATCATTCATTATCTTTATGATTATGGCCAATTTTCACATCCAGGAATCATTCAACAGAGTGGCTGCAATAATGGAGCTACTCAAGTGGGCTGAACAGGAAGTAACCAAGGAGAACTCCTACAGCTCCTCTGTACTCCTGGCAGCAAAGGAACAGCAGTCTTTTTTGTCTTTTAACACAAGCAAGTGTTAAAAATGGTGTAAGTGAGTGCAAAGCACTGTCGGGGGTCTAAAATAGCAACCAGGTCACAATCTTTGGCATTTGCAGTAAATGGCTGCACATGTTCCAACAAAAGTGGATGTGGACTGGGGCTGTCAAGGTCCAAATAGCGTAAAAATTACCCTAAAAGTAGGCTTGAATTTAAGACAGACTAAACTTTAAAGGGATACTTAACCCAAAAAATTAAAGTAATGGAAAATGTACATCCAGCTGTATGAAAATAGAGGTTTATATTGTGATAACAATATAATTGTATTAGCTCATTAAATGCAAAGCTTCCACAAAAAAAAAAAAAAAGCCTAGACAAACAAACAAGACAAACATTTAAGTGATAATGTACAGTCGTAACACTTATTATACAGCTTTTCACCACATAAATAATGATGGGGATATTTTGTGTGAGCAACAGACCAGAATTCAAACACCTATGGCACAGGCTGGAAGTGAATGGCATCAAATGTCCTTAGTTCTAATAATCAAACACCAAGACATCAAAGCTGTGCCATAGGCACTATGTTTTATAGAAGAGCCACAGCAGAGATTATCAGCAAATAATGGTCTGTTCATCACACAAAGCTATCATATGGCTTCAGAAGAGTTGGAATATAGCACACAGATCACAAGGACTACTTTTATGATGCTTTTTGGAATTGAACTGTTACAAATACCACAGCAGATGAGTTTGAAATAGCATGAGGGTAAGTAAATAATGACCAAAAGTACCCAAAAACAAACATTAACAGGATAGTTCACCCAAAGTCATAATTTATTCACTGTCATGTCTCAGTGTTGTTTTCTGACCCAACTGACATTCATAATATTCTTTAAAATATCTTCTTTGTGTTCCACTGAATAAAGAAACGTATATGGGATTGGAATGATCTGAGGGGGAGTAAATGATGACAATTTAAATTTTTTGATTAACTTTCGCTTTTTAGTCACTGAAATTTTGAAAATCATATAAAAAGCTCAGCAAAAAAAACAAGAAAAAAATATACAGAATGACATGAGAGTGAGTACACAATGACAGACTTTCATTATTCCTTTAATATCCTCTCTACGTTCAAGTGAGAGTTCTCATTATTGCGTCCACCAGCCTCTAAAATAACATTGTGAGTGTTATCCCATCAATGAGTATTAGCAGACTGAAAATTAGCCCAGCGTGTGCGTCAATGTTTTAAATGAAAGCACAGTAATGACTTCAGGAAATTCAGATGGTAAGGTTTGGTATTTTGAAACATGAGTTTATTTAAAAACGTCTACATGCTGAGGTGAAAGAAATTACAGGACAAGATGAGGGTACTGTGATAAATGTCCAGTGGTAATTACTTGGACCAGCACAAGACTTTCAGGGTCACGGCCCCTTCAAATTCTCTTGACCCGGACCTGGAATAATTATAAGAAGATAAGAACGAAAATGCACAAGAAGTACAAGAGAAAGTAGATGAAAAGGAAGAATGAGGGTCGGGCATGCATAATACCAGTCTTTTCTTCTTCTCAAAGATTTTTCATTTTATGATGTTGTGTTTAAGTTCCCATTTGCAAGGTGGTTGGAAAAAGGTAACATTCTGGAACATCATTATGTGTATTTCCACCCTGCAGGAGGTATTCCAAGATCAAATTATAGCATTATCATAAGAGAGAGCAATGTGTTGGTAATTAGGGAGAAACTCCCCCCTCCAAATTCATGCACTATGATAATTACTCGCACAAGCTGATGACAGCAGTCTTCTGTTAATTAAGCCTTGCTAGAATTCATGTCCTTACTGACTATTTTAAGAGACCAAACACCACAGCCATGAAATGAAACTTTAATACATTTGACATTTGTGAAATTTACATTTTCTCAGACATGCCCACACACTCTTACCTGCTGTGAGGAGTTTAGTCTCTTTATGAGGAGAAAAACAAGTTAAAATACTATCTCACATTCCTAAAATATATCCTTGTTTCTTTCTGTTGAACATCCACAAAACAAATACAGTGTACCATAAATCTGTGGGGTCCCTGAAAAAAAAAAAAAAGTAAAAGGGCCCTCTTGCACATGCAAGTTCTGTCATTTACCGTGTTGCTATTGTTAATTAAAAATATTATAAAACCTTATCTGAAAAAAGGTTGAAATAAAATATCAAATTTAAAGTGCCCCATTATGCTTTTTTTAACCTTTCATGCAGCGTGTAATATAGCTGTTTGTGAATGTAAAATGTCTGCAAAGTTGTAAAGATCAGAGCGCACAAGTATTGTCTCCTAAAAGAAAGAATTGATTCTGAACTGCTGAAAAGAGTCGTCAGCAGTTCCAGTCTCACTTCCTGTGGTTTGTAACAAATTTGCATAATGCCAGCCTATGGTCTTCATTGGCTGCCTGTGAACAATGTTTACTTTGACCTGCCCTTAAATGCTGTAGTTGTAGCTGAGGCCTAGTTTGTTTTGTCAACATATCGAGAAGATGCTGTTTTCTGCACTGCCAATCCACTTTGCATGCACTTCTAAAGGATGGGACTCAAATTGATACGGTAAAATCGACGCCATCATAACAGCTTGTATCTCTGTGTTTACAAGTGCTCAGGAAGCCTCCGGAGATTTAAAAAAAAAAAAAAAAAATTCTGATATGGTAATAGGCATTTCGTTTCCAACACATGATGTAAGTGGTAGACCAAAGACAACAGACTGGGCCATCTGACCAATCAGAGCAGAGTAGGCTTTCACAAAGGAGGGATGTGCAGTGCATATTATGAAAAAAAAAAATGTTTTTTGACATTGGATGCATGTATACCTATTGTAGTAGACCTCTAAAACAAAATTAGGAACCTTTAAAATAGCATAATAGGGGCACTTTAAAAAAAAAAAACTTCAACAAAAATGAGAATTGTTGCCTTTGTTAACTAACTGAAATAAACTGAAGTACTAAAATTACTAAAACTTAAATAAAATAAAGCTAAATCAAAATATTTTAAAAATAAAACTGATAAAAAAGGCAAACAACAAAAATACTAAAACAAAACTGGAAATATTAAAAATTAAAGCTAATAAAAATATAAATAATTTCTATAAGTATATAAATAATACTAATGTAACAGAAGAACTCAGAGTGAGGATGCAAAATTCTGATTATATTAATATTAATAACAAAGATAAATAAAACATGAGAACCAGGAAACATGGGAACAGAACTGTGTAATCCACAAAAAAAAAAAAAAAAAAAAAAAACAACAGAAGGACAAAACCTGACAAAGAACAAGTGAAACACAAGGGCTGTATATACACAAGGGTAATTAGACTAACAAGACACAGGTGCAAACAATTAGGGATAAACGAGGGAAACTGGAAACTGGAACATAACTACAACCAACCTGGTCTCACGGAAAGACGTACCTGTGGGAATGTTTTCGCGAGTCACAAAAAATATACATACATACATACATATACATACATATCACTGCAGTTTCCAACAGAAATGAACACTAGAGGCAGTAAAACAGCAAGCACTTTTAACAGGGTCAGATTATTGATTAATAAAGACTTGGTTTCCCATCTCCTTGCACAACATAATGTTATGACTTGTGCACGATTTGTAAACAAACATATTTTGGACTTTGCATCGCTTAACCAGCTCCATATGTTTCACTTTTCTGACATAAGCTTGCTCGGTAGCTCAGCTGATACGGAGTTGGATTTAGGATGAGGAAGCCTTGGGTACGAATCTGGGGGAAAATTAGTCACGGTAAGAAAGATCAAAACAAGCTAAAACGGGTGATTTTTATGTCACATTTGCTTTTGTTAACACTATCGGGTAGGTTTAGGTGTAGTGTTGGTGGTACATTATTTAAAAAAAATAATGGAGCACTACACTTTTAGCACCACTCACTGGACAAATTTCAAATCAGAACTGCGGTGATTCGTATAAAAACCAACATCAAAAAAACGTACCATATTCACGTTTATCTGTTCCGGCAAAAAACATGCTTTTAGCGCCACTCGGTGGACATTTCACATTGAAACTGCAGTGATATTTTTGCGTATTGCGTATTTTGCGACTTGCGAAAACGTTCCCACAGTTCCCACAAGTCCACCTTACAAAACAAAAGTATAAAAACACAAAAAAATACACTATTAAACTACACTGGTTAGAACATTTAAATCTGGTCTTACTGTAAACTGTCATTTGAAAGCAACACATTTTTGCAGCACATTACATTAAAGCAACAGCTATCCAAAATTTCCATTTCTATAGGCAAATTAGCTTCCAGTTATGCATCATTGACTTATACAATAGTTTGTACTATTGCAGAAAGAATCTAAAATGAAGCTCTGTTCTAAAACGTCACAGAAAAGCAAATGATCTAGCTAAATCTACCCCTAGACTTCTACATATACTGTGGCTAAATCTAACTCCAATTGCATAGGTTGGCTTTCTAGGAAAATCAACATAGTAATTTGTCAGCGATATAATATTTGTTGGGGTTGCCAGTATTAAACGGTGCCACATAAAAGCACTTACATACATTTTTCTGTAAACAACTTGTATTATTTGAGCTGTAAAGTTCATTTTGCAGTGGAACTGCTGTTCTAGGTGGAGGAACTAGTTATTCGCAACCCCTAGATACTCCTAGAAAGCCAAATCTAGCTAGAATTTCATTATAGCTTATAATACCATGAGCGGTGCACCATGGGGGTTGCTGGATGCGTCTTGTATGCCAATGCACACACACACGACCCATAGTTGTTAACTGACGATATAGTCTGTGACAGGCTAAAATGCCTGTACTTGGAGTAAACCAGCACCCTGGTGAAAACAAAAATCAGCATTTTGTAAACAGACTTGCTGTGATGTTGCTTACATTTCACAATCTGTTGAAGCCACCATTCAAAATTATACCAAATGAGAGGATGCACAGCCACAGAGAGCTTCAAATAATAAACTCTCTATGTTGTGGCTTTTGTTGCAGCAGTGATCAGTGCAGTCATCACCCTTATGTTCTCTAACCTTCAAAGCTTTCTTTTGTGATTTCATATGGCAGGTTTTAGGCTGTTTTAACCTTTTGCAATCACCAGCTGCAAGTTTATCAACCCTGCAGTACAAAAAAAAAAAAAAACTTCAATTCAGATAAACTGTGCATAACATTTATTTGGGTAGTCAGCGTGTAGCTAAGCGATACTGACACAGTACACAGAGATGCATTATGAATCATGGATTGAGATAAATCTCTCTTCAGATGTAACATTTATAGCTCAAGCTCTTCACAAAACAACATATTAAAGTTAATTAACCTCAGATGATTACAGCAGAATAAGAGTCACGAGGCAGACCAGATTCATGAAAATCAATAGTTTATCCATTTTGGATGGAGTTAGGTCTCAATTCCAGGGTATATTTATATTGCTGCATTTTTGAAGATTATGTTAAAATGGAGCCGTGCTCGCTAAAAATCAATAGCTATTAAATGCCTGCAATTGGCCTCCATCAAAAGAGAAAGCTTACATTTATCAAGCCAAATTTAGCCTCTGTATTTGCTGCATACTATGCTGAAGTGGTGATAGTTCATATTTCTTTAATGAAACAAAACACTTGAATGCCTTTTAAGTAAAAACAATGTTCTAGCAGTAGCAAGCCCATACTTGCTCTGCAGCAGAAATAATTAGCATCAGCAGCGTAGCAGATCTAGTCCGCCATTACCAAATACAGTTGCAAGAAAAAGTATGTGAACCACTTGCAGAATCTGTGAAAATGTGAATAGTTTTAACAAAATAAAGGAGATAATACAAAATGCATGTTATTTTTTATTTAGTACTCTCCTGAGTAAGATATTTTACATAAAAGATGTTTACACACAATCCACAAAAAAAAAAAAAAAATAGCTGAATTTATTAAAAATAACCCCATTCATAAGTATGTGAACCACTGATTCTTAATACTGTGTGTGGTTACCTGGATGATCTACAACTGTTTGTTTGTTTTTTGATGGTTCTTCATGAGTCTCTTGTTTGTTCTGAGCAGTTAAACTGAGCTCTGTTCTTCAGAAAAATTCTCCAGGTCCTGCAGATTCTTCAGTTTTCCACCATCTTCTGCATATTTGAACCCTTTACAGCAGTGACTGAATGATTTTGAGATCCGTCTTTTCACACTGAGGACAATTGAGGGACTCAAACTCAAAGACTCACAACTTTTAAAAAAGGTTCAAACATTCACTGTTGCTCCAGAAGAAAATACAATGCATTGAGAGTCGGGGGGTGAAAACTTTTGAACAGGATGAAGATGTCCAAATTTTTCTTATTTTGTTTAAATATACTTTTTTTTTTTTCATTTAGTACTGCCCTTCGGAAGCAACATAAAATACTTTCATGTTTCCCGGAAGACAAATTAAATACAATTTACCTTGATCTTCAAATTCCAAAAGTTTTCACCCCCGTCTATTAATGCATCATGTTTTCATTCTGGAGCAACAGTGAATGTTTGAACCTTTTTTAATAGTTGTGTTTGAGTCCCTCAATTGTCCTCAGTGTGAAAAGACGGATCTCAAAATCATTCAGTCACTGATGTAAAGGGTTCAAATATGCAAAAGATAGTAGGAAGCGTCTCAGTTACGACTGTAACCTTAGTTCCCTGAAGAGGGAACGAGACGTTGCGTCGAGAAATTGATGCTTTGGGAACGCAACGCGTGATGTCGTCATGAAGCACGTGTGAAATCAGTCCAATGGTGTGACGAGACGTCAGAAGCGGGTGACGTCACGGCCAGGAAGCTATAAAGCACTCTCAAACAAAGCAACGCTAGCTTAAAGTGTCTGAAGTAAGCGCTGACAGGCAGAAATTTGACAGAAATTGACGCTTTGGGAACGTTAATACCCACGGCGCCATAGTTACAAGGGCCTGTCTGGTGTGACTCGTCAATCGCCAGAGAGAACCCGGGCCCCGGGGGAGCTGAGGTCAAGTTGGTAAAACCTGACGAATGTGTGCATTGAGGACCAGCCTGCCGCATCACAGACGTCATGTAGAGAGGCTCCCGAAAGAAGGGCTTTGGAGGCCGCCATACTCCTCGTAGAGTGGGCTCGGACTGCTAGAGGTGAAGGCAGTCCGGCCGACTCGTAAGCAAGTGAAATAGCCTCGACTAACCACTTACTCATCCTTTGCTTAGATGCCGGGGCCCCTTTGTTGGGGGACCCGAAGAGGATGAACAATTGCTCAGTCTTACGCCACAGGGCAGCTCTGTGGACGTAAGCGTCTAGGGCCCGAACAGGGCAAAGCAAATTAAGGCGTTCCTGGTCTGACGTCCTGAAGGGAGGAGGACAGAAGGCCTGCAGTACAATGGGCCTAGCCACGTTAGTGGGAACTTTAGGAATGTAACCAGGTCTGGGATGAAGGAAGGCTTTCACCATACCAGGTGCAAATTCCAGGCATGAGGGGGCAACTGAAAGGGCCTGTAGATCTCCTATTCTTTTCAAGGAAGATATGGCAAGGAGGAACAGTGTTTTGAGGGTCAAAAACTTAACTGGAACCTCCTCAATCAGTTCAAAGGGGACTAGGGACAGGCCTTGGAGCACCACGGCCAAATCCCAAGCCAGAACCCTCGTGCGTACCGCGGGCCTCAGCCTCAGGGTGCCACGGAGGAAGCGAGTAATAAGTGGATCTCTACCAAGAGAAGAACCAGCCAAGGGTATGTGGTAAGCCGCAATGGCCGCCACATAAACCTTTAGCGTAGAGGGAGATAACCCTGCAGTGAACCGTTCCTGCAGAAATTCCAAAACCGCACCAACGGGACAGGAAACTGGATCAAACTGACGACTACTGCACCAAGAAGTGAAAAGTTTCCACTTCAGGGCGTATAGCTTCCTCGTGGAGGGAGCTCTAGATTGGAGAATGTTCCCTACAACCTCGGTTGAGAGACCAGAATTTATGAGCTGGGCCCCCTCAGAGGCCAAGCCCACAGGTTCCAGAGCTCTGGGCGGGGGTGGAAAATCGTGCCCCCTGCCTGGGACAGAAGGTCCCTCCTGATCGGAATCTTCCAGGGAGAGCCGTCCAGGAGAGATACTAGGTCCGAGAACCACACTCTGCCTGGCCAGCGCGGGGCTATCAAGGTGAGCCGGACGTGGTCCCGGCGAACTCTTTCTAGAACTCCCGGGAGCAGAGCGATCGGGGGAAAAGCGCACAGACGAAGCCTCGGCCACGTCTGTACCATGGCATCCAGTCCGAGAGGAGCTGGATGCGTGAGGGAGAACCAGAGTGGACAGTGAGAAGTCTCTCGAGACGCAAACAGATCCACCTGAGCCTGGCCGAACCTTTCCCCTCCATTCCCCGGGCCTCAGCCCCTGCCTCGACTGAGCGTCCGACATTCTGGACCCCGGGGATATAAGCTGCCCTGAGTGACAGGAATTTCCCCTGGGACCACAGGAGGATTCGGCGCGCCAGTTTGGAGAGTGGACGCGACCGCAGACCCCCCTGGTGATTTATATAGGCGACTACCGATGTGTTGTCTGAACGGACAAGAACATGGTGGCCCCTGAGATCTGAGAGAAAAGTCTTGAGAGCCAGAAAGACAGCCAGCATCTCCAGGCAGTTGATGTGCCAGGAGAGGTGGTGACCGCCCCATAGACCTTGAGTCGAGTGTCCGTCTAGGACCGCTCCCCAGCCCGTGAGGGAAGCATCTGTCGTTAGCATTCTGCGACGACAAGGAGCTCCCAGCACGAGCCCTTGTGATAGGAACCAGGGTTTCTTCCAAATGGCCAGGGTACGTAAGCAACGGCGCGTGACCTTGATCATGCGAAAAGGATTTCCCCTCGGGGAGAATCCCCTGGTTCTGAGCCACCACTGCAGGGGTCTCATGTGCAACAGACCAAAAGGTATCACGTTGGATGCCGCTGCCATCAGCCCCAACAGCCTCTGAAACTGTTTTACAGTGAGTGACTGGCCTAGCTTTAACCGGCTTACGGTAGAAAGGATTGATTCGATGCAAGCAGGAGAAAGACGCGCCTGCATCGCAACAGAGTCCCAAACCACGGCCAGAAAAGTGGTTCTCTGAACTGGAGAAAGCATACTCTTCTTAGCGTTCAACCTCAACCCCAGGCTCTTCATGTGAGCGAGGACGACATCTCGATGCCGAGCCGCTAACTGTTGTGAATGAGCCAGAATCAACCAATCGTCTATATAATTGAGGACGCGAATGCCCTGAAGACATAGAGGTGCCAGGGCTGCGTCCATACATTTGGTGAATGTGCGGGGTGATAACGCTAGGCCGAATGGAAGAACACGATATTGGTAAGCTTTGCCCCCGAAAGCAAACCTCAGGAACTTCCTGTAATGTGGAAGGATGGAGATATGGAAGTATGCGTCCTTGAGGTCGATCGTAACAAACCAGTCCTTGGACCTGATCTGAGATACGATCTGCCTTAGTGTCAACATCTTGAACTTGAGCTTCATAACGGACTGGTTCAGTTGACGCAAATCTAGAATGGGACGCAACCCGCCATCCTTCTTTGGAACAATAAAGTAACGGCTGTAGAAACCGTTCTCTGCATCGGAGGGAAGTACATAATCTATGGCTCCCTTCTCCAATAGAGTTTTTACTTCTTGTTCCAAAACCAGAGCCTACTCAGGGCCCACCACGGTGGGTAGGACCCCCATAAACCGGGGTGGGCGAGACCCAAACTGAATAGCATAACCTTTTTCGATTGTACGCAGGACCCATTGAGAAATATTTGGCAGTAGCTTCCACGCTGTCAGATATTCTACTAAGGGAACCAGTCTCTTGAGACTGGCCTCTGGTATCTTTTGAATGACCAGCCCGGTGCCCCGCAACCGAACTGATCGCTCTGAGACCCTCCTCGGAGGGAGCGAACACCCCAGCACCGCTACGTTTACGGGCAGATGCTTGGGTGAATGTTCGCTGGGGGCCGCTGTGCCCTGGAACACCCGAGATGGCAGGGTTGGCAGAACGGTCCCCTGAGGGCACCGAAGAGAAGTGAGCGCTATACGCTGAGGTGTAAAACACTTCTCTTCGGAGGGGGCTGCCCTCAGGGTCCTGACGCTGCTGGCATCAGGACTTTTTCCCCGCAGCCTTCTTCGGCGATAAGGACGGATCGAAGATCCATCCTACCCCTTGAAGGCTGCAGTTGAGAACAACCACCCGGCCCCCCGTGTCGCTGAGGGGGAGTACGGGTGGTGACGCTCTGCTTCTGGGTGGCACGGTGTTGTTGGGAGGAGCTGGCTTTAGATGTATGGGGCTGCTGGTGTTGTTGAGCAGCCCCGGGGGTATGAGAGCGACGGGGGAGGAGCTTCTGGAACGCCGCCGTTTGTTTACTGGCCTCCTGGAACCTCTCGAGCTAGATGTACATCCAAGCTAGATGTAACCCTGACGGGCTTGGTGGGCAGTGTCTGGGCCTTTAGGGGCGATGCCGATTGTGGAGAGAGATAGCTAGCAAGCGTCTCCTCCACTTTTGGCATCGTCCCATAACCGTGCTCTTTGAGCCCCACTATCGATGCATAGTGCGTGGTTTGAGCACTATGCACACGATAGGAGGCCGGTTTCTTCCAGGACCTCGACACCTCAGTGTGGAGGTCAGGAAAAAACAGGAGACCCCGATGAGGAGGTTGTGCTCGCGAGGGCAGGAAGTGTTCATCGAGCTTGCTTTTAGGACGAACGTCCTGCCTTTCCGCTGGCCAATTGATGTTTAACTTGGCCACGGCACGAGTTATAACCTCCACCAGCTCCTCATAAGCAGGAGAGTGGGATGGCGAGTCCTCACTCTCTGCAACATCGGTGCTCTCCACATCCAACTCCTCGGAGCTGGATACGTTGAGCACCGGTGCTTCTCCCAATGTGGAAGGAACCGCAAAGCGTGCTTCCAAACACTGAGAAAAAGCACTGGACCTGTCAGGTGAGGGCTGAGATAGGGCAGGGCCCGTCTCAAACCCCTCTGACAGATCCATTTGCGATCCCCAAGATCTGGATCGACGCTGTGCCTCGGCAGCAGCGGGACCCAAACCCTGAGGAACGCGAGCCTGAGCGCTCTCATCAAAAAGCACCAGGCGGGAGCGGAACGTCCGTAAAGGAAGAAGATCACAATGCTCACAGCCAGCACCCTCTAGTGCTGACCGGGCATGCTCCGCTCCTAAGCAGATTAATCAGATTAATTTCTCGATTAATGTTTTTTTCTTTTTTTTATGCGGTCAATTTGATATCACTTCCCAAAAGCCATGAATTAGTCTTTTTCAGTATTTATTTCCACAAACATTGAACACAATATTGATGTTAATCTTATTACTAGTATTCGCCACTAGATGTTATCCTTATTTACCTTGTGCGGGGACACGTCATTCATTCAGTGCTTAACATGGCGGATGGAGGTGCACCTTTTAGACAATCCGGACAGTTGAAGGAACCGTCACTGTCCCAATCAGCCCAGTGCTGCATAGTCACAAAAGTTTATCATTTGTATGCATTTTTAAGTCTTTCCAATTTAAACATTCAAGCACAAAAACACACTAAAGAGAACTCAATTCTGTACTTGCGCGCTGTGTGAGAAGTTTTGTGTGCGCACACAGAAAACTGCACGTCTCAGACAGTGTGCAAATAATATAATAAGTTCTCTTTCACATCATCTTGTGCTTGTAATGACAAATTCATACAAAATCTCAAAATGCCCATCTTGGCATAAACAGAGAAAGACAACGTATGTGTTTCAGTATATTGGATCCATGCATGACATGAACCAGAGAAAATTTCCACATCAAAGAAGGTGGAGCCTTAGAGCACACCTAACTATTACATATTTACCATGAATCAATAGTAGTTTGAAGATGTTTACCAGACTTTTCCAGAAGCTGTTTTGAAACACCACATTTTACACACTTTACCTCTGACCTTGAAAATTACTTAAAGTCGTCATGAAATCAAAATGGACCCTATTTACTTTGTTAGTGCATATTACTAGTCTTGTGTTGAACAATTAATCCATGCAAGTTAACACACAGAAAAAAATAGTTTGTCATGGTAATCTTTAATCAAAATCTGAAAATGTACTTCTGGTCTGGAATGGCGTTCCTTCTCTGATGACGTCAGTTTGACGGCTTGGGTTGAAAACGCTTAAACCACTTACCTCCAACCGTTAGTCTGCTATGAGCAAGAGACGGAGAGGAGGAGCGCTAAAGTAAAACCCTGCCCTCTATTCAATATTCCGTTTCACTTGGAAATATGTCACAACACTGGAGAAAAGTTGTTTGTAACTTCCGGTTCATGGGGACTTTAAAAGGAAATAACAATGTTTAAACTGTGGATAGAGAAGTGTATTCTGTTAAGTTACAGTCAGTGAGTATGTATTCTGAAGAGCGCCAAACGCTCGTCTGATTGGCTGTGATTTGTGATTGGATTTGTCTCATCTTGTAGTTGTGACACGTTTGGTGTCGACAAATCGCATGTCGCTAGACATGGTGTAACTGTGATTGTGTGAGGGTGAGTCATTTAACTGACCTTAAGTACATTGTGCATACTTGTGTGATTGCATGTGATTGAATTAAATTGTGTTAAAGGAACGTTCTGGGTTTTATCACAATGATACATTAATTTATAAAGTGGTCTGGACAGATTTATTTGTTTGTTTCTCTCACTCCTCCAACCCTTTCTAAAGTTTTAATTGATTGTTGTACAGCATTTGAAATCTAAAGAAAATCTTTAAAAGCACATCATCTCAATAAAACAGTCCCTGAAGCATTCTAGAGACTGACAGCAGTCTGATCTCAATAAAGAGCAGCATAAACAAACCTCAGTGAAAGAGTGGGATAGGAAGCCAACAACATCAAAGCGCGAATGACAACATACTGTGGTTTCAATAACATCAGCCTCAGACAGTGACATTAAACCACTTGTGAGTACATGACAGTCTCAATCACTTTGAAACACAAGATGGCATGTTTCCTGTTTTTTACTACAGAATTGTGCCATATGATCAATTATGCTAAAAGGCATTAAAGCTACAACTATAAAAAAAAGAGTTAACTCTGTAATGAGAAATTTCTCTCTTTGGTTTTCTCACAGTACTTGTGTGTGTGCTGTTCTTTATATAAAAAAAAAAAAAAACTCCAGCCTAGCACATCACTGCGTTCATTCTGAATGTGTTAATTCACACTCATTTTCACTTGCTGACTACAGTACGTAGCAAAGGGGGGAAGGAGGGCTAAGCCTATGAAAACCCACGTGATGGATGGCAAGGGAGGTGAGGTGAGGAGGGGGTAGGTGGAAAGAAGAGGTAAAAGGAAGGAAATGCTCTCTTGCTCTGTTGATCCTCCCAGAAGAGGTGAAGGTGTCAGTATTGACAGAAATGCCTCTTTCATCTCTCTGCTGACTACAGAGCACAAAGCAATTAGAGCTGTCAGTCATTATTTAGGGCACTATACTTAAATAATCAGCCAATAACTGCAAAACCTCCTAAGAGGCGTGTCAGTAAGGTTTTCCCTCCATGGTTCATTTCAGGATCTGTATTAAACTCATAATTTCAAAGCACATCCATAATAAATTAACACCACAAAGTAAATTAAAGTAATGAGTTCAATGCAAACGCTCTCAGCCTGTATAGTCTCTGTGGATGCTAGCACATTATGCCTATATTTCTTTTTAAAAAGGATACCAGTAGCCATTGACTTTCATACACCTGCATCAGCAAGAGAACCTACTGTGGGACGAACATGCAGGCCTATGCATTCTCTCTTTGATTAGCCGAAAGCCCACTGGTGCTTCACTGCCATGAGAGTTTGAGTTCCTGGAAAAACGGTTAGTTGCATTTCTAAAGCCCAATTGCAGTCTAATGTCATTGGGGTTCAAATACAGAATCTCAGCAATGGGACACAGCTTGTTAGACTACCGCAATGTTCAAGCGCCCTGTTCTCCACTTCTATTATTGTGCTCAAGAACTAGACTCTGTAACATTTGCATCAAGTCTCTCTTTGTAAATGTCAAAGACGGAATAAATTGGGTCCACTATGCTTTTGGTTCAGCAAATAATGGTGTTCTATTACTTCTCCTTGTGTGTCAGATATAAGCATGCATTGTATGTAAAGAGCTTTCATTTAACTAGCAGTCTGGATTGAGAAGTGACGGGTGACACTTAATAACTGCACACTATATCACTATATGGAATGCACTGAGTTGAGTTTTAGAATGCACTGATTTTTGTTTTTGATTTGAGATATTCTATTATCAAAGCACGCTCACCACAGAAAGCTCCATTACTGAAGAAAAGGCATGTTGAGGCTCATTTGAAGTTTTCTACACAACATTTGGAAAGGTCTGAACTATTGGGAGAATTTAGTGTGGTCAGATGAGACACAAATTAAACTTTTGGCAACAATACCACATGCCATGTTTGGAGAAGAAATGGCTTTGCATATGATCGTAAAAATACCATACCAACAGTGATGTTTTCGATGTGGAAGCATCATGGTATGGGGCTGTTTCTTTTCTCATGGTACTGACAGAATCAATATTACTGAAAGGAAGATGAATGGAGCCATGTACTGGGAATTCTTGAGATGGATTTGTTGACATCCACCAGGATGATGAAGATGAGACTTTGGTGGACCTTCCACCAGGACAACAATCCAAAACACACTGCAAAGGAGAGTTTGAATCGGTTCTAGAAGAATAACAAAGTTGTTAGAATGTCACAGTAAATCACCAGACCTAAACCCAACAGAGCATTTGTCTGAAGGAACTGAAGATTAAAATTCACAAGAGAGACCCCCAGAATATTTGTGATTTAAAGTTTGGTCATACAAGATGCGCCTTGAAGCTGTCATTGCAAAAAATACTTTTCCACCAGCTATTAAATACAATTTCAGTTAGTGTGTTCAGTACTTTTTTTCCTGAGTCATTTCCCTTTAGCTTTTTAATGGATTGTAAAATTAAGATTTTGTAAGTTAATATCGATGTGTGTTCAAAATTATATGTGAATTGCTGCACTGGAATAGTGTTTAATTTAAAAAAAAGTTGACATATTCAATACTTATTTTACCCACTGTAAATTCTTAAATTTCAGAATTTAATGTAATATTTAAGATTACAAATGTTATTTGTATATGTTTTTAAATAGCAAACTAACTGGTTCGCTACAACATGGTATAAAGTATTGGCTATATACTAGTTAAATAACTAGATGACAAATAATTATTATAACAACAAAAACTAAATTGTTCAGATATTATAACTGCATGATGAAAACCTGACTCTATTGACCATTGTTATGTCATGTAAAAACTAAAATGGCCGAAGTATTGTCGGTAAAATATAGTTAACTATGTCTACACGTTTCTATTTTATGTTTCCTATGATTTTAGCATTCATAAAAAATACAACCCCAAAAATGTGTTTGGAAAAAAAATTCATTCATTCATTTAGCGCTGTACTGTATACTACTGTACACCCAAAGCACTTTACAATAATTTTAGGGGGTCTCTCCTCAACCACCTCCAGTGTGCAGCATCCACTTGGATGATGCGACAGCAGCCACAGTACAACAGCACCAATGTGCTCAACACACCACTACTCTTTTACGAGAAGTGCAATGTGACTTTTAATGACCACGGAGAGTCAGGACCTCGGTTTTACATCTCATCCGAATGAAGGGTCATCAGAAAAACCAGACACGAATACAATTTGGCATCATGAGTGTTGCCATAGAAACAAATTTTTTCTAAGTTTGAGAATCTGAACAGAATCTCAGTTCTCCTTATTCACATCAACCAGTAGCAGCCTTTGCTTTGTTTCACCCATTTTACCTGAAATGGGCCTCGCAACAGAAGGGGCCTCTGTCTGCTTGCGCTCAAAAAAAGAGCCCCACCTCCAACCATCACAGAAATTAACGGGGGCTTGGGGCAAAACTTTTGTACCAAATGCAATAGGTCTTTTGAATAAGGAGTAAGAAATGTTGTGTATTGTTATTGTTGTTTGTATTGTTATTGTTGTATGTATTGTGGATGTTGTGTATAGCGATTGTTAATTGTATTGCGATTGTATGGCGAGGCCAAAGACCAATTTTCAGCCAACGCTGGACAATAAAGTACAACTAACTAACTAACTAACTAAAAACTTCCCTATGAGTTCTTGATTTTAATATTTATAACAGGATATAGAGTGCTGTTTTCCCGAATATCACCACGATTGCAAATGTGATAGCCTATTGATTTTATACAACAGTTCAATAAATAAGAAGTTAATGTTAGGTGACTTTCATTTTAGACTTAGAATCGTGTTTGTTTTTGCTCTATTTCACAACAAATCCTCAGTAGAGCCATTGCGCATCTCAGAGCAACTGAATGAGTCAGTGTTTTGAATGATTTGTTTGACAAAATGATTGAATGAATCACTCAATGATTTGCTGCCACCTACTGGCAGTTTTATGGCTCGTTTCCACTGAGCGGTAAGGTTTAGTTCAGTACAGTTCGGTACGGTTCATTCTTGCGTTTCCACCGCCAACAGTACCCTTACTTGACAGGCGTGGTGTAGCTGGAAAGTAGTGATCGACATCATTCTCGCGCAAAGAAGAAAATGACACCGTAAACAACAATGGATACAGAAGATATTGTTCTTGCTTCTCGGCTTGTGGCTTGTCTGTCACAATACAAGCTTTGCTTGCTGCACGCCAACATTCAGCGTTTCACAATACCAAGTACGCAAAGTTCAGACGTCCATGCAGCAGCACCTACCAGCAAGCGTCAATAGCGGAGAAGCGGAGGAGAAAACCCACGTAATTTAAAAACGACTTTATTGTGTCATGAAATGTAGTTTTAAACGTTTTTCAGGCGGGAATGCAGTTGTTTAAAGCTCAAATATGTGGTTTATTTATAAAGATAGTGCCTATTTGAAAATTTGATCTGACTTTGTCGGAGTTGTGAGATCCAGGCGATTACCGGGCGCTCAGTGCTAATGTACCCCACTGAGGACAGCTGTACCTTGGCTAGTCCTTCTGACATTTGCCGCTGGCTCTGATGTCTCTGTAGTGGTTAAAAAAAAGAGATATCATTCATCTTGTGCATAACCGGCAATCTTTGGTCTCATGAATTTATAATTTGTTCCCGGGCAAATCGTTTTGGCTGAGGGCAAAGTGAAGTTTCATAACTTTATATATTTATTTAACTTTACCGTAGTACTAGAGTGCTGACTTTGTACTTTTGACTGAATTGTTTGCTTGTCTTTATTTCTTATTGTATAGCTTCTCATACTTTATACTTTTATAATGGTTATTATTGATAATAAGAACTGACTTTTAACAAAAAGAGAGGGTTGTTTTGTCTTATTTCATTTTATTATAGGCTACATGTAGGCTACATATACAGTGAAGATAATCACAGTACAAATGCACATATTGCCTGAACCACACATTAATAGGTTTCATATTTTTTAAATGAAAACGAAAAGAGGCAAGGTTGTGTGTTATATTTTATGTTATATGTATGTTATATTTTGTTTTGTTATATAGCCAACATGAAGTAAAGATAATCAATGCATGCGTTGCCTGATTTGTGTGGCGCCTCTTGTGTTGTCATTCCCCTTGTAGCACGCGCAAGTGACGATTCTCTGTCAACAAATCAACGTTCTGCTGAGTGTAGCTCCACCCTTTTGGTACGGTACTATTGTGCTTGGTACCCCAAGGGAAGGGTACCATAAAAGTGGTACGGTACGGTTCGGAATTAGGGTACCATTCACAGCTTTTGACAATGGAAACGGCAAAAATTGTGTACCGTACTGTACCGAACCGAACCGTACTGCTCAGTGGGAACGAGCCATTATTATTATTATTTCAATGTTTCTTTTTCTATATTTATATATCGCGTCTGCGGCTGATAAAATCATACCTGTGGTCCACCATGCTGTAAGAAAGACTGTCTGCACTTGCCCAGATGTCAGTTGAACATGACGTTATGAGATTGCTGGATAATAAACTTGTCAGAGCTTTTGCAGCACTCTATTATCCATTACCTCAAACTGTTTGTTTGAAATGGGCCTCTGGATTGTAAAGGCCACCTCTGACATCAACTATGTAATTCCAAGAAAACAGGATATATCAGAGATGGGATTAAAATCTGGATCACCAACACGATTGTCATGTTTTAATGCATCAGGGCTTGCTCTACTCACTGAACCTGAGTAAGTTTACATGATACGTGTAAGAGAGAAACAGTACATCCTATGAAACAATACCACAGGAGGTGTGTTGTCTCTCTTAATGCAATATGATATAACAAGACACTACAGCTCATCTCTACAACAGTATCGAATTTAGCAAATGATTATTGTCTGTTTTCATTCCACCTCTGAATACTCTCACTATTGCACACACACTAACACACACTGTTCTCCTCACTCTCTAGATCACAGTCACTTTCCCTCCACGAGTGTTTTCATTTATTTATGGAGATATAAATAAATATGCACATTTATTTATTGATATAAGCTGGAGAAACACTAATTTCTCATTTACAGAGATCAGCGAATCAAACGCACCAGGAACAGGACCAACCAAGTGACCAACCAATAGTGGTCAAGGGTTCAGGCCCCTGGCACGGCCCAATCCATCATGATCACAGAGGAGGCAGAAGGTAGAGGGGGAGAAAATGTGGGGGAGAAGGAGAACAGGAAAAGGCAGAGATGAGTAATAAGGGAGTCAATGGTGTTGTGTTACTCAGAAGAGAATCTTTAATGAGTGTGTGTTAGTGTCATCGATTCAGCAAATGTGTGTGTGTGTGTGTGTATACAATGAATTTGAATTTTTTCCATTAAAAATACATGTCTTATGCAAAGGTATAAAAAGAATTTTACCGGTAAATCATTGTGATTTCTTGTGTTGCATCAGTTTTCCCTCTCTTACTGTTATTTAATCCTGTTACTGTTTTCTTTCATCCATGTCTCATATAACAGCATCTAAATGAGAATCATGCCATTATTTAATCACCCTCATGTCGTTCCAAACCTGTATGACTTTCATCTGTAGGGCACAAAAGGTGAATTTTTGAAGAATATTCTGGTCTCTCTTTTAAGTATAATGGAAGTGAATGGGGACTGTGACTCTCAAGCTCTAAAATGACAAAACAGCACCACAAAATTATCATAAAAGGAGTTCTACTGCAGAAAGGATTTTTACTGAAAAATGCTTAGTTTTGGTCTGTCGCTCACACAGATATCTTATGGCTTCAGAATATAGCACATGAGTCATATGAACCTCTTTTATCATACTTTTATGGTGTTTTTGTCATTTTGGAGCTTGACAGCCCAAGTTTCATTATATGGAATTAGAGTGGACAGAATATCCATCTATTTAATTGTTTAAATAAATGAATGAATGAATGAATGAATGAATGAATGAATGAATGAATGAATGAATCATACAGGTTTGGAATAAAATGATAGCTGTAAAAATTGTCAATTTTCATTTTTTAAGGCACTATTACTTAAACGGAAAATATGGCAATAAAATAGTGGCAATCCTCACAGCCTTCTTGACTCATTATGCGCACTATACAAGTTAGGAAGTTAATTTGTAAAATGTTCATTTGGATTACTATTGTATTACATATTAATGAAGTTTGGCCAGAGCTGTGCCCAACCTATAAAAGAGGACCTTCAAGTAAAATTACATGTGACCATGAGGGAAGAAACCTTTTTCTCCTGAGGGGAAAAAAAGCAGACTAGTTAAGCTATAGAACTGTCTCTTTTTCTCATTCTCTTTCACTAACTCTTCACTTGCTCATTAGAAGTTATGCAGCAGAGATGTGACTAAGGCATTTATCATTTAAACATCATTACCATAATTTGCTATTTTGTCTTTTCAAGGGCAAAGTTAGTCCAAGACTTAAACCTACTGCAGAGGCACTTCATGCTATTTTAAATTCATTGCTCTAAAATGGCTACACAGTCTCCTACTTCAGCGATTTAACGAATACATGATTGAATACGTCTATAATTCAGTCAATCATTCTGTCAATCAGTCAGTTGTTTTGTCAGTTCACTTGGTACGCTTGAACAACCCTTGCCTTTTTGAGGTGTCCAGTTCATCGTACCTCTGGCTAAAATAAGGCAAAGTAGCAAAAAAGCCCCCCCCCCTTCATTTACATAATTTATTACTGTGAGATATTTGAACAAACCAAATTAGTTTAAAAGTGTTCGTATCTGGTGTGTAACTCATTCATTTGTACTGTACAGAAATTAACAATACTTCTAACCGAGAATTCCAGGCTGAGAACAGTTAGTAATCATGCCATGCTGAACCAAGCTCAAGTGGAATAACTGGAACTGTTCCTTACCTTTCTTAAAAATGTTCTGCACAATGGTGGAAATTGGCTATAGTCATAATGTCTTTAGAAAAATATCATTTGTAGTTATGCTTTATATGCACTAATTTTGAAACCGAATAACCAAATTAACCTTCAGAAATGCACTTTGAATTTATTTCCCTAGTTTACATTTTAAATTTCAAATTGAATTTTATATTTAGTGACAGGGTAAGCGTGAACATAAGAATTTATTAACTGGGTAACACATTACTGAGTACTACCCATACTGGAGCTCTATCAAACCACCCATGAGCACTAAACAGCAGGGTACTTCTTTATTATTAAATTATTTTATTATTTATGCCTTTTATTAATTATTTACTTGGGTGTCCAAGCTGGGTTTATGCCACAGTGAAATAAATATACTGCCGCGGTGATGAATTATGCGTAATAGAGATGTGGTCACATATTCCTTGAAGGAAAAAAAGTTCCTTTGAATCCCTGTGAACTGCTCTTTAGATACAGCCATGCTGAAAAGTGTAAGGAACATAAAACGTGCAGGAGCGACCAGTTAATGCAAGACTCCTTCAGACTATTAATCTTCCTCCCCTCTACATATCTCTCTCTCTTTCTTATCTACACAAATCTACCCCTCTCTTAGACACACTTTCTTTCATCTAGCAAAGGGGCAGAACTGCATAAGGGCCAGATGGCACTGATCCACCAAGTGCTAGAATGTACCAATGATTTGCAAAAAAATGATAAGCAAAAAAGGCATCCATTTCTTATATTAATTTCTTAAAATTATATTAATTAATTTTAATACTGTATATATATACACACACACGCACACATACTGTACATACATACACACAAACCTTTGAATGATAGTGTGTATATAACATTCAAATGTTTGGGGTCAGTACTGTTTCTTTAGCACCAAATCAGCATATTAGAATGATTTCTGAAGGATCATGTGACACTGAAGACTGGAGTAATGATTTGCATCACAGGTATAAATTACATTAATTTAAAATCTATTAAAATAGAAAAATGTTATTTTAATTTGCTGTAATATTTTTTCAATATTTTGATATTTTGATCAAGGAAACACAGCCTTTGTGAGTATAAGAGACTTCTTTCAAAACATTTAAAACTAAATCTTACTGACCCCTGTTAAATGTTGCCAGGTACATTAATGGGCAATAATATAATATAATATAATATAATATAATATAATATAATATAATATAATATAATATAATATAATATAATATAATATAATATAATATAATATAATATAATATAATATAATATAATATAATATAATAATATAATATAATAAAATATATATCTGTGTTTAGTTCCTGTCTCTATAAAGTATGCACACACTTATGAAAAGCACAGTCTGCTCTGATTGGTCAGCTGGACCAGTGTGTTGTGATTGGGCATGTTTCGGAAATGTCACACCCCTTATTATTATAACTGCATGTTTCAACACAGTATAAAGCAAGTCAACCAGCCATCATCCCTTTTTTGTGCATGCCTTGGGTGGGAAGTATTTAAATGCAGGATATTGTGGTGTGCACATTCTGAAGAAAACTCAAGACTACAATCGAGGCGTTTCATGGGGTTCAGAAACAGTGCTTATTGATAAAGATAACAACTCCCTTTAGAAAGGAATTTGTGCTTTATAACCTTCCAGACCTTTTTCATGTGTAAAAATCACACACAATATAAAGTTAGAAATGTAAAACAGGATCCACTGAACAAGTTGAAAAAACAAGATCCAGAGCAGGGTTAGCACCGCTTTTGTGGGGTTAATTTCTAATTGCGAGGCCAAAAGGTATACAGTGTAAAACAATGCAGTACGAGTTGTTTAGCAACAGACAACCAATCATAAACAGCCTCTGTGCACCTTATAAAATATTAATACACTTTGTACAGTCACAGAAACTTTCATGCTGTGTTTGGTCTCCATGTCTAAGGGAAACAAAATTATAATTATTGCTTTATGCTTAAGACAACCAGGGCTGGTCCATGTGCCATCTTTTCCAGAGAGGAACAAGCAGTTATTAAAACAAATAGCGAACTCATCACATGCTGTGTTTGTCTAAGCAATGTTATTGACCTCATAAATATGGAAATGTTAACACAGGATTCACAAATCTAGAGTGAAAGATCTCAAAACCGGAATACCTAGCATTGATTTTTAGGCCAGGATGAAGTATAAACAGTGTGAAATGTAGATCAAGATAAACAATGATTTTGAATGGAATTTCAAGTGTGAGTTAACACTAGTCCTTCCTATTTGAGGCAGATTCAATCAATTGGACAATTCTGGCCTAGCCGCAGATCTAGCACCTTTTTTGCTCTGACTCACTCTAAATGTCTTGCTACTTGCACACCCAGCACTTATTTTTTTATATACCAGCCTCTTCACTTTCCGTCTTTTTTTTTCATTTTCATTTCTTTCACTCTAGAAATGTATCTTTTCGTCCCTCCAGAGGAATTTGCTGCAGCTCTCATGTTTTCTGTGTCTTACTAGCCTTGCCCCCAAGATCTCGCTCCCCTTCCCATTTTCTGTCATCGTAACCCAGATATCAGCGCTGTTCTGAAGTAAGCCTCAAACCTCAATATGACACGAGGTTTAGATCACTTCCCTTACTGCAATCACTCAAACACACACACACACACACACGCCTCAGTAAATGTAGGGCTCTTTCATGGGTCCAGTGGTTTACTGCAGCATCACCTCAATTCATCCTTTCCCTTGATCACCCTTTCTTTGCTGCATTCTCACCTTCTCTCTCTCTCTTTGGCTCCATCCTTCCTCTCTTATCTTTTCCATCTTTGAAATGCCCTGGCATTTCACTCTCCTTATCACTACCTCTATCTCTATCACACCCTTTGCTTATTTCTGCAGTATGACTCCATTTCTGCCTCCTCAGTGGTCTGTCAATTCAACCTCTCTGTTCCTCTTTCTGCTGAGTTCTGTTTTCACTCTCTCTCAGTCTCCCTTCTTCTCCTTCAAATCTTACCAACTGCTTTCCAATAGCCAACAGCTATATAACTTATTCAGCAGCACTCACTCACACCCATCCCCCCCACACACACATATCCTGATATGCTGAGCAACTTTCATGCTATGGATTTGACTGTCAGTCATTCCCATAGGCTGATGCAGGCCTTGGGCGATTTCACACAGAGAACAACAATATTAACCTGGTGAGTGTTGGGGAGAAACTAACTAAAGTAGCAACGCTACAAACTCAAAGAAATAGTTCACCCCCAAATAATTATCTTCATTTTATTTTCACTTTTGTGCAAACATGTATTTTTATTCATTCATTCACACACACACACACACACACACACACACACACACACATATATATATATATATATATATATATTAGGGGTGTAACGGTTTAAATTACTCACGGTTTGATTTATATCACAGTTTTAGGGTGTGTTCACACCTGTCATATTTAGTTCGATTAAAACAAACCCTGGTGCGACTGCTCTGTTAGTGTGGCTCATTTGAACATGTGAGAATGCTCCCATCTGAACCCTGGTGCACACCAAACAAGCGAACCGACACTACTGAAAAAATGAGACTCGGCCCGCTTCCAAACAAACTCTGGTGCGGTCCAAATTATATATGAACGCAACACGGACCAAAGACGCGTAAACAAACCAAAAACAGGAATATGAGAACCTAAAAAGGACAGAATCCTCACACATATCGTTTTTTTTTTTTTTTTTTTCTTCGTCATAGTCACGAGTTTGTCAGACATCAGATGCATGTAGAGCAAAACAATAGAGCAAAGATACAAATAAAATAAACAGTGCTTTTCAGATTTTTCAAGTATGTCTAACATTAGTTTTCAGGTACAGAAATTGAACAAAGTAATCAAATGTAAAATAACATTGCATATTTCACTGTATAAATAAAATATTAATTAAAGTTACAAAAGATATTTAATCAAGAGCAGTGGGTGATTTCCTTGTCTTTTGTTGTTTGATTAACACAGACAGCAGGAATATTAGGCTGCTGTCACTTCAAGACAATGCACGGATCCAGTACACTGATACTGTATGTTCAACCGACTATGTCTGCTAGGATACTCACCAAGACGGGAATGTTGACATATTTTTGTGTGAATTTGTCCATTCAAGCGCAAGACTTGAAAGAGAACTCTATATTCGAGCGCTGTCTGAGACGCGGGTTTGAGCACTTTCGGGGGAGCACACGCAAGTTCTCGTTTGCGTCTTCTGACTCTTGAATGTTTAAAATGGCAAGGCATAAATTAGTTTTGTTTAAACACAAATAGCAATGTTTGCTATATTCGAGCATATGGCACTCGCATTGAACAAAGTTTACAAAGAGCACCTGTTTTGACCACGTTTTTTGATCATCGCTGTTGTAATCGCAAAAGAACCGAAAACTACAAAGATATTGACCAAGCAAATAAATATGGCAAACATCAGGATAAAACTTATGTGGTGGTAACGTTGCTGTTTTTGAAGTAGTTAAATTTGTATCACAACTTCGCTAAAAGTAGACGCTGCTGCCAAACAATGATGAGAGCACATACGCTTAATCAAGATTCATTTTAGGGAATTCCCTTCTCTCAAATAGTTCATTTAAATAAGCTAGTTTTAAAAAAAATTGCAGATCATTGTGCAGCATCTTATATATTATATTAATTTCAGTAATTTCACTAAATATTTACTTAAATGCTGTGGTTCATCATATATTTTTGGGTAAGTTTGGTGTTTTTTTAAGTGTCATTGGTGGTATTTTGTGTAACTGATCTGTTGTCTTTCATGGCTATACTGAACTATTTTATCTGATAATTATATTCAACCAAATATAGTTTAACTTCTTTAAATTATTAGTAGCTTGAAAAGCTACAGACTCAAAGTAGCTTCCCCAACACTGAAACCTGTCTTCATCACTAACACAAATCTCCAGTGAATCACACAAACATGTGTTTGTGTGTTTCAGGCTGTAAGATTAAATTATGCTTAAATTATCTGATCTTCTTGCTTCGGATCTTATCACTTAGCCCAGTGATCTGTGGAACATGACTGCCTGACTAGTGATAAGTTCTGATGAGTCTGGGAATTGAATATGGGTTTGACCCCAGTCTACAAACAGACATCCACAGGATCTGTCTTTTGATGGCTGGAACTGTCCCTATCATCACTTCTGTTCTCTGATGTTTTCATTTATTTGTGTCTGATAAGAGTGTAAATTTAACTGCCCTTCCCCCCTCCCTCTGTACCTGTTTACCCAGAGTAATATTAGATATGTTACAAAACTATGTGACAACATTTTAGGCTGTATATGCATGCTGATGTTGTAAAGGCTATTCAAAGCAAAGGGACAGTTCATACAAAAATGAAAATTCTGTCATCATCTGTGCACTCTCATCCCACATACACACAAAAATTATGTTCTGAAGAAGGTTTCTGTCCATATAAAAGTCAAATCTTAAGGATCTAAAACAACACTGGACACCATTGACTTTCATTGTATGGACAAAAAAACATTTTAAAATGTTGTACTGAGGTCAAATTTGTTAGAAGTTGTTTCTTTGTAGATCTTCTCTTAAAATCAGCCATGATTATCAATCTTACAATTCAATTTAAATCATAGTGTTATTTATTTTAATATTATTTAATATTTGACCTCATGAGCTTTTATTTTAATATTTTCACTTTTCATTTTCATTTTATTTTAATTTTTAATAATTTTGTTTTGTGCTTTTGCCATTTTTATTAGTTTTTTGAATATACCCTGGTTTCACAGACAAGGCATAAGGCTAGTCCCAGACTAAAATGCAAGTTTGAGTTGTTTTAACTGAAAGCAGCTTGCACTGACATACTGTATCTTAAAATACATCATTGTTTTGTCTCAAGATACACACCAGTAATGTTTTTTTTATAAGGCACGTTTATAAAAGCTACTAAAATGTCCTAATTGAACTACGGTCTAATCCTGGCTTAATCTAAGCCCTGTCTATGAAACCAGGCCTTAGTATTTCAACTTTAAGTCAGCATTAAATTAAAATTCACACTTTCTATTTTCTAAATGCATGATTTGTTAAATATTTTGACCTCAAAATGTCATATCTCACCCTTCCAGGGAAAACGATAAACTTCTCTTCTGAAGTATGCATGAATTCTCAAAATATTTTGTCAACTTAAACTGAAACTCTGCAAGCTCACTTCTCAAAAACCAATAAACAATCGACAGAATTGAACCCTTTTTCAATTTTTGATGAACTGAAGTCCCCTTTTACGATAATCCATTACACTTGGTTGTACATCATAGTACAGAAGAAAAGATCTGACGCTACTTCCGATTCCTCATAAACTTATTTCAGTTAGTTGCGAAGGCAACATTTCTAATTTTCGTTTAAATTTTGTAAACTTAACTTTTGAAGCTGCATCCTTCCCTGATAAGGCAATCCTAGAATGCATCGTGGCAAGCTCAGAGAAAATTTTCATCCAATATACAGCAGTCAAATGGAAGTATTGATAGAAAATGAGTTGATCTATTTCATCCGATATTTGTTTGTGAAATTCATTGAGGCATGTAGCTCAATCATCCATTCTCCATACTGCTTATCCTCTGTAGAGTCGGAGGAGGGCTAAAGCCTATTCCAGGATCTATGGGCGACACCCTGGGCAGGTGGCCAATGCATCACAGGGCTAACACACACAGATATAAACACATACTCTCACCTACAAGCAATTTTGTCTCTTCTATTCACTTATACTTCATGGGGGAAACCAGAGCACCTGGGGAAAACCCATGTTGACACAGGGAATACAAGCCTCTTGGCTCAGCTGGGACTCAAACCAGAAAACTTCTTGCTGTGAAACAGTGAGCTACCGTACCAGCCCATGTAGTTCAATCAATTCCAATTAAATACACGAACTGGTCTATTTATCAAATGTAGGCCCTTGAATAAAAGTGTTTGCCAAATGCCTAAATGCAAATAAAAAGTATATTACAGAACTGAGTCATTAGCTTAGTATATGCATGCTGATGTTGTAAAGGCTATTCAAAGCAAAGGGACAGTTCATACAAAAATGAAAATTCTGTAGAAACTCTAATGCTAATGTCCAACTCTATTGGAATCAACAGACGTTTAGTCAAGTCTCTCGTGTGCTTCATATGGGGATCACGTTCATGGCAGTTAACTGAGTTGGTGTCTATGAGAAGCATTTCAGATCAGTCTCTTATGAGGATTAATTTTAGTCAAGATGCTGCCTTAGAAGATCGCTGCCTATGTAGATAGTTGACAGCGAGACAGCTAACTAGGGTTTTGAAAAGAGAAATAGATGTAAAATGAGTTATAGAAAAAAGCAAAAACAGTGTGTGCTTCTGCTGAACTCTGTAAGTATCTGTGTTGGCTGTGAAAAGTGTGTCATACATCAAGATTTCCTTTACTGAGCTAAGAAGACTTGCTGTTTTATGATAAGCGCAACCCAGGCTCACTGGGAAAACACGCCTCTGGCGACATTGCGTTGCTTCTTGCACGTTCTGCAACACATTCAAAGTGAAATGTCCAGTAAGTAGCATTAAAAAGCATTCAGTTTTATCCAAAGCAGATGAACGTCACATTTTATTTGGTTGTTGTACGTATAGAGGCAGTTTCAGAAATGAAATGTCTAGTGAGTGGCACTAAAAGGTTGCCGTTCGCATTTGAAAATAATGTGACACCTAAACTAAACCCTATCCTAAACGGATAGTGTTAACAAAAGCATGAGATAAAAAAAAACATGCCATTTTAGCTTCCTTCTATGAGTCTTTAATTGTAACACATTTCACAGGATTGAAAGTTGTACCAGGTGAGCAAAGTTGTACCAGGTGAGCAACCAAGTAAGTTTGCTACTTCATAAAAGTCACATATAGAGCTGGTTATGTGATGCAAACTTCAAAATGCATTAGTTTACAAATCCAGCACTATGGTAAAAGTGTTTTGAGGTCATAACATAGTATTGTGCAAGGAATGGCAAGAAAATAATCCTATTAGTTGATATTCTGCTCCTGTAATCAATTTGTTTGAAAAGAAATAAAAGGTGTTAGTGTAATACTGCCACTAGTGCTAATTTCAACATATAACCCTAACTGTTTCTCATGGGGACGTCTGTAAAAAATAAATTTGCCTGGCACCTCAGTGATAAAACTCATGCATGGTGGAGGAGCGAGACAAAAAAAAAGACTATTATTATTGCTAATTAAAGGAATATAGTTCACCAGAATGATGTGTTTTTTTTTTCCAGTGAAATATGAAATGTGATTTTTTATATTATAAATATTATATATAGTAATAAATATTATGTAAATATAATATAATTTAATAATAGTGAAAGTGAATCAGAACTACGTCTGTCAAGCTACAGCATTATTTAAATCGCAGCCTTTGATTATATCAAATAATCGTGCAGCCTTATATTCTTGTTTTCTGAAGCCATACAAATTTAATTCTTTATTCACTGACTGTTAACTGCTCTGAATTGAGATGGTAAGTACTGGTTCATTCCAAACTGTGAACAAATCGTGAAAACGATTGTGAACATATGGATTGGTTGGATCAACCGATTTGTTCAAAAGACTTGACTAGTTTATGAATCGGATATCGTTACTTCTCTCATTAATACCCATGAACATGCTATGGAGAAATTTTTTTCAAGATTTTCGGTTAATGATGACTTAAATTTCAGGCAGTTCCTCACAAATATCTATTGAAATATACTGCAAAAGATTTTTCTTTCCCTATAATAAAATCCATTTCAACCATAATAATACCTAAAATTATGTAATAGGGCATCTCTCCTCAACAATCCACATTTTTTTAAACAATCAGACTAACAATTTTCAGCTGGCAGACAATAAAATGCAAAAAGGAACCTAAATATCATAGACACTTGAGGGGCTCTTTTGACTTGGGCCAGTACACAACCACCTAAAAAAACAAAACAAAAAAACATTTATCAATTCACATGGGCGCATGGGCAAAACTGAAAACCAAGTTTACTTTCGATGCTCTCCATATATCAAATACACCTGCACACACACAGCTAAACTTTTCACTCCACCCATAAAACCCATAATGCAAATGAATAGCGCATCTCCCCTGAGTCCCTGACCTTCCATCCGGTTGATTCAATCAGGAGTTCAGTACCAAACGGACAAAAGCAACTCCATTAGCACCAGCTAAACGCATACTGCATTCATCAGCACCATCTAATACAAACTATAGGAGTGAGTTCTGAAATTATGAATGTCATTTTAAAGACATGAAAATCAGCAGAAATAAATTAAAGGTAAAATCAAGGTATACATTTGAACCAGCTACTTGTTTAACTACAATGGTTAGTTGTGCATGCCCTAATTTATGTAAATGTATATAAAAAATATTAAAACAATATTGCATACCATAATAATGGCCCATTACAAAAGTTAAAGTGATTTTATTCTCTTTTTTCCTTTTTCTTCTTAACAGCTTCCACTCACTGTAGTGGAGCAGTGACGTATACACTCTTAGAAGAAAAGGTTCTACATAGAACCTTAAATTAAAGGGTTAGTTCACCCAAAAATGAAAATTCTGTAATTAATTACTCACCCTCATGTCATTCCACATCCTTAAGACTTTCATTCATCTTCGGAACACAAATTAAGATCTTTTTGAAGAAGTCTGAGAGATGTCCCTCCATAGAGATCCAACGCAACTACCACTTTCAAGGTCCAGAAGGGTAGGAATGACATCGTTAAAGTACTCCATGTGACTCCAGAGGTTTAACTTCAATTTGTGAAGCGACGTGAGTGCTTTGTTTGTTTGTTTTTTTTTTGTGGAACAACACGAGGGTGAGGGTAATAAATGACAGAATTTTCCTTTTTGGGTGAACTAAACCTTTTAAGGGGTTCTTTCATCTCGAACCCTTTAGGGGTTTCTATAATGGAATTATGTAATTAAATTTTATTTAATAAAATTTAATTACACATTTTTATTACACAGCTCGTAAATATACTTTATCATTAGAAGAAAAAGAAAGGAAAAAAGAAATAACCCAGTAAACGTTAAAGTATTATGCAATCATTTAAGACATTTCTCCTTTATATAAAACTTTTTTTTGGCATAAAGGTTCTTTAAAATGTTGTCAAGAACCTTAGGGTTCTATATAGAACCACACTGAACCTTTTAGTAAGTTTTCAGCATTTCAGTATTAAAATGTCCATATTTAAAATGCATGTACATTACCACAAAGTGCAACATTTAATGGTGCTTGGCACTCAATACAGATTTACAAAATGATTTTGGATTGATCTCTTCTTGTAAACTCAGAGATGTAGATTCAAATGGAAGTTAAATTACCAAAAACCCCAAAAAAAAGATAATTTGGTTGGGAATTTGTATGTGTTTTATGTGGATGGTCGATGAAAAACACTGACATTCTGATTTTAAATGGCAATAAAGTCACTGACTAGCCCCTGTAAATGTAAAAAATTACCTTAAAAACGTATGAGAAGCAATTACCATCCAAATAGGGCTTATTATATGTGTATGTATGGGTGTGTCAGAGGCAAGCAGTATGGGCACATATAGCCTCCTCATTCATCTCTTACACCAAAGCTATGACTGACAGCTGTCGTACTCTCATCCGCGGGGGGCTGATAAATCAGGCCACCCTAAAAGGAACAGCCCTAGCATGATGAGCGAGTGTGTATGTGTGTGAGACTGAGGAATAGCCAGCATCACATTGAGGGTAGATGCGTAGGTGATTGACAGCATGCCCCCACCCGCGCAAGCTGATTCAGTATAGCTTGGTCTGGTCACACCACCCGCACCCAAGCCTTGGTTTCCCACTCAAAATAAATCTGTTTGCTCGCCAACTGACTGAGATTTAATTCACCCAATAGAGGGATGAATCACAAGATCCACTCCTCCATCTCCTCCCTCCCTGGGTCCCTCGATCCTCTTCTCTTCTCTTCTGCAGCACTGACAATTGCTCAAGGTGATGGATTTAAATAGTCTTCTGTCTCTTCCACCCTCCCTCTCTCTCTCTCCTCTTCTCATCTCTCTTCAGTCCCATGGAGACCCTTTTCATGACAGAAATGAAGAGAGACTTCTTCCTATCCCATTCGTTCACATCATTCACACACACACACGCACACACACGCACACACACACACACACACACACACACACACACACACACACACAACACAGCATTCACTCTAACACAGTAATGATTATTAGCGGTGCTTGCAAAGACCAAAAAAAAAAAAAAAATACTATTATTATTGCTAATGAAAGGAATATAGTTCACCAGAATGTTGTTTTTTTTTTTTTTTCAGTGAAACATGAAATGTGATTTTTTTATGTTATAAATATTATATATAGTAATAAATATGATGTAAATATAATATAAATTAATAATAGTGAAAGTGAATCAGAACTACGTCTGTCAAGCTACAGCATTATTTAAATCGCAGCCTTTGAAATTTCATAAAGCCATATTGTGATTTCAGTTTTATATCAAATAATCGTGCAGCCTTATATTCTTGTTTTTTGAAGCCATACAAATTTAATTCTATATTCACTGACTGTTAACTGCTCTGAATTGAGATGGTAAGTACTGGTTCATTCCAAACTGTGAACAAATCGTGAAAACGATTGTGAACATATGGATTGGTTGGATCAACCGATTTGTTCAAAAGACTTGACTAGTTTATGAATCGGATATCGTTACTTCTCTCATTAATACCCATGAACATGCTATGGAGAAAAATGGCAGATTTCAAGATTTTCAGGCAGTTCCTCACAAATATCTATTGAAATATACTGCAAAAGATTTTTCTTTCCCTATAAGAAAATCCATTTCAACCATAATACCTAAAATCATATAATAGGGCATCTCTCCTCAACAATCCACATGTTTTTTAAACAATTAGACTAACAATTTTCAGCTGGCAGACAATAAAATGAACAAAAAGGAACCTAAATATCATAGACACTTGAGGGGCTCTTTTGACTTGGGCCAGTACACAACCACCTAAAAAAAAAAAAAAAAAAAAACATTTATCAATTCACATGGGCGCATGGGCAAAACTGAAAACCAAGTTTACTTTCGATGCTCTCCATATATCAAATACACCTGCACACACACAGCTAAACTTTTCACTCCACCCATAAAACCCGTAATGCAAATGAATAGCGCATCTCCCCTGAGTCCCTGACCTTCCATCCGGTTGATTCAATCAGGAGTTCAGTGCCAAACGGACAAAAGCAACTCCATTAGCATCAGCTAAACGCTTGCTGCATTCATCAGCACCATCTAATACAAACTATTACCGTGATAAATCCACACGGACACTCAAGTCTGCACCACTTAATAATCAATTCTAATATACCAGTAACTGGGCAGCGTGTCAGTCCCTATCAATTAGACCATGTAGTATGCCAAACAGAAGTTGAAGCTGATATTACTCAGGCCTGCTAATTCTGTCGTGGTTTCTAAAAAAAATTTGTGCGAATCAATTATTGTTAGTGTGAAATTGCTCATTTAGAATTAGCAGAGATAATAAGCAATCTGTGTTTTGGGTTTATTTTAAAAGTTTGTTTGGTCTAAAAACTGAAAACATCATCTCTTAATGGGTTTCCCAAATTTAGGCGAAGTTCATAAACATCCCTTTTAGAAGTCCAGTGAAATAAACAGACTGTTGATTCGAGCTGTAATTATCACTTTTAATGTTGACTGAGAACTTCAAAAGATGTGAAAATTTAAAACTAAACTGTTTTCCCCTGGACCTTTTTTTTTTTTTTTTTTTGGTCAATAAATATTTAATGTTAATGACTTAAAGTGGTATACTTATTTTCTTTAAAAAAAAAAAACATTTTTTTCATTTAATTTTAGAGAATGTGACTTCGCAGTCTGGACCATTGAGTGGAACCATAACCAGCAGAATATTTTCCTTCTATGAATAAACCTCACAAAATGTACTTTTTTCTTTTTCTTTTTAAGAATCACTAGGAATTGCAGACCCTGTCTGTTATTTAGCACTGTTTCCACCTCAGAGCAAAAAAAAAAAAAAAAAAGGTAACTGCAACTTTAAATCACACAATTGCAAATATCTCTTAAAGGGTTAGTTCACACAAAAATTAAAATTATGTCATTAATTACTCACCCTCATGTCGTTCTACACCCATAAGACTTTTGTTCATCTTCAGAACACAAATTAAGATATTTTTGATAAAATCCAATGGCTCAGTGCAGCCTTTATTGCCAGCAAGATAATTTACACTTTCAGATGCCAAGAAAGGTACTAAAACATATTTAAAACAGTTCATGTGACTACAGTGGTTCAACCTTAATATAATAAAGCGACGACAATACTTTTTGTGCGCCAAAAAACTAAATAATGACTTTTCAACAATACTTAGTGATAGCCGATTTCAAAACACTGCTTCGAATCTTTTGTTTTGAATAATGTGATTGTTTGTTATTTGGATCGCGTATTCCGAAACACAATGTCAATTTATTTATTTTTTACTCTTGCGCTAGAAACAGGCTTCCATTGTTAGTAGCGCAGAAATTACATGCCTCAGCTTTATATTCTGCATTTCGAATTCTACCTACAGTCTCTTTCTGTCTTTCTCTGTCTTTATAAACACACACACACAAAGAGAGAGGAGAGCAAAGGGACAGTGTCTGCATTTAACAACAATTTTCCTTGCTGCCATTTGTGTCTACTCAAGGACAAAAATACACACTTTCGGACAAGTTTATGTGTGTCGAGGGGAATGCTGGGACTTGTCAGTGTGACCAAGTAAAAGTGTCTTGACTGCTTTCTCTCTCCCACCCCCCACCATGCACGGCGCTCATCTACTAAGGCAAAAATATCACAGGCTAAACTTGCACTGTCATACTAAAGCACTCAAAACCACACATACAAGTAAAGTTAAATACAATTTCATGCTGTATGAACACCAGAGAGTAGAGACATTATGAGATAAGGTCTGTAGAATCAGTTGATCGGTGTGTGTCAGTCATATACACAGCGCAAGAACAGTTCACTGTCATATAATTATATAATGTGAATGTCTTTGAGCTCCATGCATCACCATTTGACCTCAGATTGATCTGACAGGTGCTGTCCCACCTCCCCGCCCCCAGTGCTCTGGATTTATTGGGCTCTCTCCGGAGCCATTCACCTCTCTGACAAGGGCTTGATCCTCATTCTCAGTGTGATAGATTCAGATCTCGATTTACTATTGCCAAGAAGCAAACATGCCTCATTGGCCAAATGAGCTTCCACCACATGCCAAGGAGATTACTTACAAAGGGTAAAATTGTTGTGATATGTTTACTTGGTGACACACACAGAGGGAGAGAGAGAGAGAGAGAGAGAGAGAGAGAGAGAGAGAGAGAGAGTGAGAGAGTGAGAGTGTGTGTGTGTGTAACCAATACATACATTTCACAAAAATGTTTTAGCACAAATATCTGAAGAAAGGCCAAACATTTCCTCAAGAAGCGAAAATGCCATGAGGAATTAAGACTTATCTCAGGGAATTTATATATTCATAAACCTCACAAAATGTAGCTTACTCATTTTTTTTTTTTTTTTTTTTTTTTTTTGTAAAATCAAATAATTTAATTTTATAATAATTTGATTTTTAATTGATTTAATAATTTAATTTTATAATTAAAAACAAATTCAGTTACAGATATTCAGTGGTATTTCAAATTTACAGTGAAGTGCATGCCCTGTCTGCTTTTTTTAGCACTCAATTCGATAAAAGGCATTATGCAAATTAGGTAATGAGTGCAAATGCATGCACAAATTTTGTGATGAATCAGGACTCTAGACAGCGAATGAAACGGTCGCAAATGCAAATGCAAAAAAAATACACGACAATAATTGAAAATCTCGGAAAAACTGATATAATCTTGTTAGTGTGTGCAAATGTGTTTACCACACACATAAACACAGCATAAGTTTGGATGTCAAATTTGCAGGAAAGATTACTCTTATGAACCCATTATTTGAAATGACCCAGTCTAAAAGATTCATGAAACAGCCTCAAAACTTACAAGTGCGATAATGATTTGAATTCTTTTTAGTGACTGGCTGTTAAAGTTGGCATGAAACGGAAGTTGGGATAGTCTTTTCTTCCTTATGGTGATGTATATCCAAGTGAAACGGCTTCTCGAACAAGAAAAATACTTCATTTTGTCCATCAGGAATTGACTGGATCATCGAGGTTTGCTATTACTAAAAAAAAATAATGATGTGCACAGATAAAACTGTAAGAGAAACTTTGTTCAGGTGACATGTTGGTAGTGGAACCATAACCAACAGAATATTTTCCTTTTCTATTTTCTCAAAATGTATTTTTCTTTTTTTTTTTTCTTTTTTAAATCACTAGGAATTGCACACCCTGTCTGTTGTTTAGTACTCAATTTGATGCAAATCAGGTAATGAGTGCAAATATAGGTAAAGGTTTTGTGTAATTTTGACAAAAATGGTCGCAAAAAAAAAAAAAAAATAATAAAAAATAAATGTGTAACAATAATTGAAAACCTAGTCTATAGATCTTTGTTTGGGTGACATGTTGGAATCATAATCAACACATTTTAGCACTACAATGGAACAAACTTAGAAAATAGCAAATAGAAAAAAACGCCCTAATTTATATAACTTATTTGTCATAGTCTACTATACTACTAGGTGACCGTTTTAAAAGCTAAAAAAAAAAAAGAAGCTCAAATAACTGTTTAACAATTTCGCCTCTTTCACTTTAAAACACCCCTCTCGCACACATATACACAGTCGCTCTTTCACACACTGTCACTTTCCTCTAACCTTCTTCTAAAATAATGTTATCTGTTACAAGGCGGCAGCCGGCACCCAATCTGCATGTAAATGTCAAGTCATTTTGCACTTTAATGAGAAGGACAGAGAATATCCTCTTTCCAAGCATGTCACGGCTGAGGGCCGTTCGTCAAACGCTTTCATCGATCTCAACCAGTGTGAGCGGCAGTGCGACATGGTAGGGTCAAACCCTGTCACACACATTCATCACAACAAACATGCACACCAGTCCGAAAAAAGACGCTTGTTCTTAATCTTGCGGGTTTGGAGAACACAGATGAAACATTTAATGAACGTTAATGAGTGAAGGTGGTGCTAATAAGGAACATCAAATATGTGCGAGAATCAAAAACAGCCTATGTTTAAGTTTATAAAAATAATTAAAAAAAAACATTTTTGTGACTATATATCATCCCAAAAAGAAGAGACTTCAGACATGTGTGAAGATAGTAGGCTATGTATGAAAAATCACACCAGGAAAGGCTTCAAATTTGAAGGTTTTAATTTTAGAGTGGAATGAAAATAGATTGGGCTGAAATGATGTGATAATTTGAAAAACATTTGAAGAGATGTTGATGAAAGAAGCTGTGCCCACATCCTTTCCTGATGTGTTTCTCTCTCTCTCTCTCTCTCTCTCTTTCTGCAAGTCTGTACATATTAATTTATAAGCTTGTCAATTTAACATGCTAATTTAGTGTGATTAATTAATGCACTTAATCATAGCCCTTGAACCGTACATATGATGCATTTTTCTACGATACGAGCAAATCAAACCTGAAGTATCACCTTCCTATTTCCGTACATTCGCAGTCAGCACCCCAGCTGCTACAACAGGCAACAAGCAGGCAAACCACACTTACAGAGAACAGATTGCAAAGAACAAGTCAGAAGTCGATCACATGGTCACGTTATTGCAAAGACAGCTGGATGGAGCACGACAGAGTGGAACAGAATGTAAGCGTTTTCCAAAGTCTGTCTGTCTGTCTGTCTGTCTCTCTATCTCTCTATCTATCTATCTATCTATATATATATATATATCTCGATCTTTGATTTTCAGTGGCAAAGCAGCATTAGCCAGAAAGGCCAAGTAACTTTCTAATCATCAAAGAATTCTGCAACAAATGTATCAAGGTTTCCACAAAAATATTAATCAGAAAAAATGTTTCGCCATCACAGAAATGTTAAAATATATTAGAGTTTTTCTAAGTCGCTTTAGTGCATTTCTCAAATCATCCTTAAAATTTGCAAAACAGTAAGTTAATTTCGTACAAACACCACCACAAATTGGATTACCTGCAAATGTGTGTATCTTTCTCAGAATCCTTAGCTCATCTCTCAAAATCAAGTTTTTATATCAGTGAACATATCAGTGCTATTAAAATGACAAGACCTTGCGTCATTTTTCACGAACAAGAAAAATGTTTAGCCATGTTGTCAATATAACAGTGTACTCTCAGTATTTTCAGATGTAAACTAGCTACAATTCTGATGACAGTGATTGAAAATTCACAAGACTGCACTTCTTCTGTATTGCATATATCAATTTTAACAGTACAAATTGACACATTACAGTATATGGAAGAATGATTGCAAGACACTGGACAGGATTCACAGTTACGCTTTTAAAGTTGGTCTGTCAACAATTACAATTTCATTGCGATATATAAAAGAAACAGACAAGACTATATACAGTGGTCGTCAGAATTATTGGCACCCTTGGTAAATATGATCAAAGATAACTATAAAAATAAATCTGCATTGTTTATCCTTTTGATCTTTAATTCATAAAATTAGCAAAAATCTAACCTTTCTTTGAAGGAAAAGAATTGAAAGTGGGATGAAACTCACATTACGAAATAAATGTTTTTCTCCAAAACACATTGGCCACAATTATTGGCACCCCTAGGATTTTTTATGAGTAAAATGTCTCTGAAGTATATTCCCATTCATATTTACAATTTTTTTTAGCACACCAGGGTGATCATGAACATGAAATTGTCCAGCCATGACTTCCTGTTCCACAGGAGTATAAACATGAGGAAACACAAAAGCCAAATTCCCTTAATCATTCATCACAATGAGTAAAACCAAAGAATATAGTTCTGATGTGCATCAAAAGATTGTTGAGCTTCACAAAATAGAAAGTGGCTGTAAGAAAATAGCTAAAGCATTGAAAATCCCCATTTCCACCATCAGGGCAATAATTAAGAAGTTCCAAACAACTAAAGATGATACAAATCTGCCTGGAAAAGGACGTGTGTCTATAGCGTCCTAACACCTGGTGAGGAGGAAAGTTTGAGTGGCCAAAGACTCTCCAAGGATCACAGCTGGAGAATTGCAGAGATTAGTTGAGTCTTGAGTCTCAGAAAGCGGTAACGCTTTAGATTACAGCCCGGAAAGTACTGCGTAATTAAAATGAATTTAATTACATCCCCACAATTTGTTCGGGAGGGTTTCAAGAAAAATCCTCTGCTCTTATCCAGAAACAATCTCCAGCATATTCAGTTGTCAGACATAACTAGAACTTCAAACTGGACCGGTTTCTATGGTCAGATGAAACTAAAAAAAGAGCTTTTTGGCAGCAAACCCACCAGATGGGTCTTTTGCACACATGGATAAAAAGTACCCCATGCCCACGGTTAAATATACTGCTGGATCTTTAATGTTGTGGGCCTATTTTTCTGCTGGAGGTCCTGGTCATCTTGTTCAGATACATGGTATCATGGATTCTATCAAATACTAACAGATAAAAATCAAAACCTGACCACTTCTGTTAGAAATCCAATAATGGGCCGTAGCTGGATCTTCCATCAGGACAATGATCCAAAACAAACATCAAAACCAACACAAAAATGTGTCACTTGAATCAAAAGAAGCTTCTGCCATGGCCATCCCAGTCCCCTGACCTGAACCCTAAAGAAAATGAGTGGAGTGAACTGAAGAGAAGAAGCACCAACATGGAGCTGGGAATCTGAAGGATCTGTATAGATTCTGCATGAAGGAATGGTCTCTGATCTCTTGTCAGGTGTTCTCCAAACTCATCAGGTATTATAGGTGAAGACTCAGAGCTGTTCTCTTGGCAAAAGGAGGTTGCAAAAAGTACTGAATAAAAGGGTGCCAATAATTGTGGCCAACATGTTTTGGAGAAACACATTTATTTCATAATGTGATTTTCCTCCCACTTTCAATTCTTTTCCTTCAATGAAAGGTTATATTTTTGCCAATTTTATGAATTAAAGATCAAAAGGATAAATAATGCAGATTTATTTTTATAGTCATCTTTGATCATATTTACCAAGGGTGCCAATAATTCTGACCACCACTGTACACATACATTGTATATATGCAAACGTGTATGCGAGTGATAGTATGTATCTGTATAAAGTTTATTTTGTCTACAATATACTGCAAGTGTAATATGCTACTGTAAGTGTAAAAATGCTACTGTAAGTGTAAAAATGCTACTGTAATATGAACCATTACACCCTTAAAAATAAAGGTTCTTCAATGGTTCAAAACTTTCAAATGCTTCAAACTTTCTTTATGTCAATACATTTTTATTTTTTATTTTGTGGGTTCTACAGTCAAGCTAAACAGTTCTTTGTAGATTAAAGAAGTTCTTGGTGTTTAATGATGCACCTTTCAACACGCTTCAGTCATTGTAAGGTCACGATTGAGAACGTGGTCTTCTATAGTGCTCCTTATTTCATCAGAAACATGCCTACATCCCTTGTCTTATCTACGTCTTCCTCTGTTTTGCCTCCCTACCCTTCCATAACACATCCATACTCCTCTTTATCTTCCTGGCTGTTGACTCTGTTTGTTTCCTTGTTGTTCTTCCATTGTCAGAAATTGTAACTGTTTGTTGTGCTCTGTCTATGCTTTCCAACTGAAGATTCATGACATGCATCTCTGAGCTGTTTTAGAGAACTGGTTGGGTCATTGGTTGATCTAATGCTTTACATTCCCCTGAATACATTAGTGAAATTCAGGATTCACCTGTACAATTCATCAAATCTTACCGACCCTGATCTTTTGAACGGTGGTATATGTCAATAAATGATATGGGGAAAAAACAATAATTTCAGTTGTAAATTTACTTTTTCTAATGTATTTATCTGTAATGTCTTAATTAGGGGATTTTCAGAACAAACATTGATATTGCAATTACATTTATTAATCAACTGCCCCACTATATAATTAATCTGATTCAAATTTTTAAACAAAATTTTTTTTTTTTGATTGATAAGTTCATGCTTATTAAACATCTAACAGCCATTTCATGCTGCTGTACCAGGCGTTATTGTAGAATTTTAGTCTCAGCCTCCTGTCTAAATATTAGAATGTTGCTGCCCAGAGGAATATTTCTTACCTTAAGCGTAAGAAGTCACGAGTTCACCTTGCTCAAATGACATTTTTTAATAAACCAATTAAAATGACATCTGTTTGTCAGATGTATATCAGTGATGGCTACATATTTGGATGCACTTTCTTTTGTGATTTAACTTAAATGATGCTGCTCATGCCTACGCTTACCCGCCCCTCACTAGATGGAATGATAATACCTAATCTAATAAACTTTAAACTTTTTAAAAACTGATAAGAGGAGGATTCAGAGTGAAATAACCTAAGATAACTCTCGGTAGCTGATGTTTTCAGCAAACATGAAGTGAGATCACATAGTCAGATTTTTAAGGGTGCTGACAGCTGTGTTAATCTAAGATTTGGGAGGGGGGAGCCTGCAAAGAAAGACAGTCCTCCTAAATAAGGTCTAGAATCGCCTAAGGGTTGCACTTTTTCCCTCATCTTCCTCCATGATTACCTACAGAGGTTACGCCATGCATTCCCCTCCTCTTACGAGTGTGCCTGGAATGCAAGTTAGGCTTGACGCAGAGGATTATAAGAGGCACGGCAGAGACTAAGGTAGGACTTGGGGAAAAGTGCATGTGTTGTATTTTTTTTTTCTCCTCTTTCTCCTCTCCTATCTCTATCTTCCTCTTAGTCACTCTCTCTGTGTGGTGGGGGCCGAGCATTGGATGTGCTGAGTTAGCTTACGGTAACGGGGCAGAGGAGTCTCAAAGGACCCAAGCTGTGAGGTCAGGACTCTCACTCAAACAAACGGCAGAACGCTGCATCATTACCTCTGCTAATGCTGAGCCGGTTGAAAACCCTCCTCCTCACACAACTACAACTGCAGCATCATGTCTATACTGAAATTGTATAAAAACCCATTCTATACCACCTGCACAAGCAGTGTGTAACACTGCAGCAGAGTAAAGCCCTGTTCTCTCTGTCTGTATGTCACCAGTGGCTGGCGGGGTGAGGTCGCGAGTTAGAGTTCCCACTACTGACTGCCAATGGTAATGTTTGTGAATGACATTTACAGATGTTATTCCATGTTGTAGACAATAAATAAAACAATTTTGCCGCTAAAATGCTTACTAATGCTTAATATTAAAAATGAATGAGAAACAGCAAGTACTCTTCATCATTGTGGCTATTTATCTGCAGCGAAAGCACAAGTGCCAGTCTGTCTGGGTTCACAAAGCCATTCAGAATTTCTATTAATCAAAGAATCCAAGAAAAATATAAACATTTAGAATGACTTAAAATTATATATGCATTAAAATTATAATATATATACCCCTAAACATACAGAATCAGAATCTTGAGTCTTACAGATTAAAAAAAAAAATGAATCAATTGAATCTTATAGATTCATCAAAATGATTTAAAACGCATAAAGTGTTTTCCGTTTTTAGTTGAAAATGGTGTGTGTAAACGGCTCCTAAAGTATACCAATAATTTGCTTAAATGTCTGGATTCAGTCACAGAGGAAGGCCTAATGGAGCCTATGCAATGCAAAGGAGCATCAGTCAGTTGGCGTGACAATCACATAGTATAGATTAATGGGTAATGCTTTAGATTACATTTGACATAAACCTGTTGTGAAGCGCAACGTGAAGCATGACGTAAGCGCACCAATAAACTCTCACGAAATGTCACGCGGATGTCGTCAGTTTTTAGTTTTTATTTATTTTTTAATAATGCTCACAACAAAATACAAACAATAACAGACAATAACAATGAGAAACAAAAAAGACAGGAGAACAGAGACAGTTTCACAGCACGCTTGTGTCACACTTCACGTTGCACTTTACAGCAGGTTTACGTTAAAAACGTGAACTCAACTTTCATGCACGTGCTGGTGACAGTTGGTTGGAAGTGAAAAGATTAGTAAATTATGAGAACATTTCTGGGTGTACTGTATTTTCTTTTAATACATAATACAGAATAAAACATGGGATTCCTTCTTAAGATTCATCAGTGGAAATAATGAAAACAGAAAAAGAGGAATGAGGAGGAAGCAAGAGAAACAAAGAAAGGGACAAAACTTGCTACTTTTAGTATTAACTTTAGTATTTGAAATGAAAAAAAAATAAATAAATAAATGAATAAGAAGTGCTGTAAATCTGTTTTGAATTAAGTTGTTTTTTCAAATAAAGGTTTCAGAGTCAGTGATATTAGATTGTGTATGTGTATTTATTGTACTTACCCTGTAACTACATGGAACAAGAGGGTAACAAGGACCACCTGAATTTACAGCCTGCAGATGTCACATTTACCCTGTAACTTAATGAAACAAGAGGGTAACAGGCACCACTTACCTTGTAACTACATGGAACAAGACTATATTTCCCCAGTATACATTTTTTTTTTTTTTTAAGTTGCAATAGTTTTAGTTTTACTTGAACTGAAACATGGAAGACCAAACTTAATCAGTGCACTTTTGCTATCAATAAATAAATAAATAAAATAAAATACTGTATAAATGCACTGATATGTACCTCATAATAAAAAAAGACTTTATGTATTGGTACACTATTATTACAAAAAGCTACGCAGTGTATGTTCTCGCTAATTGCTCCCAAAGTAAGTACCCCTTGTTACCCCTTTATTCCCCAAACTTTACATATTGTTCCCTTATACCTGCATGTACGTACTTTATAGGTACACTATAATTACCGAAAGTTACACTGTGTAAATTCACTTTAATTACGCAGTACTTTCCGGGCTGTAATCTAAAGCGTTACTGATAAATGTATAAGAAACAATAATAAACTTTTTTTTTTTTTTTTTTTTCTGTAGGCCAAGAATTACTTGCCCTGCCAACATATTCACTGCCTGACCACAAAAGAATGATAACATTTTATTTTTAGTTACTGTATGTATTTTTGCATTTGGTAATAATTTTTTGTTCACCAAAATATTTTTTCTTTCTTTACAGAAAGACAATTTGCAACATGCTGGAAATAATAAAGCTATAATGTAATTCTATAAATTCTATAGAGGTTTTTTTTCTCCCATTGAAAGCAATGTAATTACCACATACAAGGTCCAGAAAAGTTGTAAAAACATTGTTAAAATAGTCAACGTGACTACAGTGGTTCAACCTTAATGTTATGAAACGACGAGAATACTTTTTGTGCGCAAAAACAAAACAAAAATAACGACTTTATTCATCAAAAATATCTTAAGATGAAGATGAATTCATAGTTCATAGTTCTGAAGATGAATGAAGGTCTTACGGGTTTGAAACAACTTGAGGGTAAGTAAATGACAGAAATTTCATTTTTGGGTGAACTAACCCTTTAAGTTTAAGTTCACTTAAGTCTGCAGTGCATAAAAATTGGTACGCAAGACCACTGAATGTACAATTGCGTCTGAAAGAAAAAAATAACAGTTCCATCACTACTAGCCCCTAATGTTGAGCCCTGAAGTGCATTCAGTGTCTAACTATAATTTAGTCTCAGAGGTAACATTTATTCAATTAAATAGGTAAAGATAATAAAGTTAGAATCCACTCTAAAATCTAAATGCAAGCATGCAGTCTTTTTACAGTCCTGTTATAACTTCCCTGATCTGCCTCATGGCTTGCACATAGTGTGGAATTTAAATGATCAGTTTAAATTTATAATTCTGTCAGCATGTGTTCAGTGCATCTCTCTGTTTGACAGACCACTTTCTGATTCATACTTCTAAATCCAAACAAATCTGCATCAGTCCCCTGGTCTGAGCTTTAATAATTCAGGGATGTCGAGTAATGAAATATTAGCAGTGAAATAAATTAGCAGAAAGATTCACTCCGCATGTTGAAGCCTGTCATGCTGTTAGAAGTCACACAGAGAGACCACTTCCTGTCAGTGTTCTGGGGTTGTGTTGGAAAGATGTAAAGACAAGCAAACACTCACACATACTCACACAGGAGTACAATCACTGCTGACGACAGGTATTAATCCAAGGGCTGATTAAGTCATATAAATTAAAATAAAACTATTAAAACACAGAAATGTATAGCATCATATACACAAACATTCTAATTTCAAAACTGAGGTGGCATTAAGCCATAAAAGAAGAAAATGAAGGGACTTATGAAATCAAAATGTATGTTTTGTAGCTTATAGCTCATGTTTGTTTACATGGCTTTGAGGCCATGTATTTGAGAATAAATTTATAAAACTTGGTAAAATAAACTTTTAGCACTCCTGCGGAGGCATTTAAAATGTACAAAAATATCCATGACTCATGTTGTACGTAGGAGACAGACATTTCTATCCAATAAAGTGCTGTCAAGGAAGATAATGTGCTCTCGCTCTAATACCATCTAGAACTAATATCAACTACACTGAAACAATTTGGATTTTCTTTGATACAATTTTCACTCAGTAAATTTCACAAATAATTACACAGACATGGCAAGTAACACAAAGTGGAAAGACTTAAATAGTATTTTTGGTAACACTTTATTTTAGGGTCTTTTAACTAGTTACTTATTAGCATCCATATTACTAGAATATTGGCTGTTTATTAGTACTTATTAAGCACATATGAATGCCTTATACCATGATACCATGGTAGTCAATGGGGGGTGAGATCTGCTTGGTTACAAACATTCTTCTAAATATCTTCCTTTGTGTACAGCAGAACAAAGAAATGTATGCAGGTTTGGAACAACTTGAGGGTAAGTAAGTGATGACAGAATTTTAATTTTTGGGTGAACTATCCCTTTAACAGCATTTTATTGATAAGAATGGAGTGTAAGTGGGATTGATCTTGATGGAAGTAGATATGCTATGCTACTGCTCCCGCATGTGCAAATCATTCTGCTGAAACATGATCAGAATTACAGGGATTACGATACATGCTGTTGCTACAAGGTAAAGTAGGGAGAACCCCATGTAGCAAATCTAAACAGGCGGTGCTAGGGAGGAGGAGGAGGGCTAAATAAATTTCACAAGGTATACAGTATTGAGCTGGACCAGGTTGGGATGGAAATAAATAAGGCTGTGTAGATAGTAAGGAGAGATCGATTGGCTGTGCTGCCGACTTAGAAGAACCGATCAACGAGCCAAGTATATTTGGATGTGGCCGCATGGTCAGTATGGTTTCTACATTAGTTAGAGGTGAGATAGAGGTGGTGGTGCAGTCAGTTGTTTTATCTATTCTGATGAGTCAAATAATTTGTTACATGAGTTCTGTTATTTGTACAGTTATTGTATTTGTATTGTATAGTGGACATCTTCGGTTTCAGTAGCGATGATACTACGATATGTGTTCTAAAATAGGCTCAAAATATTAAACATGTTTTGATATCTTCTGACTGGATGGAATCATAGTCTGTAGCTAAAAAGAAAATAAATAAATAAAAAATAAAAAAATCCATGGAAAAAATGTCCATCATACATTATGCGATTTTCTGTGAAATTTGTCAACGCCACTGCCCAAAATCTGCAGACTGGCACAGACTTTCAGCAACTATGGTCAACTCATCTAGACTGCAAAAACCTGAGCAAAAGTCATGTGTATTCTAGCCTTAAAGGGATAGTTTACCAAAAATGAAAATTCTGTCATGATTTACTCAGCCTCAAGTTGTTCTAAACCTGTATACATTTCTTTTTTCTTCTGAACATAAAAGAAGATATTTTGATGAATATGGGTAACCAAACAATTTATGGACCCCACTGACTTGCATAGTATGGAAAAATACTATGGAAGTCAATGCTGGGGACTATCAACTGTTTGGTTACCGACATTCTTCAAAATATCTTCTGTGTTCAGCAGAAGAAATTCATCCCTTTAAAGGGATAGTTTACCCAAAAATGAAAATTCTGTCATCATTTACTCACCCTCAGGTTGTTCTAAATCCGTATAAATTTCTTTGTATTGCTCAACACAAAGGAAGATATTTTGAAGAAAGTTTGTAACCAGGCTGCTTTGGGCCACCATTGACTCCCATAGTAGGAAAAAAAAAACTATGGAAGTCAACAGAACAAAGAAATTTATACAGGTTTGGAACAACCTGAGGGTGAGTAAATGATGACAATTGAGAAAATTGCATTCGTCAAAACCTTTTTATGGGTTCTTTAAAAGTCCCCCTGTGGTGAAAATCAAGTTTTTAATGTTGTTTTGTATCTATGTGGTGTTTTTGATATACTTTAAGACAAACCATTTGCAAATTCATAAGTCAATACCAATGCTGAGTATTTTCTCTTTAAAACAGCAGTGATCTAAAGACAGTGTCAAAAATGCAGTTTGAAATCGCTGGTGTTTGTGACGTCACAAACTACCTTGTAACCAATCACGTCAATGTGCCAGTGGGCTTTAGCATATCATTAACATCCTGGTTTATTTTTCTGTTGATATGAAAAATCGGGTAGATTTAGCAATATAGTGGATATGTTACGTTGCTATGATGTACTGTATGCCTTTTTCCACTAAAGTTCTAAGTTGTTCAAAGCGTTTCTAAGGATATTGATTTTTAGAAGCAGCTGTCTGAGATGAAGAACAGGAACATGGTTTGTGTAACATTAGCAACATCCATTTTGCAGAGTTGATCGAGTGGATCTCTGAGCTTGTTCAAGTGAGTGGAGGCAAGGCTAATTATCATATTCATAGATCCGCATATACTAAATGAAGCAAGGGTGTACAGTTACATTCAAGCTATTTTAAGGCATGAAGAATTTTTTATTTTTTTCACAGGGAAAAAAAATAAATAAAAAAATAACGCTTAAATATGTAATTTTGGTGACCAAAGATGAGTTTTAAAGGGATAAAATTATTGACTACAGGGGGACTTTAAGAAAAGGAAAAGAGACAAAAAATCAGAGAAAAGACATGAAAAATAAATAAACGACTATACCAAAACAACCCAATGTGATGTATGGAGCGACAGAGGGCTGGAAGGATGAATGATTGGAAGGAGGATAGATTGAGTGATCAAGATGAAAGCGAGGCCTTTGAAAGCCAGCTGCTCACAAAGACTCATCGCATTGGATTTTTAATTCTGTTAATGATGGGGTGTCATCACGGTAGGAAAAAAAACTCTAATTAAAAATCTGCACAAGATGCTTTAAAGAGTGGGCGTCCTCACTCATTGTAAAAAACTCTATAATATCAAAGAAATATCATTTTGTAACATTTAATAAAGGAGATCTTAAACATGAGTGAAAAGGTTAATAACAGGCTGCATTAATGGGATTCATTCAAGTGTGGCTTAATTGCAAGCTGTGTTCAATAAACTATTAATCAGACGTTATGCTGAATAAAGCTTCTCCATCTGCAACACACTAATTGAGTAGGAGGCATCCCCTGACCCTTGGCCATGGATACTGAACCTCTGAATGGATGGGCCTGTCTTCTTCTTGTTGTGTGGTTCAATAAAGTATCAGTGACTGCAACTGTTGGAAGCCAGTAGCTTCTGCTAGAATTTTCACTATGTTTTAGGAAGGAGACTATTGTTGCTGTGTGTGTAACTACAGATGAACATCTGCTTACAGCGTGTGTGTGCAGTACGGATAAAAATAAGCCTAGATGATTCAGTTGATTCTGTTCCTGAATATTCATTTTGCTAGCGAAGGCACAGTGAGAGAAAAAGAGTAAAGCCTTGTTAATGGCACATGCAATTAAGGAAAATGTGAGAAAATTTGTAGGTTGCGTGTTTTTAATCGTTAACACCAACACATAAAAACGCTCACAAAAAAAATTAAAAAAGAAATGCAACCCACAACTGTGTGTATAATATATATAAAATGACAAAGACAAAGGTTTCTATTTCAAATAAATTATGCTCTTGTGAACTTTCTATTCATTAAAGGGCTGGTTCACTCATTAATTACTCACCCTCATGTCGTTCCACACCTGTAAGAATTTTAATAGTTGAATATTTTTAATAGTTGAATTAAGTCATTATTTTTGTTTTGTTTTTGCACACAAAAAGTATTTCTCGACCACTGCAGTCACGTCGACTGTTTTAACGATGTCTTTAGTACCTTTCTGAGCCTTGAAAGTGTTGATTATATTGCCGTCTATGGATGAGTCATATACCTCTTGAATTTCATCAAAAATATCTTAATTTGAGTTCTGAAGATGAACGAAGGTCTTACGGGTGTGGAAAGACATGAGGGTAATGACAGAAATTTCATTTTGGGGTGAACTAACCCTTTAAAAAATGTTGTTTTCAAAATTGATAATAATACCAAATGTTTCTTGAGCACTAAATTAACATAGATTGATTCCTATAGGATCACGTGACACTGAAAACTGGCGTAATCGCTGCTGAATATTCAGCATCACAGAAATAATTACATTTTCAAATATACTAATATAGAAAAAAGTTCTTTTAAATTGTAGTATTTCACAATATTACTGTTTTTACTGTATTTTGTTCAAATAAATGCATCTTTGATGAGCATAAGACTTTACAAAAACGTGTAGTGTATATAAATAAATTCATATATATATATAATCTTATAATAAGTTCTTATAATAACAATAATAATAATAAGTTCTTGCATCCACTAGGATTCAAACTCTCTACTGTTGTGAGTGCAGTGTCACATGTGCTTCGCTATATGCGTAGCACAGTTATACTGCCTATGTAAAGCATTCAAAACACTTTGACAGCAAGGCAGCTCACTAAGTTTTGGAAAAGACCTTTTTGTTCTATACGTGTGTGTGAGTGTATTTTAAAGATTTGAAAGTATGTATCGTTTGAAGGAATTGCTGATGATGCAACTGAAACAGCATCAAAGCATCAGATCTGATCTCTATCGGATGCATCCTGCCTATCTGTCAGTCATCAGGGACATCCAGAATGAGCTCAGTTCTCATTCATCAGCACAGTCTTTTTGTCCATCTGTTGTCTCATTGTTGCCTGACTCACTTTCCCCACGACACCCCCCATTGTTCAGTCATGTCACCTTCAGTTGGGGAGCGCAAAATCACGATTTTGCCTTGAGCACAACTTGTGCTGACGAGCAAAAGCAGCCTCAACCCAGTTCTTAAAAGAACCGCTCTGCTTCAGGGACAGAGTGTCACAGCACTTTTATCTGTTAACTGCAGGTGTTTCTAACTAATCTGACAGTCTACGGACATTAACAAGCTGGGTTACCCTAATTCTAAACATCAAATGACCAAAAGCAAGCCTAGTCTGATCCGTGACACAGTGGGCAGAGCACTTGCTCACAACGCATAACAGTTGTTGTGCTTGCAGGGATGCAGGTGTGAGTCTGGCCCATGTCATGTCCCGTTCTCATTTTTCCTACCTACTTTGCAGTCTCAATAATAAAGGGGAAAATAAATAAATAATAAAACAAACACACTCATAGCAACCACAAAGCACTTTTACGATCATAAAACATAAAACATTTTAAAACACTATTTTAAAAACAATTTTAATAGTTATTTATTTGTCCTTTACAGGGTATAATACAACTTATCAGGCTTATACATATTTGTGTGTTGTGGATATGTGCTGTACAATACCAAATGGTAAGGGGGAAAGAACAAAGCAAACACAAACAAACTCCTTTCAGCTTCCATGGCCACAGTGTCAATGCTAGTGTATAAATCAGTGAACAAATAGACAGACCCAAGTCCTTGTGTTTCACATCAAAAGACATCTGTCAAGCTTCAGCACAAGCTTCAGGGGAGCACAATATTGTCAGAGAATATTAATAATGACTTAAATGTTGGTCTGCACCCCACACAAAGATCATGCAACTTCTGTGTGACTTTTAAAGCACAAGATAAAATTTTTCACCTAAGCTGTTGCTGCTTTGACCCACAAACACATTTCGAGTTTAATGCCCTGCAAGAAAAAGTAAAGTCTCAGCTTTCTAATAATATAATTATTATGTTTTGCTGAGATCGTATTATGATTATGTATGCTGAGAATAATCGTTTAACTTGTCTTTGGGAAAATGGCCTCTAAAGATTCCAAACCATGTCTTCACAATTAGATTTATTTATACATACAGTACATATAGTTGAGACATCAATATGAATAGAAAGTTCAAATACAGCTTTTATTTAAAATATATTTTTGTGACAATGTAAATGTGTCTTTAGTTTTGTTTTCATAGACTTTTAGGCCATGTTTACACTAGTGCATTTTCGTTTTAAAATGCATAACTTTTGCTACGGTTACACCTGTCGTTTACACTACTCTGGCGTTTTCGACCCTCGAAAACTGAGACTTTGGAAAACATTGCAGCTACCGTTTTAGCTTGAAAACTCTGGGGTTGCGTTTCAGTGTAAATGGACAAAAATGGAGACTTTTGAAAATGAAGGTGGCTGTCCACATTACACTACCGGAACACGTCATTAACAGACCAGGGCTGCATTTCCCAAAAGCATCATAAGCCTAAGTTGATCGTAGAGACCGTTGGTGGCTATACGATCAACTTAGGCTTACAATGCTTTCGGGAAACGCAGCGCAACATACCAGCCTCAATGACCATGTAAACAATAACATGAAGACTGAACTGCAAGCTTTGCTGACGTTGTGGTCCTTTTTAGCAGCCATTGTGCAGTTAAACTCTACATTTTATAATACTTCAGCTGCCTACATGCGCAAGAGGCAACTGTTTACACTTGTACATGCACACCCAGTGTGCATGAACGGTCATGTGACGGAGATCGTCCTACCTTAATATTATTAAAGTGACGAGAATACTTTTTGTGCACCAAAAAAACGACTTTTCAACAATATCTAGTGATGGACGATTTCAAAACATTGTTTCAAAGCTTTACAAACCTTTTGTTTCGAATCAGTGGTTCACAAAAAGTATTCTCGTCGCTTTATAATGTTAAGGTAGAACCAATGTACTCAGCTGAACTGTTTTAAAAGTCTTTAGTAGCTTTCTGGATCTTAAAAGGTTCAGTGACATTGCTGGCAATAGAGGCCTCACTAAGCCATCGGATTTCATCAAAAATATCTTAATGTGTGTTCCGAAGATGAACAAAGGTGTAGAACGACATGAAGGTGAGTAATTAATGACATAATTTTCATTTTTGGGTGAACGAACCCTTTAATTATCCTCATATGCCTTAGTAAGTTCCTGTGTTTTTGGTCCAGTCTCGTCTATGTATGTGATGTTTACACGTCTATTGTTGCGTTTGCTGACTACCATCTGTTATACTACTACCTTGTGGGTTATAATTAAAGACTGTGTTTATATTCTCTTTTCATCATGTCTTCTTCCTCCAACCGTGTGTGATAGAAAAGTATTTACTGTAATTTTTGTTCAATCTCTTTTGTAAAGTCATAGAAACGCTATAGCTAAATGCTATCTTAATAGCCACTTTTGCTATTGGAGCAAATAAATGCAAAAAAAAAAAAATTTGTTGTAGTTTCCATTCACCAATATAGAAATTCACCTAACTATAATGACTTCCGCTTCTTAGAACCCTGGAAATGTGAAAATTGATTAGTTCAGTGCAGACCGGTTCCTTCCTATATCATCCTCCTCCTATATCATCTAGGAAATATCAGACAGGTCAGGGAAAGAAAAACCACACACACCTACACACACCTTCCTGTGTTATAAGCTGATTCTCAGTTTCTCACAGAGAAGGAAATGTCTCAAATGGTGCAGGAATTAATAGAATAGTATCTGCTCCTAATACAGATGATATGCAATCCAGAGTGAAACAAAGACACCTCCATAAACATTACAGAGTCCGTGTGTATGTGTTTTTGTTCAAGTGCTGAACATGCCTTGTAGGCATAAACAGATTGGCGAGAGTGAGTTGATAGAGAGGGAGTTGGTGAAGGAGTGGAAACTGATTTTCTACATCTTTGTGAAGCATCAAGTTACTGAAAGACACTGAATTCTGATCTATAATGGAAAATAGGAATATTCAGAAAAGAATGTGTAGGTATTGAAGCCTTCCCTCAGATAGCCTGCCCAGCAGCGCAGAAATAAACTGTCATACTGCCAAATATTCAAATGTGAGATCACATCAGGCCAGCTTCCATTTTCTTTGCACATATAAGAAACACTTAAACGTCCATAAACAAGCACCCACACCATCCCCACACATCTCTCCATCCAAGTATGCATACTTCCTGATGCACAGAATGCAAAAAGCAGTACATCAAACAAGTAGCACTCAGTATTCATGATACAGTATGCAAACAACACCCAGATGACCTACAGCATCTGTTGAGATTCTGAAGTGTGCCACTAGTGGACACTTGGCTATGCCATGAGATAGCAGAACCGAAAAATTTAATAAAAAAAAAAAATACTTTAAGCTGTCACTGTGGCGGTACCCTTTCAAACTGTAAACCTTTGTATGTTATTTATCCCTAAAAGTTGCATATTAGTACCTTAAAGAAACATGAATACCTAAAGCAGGGGTGTCAAACTCAGTTCCTATAGGGCCACAGACCTGCAGAGTTTAGTTCCAACCCTGCTCCAACACACATACCTGCAGTTTTCAAATAAGCCTGGAGGACTTGATTAGCTGGATTAGGTGTGTTTAATTAGGGTTGAAGCTAAACTCTGCAGGGCTGTGGCCCTCCAGGAACTGAGTCTGGCACCCCTGACCTAAAGTGTACATATAAGTACCTACATGGTACATAATATTAGTAACTTTTGAAAAAGCCCTAGTGATAGCTTTTTTTCTGAGAGTGTAGGTACCACAAAAGTTCTACATGATTACTTGTTTAACAACACTGGAGTAAATTATTAACAAAGTTGTTGTCAATACATCATAGGTCAAAGGGCAACATGATGAATTTAGTGTATGTCCATGACTGCATTTGTGCTGCACACGTGCATGAACTTACATCAATGGATGAGAAGTATAAGTTCTTCATCGAATTCAGTATATAATCTGAAAGTATAGGAATTCGAATGAAGTCCATTGATGAAGGCGAATAAAAATTAAAAACACGTGATTTAGGATTTGATGTTAAAGTAAGCACAGACCAAAGCTGCACTAGTCAGCTTAAAGATTGCAATAAGCTAGAAATTAGTAAAGAATAATGTATAAAATAATAATGTGTGTGTGTATATATATATATATATATATATACACACACACACACACACACACAGGGTTGGGGAGTAACGGACTACATGTAACGGAGTTACGTTATCAGGATAGAAAAATCCAGTAACTGTAATTCGTTACAATTACATCAAAAAAACGTAGTAATCAGATTAGTTAGATTCTGAAAAAAAGGGGGGATACTATCAGGATTAAAATGGTTTCATTTAAAACTAAATAAATCATTATTTTGCCCTAATAACATTATATTAAGTGCTGCTTGATTATACAGTATTTCTGTTGCCAGTGACGACTCACGTGAGCCACCTGCAAATAACACCTGTCTAGTTGAAACGGTGCTGCCCGTGGGGAAAAACTTTTTTTTTTTTTTGCGATTTTGTTTTCAAAGAAGAAAATGCAAACAACATGGTTGTACAGTGCAAACTGCCTCCCGGCTTCGAAAACACTTTCTTTATCAAAGGACTAAAAAAATATTCTGTAATACTATACTGTAGCTACTAGATGTCTGAATATATTTACATATATTCAGGGCTGTGTATTCCCAAGTTGTGGAAATGAGACATGATTACTTAGTTTTAATAGGTTTTAAAAGTAACAAAAATGCTAAACATTAAAATTAAAGCAGAACAAACATGAACAGAAATGTTTGATCCGAGCTTGTTTAGTTTGGTTATGATCTGATGTCACTTTTATATTTTTAAGGTCTAAACAACAACAACGATAATAATATTGCAATAGATAATTTATCAGATTTTTAAAATATTTTTTATTGTTGAGACCTATTCAAAAGTATGGCATGTGTAAAATTTAAAAACTTGCAGAAATTGCATTAATAATTAAAATTAAATTTAAAAATGCAATTTATTTATAGTAAAGTTGATCCCCCAAATGTCTTTCTTTCATTCTTTCTTTTTATATGTGACTTTGAAGTAATCCAAAAGTAATCAGATTACATTACTTTCATATTGTGGTACTTGGCTTACATTACTGAATACTTTTTTATGAAGTAATTTGTAACTGTAACGTAATACTTTTTTAAGGTAACCCTCCTTAGCCTGTATATATATATATATATATATATATATATATAAAATATTAGAGGAGCTTACTAGACGAGACAAGATTTTTACACAGTATTTTTAATAAAATCCTCAGTGACGAAATACATGACTAGAAAAATAGTCTGCAGGTGCATTTGAAACGTTTTAACTAATCATCTAGTAATGAGATGTCATTTCAGTTCTACTTTCTGAGTATGAATTATCATATGCAGTAAAAGACAACAATACACTGGCATTGTAAAAGGTTTTGCCACAAACTCAACTGACTGGCTTCTTTCCTCTATGAATTCATATGAGAACTTTTGACCTCCTAACTGAACTCTTTCCACAAGTTTATCATAGAAATGAAAGTATAAATAAAAATGAATAACAGTTTTTCTTAGTCTTAAGTGCAAACAATAAGCGCAACCATAATCAAAGTCTCTCAGTATTTCAAGTGCAAATAAAGACCAAATATTTCTTCAAGCATGATACAGAGCTAAGAGATGGTTACAACTACACAGCCCAGCCAAAGATAGCTATTATATTGGGAGATATTTGCATGCATCAGGGAGCCGCTTTCAAAATGCAGGGTATTGAAATCGCGTTTGAATGCACACTCGTGTTTACCTTTCGCAATCTTGCATACTCTGTGAATAGGGATCGGCGGTCCTGAGTGCGCATTCTACAAGATAAGACATTTGTCAGATGCTTAGGCTCTGTTGTGCAATGAATCCTCCACCATGGTCTTGTCAGTCATCTCGTCACTTACTCTCGTGATGTGATCAGTGAACTCTGATTCCTGCTGCACTACAAACTACAAACAGTGCTGCAGCTCTTGATGGATGAGCTGGATGGGATTGAAGTGACCATTATTCAAGTGAATTAAATGTTTTGTTTTTGTTTTGTTTTTTATATATATAAAAAGCAACATGACAGTGGAGGCATAATGTAATCGTGGCAGTTGCATATTCTATCCTAATTTCACCCTTACAACATCACGAGACAGTTTTTCACTTTGACAAGAAATCTTGTCACATTTTAATTTCAGGAGATCTCGTAGCACGAGATCTTGTCACACCCCATGTGTGTGTATATACTGTATACAGTACACCCCTCACATTTTTGTAAATATTTTATGTCTTTACATGTGACAACACTGAAGAAATGACACTTTGCTACAATGTAAAGTAGTGAGTGTACAGCTTGTATAACAGTGTAAATTTGCTGTCCCCTCAAAATAACTCAACACACAGCCATTAATGTCTAAACCACTGGCCACAAAAGTGAGTACACCCCTAAGTAAAAATGTCCAAATTCGGCCCAATTAGACATTTTCTCTCCCCGGTGTCATATGACTTGTTAGTGTTACAAGGTCTCAGGTGTGAATGGGGAGCAGGTGTGTTAAATTTGGTGTTATCGCTCTCACTCTCTCATACTGGTCACTGGAAGTTCAACATGGCAACTCATGGCAAAGAACTCTGAGGATCTGAAAAAAATAACTGTTGCTCTATATAAAGATGGCGTAGGCTATAAGAAGATTGCCAAGACCCTGAAACTGAGCTGCAGCACGGTGGCCAAGACCATACAGCGGTTTAACAGGACAGGTTCCACTCAGAACAGGCCTCACCATGGTCGACCAAAGAAGTTGAGTGCACATGCTCAGCGTCATATCCAGAGGTCGTGTTTGGGAAATGAGTGCTGCCAGCATTGCTGCAGAGGTTGAAGGGGTGGGGGGTCAGCCTGTCAGTGCTCAGACCATACGCCGCACACTACATCAAATTGGTCTGCATGGCTGTTGTCCCAGAGAGAAAGCCCGCAAACAGTTTGCTGAAGACAAGCAGACTAAGGACATGGATTACTGGAACCATGTCCTGTGGTCTGATGAGACCAAGATAAACTTATTTGGTTCAGATGGTGTCAAGCGTGTGTGGCGGCAGCCAGGTGAGGAGTACAAAGACAACTGTGTCTTGCCTACAGTCAAGCATGGTGGTGGGAGTGTCATGGTCTGGGGCTGCATGAGTGCTGCCGGTACTGATGAGCTACAGTTCATTGAGGGAGCCATGAATGCCAACATGTGCTGTGACATACTGAAGCATGAGCCACTCCCTTTGGAGACTGGGCCGCAGGGCAGTATTTCAACATAATAACGACCCCAAACACACCTCCAAGATGACCACTGCCTTGCTAAAGAACGTCTCCAGACCTAAACCCTATCTGTGAGGCATCCTCAAATGAAAGAGATGCTTCCAGAGGTCATAGATCCTCTTCTTAATATTGTTAATTTGTCTTTATCACTAGGATACGTAACAAAAACTTTTAAGCTGGCTATTATTAAACCTCTTATTAAAAAACCACAACTTGATCCTAGAGAATTAGTCAATTACAGGCCGATCTCAAATCTCACTTTTCTGTCAAAAATACTAAAAAAGGCAGTATCATCACAACTAGAAAGAAATAGTATCTGTGAGGATTCCCAGTCAGGATTTAGACCGTACCATTGTACTGAGACTGCTCTCATTAGAGTTACTAATGATTTGCTCTTATCATCAGATCGTGGTTGCACTCTGCATTTGACACTATTGATCACAATATCGAAAATCATGTTGGCATTAGTGAAATTGCACTGTCATGGTTCAAATCATACTTATCTGACCGTTATCAGTTTGTAGTAGTAAACGAAGAGATGTCATATCGATCACAAGTTCACTATGGAGGACCGCAAGGCTCAGTACTAGGACTGTTGCTGTTCACTCTGTACATGCTACCCTTGGGAGATATCATAAGGAAGCATGCCGTTAGTTTTCACTGTTACGCTGATGATACTTAGCTCTATATTTCTTTGCGCCCTGACGAAACTTACCAATTAACAAAATTAACTGAATGCATAACTGATATAAAAAATTGGATGACCAGTAATTTCCTACTACTAAATTCAGAAAAAACTGAGATTCTAATTTTTGGATCAAAAACTTCTTCACGTAATAACTTAGAATACTATCTAACACTTGATGGCTGCTCTGTTAAGTCTTCATCGTCAGTTAGGAACTTGGGTGTGCTCTTTGATACCAATCTTTCATTTGAAGGCCATGTTTCTAGCATCTGTAAAAACGCATTGTTCCATCTTAAAAATATATCTAAACTACGACATATGCTCTCAATGACAAATGCAGAACAGTTAGTTCATGCGTTCATGACCTCAAGGCTAGATTACTGTAACGCTCCACTGGGTGGTTGTTCTGCTCGCCTGATAAATAAACTACAGCTCGTACAAAATGCAGCAGCTAGAGTTCTTACTAGAACTAGGAAGTATGACCATATTAGCCCAGTTCTGTCAACACTACATTGGCTTCCTGTTAAACATTGTATAGATTTTATAATCTTGCTAATTACTTTCAAAACACTAAATGTTTTAGCTCCCCAGTACCTGAGCAAGCTCTTAATGCATTATAGTCCTTCATGTCTACTGCGATCTCAGAATTCAGGCCAGCTGATAATACCTAGAATATCAAAATCAACTGCAGGCGGTAGATCCTTCTCCTATTTGGCACCTAAACTCTGGAACAATCTTCATAGCATTGTTCGGGAAGCAGACACACTATGTCAGTTTAAATCTAGACTAAAAATGCATCTCTTTAACCTGGCATACACATAACACATTATCAATTTATATTTTCAAATCCGTTAAAGGATTATTAGGCTGCAAATTAGGTCAGCCGGAACCGGGAACACTTCCTATAACACCAGATGTACTTGTTACATCAGTAGAAGAATGGCATCTACGCTAATATTAGTCTTTCTGTTTATCCCGAGGTTTACCGTAGTCAACCGGATCCGGGCCGTATCCAGGTGAGATCGAGGACCTGCGCCTTGACACGATCACAACGCAGCCCTGAAGTATCAGCAGAGATTGAGTCAACTAGATCATCCATTGTGAAGGCCTCATCGACACAACAGCTAGTGGCACAGTTCCTCAACAAACTGTCTGTACCGCCGTGATGAATATGATCCTCTACTGGATAGAACTGGAATAAATACCTTGAATGTTGCATCTGCCTGACACCATTTTCTTTAAGAGCTGCTGTGCAGCCAAAATTATATACCAGTTATCATTGTAAAGCTGCTTTGACACAATCTGCATTGTAAAAAGCGCTATATAAATAAAGGGGACTTGACTTGACTTGACTTGACATTCAGGATAATTTTTGGATTTGTCCTGTGTATGTTGCTGTGTACTTTAGTATATATGCAGGTCAAGGCGGTTGGTTCAGGTTTTTTTGGCATATCTATGTGGTCCTGTTCAGTATCGCAACTTGACTTGTCTAAAATTTAAACAAGCTCTTTGCTGTTGCACATACTATACACTGTGAATTCTAAAACTTTTTTTGCTTTGATTTTTTTATGGTTGCTTTGGTGGAGCCTACATAAATGTATGAATTATATGAAATCATATCATTTGGTTATTTGATGTGTAAATTTACCTTGAAAAAAGCTGAAAAATACAGTTTTGTGAAAATCACAGTTCAATCTGATGTCAAATCTTACTTGGATATAGGCAATGATGGCAAAATGGACGTGTTAAACAAGATAAATGGTGTATGCTTAATTTATTGAAAAATGAATCTATTGACAGCCCTAATATATATATTATATATACATATATATATATATATACACACACACACACACACACACACACACATATAAATATATATATACATGTATACACACACACACACACACACATACATATACACATTTACATGTGAACACACACATGCACATAAGGTTCAATTATAATTTCTGCTGGCCAAAACATTTTTGCTGTTTCATTAATTGTTCCCCCATATACTCACACATAGGCACAGCTGTGCATGTTCTCAAGGGGAAGTGAAGTGCACCATTATTCACACTAACTCTGACAGGATGGACACTCACTGGGCAGCAGGAGGGGATTCTGGGTAGAGTGACTGTAAAGAGAACGAAAATGCTACTGAACTTTAAATATTCATGAATTCACCTTGAACAAACACAAGCAAAAAAAAAAAAAAAAAAAAAAAAACAGCACTCTCTCTCTCTATCTTTCTCGTTCTTTTATCTCTCGCTTTTCACCCATTCATTCTTCCTGCCCAGTCAAGTGTTATAAATATGCCCTTGTGTTCCTATACAGAAAGCAATGGACTACTTATGATACAATTTAAATAAACAAAAGAGGTAATTAATACATTAGTTATCACTGACATTCTTAGGGTCTCCAAAAATAGGTAATGCAGTAAAGGGCCTGACAACAAAATGATTAAGTTGTCATCTGTCAAAAACAGACAGCATTTCCCATGTTATACTTGCTTTTATACAACCCAGACACATGGAGGTATAATCAGCAAAATCCACCTGACGAACTCCTACACAGCATATGGAGGGTATTTCAATTACACATAAGAATACCAAACAAGCATAATATGTTGCAAATTGATAACTTAAGATGAGCCAAAAGTGTTCCACCATTAACAATATGAATAAAAATATCTGTGAATTCTATACAGATGTAGAGGCAATGTGATTTTCAAAACATGCCATTCATCAACATTAATTAGCTGATTAAAATTTCCTGCCTGGATTTCAGTGTGGATATGACATAAACTGAATCTTCTACACCCACTTTCTTCAGCCTATTGGGAGCTCCACATCATGTGGGTGTATTGCGTGGACTGAAAGCGCTGAAGTGTGTGTATTTCTAAGATGAATATATCTCTATATAATATGACATCTTAATTCAGTGGTTCTCAGAGTGTGGAACCCCAAAGGGTGTTGTGGTCTTTTACGGGTTGCATCGGAGACTGAAACAGTTCACAAATCTTGTTCTCTTCAACACATTCAAAACTGGCACGTTGAAGATACACATGGAACCAATGGAGTTTGTGCCCAGTTACTTCTGCTGTCTTTTTTCAGCTAAACAATCAATATTGAATTTTCATTATTTTTCCAAACTGTTGTCATTACTTGACAGAAAAGGTGGCATAACTAATGTTGAAAGCAAAGGCATTTAATGTTTTTAAATAAAGAATGCTGTTAATAATATAAATGCTGTTGTCTATTTTGTGGTTGAATTTTGGATGCTAAAAATCAAATAATAATTTATGGTTAAGTTTAGGGATAGGCTTTGGGAAAGAAGCATCAATATATGGCTATGGGATCAACCAACCAGCCTAACTACACTTGGCCTTAATATATTTTATTTTAATTTTAAACATCCAAAAGACCAATATTTGGCATGCTCGGCCAACACTGTTATAAAAAAAAAAAAAATTTCAATGTTGTAAACAAAACAAACAATATTGGAGTACATTTACAAGAAAGTACGATTTAACCCATTCTAGAGGAATTTCACATTTACCTTAATTCAGTGTTGCTTTGTAATTATTTGTGAAATTTACTAGCAATTTCTGAGTGAAAATTGTTTCAAAGTAAATCCTAAAACTTTTTTTTTTTTGAAGGCAAATTAATCAAATTCATTGGGTGAATTATGCATATCAGTTGCATGTAAAATTAAGTATAAAGAGCACGGCAACTGAAAACTTGAAATATGTTATAGATATGCAGTGCCAGGAGATCATTTGACTGAACACATTTAAACACAAATGTGGGCCATTTGTATGCTCTTCCAAGAAAGATCCTATTTGTCTCCTAACACTTTTTTATTCTTTTTTTTTGTTTGTTTCTCTCTTCAAGACAGGCCTCTTCGCAGACTGCCACGTCAACACAAAGTGTGGTAACAGAGAGAGACGTTCGCTGTCTGTTTGGATCTTTGAGCTCCGCCAACAAACCAGCACTTAGCATACTGTTGTCTTGACAGGGCACACAGATACACTGCTCGTCAGTGGTCCACCAGCCGGCCTCGACCCAGCAGTTGTGTTTTGGTGACAAGATAACAGCTGCTTCCAGGGCTCAGAAAGACATGCTGTAGTTAAAGCAGATCATTCCAATCATAATTCCAGAACAGAGAATATCAGGTAATTATGTGTGCAACACCACACAAAACTACTGATGATGATGACAAAAGAAAATCTTAAAGGTTCCACAGGGACGAAAAGTATAGGAAAGAAATAAACTTAAAGAATACAGCACAGCATCACCTTGAAATGTGTAAAAGGTGATATGTGATTTTTGTTTCTTCACAAACTGATGATGTTGGGCAAATCTGAAAGGTTTCAGAGGGATAAGCTATTCTCAAAAAAGTAAGAGATAGAAATAAACATATTAAAAAATAAAACACAACATCACCTTTGTTAAATGTGTGAAATTTTTCTTGATGTTAAACACTGCTTTGCTTGCCTACTGGTGCCTATTTTTACTTAAACTTGCAATCAGCCATTCTTCCTTTTTAAAAAGTTTTACCTCCAAAAAGTTAATTGCAACCAGAGGCAGGAAGATTACCTGAAAACCATGCTTAAGTAAAAGTACAGATCCCTTACAGTGAAAATGACTCCACTACAAGTTACTAGTCACCAATTTTAATACCACTTGAGTAAAAGTCTTACCCACGCTTTCACAGACAAGGATTAAAGGGGTAGTTCACCCTCAAGCCATCCTCGGTGTATATGACTTTCTTCTTTCAGCCAAACACAATCAGAGTTATATTAAAAATATCCTGGCTCATCCAAGTTTTATAATGGGAGTGATTGTAGGATGAGTCTAAAACAGTGCATCCATTGATCATAAAACATATTCCACATGGCTCCGGGGGTTAATAAATGCCTTCTGAAGCGAATCGATGTGTACCCAAATATCCTAAATAACGAGTTTCCAGTGCGACAGCCATACGCATTCGACTTGCGTCCAAAAAGCGTTAACTGTGTCATTGTGTACTATATCCTGCTTTATAACGAGAAGTACATCATGTCGTTGTGTACTACGTCGTGGAAGTGCTGGATTTGGCCTCATCATCGGCTGCAGCCAAGACCTCATCCCAAAACCCTTCGTAACTGGCACAGATTTAAAGATAATTACAGTTAATAAAAAAATAAATAAATAAATGACGGACAGTTGCATAAGTATTACCAACATTTTATAATGTAAGCTTTATTTTACCCCTCAAATGACAAGGGAATTTATAGAAATTTATAGTGTTAATTAATTATCAAGTCCTCAAACTCATTCTCTCAAATGGCTTGGGTGTGCAGAGCATTCGCAGCTTATGTGGACTGCAAGCTGCTTGACGAAGGGTGTCGTGGGGATTCATAAACGACAGTGGGGGTTGGGACGCAAGATTCGATAGTTTCAGCTCCTGTAGTGTGTCATAGTGAACGACAACCGATGCCGTATGCGATGCTTCACGACCAACTTTTTTGGTCTGGTTCTCAAGGGAGCACCTGGGGCCTCATTTATAAAATGTTGCGTAGAAACCATCCTAAATTTGATCTTACGATCATTTCTCAGATATGCGTACGTGTGATTCATAGAATGAACGTACACACAGAAAACGAGCGTACGCCTCTCTTTCAGATGTGAAATTTCTAAATCGTAAATGATCTCGAACTTGCACGCAGCTGAATAGTTTCAGTTTACCGCGTTGTAAACAACACCTAATTAATGTCATTTACATATAAAAAAAGATCAACAGTCATCGTCCAAATCCTTAGCGAACTGCAAGAATAGCTTAGATTTCCAAAAACCTGCAGTAAACTGACAATGAAAAGTGTATACGTCTGCTCAGACCCTGACGTGGCTTTAAGCACTTTTCCACGTCAAAGACCGTTTTTATAAATATGAGCGTTGCCGTGGATTTAAGCGTACGCACACTCTAAGATCAAATCTGTGTGTATGCACGCTTTACAAATGAGGCCCCTAGAGATGTTGCTTGGTACTCACACTTTAAGCGACACACTTATCCTAAAGGCTGTCCTCATCACTTTCCACCTGACTGCTCTCCTCACTATCATCTTTTCTCTCGAACATAATAGATGATGATACATTTCATTTTTTTTTTTTTTTTTTTTACTAACATTAATGACAGACAAAAGCAAGAATATTAGGCTGCTGTCACTTTAAGAAGGAAAGCACGGATCGAATAACTGACACACATCAAGTTTCTTTCTCAACTGTTTACTTATGACTCTCTCTCTCTCTCTCTTTCTCTCTCTGCGTGCGTGCATTTCGGGGGTGTGAGGCTGTGCGCACAGATAACAGCTCGCGAGTCCCGATTTTCGCCTTTTCTTCCACATTTAAAATGATTTGAATGTGTTAACTGGCGAGACAAAAACATGTCCAAATGATTAACCTTCACTCTATGATGCTTAAATTTAGCAGTTAATCCGCCAATCACATGCGTGCCTAACCGTTGGACCTTATCCGTACGGATCACGGATTAACTGCGATCCGTTGCACACCTAATTAAAGAACACACTTATCATCATCATCATCATCATCATCATGTTTGCTATCTTACCAGAGATGGGAAAAAATCCTACTCCAGTAAGTAAACGTGTCCCTGTGAACCGGTACTCAAAAGCGCTTCCCTCCATGTTTTCTGGTGCGCATCGTTTATTTTTACCACGCATGCGCACCTGCATAGCACTTAAGCGCACCACTGAATGTATTTTTCCTGCTAGGTGTAATTTTACAATGGAGGAAATATTTGTGGAGCTATAGCAACAATACTGCGTTTATGATGTTTCCTCGAGGGACTACCGCGGAGGGGGAAAAAAAGGTAAATAAAACATATGTTACCTCAGTTCTCTTTTGGAGGGAATCCAAATATCTATGCAATCCAGATATGTGTCCAATCACGGTACCTTCTATCAGTCGATAGTCCCGCCTTTTCGGTGACAGCACCACATGGTTAAAGATGGCACACGATGAATGGTCGGGTAGCAACGTGTAGTCTTACGTTTCTTGTCCACAACACAAGATTTTAGGAGTCAAAATTGTATAATCTGACACAGTGACTATCATAACCAACAAAAAATATTGTGTAATCTGAACCCGGCATATAGGCCTAGCTACTGTAATCTTACTACTAACTTCTCACTCCCGTCAAATCATCCAAATCTTCCGGTTCGTCCTTATTTCTAGTCAAGGTTAAATAATTTCACATCCACATCCGCATCACTGTTTATTAAAACTTTATGCTAGCAGATCAGTTTGACTTGCGAGAAAATTGTTCATTGTTTTAAGATCCCGTCCTGTGAAATTAATCTCAAGAGAATAATTTGTTCACAAACCGCACTCACGAATCAGTGTTGTTTATTTCTTAACCTCAAATTATATATATATATATATATATATATATATATATATATATATACACATATATATACACACATTTAGTGGAGTAAAAAGTAATATAGCTATAACTTGAAAATTAATTAAAAAAAAAAAAAAATTACTCAAAATGAAAATACTCTGCAGTAAATAGCCAGCAAAAAAGCTTACTCCAGGAAGCATTCAAGGGACTTTTTTGCCCTTTAGATAGTGAGGTATAATTGAGAACATGATTACATGAACTAACAATTTGCTGACTCATCCCTTCAGATAGCCAGGAATAAAAACATTCATCATTCATTAAACATAATCCATCTGATGCAGGTTGAAGAAATGTTTGTTTCGTACTGAGCAACAGTCTAGCAAATTACATTTTCTATATTCCTTTCATATTCTCTCTCTCTCTCTCTCTCTCTCTCTCTCTCTCTCTCTCTCTCTCCTCGTTCTTGTAGCTTTGTGAAGGCAACAAGTTGAAGGGTAATTACCTCTTCATTATGTAGAGGAGAGAGAAAAGAGAGGAAAAAGATGTAGCAGTCTGTCAGCTGTCCTGGTCTGAAAGGTCAAAGTGGGAGAAGGCAGTGGGAGAGAAAGGCCAGCAGTGACGTGTCCCATTCAAAAACACACGGCACGTCACAAGTCTTCATCACAACAGAGACAGCTCACTGCACTGCTCTAACCAAACTGCAATTGCAATTCAAATTCAATCACTCTGAATGGCATCTTTCAGGCAAGTTAAATCTTCTATGCCATTGTTCTCACATTCATTCTAATGTGATGGGTGAGTGACTATTTAGAGAGAAGGTCAATAAAAATGCCCTGTTTTTGTAACTATACAATTTAAGGGGGAGAAAATGTGTATTATTACTTTAAAAAACAAAAGATTTTCCTATTATGATTTCAGTATCCAAGAGTCTGCCAATACCTGATTTATCTTATGCAAACGAAGCATTGATAATTACTCTAATGAGGTTAAACTGCGCTGATAATCATAACATCTGAGTTATATGACATCTTTATCTTGTTGAAAAAGACTAAATGTAATTAATCAAAACATACAGAGCAGTCTTATGATGTGAAAGTAGATCAACCAAATTTCTTCATAATCTTCTATTAATGTATTTAATTAACGTAATAAATCAAATGTAATAGTTTTATTTGGGCAAAGCCAAGCTAGTAGAAAATTGGATGAAAAAAGATTCAGTTTGAAGCTAAACTAAAAACAACTGAGAGTGCCAAAAGATGCAGCTGTTATGATTTTAGCAGAGGTAAAATAGGTCACGGAGAGTTTATCTCCCTCTTACACTATCAACCATGTATCAGGAATGTCTCAGATCTGTATCTGCTGAACTAAATTAAAAATGTGCGCTTTGCGCCGTCAAGGGTATATGTGTGTCTCTGAGTGTGAAAAAGAATTTTGATTTTATTTCCTTTCAAATTACCATAAAATGAAATAAAAAAAGGTTATTTAAAAAAAGTAATACTATATACAAAAAGTTTTATATTTTGTATTTTGCATTGTTGTACTGTCAATAGTATACCCACAATTGACCCTTCACAAAGACCCGCCCCCCTTAGTTACTGTTGCTTTGTCCGACAAGCCATGGAGCTGTCACTCCACACGCAGTGAAAAATACATTGCGGAGCAAAGAGGACACTGACAACACGTCGACAGACAAGACAGAGCAGGTTACTTATGGTATTTAAGTCCCAGCTTTCAAATTGTGTAATTTTTTAAGAAATTCAAACAATAAAAACCGTTTTGTGGCTCTTTAATGCGTCGTGACAGATTGCTGTAGCGCCTCAGTTTAAGCGGCTCGTGAACCGATCATCTCTTCTTACTATGTGTGGGGTGTACTCACTTCTGTGAGATACTGTAGAAAGGCCAACTACAGTAGGAGTTTTGTTCCTGTAGCTATACAGGCCTTAAACACTTAGGAATCAGCCTGCCCCCCTTTTTTTCTTTTTTTTTGCTTTGATTGTCTTGTAATATGTTTACATGTATTGTGCTGATGTGTTTGTGTTACACACTGTGAAGATGAATTTCCTCTTGGAGGACAAAATAAAAAATTATCTATCTTTAATCGAACTAAAAAGATTACATTTGATTAATAAGTAAATGAGTAAATACAGATGAAAAGAGATCTAAGGCGCATATTCTGTCAATAATGTGCTTGAGAGTTTTATTTGGTCTTATAGTTTTACCCTTATCTCTTAAATCAATCCTGCTATGTCGTCCTTCAGTCACTGGCAAGTAGAGTATCGAGAGACCTAGTGATATATCTGTTCCAGATGTCTACAAAGTATCTTCTGCAGAGGTTGTAGAGCTGTTGGTGGATCCATCACTGTCAACTGCACAGAATGCCACAGCACTCCTCTTCTATATGATAAATCCTGAAGAGAACTCCAGCATTCTAGCCATGCTGCTGTTAACCAGTGCATGTAACAATTTTTATATCCTTGTGGTCTCTTTTGTTTGTAAAAATGTAACTTGTTCTTTTGAAACAAACTGGTTGCAGCCCTAACTTTGAACACGTTATGAACAGTAAATATAAATTGCTTTGAATCAAAAGCCGTAGATCCTAACAGAGTTCTGTCATTAATCTGTCTGTACCTTTAGGCCTGCCAGGGAATGGTCCTGGGTTGCAACAAGCATTTGAGCCATGATGTATGTTTCTGTGAGAGCAAGTAAATCACAAACAATTTCAGGCACTTCTGCTTCTCAAGATTCAATGCTGCACAACTGACAGGTTTACTGTAAAATCATCAAATTTTAATTTTCATGTATTCTTTCTGACCATCCTGGAAATGTCAAATACATTTCTCACAATGTTGTTCTTCTCAATATCAAAGATCACAAAAAAAGAGAGAGAGAGAGAATTATTTTCTTTTAGGTTATATATATATATATATATATATATATATATAATATATAAATGTTCAATTTCCAACCAAACATGCATAAACTAATAAGTTTCTTTGATTAAAAGAGACTGTCAAATACATAAACATAAATAAAAACGTAGTTCAGAAATTGACTTTGGGTCTGTGCATCTGCCTTTGCCCATGAAGTATTTTGGTCAAACTGTACACACATTAAACAACTCATCAGAGTGTCGATACTTTGCCAACCTATGACCCTAAATGAGAAAAAGTCACAAAATTTCAAGAAAAACCTAAAGGTTAAGGGATTAAATCTTGGTCAAATACTTTTTGCTCCTATTTTTATGGAGGACCAAACCTGCAGAAATTAAAAATGAATAAATTAATAAATGAATGAATATATATGAATAAATAGATAAATAGGTAAATAAATGTGATAATAGGAAAATAAATAAATAAACGACTTAAATATGATTCATTTTTTTAATAAAATTCATTTTTCTTAATTTATTATTTTCTGCTTTTGTTTGAATTATTTCTAATTTTATTTATTTATTCTTTTATTTATTTTAACATTTATTTTATATTTACTTATTTATGCATTCATTTATTTTTATATTCATTTATTCCAATATGTATTTATTTCCAGATTTATTTATTTTAACATTTATTTATTTCAACTTTTTTTTTTTTTTTTTTTTCATATTTATTCTTACATTTTTTTGTTATGTATGATAATTAGGTGGACTGGTCTTGCTCATAGGGCTTGCTTACCATTGGTTCATCACTGATTGAAGCACTTGCTCGATTAGTGACAGGTTGTAGGTCTCGCCTGTTATTCACCTTTTTTTTTTTTAGGACAACAAGGGTGACGCCATTGCGTTCGTTTTGTCATCTTACTTCTGGCTGAGAGGGACCTAAAATAGTCGCTAGCCGTAATCCTATAGCTGTAACGGTAGATTAGATTAAGTGGTCGGAGTGTTGTACTTTACAATTTACACCCACCACCTTAAGACGAGGAGCACATGAGGCAATGGCTGAAGGCACTAAACTTGAAGTGCCCACCTAAGCACCCTTATGTGTGTTCGTACCATTTCAGGGACGGAAAGCCGACTGACGAACACCCTTACCTCGAGAAATGTCTCGGCTACGATGTTCCAGTCAAGAAGTCACGCCGGGTGCTGAACAGGTTGTCAGATTCAGGTAAGCTAACTTAGCTAGCCATGTGCTTGTTAGCCTAAAGTTAGATTTGCGAAGTCCGTTCTATGAATGTGAGATCAGTAACGAGCAGTTCACAAAATACAACGAATCTTGTACTACCATTGCCACCCATATATTTCATATTTACGATAGTACAATGGTACATATTTATTATAGTACATTACAGTCTTACAATAGCTTACATTATTCTTGTAAGTTACAGAGATTGCAGATGATAGCAGGCCAGCTACATCTCTCATTCAGATATTGACCTACATATTAACACTAGAGTTAGAGATTGTGTGTATATGCACTGTCTCGTTTTTAATGCATCTCTCTCTCTCACACTGTTCTGTTAAAGTATGAATGCCATCATATATTAATTCTTATGATGTATTATTACTAATGTAAAAATATGTTTATGGTTATATTATTTCCACAGATGCATCGATGAGCATTAGTGATGCAGTGGACAACAGTGAAGATGATCACATCCACATGCACCTGAATTGTGATGCAGAAACACACTGGGAGGATCCATCTGTCTCTGACCACAACTACACTTCAAAATCACAACTGAACCTGAACCTACAGACTTGGGATCAGCTCCTGATGACCGATAAAGCTGCATCTTAATTTATTGTCGGGTGATCTTGCTTAAAGGTTTGGTGTTTCAAAACCTGGTGTTGTGATAAATTCATAACTGCAAATTCAGGGTTCCTGGAATACCTTTGTCCAGGCGATGAAGTAATTGCAGACATAGGCTTCACCATTACCAATCTCCTCTATGAAAAGAAGGTGAAACCTATCATTCCAGCATTCACCGAGAGAGGCATGCAACTCTCTGAAGAAGACACCACTGACACCAGGTGCATCGCCAAGAGGTCATATGAATGAAAAACTTCAAAATCCTTTCTTACAACAGTTCCAATTAACCTCACCCCTAAAATTCATAAAATTTAGAGAATTTGCCCTGTGTAAACTTCTAAGCAACATAATTTCTGATGTAGAGGATGAATAAGTGAAGATTTGTAGGTGCGTTCCACGTCTGTCTGTGCTGTGGTTTTGATTTGACTAATCAGTGTAAATAGTGTATGTAGTTATTTTTATAAACTTTTACAATGTGACCAGATGTTACCTATCTGTAAATTATTTTTATAAACCTTTACAATGTGACCAGATGTTATCTATCTGTAAATTATTTCTATAAACCTTTACGATATGATCAGTTGTTAGTTTTTTTTTTAATCTTTACAATGTGGCCAGATGTTAGCTGTCAGTATTTTTTAATAAAACCATATAATGTGAGCTCTTAAAACTTAAAGGAATGAAGTCTTCTGATTTAAAAGTCATGTCAAGTTTGCAAATAAATTCCATCTTGGTTTATTACATATGAAAATTAAATGGTGAAATATTACCTCTACATGAAGGTCAGTAAAAGGTTTCTCTAGCTTCCTGATAACAACAAACACTTACAACTGATTTTATAAAACTTGTATTAAATTATACATTTTCTAAAACAAATCACAAAGTTATCCCTTGTTTAACAAAACTGATTTAAAATAATTCCAGTCTTCTTCACCTGCACCCTCTACATGTTGCTCCATCAACTCCTGACAGTCCCCATAGGTTTCCTCTGGCCACTTCTTCATATCGTCTACCCATGTTAACAATGACGATGGATGGGACAATATGAGACCATCTGATCGTCGTATAAAGTTTTCTCCGTGCTCCCAATTTAAAACATTTACGGCATTAACGTTATTTGTCATTTTGCTAAAGTTACAGCTAGCCATCAACAATCTTCTAACCAACCATCCACTGGGTGTCTGACTCTAGGCATCATCTCCCTAGCGTCTGACATCGACGGTTCCAGACACGATGACGATGATGCTGTGGGGATCACATAAGTAGTTAAATGTAAGTTAAATGTTTCGGCATAACGCGAATAACATTCGGTGAAAATAACTTACAACTCTCCAGCTGCCGCCATTTTCTTTGAAAACTGATCGCCCTGATCTCTATCGCTTAGCTGGCCTGACGATTCTACGCGTGAGCTCTTAACCAATGATGCACTGACCTCCTTCCTCATTTCCATGTTACACACGAAAAAGTAAAAATAAATGAATCAATAAATAAATAAATCTAAAAATAAATACATGTGGGAATAAATAAATCTAAAAATAAATGTAAAAATAATATATAAATATAAAAATAAATTTAAAAAATGTTTAAACATCAACAAAATAATAAATTAAGGGGGGAAAAATAATAATTTTATTAAAAATGAATCATATTTATTTTATCAAGTCATTTATTTTCATATTATCACATTTATTTATCTATTTATCTATTTATTCATTTATTCATTTTTAATTTCTGCAGGTTTGGTCCTCCATACAATTTTCCCATAAAACAAGGTTTTGTACAAATAGTTTGTTCTTCTAACTAAATAAATAAATAAATAAATAAAGCTGTGATATGACTGGGCCCCCAGAGGCCTCAAAATAGCACACCTCTCCTCAACAAGGTTATAGCACAAATAATGTTATGTTAAAAAATAATGTGTTATATGCACCAGCATTTCATTCTTAAGTTTAGGAGTTTGTTCCAAACTAATTATTTACAGTGTTAATCTCTGGAAATTATACTGATACCACCAAATGCAATTGGCACAGTATGAATATGATGTTTCACTTATAGTAGTTATTTTCCATTATGAAGCTGATCAATAAGATCAAGATTTCCTGTTCATTTTAGTGTACCATTTTTTTTGACTGACAAAATACTGTTCTTTGGAAAAATTTGCTGGTTAAAAATAGGTTGTTTATTGGAAATTTATCTTATCAAATTCAGTTTGTTGCTCCCAGCTACCACCTCAACTGGGTTTGTGCCACATACACTTTCAGAACTTAAAAAATGCCATTAAAAATGTGATTGTGACAAGTTTAAGTCTCCCCCATGTAGCCCACAGACCTGAAGAACCCTGTACAGATGAGTGATAAACGTGGAAAGTTGTCTGTCAAAACTACAGTATGTGAAAAGAGGATTTTGGTGTTTTAGTGCTGATTTATTTTTATTTAGTAGACATTATAGTCTTTTACATATATGTCCTCTTTAAAAATTGTATGGTTCAAACAGCAGAAAATGTGTCAACAATGCCAAGATCATGAGATCAATTCCCAGGGAATGTGTAACTCGAATGCACTGTGAGTTGCTTTGCAAGTGACTATCAAATGCATAATTGTAAATGCATTAGAATTAAAATGTAATTGACTGTAAACTCTGTAAACAAACTAAACTTTGTCATACGTTTCTCATACTTGTATCTTTTATTTGGATGTATTTGCTGTTATTCTGTTACTAATGGCATGCAGAAATATTTTTTCATCCCATTAGTCAATAAATCCTTATGCAACACCTTTTGCAACACCTCTGAGTGTGTTTTTAGGAACTGGGAGGATTTCTGTGAGGCTTATGGTGATGTCTGGATTATGAGCCGATTTTGATTCCCAAGGGCCATCACCTTGCAAAAGTGTGTAAATTGTAGAATTTGTGTTCTGAAAAAGCTTTTTCACATGATCAGCATCTAACCTGTGATGTGCACTTGACTCTGACTAGCATAGTTGTGAAATGCCTGGCAGTAAAGACTGTATGATGCAAAAGAAATTGGTAAGCTTGTACAATGTACGTTTTTGCAGTGATCAACTGATATCAGATGATGTGTTTTATGGTAGGCCTACTGGGATTTTATAAAGAAGATCTGGTGGCTTTTAAAAATCAGAATTTGATGGAAACTTTGATACACGAGTTCCCAGGTCTATATTTGTTGGGGAAAGTTTTTTAGGGATGTTTTAAAAAATACTTCATAAAGTGACTAAATAACGTCTCAGGTTACATATGTAACCTGGTTCCCTGAGAAAGGAAGGAGACGCTGCGTCATGGTGTTGATGCTATAGGAACGCTTCAATGTGAGCCGGTGTCTGAAGCACATATCTAAACATGTCAGTCTTCATTTGCCAAACATATGGACGTTGTGACCATAAATAGATGCCTGAAATGCGTGTCATCAGATTCTATTTGTCTGAAGAAGCCATCAGGCATGACCAGCGCAATGCAATGCAGCATCTCGTTCCCTTTTCGGGGAACTGGATTACATACAGAACCTGAGACATTCCCCTTCGAAGTGAACTTCGATGCTGTATCATGGTGTTGACACTATGGGAACTTCAATACCAACTCAGCCATGCCTTGGGAAAAAGCCTGCCCACAAGGCTGTGTATAAGCACAAACAATTGTTGAGCGCAGACCAGACTTGAAGCAGTCCCAGCCGTGTGTAGATATCGAATATTCCAGCTGTTTTTTTTTTGTTGTTTTTTTTTTCATCCCTGAATGAAATATTGAGCTGAATTCTTGTTTTGTTTTTGTTTTTTTGTTTTTTTTAAATTGGTTATACTTTCTATGAAGACCACACTTATAATGAATTATAGCTCCATTTATACTTATTTATAAGCAAGTATTACTATTTTATAAACATATTTATAAAGACTTATTAAGACCTATACTGCATTATAAGAACAGTTATAGTTACATTATTTTTATAATTAATTGTAAGTAATGCATTTGCTTTTTCAATGCTCATGCTCATAATCCATTATACACTGATTTATAAATATTAATTAGTCAGTCATATGGTTCCATGAATGTATTTATAAAGATGAAACCTGCATTGCAATAAGTTTTTATTCAGATTTATTTCAGTCAAATGAGTCAATATATTGTTAATAGCTGTGTTGTGTTCTTATAAATACTTATTGTGAGTAATAATACAGTTACTAATCTCTATAAATGCATTATTGATGGCTTTAAGTAAAGTGAATATATAGGATGCAATTTTCCTAAATCAAATGTTAGGAAATCATGAAGATGTGCTCATTATACATTTTAAGTTGCTTACTTGTAAATGTAACTAATGAACAATAATTCCTGTAATAAAAAATAAAAAAAACAGTTGGAAAAAAAATGTATCTTTTTTAATGTTACATACTTGCAAAACACTACAACAATATTTTTAAAGTATAATTTCAAACTGCTATAAGCAATACCATGCATATGGCTGAGGAGATATAGGAGATATATAAAATTCATGACCTCTAACGCAAACATTAGCCATTAAAGACATAATTAATAACTAACTGGTACAGAAAACAAATATATCTGGAACTCTTTTATATATGATAATTTATAAATCAGTGTATAATGGCTTATGAGCATGCACATTGAAAAAGCAAATGCATGGCTTATAAGTAATTATAAAAATAATATAAATGTATCTATAACTGTTCTTATAATGCAGTATAGATCTTAATGAGGCTTTATAAATATATTTATAGAATAGTAATACTTACTTATAAGTAAGTATAAATGAGCCTATAAATCATTATAAGCATGGTCTTTATAGAAAGTGTTACCAAAATATTTTAAAGAAAAACCTAAAAAGGACCCATTTTCTCATTTTTCTATTTTTAATATTAAATCAAAAAATGACTGAATGAATGATACATGGATTAAAACCGCCATGTTGCCTCAATAGCAGTGGGACCAGAGCCACGAAGTACAGGTGGTTGACCCTCATCCCTCAAGAAAAGGACCAAGTGGGATCAGAGCTTGCGGACAGTGAACCGATCACATGTTCACATGCAGTCATGGCGTCACACACTTTCTATAACTCAACCCTGCCATTGTACCGGTGCCACTGTGCCATATGTTCAAGACTGGCGTGTTTAGACCCGTGCATCAGACACTGGCTCATACAGAAGCTTTCCCATAGCATCAATGCCATGACGCAGCGTAGGTAGATTAAAGGTAGTCTGTCGAGCTGTGCATTATGCAGAATACCTGAAATAGATTATGGCTATATTATGTTATATTCTAACCTCACATTTGTGTGCATATAAAAACAATAATTAAACAAAATGCTTTGAATCACAGTTTGGATGTCATAGATGATGTGCTTTTGAAATAAATAATGTAAAAATATGTTGTTTTTTTTGGCACAAGCTTTAAATCTCTGTCAGACATAACATTAGATTTGTCTGCCTTGTGTCTTTTTAATAATAAAATCCTAGCATATTAATCCAAATCCATAATTATGACTGATTCCTTAATCTAGTGTGGAGAAACAATATTTTCTAGTGTGCTAAAAATGTGTTGAGATTTTTAACTGCCAAACAGTTGGCAGTGGATCAGGCATGAAATAGAGTAGCAATGTATGTTTCTACTCTGCATTGGCAGTCAGCTGTACTATAGCAAGTAAAGTGTTACTTGTCTGAGCTGTATAGCATCGTACCCCAGAATAGACTTTCCATTTGTTGAACAGAAGGTTTGCAAGTGTCCTTGCAATTTCTTCAGATCAAGATAATCTCATCACAGATGAACAAAAGTGATTACTGATGGTGCTATAGTGATGGAAATGTTTAAAATGTCAGCACAACTATACAGATTTTAATGTTTCAAAATGTATAGTTTTCACCAATGGCCTCAATGTGATGTTCTATTCTGTCCCATTACATTACACTGCATTGAAGAAACAAGTCCCCTTCAGCATCTTAACGTGAGGTTCTGTATATCCAGACTGAAACTGTGGCAATGACCTTGTAATCCAGAGACAAGCTCCCTCAGTGATAGTGTCCAGTCTATTTATACTTTCGGATGTTTGTTGTGGTGGAAATAGTGACCTTGACCTTAGATGTGTTAGGATTCTTTTGAAGAATATAGCAAGTGTCCACAGACCCAACACTGCTCTCAGTTTTATTACCAAACTTTTGTTGAGGAAATCAAAAAATAAATATAGTCCACTGTACATATTGCATTTAAAGTGAATACAAGGTCCACATATTTGTATGTTTTTGCAAGAAACGAAGACAAATTTTTTTTCTGTGGATTAATTTGGACAGATTAATTGTTCACTGCAAGACTAGTAATGTGCACTTACAGAGTAAACAGGCTATTTGAATTTCATGTGGACTGCTATTTTCTGAGTAACTGGTATTTTTGATACCTCGCCACAGTGGCAGTGGAAGTGGCAGTTTAGCCACAAAAGTTTACATATTTCAACGCATTCCAAAGCTCAGATCGGATCCAAAAATTTGCTCTTACACATTTATTCGGAACCCCGTACATCACAGCTCACAAGCTCCCACACCCTTCTCCATTGGAAATGAATGGTCTGTTGTTTGTCATAGATAGTGAAAAAGCAGTTTTGTTTTTTTTTTTTGCTCAGACAACGAAAATGTTCTCACAATTTTGTTCCTGAATGAATCAGGATTTTCAATGAATTAGGATGGATAAATAAATCAGTGCCTCAATGCCTTAAAAATAATGTGGCCACCTATTGCCATAACAAAATGCAAAAAAAAATCACAGAAGTGAAAATACCTAGTGCTGTTTTATGGTAATGAGCACTCTTGAAATACTGATGAATCGGATTTAAAAACAAGAATTGTTCTTTGGTTATCAGCTTCTAAAACTTTATTATCAATATTATTTTATAATTATTATTTATCGGTATCTGACAACATTTCCATATTGGTTTTCTCAATTCTCACATTAATGACCCTTTCACAACAAACAGGGCGGCTTCTGGCATAAGACAAGAGATGACCAGATGCTGAGAGGGCTGCTGTGAACTGACACCACAAGTCCCTGGAAAACCTGGTCTAATGACCTCATTTTGATGGCCCAATTTGACAAGTTCCAAGTGCAATGCCATTGAGACAGTGAGTAAATGTTCTTGTTGACATTATCTTCACCATTAGCTTGATATTGTCAGGCACTGCACTGTCCCCTCTCTCCCTCAGCAGGAGCCGATGAAGCATCTTCTTCCAAGCAGTAAAACTGGGGGTCCTTTTCTTAGCACTGCATAGTACTTCACTGTTTTGGTTTAAAAAAGAACATTTGAAGCATTTAAAGGATTAATTCACTTTCAAACAAAAATTACCCCAAGCTTTACTCACCCTCAAGCCATCCTATATGGAGAAATATTAATAAATACCCTGACGCATCTGAGCTTTATAATGGCAGTAAGCGTTACCAAATGAGTATGAGCTGAAGAAAGTGTCTCCATCCACATCAATCCATCATAAACATATTCCACACGGGGGGTGGGGGGTTAATAAAGGCCTTCTGAAGCAAAATGATGCATTAGTGTAAAAAAAAAAAAAAAAAAAAAAATCCATATTTTACAAGTTATGAAGTAAAAAATATCTAGCTTCCGCCATACCACCTACCGTATTCAAGTTACGGTGTCGAGTCAGTTACGCTTTTTCCGTAAGTTCAATAGGGAAGGTGTAGGACGTATTTTACTTCATATCTTGTTAAATATGGATGTTTTTTTTACACAAACGCATCGCTGCACTTCAGAAGGCCACCCCCACTTTGATTGATTGATGTGGATGGAGACACTTCCTTCAGCTCATACTCATTTGGTAACACTTACTGCCATTATAAAGCTCTGAGGCGTCAGGATATTTATTCATATATCTCAGATTGTGTTAATCAGAAAGAAGAAAGTCATATACACCTAGGATGGCTTAAGAGTGAGTAAGGCTTGGGGTCATTTTCATTTGAAAGTGAACTAATCCTTTAAATGTCAGTAATGTTTGTTCACATCATGGCTCTCACTAAATACATCGATCAATGTTTTTCTCATGTATTCTTGTTCTATTACCTCCTTTTTCTTTTGTTCCTTCTTTTTCTTCAATCCCTCTTTCCGATAGGCTTTGTGTATGGCCACCAGGACTGTGCAGATAGAGAAAGCACAATGCTGACCAAGGCCGAGTCATCCATTCATCCTGTCACACAGCAGCAAAGCAGACCACTATACCACGGCTCTGCTGTTTACTCTATCTCTCCACCCGATGGTGCAGCTTGAACGTTACGGTTGAGCAGACGACCTTGTGGGACTCGAAACATCGAACAATGCCAGCACACCCACCAAACACCTTCCTACACACATGCACAAAAACCCTTCAGTGCATTATTTATGCAGGACACCATACAGTGGATTAACAGAACACACACCATTCCGGCTTCATGAAAAGACCAGGCCGAGACAAATTCCCTATCACAGAAACACACTCAACCTCACCAATACAACAGGAAAAAAGCATATCACACACTCTCTGGCACACAAATTCCAAAAAAAAAAAGGTTTAAAGGGAATGTTCACCCGAAAATGGAAACTCACCCTCATGTCGTTCCAAACCTGTATGACATTCTTTCTTCTGCAGAACACAAAAGAAGATATTTTGAAGAACTGTGTCTATACAGTGAAAGTCAGAGGGATCCAAAACAACTATTGACTTTCATTGTACAGACAAACACACATTTGGGACATTATTCAAAATATCTTTATTTTTTGTGTTCTTCAGAGTAAATGATGACAGAATGCTCAATTTTGAGTAAAGCATCCCTTTATACTATTATTTGGCCCTGGCTCTAGATCCCATGGAATCAATTGGAATATTGTAGTGTTTATTGTAAATGATTTATCCATGCTCATCTTTTTTCTTTTTTTTTTTTTTTATGTACCCTTGGAATCTTAAACAAAAACTTTAGGTGTGTTAGACTTAATGCAGCACTGACATTTGAGATATTTTTCAAAATATCTTCTCAGATATCTTCTCATCTTCACAGAATAAAGGAATTTATACAAGTTTGAAACGACATTAGGGTGAGTAAATGATGACAGAATGCTCATTTTTGGGTGAACTATCCCTTTAAATTATTATTTGTCACTTGCTGTAGTTCCCATGAATAGTGAGTAAAAAAATATATATTTTTAATGGAATATTGCAGTTTTTATTTTCTTTTTATTATATGTTTTAACAATGCTCATATTAATTATTATTTTAATTCACATACCTTCTGAATCTTAAACAAAAATTTTAGCCCCCGGTTTCACAGACGAGGCTTAAAGGGTTAGTTCACCCACAAATGAATATTCTGTCATTAATTACTCACCCTCATGTCGTTCTATACACGTACGACTTTTGTTCATCTTCACAACATAAATTAATTAATTATTTTATTTTATTTATTTTTTTGGGATGAAATCTTTCTGTCCCTCTGTTGACAGCTACGCAACTACAAATTGAGCGGTTTAGTCCAAATGTTCTAAAGAGACTTAATCACTTTATATGATGAACAGATTGAATTTAGGCTTTAATTCACATATGAATGTACACATATAAAAATTCATCAACACATTTGGTAAATGAAAACTCAAGCAAGTTTGCTTGATGTGCGAGAACCAATGAGGTTCATTCTCGTGTGTTATGCAGTATGTTTGAGCTTCCGGTTTGTTCTCGAACGTCAGGCACATTCTGTTGAGCTTCTGTTTATGTTCACTGATCAATGTTTATATGTGAATAAGATATCTTATTAGATGGACACGGATTCATTTTACAATCTCTTTATGAACTTTTTGAAGCCTCAAAGTGGTAGTTGCGTAGCAACTCAGATTTCATCAAAAAATATCTTATTTTGTGTTCCAAAGATGAATGAAAGTCTTACGGATTTGGAACAACATGAGGGTGAGCAGACAGAATTAGTGACAGAATTTTCATTTTTAGGTGAACTATCCCTTTAAGCCTAGTCCCAGACTAAAATGCATGTCTAAGCTGTTTTAAATGAAAGCAACTTGCACTGACATATCTTAAAATATGAAATGGAGTGAGTAAATAATGACAGAATTTTTCATATTTTTGAGTGAACTATCACTTTAAATACTCCAGCATAGCAAACCCTCCCCCACTTGCTCCCTTGGCCTTCTACAATTAGGAAACCATGATTGGTTTTAGATTTAAAGAGGAGTGACACCATAATGCACTTATTTTAAGAGCTAAGGGGGCTTTGTTACACAAGTATATGTGCACATATTCTGTCAAAATCCCCTACCCCCAGATGTCTGCAATTTCACCGCATCATATTGAATGTTAAACAGACCTCTAACGACCTGCTCCCCGAGGGACGCTTGACACCAGTCCGTGCATGTGTGTGCATGTTGGTAAGAATGTGTGTGTGTGTGTATATGGGGTTGTGCCAGAGGGGTTTTACACTGGGTTCACCCACTCAGCCACTTAAGACAATGAATAAATAAAGCTTCTGCCTCTCTCATGCACTCTCATCTTAGATCCCCCTTTCATTTAATCCAACAGTGATTCAGGGAACGAGCAAGAGAAAGAAAAGGAGAGGGAGATTTCATTCATGCATTTTTCATGCATTTCTTTTTGTCTTTATCAGCTGAATGGCTCTTTGCTAACAGTAAGAGAAAACCTTTCTTTGTCTCCCATGGCTCTGCGCGTACGTGATTTTGCCTGACTGAACGTTGTGACACATTACACACACAGCCACGTCTTGCTATTACAAAAGAGGCTTTTAGTGACTTTCGCAACAGACATTTACATCTTTCTCGCTACTTGTACTTCACTGTTTGTATTTGACCTTTATCTTTTTTATTTCCATGCAATCTTTGAGAAGGAAATTGAAATGTCTTCCGTTTTTCTTTTGTTCAGTGTTTTTTTTTTTTGTTGTTTTTTTTAAGAAGTCCTCCCTGCAGCCTGTAGTGACGTACTTTAATCCAATACGTAGTGGACACATTTATTTATTTATTTTTTCCAAAACCACTTTAAGGTTAGGGTGTAAGGTATGTTTAGGGGTTAGTATCTGTTGTTGAGTTTGCTCTAAAAAGGTTTGAGAAATTAAAAGCATGCATCCATATCTATATTTGTTTTTTTTTGTTTTTTTGTTTTTGTTTTGAATATTATAGTGTTTATTATAAATTATTTATCCATGCACATCATTATTTTTTTAATTCATGTGCCCTTGTCTTAAAGCTAGCTAGAGTGTGCAGTTTCATAGAGGCTAGCAATAGCAAGACAGCTTTGAAAGCATACGATCCCACCCTCCCATCAAAGTGTTTTCCAAAGCCATGCCTTTTTCAAAATACACGAACGAACACAACCACAGCAGAGTCTGTAAAGTTTCACTAGAGTCTGTTAAAATACCTCATGTCTCAAAGCACATGACATTACAATAATAATGAACTTAACTTATTTACTGTTATTGTTAGAACTCAAATTGGTTTTATAAAGGTGCATTCACACCAAGTCAGAATTACTTTAATTACGAGATTCCAACTTGGAAAACGCATTCACTCCTTTGTAGAACTTAATAATTACAAATTTTATACTCAGAATTTGGTAACATTTTATTTTTATGGTCCCCTTTGAACATTCTGTTGACTATCACTCACTGCTGTTTGTGTGCACTTGTATTGGTGAAATGCAGAGCACAAATACAGAGTATGGGACACTTGGCTACACGTCACTTTCACTTTATAAGTAACGTTGCATCTATGTGTCAACTAATTCTCATTAAAGTAATAGTAGACTGTCTGCTTAATATCTGTTAACTGTTTATTATGATGGTCTCCCAACAGACATTCTACTGACTGTATCTTTGCAAGTACGTCAACTTATTCTAACCCTAACCCTGCAGTTTACTAATATTCTACTAACACACTAATGAGAGTTAGTAGACATTTAGGTGCAACGTTACTTATAGTCAACATAGAATGTGTAAAAGGTACCATCAAAATACATTTTTTGAGAATTTTCTGAGACCTCTGACTTGTACCACCTGACTGCTGCAGATTCATTTCAACATTGATAATGTTGCCATAGAAACCCAAAAGTCTGAGGATGTGAACAGCTCCGAGTAGAAGTCATGGGTTGCCATTGCGTAATTAAGGTAACAGAGTACAACAGTGCCGAGCCACTTTTTCAGCTGTGTTAGTTCCAGAAGCATTGCGAATGCATAATTATTATTTATTTATTTATTTTATTTTTTTGTGAATTAAAAACGATGGAGAAATATAAAACTATTCATTTAAAAACTTTGATTATACTATATAATAACAACATAAGTTTTTTGCAAAATATGCATATAGATTCAAAAATTAAAGTATTTTGAGAGTGTAGGGAGACCGACTCGATTACATCATTTGCAGAGCTAAAGAGATCTTTTGGAGCGTTTTGCTTGTTTCAAATCTGATTAGTAAAATTTTCTGTACAGCATCATGGGTAATATAATTTTTCATCATGAATTCCAATGTTAAACAAAATTATTTTAAAACTAAGTTAAAATAATGAGGGCTAACAGCTTCAACAGAAACAAATACTATTGATTAACAACCTCGTAGCTGACAATAAGGCTGTCCTTAAAGGTTTGTAAGTTGTCGTAAAAAAAAAAAAAAAATCTATTTCCCAATGGAGAAAATTAAAAATTGAGTTTTACTACCGAACTGAATGCAATGAACTTTTTTTTTTCATCCTGATACTTCCACAGAAGATATATAGCCTAAATATTTTTATTACTTATTATTGATTGCTATCAGGATGTGAAGAGAGTTTCAACCAGTATAACAAAAAGTGTTTATGAAAAACATTGCCTACCCTGACCTGAGACACCACGTCACAGTGAAGCATGCCATAAAAGTACAACAAAAGCGATTCAAGAGCAGTCAGCTGGCTCATTCTGCGCATCTTCTCCAGCTGTTTCACAACACAGCTGTTTCACGATTGGCTGGATACATGTAGCAAACACACCAATCTATGGACCTTTTGCTGGGAATTTGATTGACAGGCGATCTAACCAATCATAACGCTGAATCCGCCGTTTTGTCCGACAAAGCAGTCAGGGGAGTTAATAGATTAACATCAGTAGACTTAAACCTGAAAAATGGTGTGTACTGATGTCTTTCCGTGGTTGAAACAACAATCCTTCTTATGTTCATTCATGTTTATTTGATGCTATAATTTAACTAGGAAGAGATGATCAGTTCACGAGCCTCTTGACCTGAGGCACTACAGCAATTTGTCACGACACTTTAAAGAGACACAAAAAATTTATTTGTTTAAATTTCTTTAAAAATTACAATTGGTCAATTGGCCAACGGCAGTCTATAACTTCATGAGCTGAGCATCCATGAGGGTGCCTGCAAAATACGTTGTCTGCTTTTTTGTCTTCAGGAGCCGTTTGTTTTAAACACGTGGACAGCAAAATGGTAAGCGGATCTAGGAATTCGGGGAAGTAGTCAACATTTCCCAAAATCCTCAGACGAGTTCAAGCGATCTGCTGGATTTAGAAGCTTGCTCAGTGGGTTCTTCTGATCATGCAGAAAGCATGTTGCTGGCGTCATCCGGTTCTGAGGTTGGAGAACTGCGTGATGATATTTTGACTGAGTCTGGATCTCCCACCAGCCCTGTGTACAGGGATCTACTGGATATAATGTCCCACGCCATGCACAGGTTAAGTTTCCCCTGGTTGCGTGAAAAACAGGAAGTTGCTCATGGTCGCTTGGACAAGCACTTCCTAGTGGACTATGAACGTCCTTCCCCTGTGAGCCTACCATTTCTTCCACACCTTCATACTGATGTAGAGAAGTCTTGGAAGAAACCATACTCGGCTCACGTCTTTCCTTTCTAGCATTTGTGGAAATGTGGAAGGACTGGGAAAGCACGGTATGTGAAGATGCCCCCTGTGAAGGAATAACTAGCGAGGTATCTTTCACAGGGTGAGGCATCTTCACTTAAGGCTCCCTCCTTGCCTTCAAAGCCATGCCAAACCACCTTGTGGCTTCTGAGGAAGGTGTATGTGGCAGCGGCCCAGGCAGGTGGTGCTCTGCACACCATGGGGGTGTTGCAGGTATTTCTGGTCGACCTGCTCAAGGACTTGGACCAGGGACAATGATTGTCTCCTGAGGTGGTGGTGGAACTGCGCCAGACCACAGACCTAGCTTTCTGAGCCACCAAACAAACATTTGCGGCCACTGGCCGTTCTATGGTGGTCTAGGTGGTTATGGCGAGACACCTGTGGTTAAACCTCTGGGGCATCAAGGAGAAAGATAAGTCTTTCCTCCTGGGTGCCCCAATCTTGCCTTTGGGGTCTTTTTGACACATCCATTGAGACGGTGGTCGAGAGATTCAAGGAGGTGAGGCTGCAATCCGCTGTCTTCAGGAGATTCATCCCCTGTATGGCCGAGTCCAGACCCTCTGCCTCCTCTAAGCCTTCTGACCCATTTCCGGGAGGTTCCTTGAGACAAGAACAGAAGGCTGGCATGGCTGCTCATACCCAGTCATGTCAGAGGAGCAGGGAGCAGAAGCGTCATGTTGCTAAGAATTGGAGGCAGGATTGACGTGTTTGGTACACGTGTTCAGACACCGGTCACACTGAGGACATTCCCCATAGTGTCAACTCCAGACGCTGCAGCTTGTTCCCCTGAAACATCTGTGTATTAGACAAATATTGCACCTAATCAACTTGATCTGTGATAAAGTACGCAAAGTCACTACGGGAAGCAGAAAGTGTTCAACTTGATGTCTCTGTTTTCATCTCCTTCCCCAACTGCAAACGGCAAGTCTCGTAGCCAAAGTTGAAGACCTTAACTTTGCCTCCCCCTTAAAACGACATCTCTTCTTTGATGACATGTGCACTTGCACAAGGATGGGACCTTTAGGCAGCTTGTCACTTACTTTAACTCAATTAGCAAATGACGATCCAACAGTCCAATAAAATCCCGAAAGACACAATTCGAGAAGCCACTCAGACATACATGACAATAGGAAAGAAAGAAAGATCACAACTTCTGTTTTGTGCTGATGTTAACTTGTACTCTGACTGCAGGAACTCTGGGACTAAAAGTCCACTAATTAGTCCTGAGATCCAGTGAGGTGAATAAAAACAAACACGGATGCTCTATTTTCTGTCTTTAATAGAGATGTGTGAGGATACAAGCTCTGTGCTATGTTGTGGTTAAGCCGTGTGTTGGCAGTGCTTTACAGTCTGAAACCATTTGAGATCTGCACAAATGTTCCTGACTTATTTTATAAAATATGCTATGAGAGACGAGTTGGCATGGGGCATTTGAAACAGTCACAAGCATTAAGCAGAATGTATTTTTTAACAACATGTCTGGACAAAAGCACAGGGAGTTGTCACAATAACTCTCCTATTATTAATTATCTCCGCTTGTCTCAGATTTAACCTGAGGCTCTGGTCAGAGGTCTACTTGCACGCAAGCACAAACACACAGCTGAGCCCCAGGAGATGGCAACATGCGTGTGTACGGGCCAATAATTGATCCACTGCCTGAGGAAATGTTCACAGGTCTAACTTTCTTGATTTTCTTTTCAATGTCTTCTTTTTTCAACCAATATATACCATTATTCTCTCTCCCTACCCCTTACTTATGATCCTTTTCTCTCACCCCTCATGTTGTTATCTCTCCTTCATCGGTAAGACATAATGTGACACGGCCGTTCTTAATTAAATTATCAGAATGCAAAATTACACATCAAATTGGATTCATGTCTAACATGCCCAAAAGCCTAGAATACACACAGTCACACACGCGCGTACATTATCTCCCCAAACATCGTTCCCTTGCGCAAAGTGTCTACACTTGTGAGGCCTGACCTTAAAGACATGAGCTAGAGAGAACGCTCTAATTTTGGTAGCGAGGAAAAAGGGCAATCGAACAAGAATAAAAAAACACCACAGGGAGCCCGAAGCATGAGAAAATTGAAATGACGATTAGGAAGAGGATAAGAGGCTCATTTTGTCTATTTATTTCACCCTTTATCCTCTGTTCTTTTATCTTTACTTTTTGTTTCTCTAATTTATATGTTTATACACGTTTGTGCATAACACTATAGCAAAGCCAAAATCAGAGAATAGCCTATATATCAAAATGTAGGGGAAGATTCTCTCTTTAAGAACAGTTATATGCTAAATTGTAGCATATTTAGATATGCCTTTAGCATGTACAGGATAATGATGCATCATATTATTAAGGAAAATAAAAGCTAATTTAGTTAGCAAATTGCCTTTGTGTCATCTGAATTTTTGCAGAATAATCTGTCATTTTTAATTTTTTATTTATATTAAAGATTTTTTAATATAATATTATGAAGCAAATAGGAATTTATGCATTTTGTCAATTTAGTTGAATAATTAATGAAAGACAAATCAGATGTAGGTAAATAAAATCATCTGATCTGATTACACTATATTCTATAAATGAAATACAGGCCTATATTTTTAATTGATGGCATGTCAATACCAATAGACTATGAATTCAGATTTAAAGATTCCACTGGAAAGGTCTATAGATTATGATGAACAATGAAATAACTATGATGTTTGAAATAAATATTAAATATAATTTAATACAATAAATGAAAAAATGAATCATCATACTTATGAGCATTATATGTTGTTACATAAATAAACACATACTACATAATACAAAACTTTATTAATTAATAATATTGAAACAGCATTTGTTATAGAACAAATCTACATGAATTACTGTCTACAAATCCTCCATTAACAAACAGACATTAAAAAACACTTCTAATATCCAACATAAAAATTGGATTGTTTAACCTGTTCAAATGGAATAAATCTCACAAATGTGATGTTCAAATGAAAAAGTCAAGATTAATAAGAGCATAAATATTCAATAAATGAGTTGTGTTGAGGTTAAGTCACATCTTTGGTTGCATCTTACCTCATTTTACATTCTATCTTGAATTAAAATGTCAGTTGCTCAAGGAAAAGGCATATGCTTTATGCATAAATCATTTAAGAATTACAGTAACCATTTTGATATTTGGATTTGTGTAGAAGCTTTGATTTAACATAGGCCAATATATGACCTGTTTCCCCATTCTGCATTGTGAATAGAGGGTATGCATTGATGTCACTTTCCCGCCAGAACACGCCCTTCTCAGCCGGACTGAGTGGCAAAAGAGCCTGCTGCATGACTGGATTTAATAGGGGAAATTGCGAAAACGCGTGTAAAACCAACAATTAAACCAAAGGTTGGACTTGATACCTGTTACAACTTACCAAAGATCCAGTAATCCATGGATATTGACATGCAGCCAGGAATCATGTTTCCAGACATTTGTATGTGCCTGATTTTGACGCCGGGGAAATATATAAAGCAAAGTTGCCTGTGAATGCTTTATATAAATACAGTATAGGTAGGTCTAAATCCAGGTGATCACACATATCAATATTATATATATCATCCAGTCCTAAAACGTTTATAGCTTTTGTCAGTGTTTATTTAAAAACACCCAGTTATACAGAATATAAGATGGTAAATATTTAATTGATGAGTTGTCAATACAATATATAACAATACAATATATAGGGTATATAATTTTACCCCAAAATTCAAAATAGTGACAAAATGATAACTGCAAATCCATGTTTCGCTGTCTGGAGTCCAGTTGCTTCTGTGAATTGCAGCGATTCATTTGCTACTCTTTTCTTTAGCTTTCAGCAGTCTGTAGAAATATACCTCAGATTTCTTGTCAATCTATTTGTACAGTCGATCGCAAAGCTCTTTCCCATTTTGGATGTATTTTAGTGCAGGATTCACGCTGAAAACCAATAGTGCCACTCAGTCTTTTTGCCACTCAGGGGGTGTAACCGCAGTCACTCCGGCTGACGGTGACATCACATGCATACCCTTTGTATATACACATGCTTGTGTGTGAAAGAGCACACACCAATTCCATGCATCTCCTATGTCAGGTGGGTTTTTAAAGGTCTTGTATAGTCACAGCATAGCTATAGGAGAAATGATGGAAAAACCACATAACCAACAACTGCAATTATTATAACCAAACAAAACAACAGAAGCAGGCAACTGGCAGAGTGCCATGTACAAATTAAGTCGACATATAATTAAATTGAACTACTTTGTTTCTTGTGTTGCCATAGCACGAAGCATAAAGCTAGTTTGTGGTACCTTCAGGCTTTAGATGAGCTGACCTAGAAAACGAAAAGCATCCTTAGTGACTGAGTGAGTGTGTGCTCACTGTTTTGCCCTAAAAGCTCAAATTTTGAGCTGCTGACATAAACAGTGCTGGTTCAATCTCAGGTAGGCGATCAAAATCCTCTCTATCACTAATGTGTACTGGAGCATGGTGCCAAATCCCACACTGCTTTAATTCAATTAGTATACTGAAAGTCACTTTGGATAAAATGTGTCTGTAAAATGGTTTTGCAGACTATTTGAACAAAATATAGGGATTTAAAATGTGTATTCCACAGAATTTAGTTTGCATTCACAAGCGAACTGTTATGTGAACTTTCGGTTACACTTTATTTCGATAGCCCACATTAGACATTTTACTAACTATAAGTAACTTTGCAACTACATGTCAGCTAACTTAACTTAAGTATTAATAGACGGTTGGGTTAGAATAATTTGACATGTTCTTGCAAAGTTCTTTATAATATAGAATGTCTGACCATCAAAATAAAGTGCTAGCGGATATTAAGCATACAGTATACTAATACTGTAATTACTAGTTGACACATGTTCCATAGTGAGGCATCAGTAGTGTGTAAATTGTGTACTTTCCTTCTCATTATACATCCTTTAGGCTGTGCTCTCTTACTCTTATTTCCCCACTCATGATGTGTGTGTCCTAAGATTACATGATGTCCACCTATGAAGGACCATGGAAAAAAACTACACCCACACAGTGACCTGGATGTAATTTCCGAAACTAATGGAAAATGTACTAAAACTTGGTATTTAATGAGTGTTTTCACTTTGAATAGTTTGCAATATGGTTCAAAATGAAGGACTTAATTACTGCTCATCTAATAGCCATTCTTATCCAAGCTCGATAAAACACATCCTTCATGTGCGAAAGCATCTGCTCAATGAGAGAACAAACTCCTGTCACAGCCCTTTTAATAGTTCCTCATGTCTCAACACCTCAGGTCTGATTGTCACTTTTCCTCAAAGAACAAATTAAACTGGAGTTAAAAATTGAGTTCAATTTGCCAGATATGTTCACTCAGTGCTGGAGTTTTGAATTGTGAACTCTGAAATAACGATGATTTCAAAGCAATATTTAAAATTCTGTTGTTTTTTTTTTATTTTTGTTAATAAAATTCTAAATGGTAGTTATGATTCATTAAAAATGGTCTTTGTTGTATTATACAATAATTATATCATATGTCCTACAGCAGCGAAATGGTGAATAATTATAGATTATAATGTATTATTAAGATATGGCTACTTTCTTATTAAGTGCTGCTGTGGTGCAGTCATTTGCAACATGGTCACCAATAAGTCATAATTAAAAGAGATTTATTCCTCTTTTAATATTTTATTTCTTATTGCTTTTATAAAACGGTTACCACACAATACAAATATTAAAGCCAAAAATATGTATCAATGCAACTTTCATGAAATAAACTCACTAAAAGTCTTCCTTCTGACGGAAAAATAGTCTCTGACCGTGAACAGCAACAGAAGATGACAGCAAAGATTATTTTTATGAGTGTGTCTGTCAGTAGCAAAGATTTTTACAATGAAAAGACTGAATTGTTGTGAACACGGAACAAAACGCAACTGACAAATGTTTTGACTAGCACTGTCAGTCATGGGAAAACCCCTTAACTATTAAAAGGACAAGATAATATGTCTGACTTTTAAACAGATGTTTTATTATGGACATAGGACTGACCTGAAGGAAAATGCTAAATCTGAATTCAGGTAATAAACTTGCTTACTCCATCTTTTTCTTACAATACTCTTCTACATAATGCAGTAAGCTTCAATGAACAATATCAATTGAGAACATACAGTTTACGTTGCTAAGAGTGGTTACTAAGGGTGTTGTGTAGTGATACACAGAACCGTTGGGTGAAGTGGTCATAGCCGTGTTTTATCGTGACGAAAACACAGCTATTGACCAATCAGAATCAAGGACAGGAACTGTTTTATAATTGACAATATTAAAATATTGAAGTATTTATTATAAATGATTTATCTGTGCACATTTTTTTATTTTTTTATTCATGTGCCTTTGTAATCTTTAATCAAAATAATTTCCTCTCCCACTTGCAGCGACATCTCTGACGTCTAAAGACATGTTTGCTGATGCGAAGGCAGGACAACCTGCCACTCACATGACATCACAGCAATAACAAACCACAACAATCCAATTCCTGTCAGACAAAATCAAGTCCCGCCCTACATTTTTTTCTTGTTTGAGAAGCCATTTCACTCAGATATAGATTACAATAGGGAAGAAAAGACTATCAAAACTTCTGTTTCATGTCAACTTTAAGAAAATACTAAAGTGTAGTGAGGGCTAGGTATTATAAATGAAGTATTTTCCCATGTGTCGCTGTTAGATTATTCAAGCTACAAACATGGAATTTATTTGTAGCAGTGTTAGTCAGTGTGGAAGCATATCCACATGGAGAAACTCAGAGTTTGAATGTACATTTATTTTGTGAAAATGCTACTCAAGTTAAAACGCTGCTTCTATTTTGCCCTTTCAACCCCTACAGCACTGGATGTATAAGATCACTGTCCTCTACACTAATTCTCTTTCAGGCTTTTGAGTGTCTTTTTCCACTATATCTTTATCCAAGACTGAATCAGAGATTCCCAGGTCAGTTGAACTTTTCTGTGTTTGAGATGGATGTGAAAGGTATATTTAGAACAGCTGTTAGGCATCAAACCCAAATGTGATTATTTCATATATGACAATGAGACACCTTATACAAGAATATATGGCTGTGTTCATGTGATTATCTAACAAATGACAGTCCTGTAATATTATTTCCCATCAGAGCTAAAACACACAGTGACAGCAGAGGAGAAAAGTGTCGCCAAGCTTGACAACATGTAATTGCCTGTTACTTCATCTCTTTTTTTGTATCATGCATGTATGTCTTTTACAAAACAGTCATAAAATGCTAACATCAACATGTGTGCATGTGAATGGCTGATTAGTTGTTCAAAAATAGCACCACACACACACACACACAAACATACTTGTAAATGTGGTTTACTCATATGTGTCATTATACACATTTTTCAGTCTTTTCAGCTTGATAATAATCAAGCTCATGAAACTACCCACAAAATACACTTTTTAAGACACAGTGAATGAAGTAAATCAATAAAATGTCTTTTATTGGTTAGAGAACAAAAATAATACAAAACAAAATGCATGAATATACAAAAAGTAAATAAATAATTTAAATAAATATTTTAATTATTTAAATACATATATATTTTTTTAATTGTACATTTTAATTATTATTTTTTAGTATTAGCATTTTTGATAATGTCATTCCATACTACTGCACAGTTAAACAATAAGGGCAAAAATGACATGATGCAATCAGCGTTTGTGCCCCGCACCCACCCACAGACACACACACACACACCCGCACGCTCACGCACAGCATGACATCGACAGCAGCTGGCACAACCAAGGAGGAAATCATCTGTTCCTCGACTGACCGACATCGACATTGTCTATGTTTGACTACTCTGTTGTTAAGCTGAAAGAATGTCTGATATCTACTCACGTGGAAACAGAAATTAATGCTGCAAGGGAAAATAAACTTCACGCCAAATCCAAATTAAGGTCAAGCTATTTTATTGCTGTTGTTTTTAGGTTTGCGTGTGTGTTTCTTGTGTCAAACTGAAGATGATATTCATTTCCCTCAGAGTCCATAGTGGCCCACAACAAATGCCACATAGAACTAATTTTTGTACATATTTTTTAAAACGCGCTGCTACATTTTAAGTAGGAGTTGCCTGTGGCTTATTTTGCACAAGTTTTACTTTGTGACCCTTTGGGGTCATCCAGTTTTCCAGTCTCAAAGATCTAGGTTGTGTCTAAAATCACATACTTTCCTACTATATAGTAGGCAAAAAATAGTATGTTACAAAAGAAGTGTCATAATTTACAGTAATCATAAAAGAGTAAGCAAAAAGTACCCGGATGACCTACTACTTCTGGCGAGATTCTGAAGTGAGCATATGATGGACACTTGGACACACCACGGGACAGGATTTGTGAATGGCAGTGAAGTGACCCAACAGGTCACATTATAATGACAACATGGCGAATGTCGTACATCTGTATTACATTCATACTATACAGAATGTACTTTTTAGCGGTCACAAAACAAAAAAATATCATTAAAAATAAGTAGCTACTCAAGAGAGTATGTGGACGCAGCCACAGTCTCAGTGGAATAAAAAAAATGGACTCCCAACTGATCACTCGATGATTCATTCAAAAATGCTGATTCATTCAGGAACTAAACACCATACTGTGCTTGTTTATTGAGCTGTTGTATAAAGCAAAACAGTTGTATTCAATAAACACAAATATAACTACATGATTGATAGTTTGTTGATCTTTATTATCTTTATAAATGGATATGGTGGATCTTTAATGTCATATTTTATGCAGTGTTATTTTATCATTGATATACTATTATAGTTTTTGTTAATATTTTGAATTTTTTTTTTTATTTTGTGTTTTGTCATTTTTATTAGTTCAAATAAGTCTGTATAGTATTAATTATCATATAGCATTAATTATTAATTTTCTAGTTTCTATTAGTATTTTTTATTTATTTATTTGTTGAATTAGTTTTGATTTAGGCCTAGATATTTTATAACTTAGATTTAAACTAAATGAAACAGAAATGTTTCATTGGCAACTAGCTGAAATAAAATACTTTTTTTTTTTTTTTTTACATTATATTTCAGCTAACGATTCATTTATTTTATGTAACGGAAATATTTTTATGTTTTTAGTTTTAGGTAATAATAGTTTAATAATAGTTTAGTACTTAATAATAACCCTGATTTTGGTTCCAAATTCTTGAAAATTCATTGCAGGAAATATTGTGCAGATGAGATACTTTAATTATACAATAAATAAATGATTGAATGGACTTAATGGCCTAAATGTCTCGTTATCACCCACACCTTATTTGCCCTTTTAATGCAACTACAAAGAGTTACTGCAATAACCCTCTAATAACTCTATAATCCAGTTTTCTCTGTCAGACTCTGCAAAGTGTGGAATGGATTTTTTGTTGGACTGGACAGTAAAACACTGTTGTAGAAACTCCATGAGCGCCACCTACTGGTCATAAAGAGTATCTATGACTTTTTGGCATTCTTTTTATAGGGCCAGAAACACATACATACCCACATACATACACAATAAACAACAACAACAATAAAACGAATATGCTCCTCCCACGTACGTTCTTTTGCCACTTATCTTTAATATATCTTTAATGATTTGCCAAACACAGTTAAGGACACTGAATCAACTGAATCACAACATGAATTGATATGACACATTTATTTGCTGTATGACCTTCACATAAAAAAGTGCTTTAAAATATGAGTCAAATGAATGTGGATGTAACAAGCATTTAAAATGTTTTAGACATTTTGCAAAAAGCAAATCTACACTGCCCCCCTCAGGCCACTAATAAAACTAAACACACTGACGGCTCTGACCCCCATGAGTCTCTTTCAGACATAACAGATCATGGACAAGTAAAAAATATACATTGTCGTACTATAAACATCACTACCCATTATATATACAGCGACAAAAAATGTGCAGATAAAAGAACCATTCCTTTTGACACATTATTATTAAATGGCATGGCACTAAACATCATTTGAGTGGTCATGTGAGATGCATTGCCCATGTAAAAATGAAAGCAAATAAACCAACTGAAACTAGCTCTTTGTGCTTTATTCTGAGATGCAGTAAATGTGATTCTTCCTCGTCCATCAGGGAGTCTAAAGAAAGACTGCTGCAGTAAATCAAGCTTTTGCTGCATGTACACAAACCAATTTCACCACAAACTCAGCACATACGCTTTTTCACACACCAACCTTTCTTACTTCTGTTTCATTTGCACACAAGCACTAAACTGAATGGAAACATCTGTGGTTAAGATTGTTATCTCTTTAACTGGAAACAAAGCAAGACCCTTCCTCAAGAAAAGACACAGACAGTGCACTTCAGTAAAACTCCTTTAAAGAACAACTCTGATGCTTTGAATACATACATTTGTTTTGATTTCAATTAGATTTTAACTGTTCAAAAGAATTAAAAGCACAAACAGAAAAAGGCAAACCTAACATGCACCAGTTCAAAGAAAAATAAGAAAACAAGAGGAAAAACAAGAATGTATCTTACTACAGAGAAGCAACTAAAGTGGGCATTTCTCTTTTACCTTTACAGTTATAAGACAGATAGTTTTAAGATGAGATAGTTTGAATGTTTCCTTGTTGCCAGCTGTTATCCAAACACACTAACCTACTCAAACACATAATTCTTCATCCGCCATGGAGTATGTTTTGGGGAAAATTTATTGAGACTAGCTGTAAAATTGAGTCAGGTAAACTTTGCAATCATTCGGTTTAAGAATAAATTTAATGTAAATAGCTTAACCAAACAGGAAACCAACTTCTATATCCTGTTATTCGGGTCATCATTGTGTGTCCACAAAGGCTGTACTAAAACACTTTTAATAGATGAAAACAACATTGTACTGCTCTGAGGACATGGGGTGCGTTTCCCGTACAACGACGTAACTCGCTGCTTCACTACCGTAGTACGATGCATTGTTAAACAAATCAACTAGCTAGTCACGACTGTTTCCCGAAACAAGTCGCAAACCTGTGGTTTAACCACGCTGGTGAATGATGCCGGAATAACTTCTTTAAATGAATCCGTTTCAGATCGAATTAACGCTAGCTTTTTGCTATAAATTACGGACATGGCATCTGAGGACTAATTCTCATTTTTTCTCAGTTATTTAGCTTTATTTCCAGACTCAATCATAGGCTCATTCTTACGTACTAGAGCACGTACGCACATGCGCACTCTTCAAAAACTGTGCTTAAAATCGGACGACAAACTAAAATATGTAAATGACATATATTCGAAATAAAAGATACACATTGTACAATGTCAGCTTTCTCAAGATAATAATTTATTAAGTCCACATGTCATTAAAATTTCTAACCACAGCTCAAAAGCTGTCGTTCCAATGACACGTTTGCTTATGTTCGTTTGACCGATGGTTTCAGGAAACACCAAATCGCTGAATGTTAGGAATGATGGAACGATGTTAGTTGGCTGTGAATCCCGCACTTACAAAAAAAAAAATAGTAGGCTAAGTCGTTACGTCCATGTAATAAATCGCGCGCACGCTTTATAAAATCGAGGGAACTACAAAGCGTGCACACAATTTACTTTTTTCCTGCATATCATGTGCAGGGCTCCATAGTTGGTTAATTATGCTTTTGGGAAACGCACCCCAGAGTAGTAACAACAGTAACAGAGTGACGGTAAGAGTTCATTAAAAAAAAAAGAAAGTCAATTCACCTTGTAGGTGTATTTAACTAGCCTATGTACTTACATCAAAAAATAAAAATAAATAAAGTTAGGCAAAATATGTATTTGTATTAAACACACTTTGGCTTCTATTGAGGTGGGATTCGGGTAAGTTTAGGGATAGGTTTCATGGTATGGGTAGGTTTAAGGGTGGCTTAAGGTGGAACGGAAGGATCAATTATAATTATAGATGCAATTGCAGATATTAATTACAGATGTATTTACATGCAGGTATTTTTAAATATAAGTACAATGTAAAAACATGTTTACACAATAATGACATTGTATCAAATTATTAATTTAAATGTTAGTACATAGGCTAGTAGTTAAAGATACAATATAAAGTGGGACCAAATATACAAGTATGGATTAATGTATATCTTTTACATTGAGATGTAACGAAAGTACCTTGTATCATTACATGTGATGTTACATGATAATGACCTTTATCATATTTGGAAAGTTTCAGGAAGCACCTCAGTTCTATTTTAGTTCAATCCCCTGTCTGTTCTGACCTGAGCATATGTACTGAAGTCTGAACTCCGCACTCGCTTTGTCTTGCGTTGTTTTTGTCTCCTGGTTTTCAGGTCTAAAGATGAATAACACACCTCTTCATCCTCACCCTGGAATAAAAAAAGAAATTAATGAATTAATGAAGTTGCTTTCTGAAACGTACATATATTATATTTATATGTCTTTAATGAATGTGCGTGTTTGCATTGTTCATACCTCAATGGTATTTCTACCTCTCAAATTTTCTTTTTGATCTGTCACAGCAACAATGGATTGTTTAAATTAGAACATCACATACATAAATGGTTTAGAGTTTTTGCAATGGTTAAGTGTTACATTTCAATTTCTACATTACCATCAAATTTTTTTTGCAGCTTTGCTTATCCAAAGTACTCTAATTGACAAAGATGTTTATCTGTATATTAAATTAAAACTGTGGTAGTGCAAAAGAAGAGTGTCAATAAGTGAATAATACCTGAAGTTTTCCTCTGACAGAGGCAGTACAGACAGATAGAGGAGAGGAGAACACACACCGGACACACACTGAACAGCAGCGTACAGCAGAGAACACAGTCTGATACACGAGGAGTGGAGGTGATGTTCAAGGGTCCAGAACATGAAGTTACTTGCTCTATATAAAATAAACATATCAATATTATTATTATTAGTAGTATTACAGTCATGAGGTGCGGAAGGTTCAGAACAAGAAGTCTATCCAAATATAAATGTATCAATGAATGTTTGTACAAATATTTTTATGTTCATTTTGCTTCTTCGGTGAGAAAGTGCTCCAGAATTACATATGACACAATAATAACTAGCAGAAATGTTTTCTTACCTGCAAAACAGAGACGAGTTATTCGGTTTCCATAATAGTACACTTTAGATAAGGAGATGATGCCTTTTTTATCTTTATATACTTTATTCTCCACTTCTGCACAGTAATACAGTCCCAGATCAGAAACACTGATGTTAGTAATATGTAGATCATGAGAATTACTGGAGCGGTTGTAGACAGAGCTGAAATGCTGAAATGGCTCCTGGTCCAATTTCATTACATCTATTTCGAGAGAGGGTTGATGCTCATGAGAGCAGTTTCTTATCCATACAAAGCGGAAACCAGGAGTTACAGAGCGATCACAGTAGAGAGTTATGTTGTCTCCTGGTCTGACTTTCATCTCCACTTCTGCTCCATAGATTCTGTTCTGACTGAACAACAAAACACCTGTAAATGTGCAAAATAACTTAATAAAGCACTTAAATTTCAAATATGTATTACCATACAAAAATATTCACAGTAATATTGACATTTACATTAGAAAAACTCTCAAAACAGCTGAAAACTTTCTCAAACCCATTTTTTTCTTACACATAAATGCGATGAAAGCAAGTCTTGACCTCTCCATCTCTGTTAGTGACTGTGAATAACTGACACTGGTGAGGGTCTTACAGACATCAGCTCTCATCTGATTGGTTCACGTCAATGGAAAATATTTTCTAAAATGTCTCACGTCACAGAGGGGTTGGTCAATAAATTAGGTTATCATATGTACGTACAAAGAGCAAGAGTAGTATTAACCAATCACTGGTTACCCTAAAGACGTTTTTACTCTAATTTGCTCTGATTGGTTTACAAAAGCAGAAATCATCATCAAATAACAGAAATGAAGAGGGGGTAATACTTTTGTTTGTCTTATAGATATGTTTAGTATAAAATAATTTTGATTCATGCAGATAATCATCGTCACTTGAGATATTTTGTGCTTTACATTTCAGCTGGTTAATTATTATTATTATTATTGTTAAGTTCAGCTGTAAAATTCATGATGTTCCCTGTTGTAGTGGGTACAAACCAGCAACGTGTAAACATGTCAAAACAGGAAACCACAACTCTTATATTCAGACTATGTGACATGTCATCAAACTCTCACTTCACATCTCTTACTTGATCACTGGTCAACAAGCACAAATGTTTCCATTAGATGATGTGTGGTTTTGTGTGTTAGTTAGAGTTCACACATTTGCACGAAGGAAGCTTGCTCAGCTTATCTATACTGTGGTTATACTGACACTGACGGCTGTCCATTGAGCTGAAATTAGCTGAAGATCAATACATCATATGCTAAATTAACTACATAATACACAAATGTGTGTGATGCTTTTTATAACAACCAATAAAGTTGGCATGAAACGGAAGTTGTGTTTATCTTTCCTGTTTTGAAAGATGAACACAAAAAGTGAACACAAAAAGTGCAATATCTTCTCGAACAAGAAAACTTTAGGAAATATAAGTTGGGACTTGAGTTTGTTCATCAGGAATTGACTGGATGATTGTGGTTTACTATTGCTGTCACGGTCTCCATCTGTCCTGGACTCCATTTCCCATCATCCTCCCTGGCCCTCACCTGCACTCACTCCACCATCAGCTAATCACACACACCTGTTCCCCATCAGCACCTCATCACACCAGACATTTAAGCACACCACTCACCTTCCTCAGGGTCTGGTCTTGTTTATATGTAAAGGACTGCTCTATGTTGATCTGTAAGATGTCTAAGCTACTATCCTGTTCCACTCCAGCGTGTTATCTCAGTCTTTGTGCTTCTTGTCTGTGTGTGAGTCTACCTACCTCCAACTGTTTTTCACTCTGTTGAGATCCATCCATCCTAGATCCATGTTTCTGTAAGACAAAGGACCATCATTTTAAGCAAGCAATAGTTTTTTTTTGTTTTTGTTTATTTTTTAAACAGTGGTTGAGTTAAAACTAGCAGCAGGTTGGGCAAACTTTTAACCCAACCGCTGGGTCTGTCCATTTTCAACCCAACTTGGGCTGTTTTTAACCCAGAATTTTTTTAGTGTGTACTTTGTAAAAAGGAACCGTATGTATGATACATGATACACTCTGCTTTAATAATAAAATGCATGTTTTCATACTCCAATTAGTTGAGATTATATATATATATATATATATATATATATATATATATATATATATATAATATGAATGTTTGACAAAAACTTAGTCAAAAAGTTCAAAAAGTCATCATAGTATGGCCCTTCCCTACACAATACCTAAACCTACTCGTCACAGGAACCTAACGTAATTTTAACTTTCTTATACTGTGTGTATGTATATATGTATATAAGTGAGTACACCCCTCACATTTTTGTAAATATTTTATTATATCTTTTCATGTGACAATATTGAAGAAATTACACTTTGCTACAATGTAAAGTAGTGAGTGTACAGCTTGTATAACAGTGTAAATATGCTGTACCCTCAAAATAACTCAACACACAGCCATTAATGTCTAAACCGCTGGCCACAAAAGTGAGTACACCCCTAAGTGAAAATGTCCAAATTGGGCCCAAAGTGTCAATATTTTGTGTGGCCACCATTGTTTTCCAGCATCGCCTTAACCCTCTTGGGCATGAAGTTCACCAGAGCTTCACAGGTTGCCACTGGAGTCCTCTTCCACTCCTCCATGACGACATCACGGAGCTGGTGGATGTTAGAGACCTTGCGCTCCTCCACCTTCCCTTTGAGGATGCCCCACAAATGCCCAATAGGGTTTAGGTATGGAGACATGCTTGGCCAGTCCATCACCTTTACCCTCAACTTCTTTAGCAAAGCAGTGGTAGTCTAGGAGGTGTGTTTGGGGTCGTTATCATGTTGGAATACTGAAAACTGCCCTGCGGCCCAGTCTCTGAAGGGAGGGGATCATGCTCTGCTTATTCATGGTTCGCTCAATGAACTGTAGCTCATCAGTGCTGGCAGCACTCATGCAGCCCCAGACCATGACACTCCCACCATCATGCTTGACTGTAGGCAAGACACACTTGTACTCCTCACCTGGTTGCCGTCACACACGCTTGACACCATCTGAACCAAATAGGTTTATCTTGGTCTCATCAGATCACAGGACATGGTTCCAGTAATCCATATCCTTAGTCTGCTTGTCTTCAGCAAAATGTTTGCGGGCTTTCTTGTGCATCATCTTTATAAGAGGCTTCCTTCTGGGATGACAGCCATGCAGACCAATTTAATGCAGTGTGCGGCGTATGGTCTGAGCACTGATAGACTGACCCCCCACAACCTCTGCAGCAATGCTGGCAGCACTCATACATCTATTTCCCAAACACAACCTCTGGATGTGACGCTGAGCACGTGCATTCAACTTCTTTGGTCGACCATGGTGAGGCCTGTTCTGAGTGGAACCTGTCCTGTTAAACCGCTGTATGGTCTTGGCCACCGTGCTGCAGCTCAGTTTCAGGGTCTTGGCAATCTTCCTACACCATCTTTTTGCAGAGCAACAATTATTTTTTTCAGATCCTCAGAGAGTTATTTGCCATGAGGTGCCATGTTGAAATTCCAGTGACCAGTATGAGAGAGAGCGATAACACCAAATTTAACACACCTGCTGCCCATTCACACCTGAGACCTTGTAACACTAACGAGTCACATGGCACCGGGGAGAGAAAATGGCTAATTGGGCCCAATTTAGACATTTTCACTTAGGGGTGTAGTCACTTTTGTGGCCAGCAGTTTAGACATGAATGGCTGTGTGTTGAGTTATTTTGAAGGGACAGCAAATTTACACTGTTATACAAGCTGTACACTCACTACTTTACATTGTAGCAAAGTGTCATTTCTTCACTTCACAGGTGCTGGTCATATAATTAGAATATCATCAAAAAGTTGATTTATTTCACTAATTCCATTCAAAAAGTGAAACTTGTATATTATATTCATTCATTACACACAGACTGATAGTGGCCTTCAGCTCTTCTGCATTGTTGGGTCTGGCATATCGCATCTTCCTCTTCACAATACCCCATAGAGTTTCTATGGGGTTAAGGTCAGGCGAGTTTGCTGGCCAATTAAGAACAGGGATACCATGGTCCTTAAACCAGGTACTGGTAGCTTTGGCACTGTGTGCAGGTGCCAAGTCCTGTTGGAAAATGAAATCTGCATCTCCATAAAACTGGTCAGCAGCAGGAAGCATAAAGTGCTCTAAAACTTCCTGGTATACGGCTGCGTTGACCTTGGACCTCAGAAAACACAGTGGACCAACACCAGCAGATGACATGGCACCCCAAACCATCACTGACTGTGGAAATTTTACACTGGACCTCAAGCAACGTGGATTGTGTGCCTCTCCTCTCTTCCTCCAGACTCTGGGACCCTGATTTCCAAAGGAAATGCAAAATTAACTTTCATCAGAGAACATAACTTTGGACCACTCAGCAGCAGTCCAGTCCTTTTTGTCTTTAGCCCGGGCGAGACGCTGTCTGTTGTTCAAGAGTGGCTTGACACAAGGAATGCGACAGCTGAAACCCATGTCTTGCATACATCTGTGCGTAGTGGTTCTTGAAACACTGACTCCAGCTGCAGTCCACTCTTTGTGAATCTCCCCCACATTTTTGAATGGGTTTTGTTTCACAATCCTCTCCAGGGTGCAGTTATCCCTATTGCTTGTACACTTTTTTTTCTACCACATCTTTTTCTTCCCTTCGCCTCTCTATTAATGTTCTTGGACACAGAGCTCTGTGAACAGCCAGCCTCTTTTGCAATGACCTTTTGTGTCTTGCCCTCCTTGTGCAAGGTGTCAATGGTCGTCTTTTGGACAACTGTCAAGTCAGCAGTCTTCCCCATGGTTGTGTAGCCTACAGAACTAGACTGAGAGACTATTTAAAGGTCTTTGCAGGTGTTTTGAGTTAATTAGCTGATTAGAGTGTGGCACCAGGTGTCTTCAATATTGAACCTGTTCACAATATTCTAATTTTCTGAGATACTGAATTTGGGATTTTCCTTTGTTGTCAGTTATAATCATCAAAATGAAAAGAAATAAACATTTGAAATATATCAGTCTGTGTGTAATGAATGAATATAATATACTAGTTTCACTTTTTGAATGGAATTAGTGAAATAAATCAACTTTTTGATGATATTTTAATTATATGACCAACACTTGTATATGTCCAATGTGCATATTAATCCAAAGTCACTGATCATTAACAAAGGTTGTTTATCTCTACATTAAAGTAAAACTCTGATAGTGCAAAAGATGAGTATTAATCTGTGAATAATTACCTGTAGTTTTCCTGTGACAGAGGCAGTACAGACAGATAGAGGAGAGGAGAATACACACCGGACACACACTGAACAGCAGCGTACAGCAGAGAACACAGTCTGATACACGAGGAGTGGAGGTGATGTTCAAGTGACCAGAACTGTTTATACAATGTTGATACAAATTTCTATTCTATTCATCTTGCTTCTTCAGTGAGAAAGGTAAAGTTCTCCAGAATTAATCAAGAAATAATATAATAAGAACTAGCAGAAATGTTTTTCCAGAGAAAGACGAGTTGTTCGGTTTCCACAATAGTACACCTTAGATGAAGAGGTCATGCCCTTTTCATCTTCATTTACTTTATTCTCCACTTCTCCACTGAAATATCTCTAGATCCCATTTCCTGAAAAATCTATTACGAGAAAGGGTTTATTTTCATGAGAGCAGTTTCTTCTCTCCTCCGTCAGGTCCTGTCTTCCCTCGTCAAATCCACTGCAAAAGAGAAAGAACTCTGTTACCATTCAGCTAAGTGACTATACTCAGCATGCTCATATCAACCAACTACTCACCTGTGTTATCCTGGGAGCTGTGTTCGTGCCTCTGTCTGTCAATAAACAACCTGTTTTATACTTACCCTCTTGTTCCCGTCTGTGTCTGCCAGAGTGGCCACGAGATATTAATTTGTGGGAACGTGATATTAATTACTGGGAACGTGATAAGTCGTGGCCTCGAGATTATAGGTTGAGGGAACGATATATTTTTCTCGTGGCCAAGAGTTAAATGCGTAAACAACCTGCGCAAACATGGCAACCTGGAACTATCAGAAATGGATAGGCCTATATTTTTAATTAAGAAAAAACGCGGAATTAAGAAGTGATTATATTAACATATTGCCTATTGTTTTGTGTGCGATGCCTTTACTAGTAAGAATACAATTGTAGAGCTCTGCAACAGGAATTGTTACTAGAAAGCATTAGAATTGCATTAGAGCTCTCTAACTGTAATTCTTACTAGTAAGAACTGATTTAGAGAGCTCTGCAATTGAATTAGAGAGCACTTTAATAATAATTGTTACTAGTAAGAACTGAATTATAGAGCTCTCTAATGCAATTGCAGAGCTCTCTAATTCAGTTGCAGAGCTCTCTAATCATAATTGTTACTAGTAATAAATGAATTATAGAGCTTTCTAATTGTAATTGTTACAATTATAGAGCTCTCTAATTGTAATTGTTACTAGTAAGAACTGAATTATGGTGCTCTCTAATTGAATTCCTACGAGTAAAAATGCAATTACGACGAGTAACGCTGGCAACAATTTAAGGTAAAACGGCTTGCCATACACTTTATTAAATAGATTGCTTAAAATAGATCATATGATCAATTGAGCCAAACTATAACAAATAATCCAAACAAATTAACTGATACATTTCCACGTTTCAGTTTTGTGTTCAACAGCTCCAGTTGATCCAAACTTGTATGAGTTTCTTTTTTCTGTGGAACACAGAAGAAGATATTTTGAAGAATGTTGGTAACCAGATAGTCAATGGTAGCCATTGACTTCTATAGTATTTATTATTATTATTATTTTACTTTTTTTTTTTTTTTTGAGATCTATACATAATACTTAATAAATAAGCTTTCCATTGATGTATGGTTTGTTAGGATAGAACAATATTTGGTTGAGATACAACTATTTGAAAATCTGGAATCTGAGGGTGCAAAAAAATTTTGAAAATCGTTGTCCAAAAAGTTGTCCAAATGAAGTACTTAGCAACGCATATCCACTCACAAAAATACATTTTTGATATATTTACAGTAGGAAATTTACAAAATATTTTCATGGTACATGATCTTGTCACGGAGTCACAGCCAACACCTTCCAATCACCACACATCGTCACCAGATCTTCACGCTCCTCCCACTCGTTCACAGTCCCCGGAGTTCTGATCACCTGCACCTGCACCTCATCACCAATACTCCTTAAAAGACACTCTCCCCTTGCACTCAGTGTCTGGTCTCGTCAGACTCTCATGTATACTTACCTGCCACTTACCTTGTCTTCCTGTGTCTCCCTCCGATTGTTTTCCGTCTCGAGCCGTCTGTTCCACTCCAGAACCACACACCCACTTCTTCTCCAGCTGCCTCTGCCAGTCCCATGGCCCGACCAGCGAGGTTCACCGGCGCGGCGGAGGATTGCAGCGGGTTTCTTCTTCAGTGTTCCCTCTACCTGGAAGCCCATTCAGGTGGCGTTCGTCATCTCTCTCTTCGCCAGACGAATGCTACAGTGGGCCCAACCTCTCTGGGAGTCAAACGCTCCCGTAACTGCCTCCATAAATTCCTTCTTCACCTACTTTCGAGAGGTGTTCAGTCAAAGCACCGCAGAACTGTCCATCCATGACCAAATATTCAGTCTACGCCAAGGAGATGAGTCTGTGAGTTTATATGCCCTCCGTTTTCACACCCTGGCAGCCGCTAGTGGTTGGAATGAAACCGCCCTGATAACCGCCTTTCGCTAAATCCTCACGTGAAACAATTAATGGTCGTGTATGACGATACCATGGGTTTGGAGAACCTCATCCAGAAAACTATCCGTATAGCCCAGCGCTATTCAGCATGTGCGCTTCTCACACCCGCTGTTAATCCTCTGCCTGCCAAACCATCTGTCGCCTTTCCAGAACCAGAAGCCATGCAGGTCGATTCCTATCGCCTGACCCGTGCAGAGCGTCAGAGAAGAATCCAACAACATCTGTCTGTACTGTAGGGGAGAGGACCATGTGATCGCTGTTTGTCCCATCCGTCCACCACGCCCAGCGGTGCGTACTATCCAACTGCCCGCCCGCATTGCACCTCTCACGAGAACACCTGTGCATATCTATAATTCCCATGTCTGTGTTTCAGCGCAAGCCCTCATCGACTCTGGCTCCGCATGGAACTTCATCAGCACCCAGGTTCTCCAGAAATTAAATGCACATCATAAACGCTGCCAACAGGATCTCCGTGTACATACTATACAAGGAAAGCCGTTGGGCCGTGGTCACATTCGGCATTTCTCCCCCACACTGACACTCCGCATAGGCTGTCTTCACTCAGGGATCACGTTTATGGTGCTGGAAGGTTCCTTGAACCTCCAACCATCTTCCAAAGTCCTTCCAATCCTCTCTACCTCCATCGAAAGTCCAGATTACCGGGCATTCCAGGATGTGTTCAGCAAGCGGTTGGCAATGCAGCTACCTCCGTACACTTCCTGGGTTACATCATAGACCAACACGCCATCCAGATGGACCAGAGGAAGGTGGAAACCATCCACAGCTGGCCAGTACCCTCAACAGTCAAGGAGCTACAACGTTTCCTGGGGTTTGCAAACTTCTATCGTCGCTTCATCCACAATTACAGCCTCCTCAGTGCACCCTTCACCTTGCTCCTCAAAGGCCGGCCCAAGTCTCTGTCCTGGACTCCATCTGCCCGAGAAGCCTTCCATCAACTCCAACAGGCCTTCCTCACCGGTCCGATCCTGGTGCATCCGAACCCAGATCTTCCATTCATTCAAGCGATGCATCCTCCACCGGGTTCGAGGCGACGTTATCACAGCGACAGGGTGAGCCACCATGACTCCATCCATGTGCCTTCTTCTCTAAGAAGCTATCCCCGGCGGAGCAAAATTATGACCTCGGGAACGGAGAACTCCTCGCCATCAAGTTAGCTTTGGAAGATTGGAGACACTGGCTGGAGGGAGCGAAACAACATCTATTCGAGGTAATCATTGTAACCTGGAATACCTGGGTGAGGTAACACCAGTGTTCACTCACCCCTCTGTCTCCGTCTGTGTCCTGACAGATCTTTACTTAATATCCTAATGATTTAAAACAAAAAATCTATCATTTTGACCCATACAGTGTATTGTTGGCTATTGCTACAAATATATCCGTGTGACTTGTGACTATGTGGTCACATATGGCTGTTTGATTATCAACATTCTTTAAAATATCTTGTGTTCAACTGAAGAAACTCAGACAGGTTTGGAACAACCTGAGGGTGAGTAAATGACCGTTTTCATTTTTTGGGTGAACTATCCCTTGAAAGTAGGTCACACTGAAATCAACATTAGCCTCATAGGAAACACTCAAATATGAACAAAGAAACAGTGAACCACTGAAAGAGCCAGGAACCACCTTATATATGACATTAGAAAATACAACTAACATGAATGTGGTTAACAATATTGTAATAGAATATATTTGTGTGCACCTCAAACTGTACAGTAACTGTTTATATTGTATATTTAAAAGTATCCTTAAATATGAGATGATAAAACATTGGTAACATTCTACAATAAGCTCTCATTTGTTAACATTAGTTAACGTGACAATGGATATGACCTAAAGTGCTGAGTGTCATTATGGGTTACCTGTTTGCATCTTTCAACTACATGGCTATTATTTTCATTAATTGGCCACAAGAATTAACTCTACCTTTATATATTTGTATAACAATGCATTTACTGTTAGGTGTTTATTACCCTGGGTCCTTACACTTACTATTGCACTTATATAATCACACACTTGTGGTTCCCTGTTTTAGCATGTCTAAAGTGTGTGGGAGGAGAACTTACTTTACTTCTTTGAAATGCAGCCCTTAAGTCTTCTGCAAGACTGGACTGAATTACGAGTGAATTGAAGTGAATATTAAAACAGAACAAAAGTGTTTCAGCACCACATACAGTGAACAGCTCCGTAATAACCACATCTAAATATGCTACTAATACTTTGTTTACCGTATTTGAGAATAATATATGGTGATACAAGGACTTTAGGTGGATACACATTAGAAATAGATCATTTGAAAATGAACTAAATTGAAAACAAATATTTTTTAACTTGATAAAAAAAATCAACTTTAACTTAAAAAAATAAAATAAAATAAAAAAACCTGTAAAATGAAAAGGCTAAAACGACGTAAGCATTCACAAGAAGACAGTCACAAAGAACACTGGAAACATTTGTGGTTTGGACTTTTACCTCAGATAAGCAAACAGAAGGCCGGACTTTCTTTATTACCATGACGACCTGTAAATAGCACTGAATTCACACGAAAACCACTTCTTACATCCTGTGGCATCAAAAAGCCACTGTTGCATTGTGTAATATAATGCCTGCATGCAACATCTACAATATACAGTGGGTACGGAAAGTATTCAGACCCCCTTAAATTTTTCACTCTGCTTTATTGCAGCCATTTGCTAAAATCATTTAAGTTCATTTTTTTTCTTCATTAATGTACACACAGCACCCCATATTGACAGAAAAACACAGAATTGTTGACATACTGAGCACTGAGCAAAGGGTCTGAATACTTAGGACCATGTGATATTTCAGTTTTTCTTTTTTAATAAATCTGCAAAAATTTCAACAATTCTGTGTGTACATTAATGAGGGGAAAAAAATGAACTTAAATGATTTTAGCAAATGGCTGCAATATAACAGAGTGAAAAATTTCCTGTAGCAAATTATGTCTCTGCCCTGCCACTGAAGACCAATAACTGTTCAACACTATTCAATTTTTTAAGCATAAATGGTTTAATTCAGCATTGTTTTCATCTTGAATACTGAGCATTGTCTCATCTTATATCTTGAGCATTGCATAATGTGAATAGTTACAATTATGAGGGGAAAAAAACTAATTTGAGCACACGTGTGATTCATTTTATTCAGTCTATCACTCATAAAAGCATTTCCTGACTTCTGTGTCCTTATCATGATTTGGTCTTGATGAAATGGTTGGTGGGTAAGTGTTTATGACGTCATTATCTGCAATTGTAAGGAGGACCAGACCAGTTTGAACTATTAGCCACTAGATGGAGCCATTGAATTTTCACAGGCAGAATTTCATATTCACAGGCACTCTCATGGCATAAGCATATTAGACATTCTGTCTAAACATTTGACAAACTTGTGTCCATTGAACTGACTGAACTTTATTAGACCATTTACACCCACATGTATTTTGAGATAAATATTCATATGATCTACAGATAAAAACTGTATGCGTTTACTTTTAGACCAGCTGCTTGGAACATCTAAATAATAAAGCTGAATTTTTTTTCTTTTCTTTTCTTTTAACATAATCTTAACACACATGGAAAATAATTCATATAGGGGCTTACAAGCATTCCCAAAAAAAGGAAAGAACTATGCAATGCTTGAACTATGCTTTAATGTGATTAGTGCAAAAAGTATATACAAAAAAAGCATGCTGTAAGCAGCTATTCAGGTCCTCCTAACAACAGCTTAGAGTGTTTGAATGAGCAGGTAGAATCACATCTTGGCATAGGGATGTTCAGATGTCAGCAGTCTATAAGAGACTTCAGTGTGGAGGCAGATCTTTCCAGTTTTATTCTTCTCACACTGATGTTTCTCCATAGAATCTGCCTGAAATGATTTGGAGGGAAGAAGAGAGAACAACCTTAACTAGTGAAATACCACATTAAACTATACATTTCTGAAATAGTGAAGCATAATGACATCAATAGAATAGTTACCTGAAGAACATTAGCTTTGAGTATTTCAGCACTGATTTCAGAGCCTAAAAAAATATGAAAAGTCTGAAAAATGCCAAAATGATGGCATAGTCTGTCTCGTAGATAGAATACAAACACTTTAAATGTAGTTTCAAACGTAAGTTCGGGAGAAGCCTAAACATTCAGTCCTGTCAATCATCATTACGAGCGTATATAAGCAGCAGTCACTGCGTCATCCCAGCGACAATTCTTCCAGCATCCCTCCTCCTCCCCATCTCCTCCTCTATTTCTCTTATACAGTACTGTTATAGGGGGGTTCAACACGGAGCTCAAGCCGAACCACGGGTTCGAGCCTCCTTCAAGGACAGCAAGCCAAGTTTGTTTTACCATTATCCATTCAGACTGAATGGGCAGGCGAACTTGTGAAACATACATTTGCTTTGTATTCTCGTGCTTTTAAACAGACATTGCAGCACTTTCACAAATTCATAACAACAAAAAAATAAATAAACAGTTTATATTATTCCCTCTGGAATATTTTAACAACTGTATTACTCCTTATTTTAATCATTCAGTTGCTCGTTAGGAAAAGCAATTAGAAAAAAAATTTTTTTGTTTATTTGTTTGTTTTGTTTTAAAGATTAAGGGATTTTGTTTTATTGACCAACATGCATACAAGCAACATGAACAACAGTAGAAATATTTTCTTATCCAAGAGAGAAAGATGAGTTCTTCTGTTTCCATACTGGTACTGTGAGACTATGAAGCCATGTACAACATTTTCTTTTCCTCATCAGAGACACTGACATTCTCTATATGTAGATCATAGGAGTTACTGGAGCTGTTGGGCACAAAAATGAAACGTGGAAACATCCCCTGGAACAGAAACATATTTAAAGGATCTATTAACAGAGATGGTTGATGTGAGCAGTTTCTCAACCAAATGTGTGATGCAAATGGAAAGGCACAGTCACAGTAGAGAGTGATGTTGTCTCCTGCTTTACCTCTCACGTCCACTTCTGTCCCAAACGCTCTCTGGTGTTCACAGAACAAAACACCTGCAAAAGCAAATACAACTATAAAGGACTATTAATTGAATCAACACCTTAACATAACATAACAATTAACCAACCAATAAAATATATATATATAATATATATATATACACACACAGTGGGTACGGAAAGTATTAGACCCCCTTAAATTTTCCACTCTTTGTTATATTTGCCATTTGCTAAAATCATTTAAGTTATTTTTTTTGGGTTTAAGTCAGGGCTCTGGCTGGGCCATTCAAGAACAGTCACGGAGTTGTTGTGAAGCCATTCCTTCGTTATTTTAGTTGTGTGCTTAGGGTCATTGTCTTGTTGGAAGGTAAACTTTCGGCCCAGTCTGAGGTCCTGAGCATTCTGGAGAAGGTTTTCGTCCAGGATATCCCTGTACTTGGCCGCATTCATCTTTCCCTCGATTGCAACCAGTCGTCCTGTCCCTGCAGCTGAAAAACACAGCATGAAGCTGCCACCAACATGCTTCACTGTTGGGACTGTATTGGACAGGCGATGAGCAGTGCCTGGTTTTCTCCACACATACCGCTTAGAATTAAGGCCAAAAAGTTCTATCTTGGTCTCATCAGACCAGAGAATCTTATTTCTCATCATCTTGGAGTCCTTCCGGTGTTTTTTAGCAAACTCCATGCGGGCTTTCATGTGTCTTGCACTGAGGAGAGGCTTCCGTCAGGCCACTCTGCCATAAAGCCCCGACTGGTGGAGGGCTGCAGTGATGGTTGACTTTCTACAACTTTCTCCCATCTCCCGACTGCATCTCTGGAGCCCAGCCACAGTGATCTTTGGGTTCTTCTTTACCTCTCTCACCAAGGCTCTTCTCTCCTGATAGCTCAGTTTGGCCGGACGGCCAGCTCTAGGAAGGGTTCTGGTCATCCCAAACGTCTTCCATTTAAGGATTATGGAGGCCACTGTGCTCTTAGGAACCTTAAGTGCAGCAGAAATTTTTTTGTAACCTTGGCCAGATCTGTGCCTTGCCACAATTCTGTCTCTGAGCTCTTCAGGCAGTTCCTTTGACCTCATGATTCTCATTTGCTCTGACATGCACTGTGAGCTGTAAGGTCTTCTATAGACAGGTGTGTGGCTTTCCTAATCAAGTCCAATCAGTATAATCAAACACAGCTGGACTCAAATGAAGGTATAGAACCATCTCAAGGATGAGCAGAAGAAATGGACAGCACCTGAGTTAAATATATGAGTGTCACAGCAAAGGGTCTGAATACTTAGGACCATGTGATATTTCAGTATTTCTTTTTTAATAAATCTGCAAAAATGTCAACAATTCTGTGTTTTTCTGTCAATATGGGGTGCTGTGTGTACATTAATGAGGGAAAAAAATGAACTTAAATGATTTTAGCAAATGGCTGCAATAAAGCAGAGTGAAAAATTTAAGGGGTACCCACTGTATATATATATATATATATATATATATATATAAAACGTTAAAAAAACACACACAAAAGTATACACAGCAGTATGATGACTGTAACTCTTGCTTGCTCCATCTCAGTGACTGATAAATGTGAGAGTCTTTAGTGTGGATGTCAGCTCTTATCTGATTGGCTGACTGTGGTGGGAGGTATTACTGCTGAAGGGCTTTGATACACTTTGTTCCCTTTTGAAAGGGAACTCAACACTGCGTTTGATTACACATTGGGGAACGCCTCCTCATGAATCGGTGTCTGAAAAAAATTATCAAATCACGACAATCCTATTGGCCGGCGACAGCCTATGACATCATCATTGCGTGACACAGAACTATATAAGGAGCGCCTAGAGAAGCAGTCAGTATCTTTTCGTTTTCAGGGACTGTTCAGCAGGCAGCCCCGATGCATGGCAGGTAACGCAGTATCTCGTTCCCTGTTCTCAGGGAACCATGGTTACATACGTAACCTGAGATGTTTCCTTTCGAAAGGGAACTCAACGCTGCGTTTGATTACGCATTGGGGAACAATATACCAGCGCCGCCATGCTTGAGGGTAGTGCATGCCAAAAAATAGCTAGACAAACATCAGAACTAGCAGTTTCAACTGAAATGCCAGAACCACTCCCCCTACGGGTCATACATAGGTTGTCAGTGACAGCATTCCCTACGCAGTGTCTCATTCCCTGTTCTCAGGGAACCATGGTTACATACGTTTTCATTTGTTTAGATCACTGGTCACTGGTTTAGTTATTAACAACCAGGTAGTTTAAAAAAAAAATACACATATATATATATATATATATATATATATATATATATTTAAATATTTTTTTAAAACGTATAAAATGTTTTATTATTATCAGCATATCACAGTCAATAACAGATGAATTGACCATTTTAAAAACTAAACTGAAATAGTGTAACTGAGGGAAATTTGCATGAGATGTGTCCTGAGGAAGTGTCAAAACCACCAATCGTTCCATTCCATTTCGCTCTATGCATGCAGCTCAAACACTGCACATAATAATGCATATACATAATCATAAAGTTATGTTGGTTTTTATGTATGGTTTTCTGTGTTTCTACCAGCTCTCATTGTCAGGCAAGATCTTACCTTATTTGTTTAAAATAATAATAATAATAATATGTGTGTCAGGTTTATGTTCTGTTGTGATTTTCTTATTTTGATTTTAACTTTGTTCTGTTCTCTGTGTTCCTGTGTTAATTTCCTGTCTTCCTTAGTTGACCTAGGCTGGGTCTGAAATTTCCCCTATACCCTTAAATAGGGCACTATTTGAGGGAATATCCAGTTGTAGTGGTGTCCAAATCCATGATGGATGTTAAATGAATGAGTCATTTATATAGTGCATTACTATGTACTACTGTACACCCAAAGCGCTTTACAATCGTATCAGGGGTCTTTCCTCAACCACCTCCAGAGTGCATCATCCACCTGCATGATGAGACAGCAGCCACAGTGCAGCGGCTATAGGAGGAGAGAGAGTGATGAAGCTAATTCAATGGATGGGGATTATTAGCAGGCCATGATTGATAAGGGCCAGTGGAGGGAATTTGGCCAGGACACCAAGGTTATACCCCTACTCTTTTACGAGAAGTACCATGGGACTTTTAATGACCACAGAGAGTCAGGACCTTGGTGTAACGTCTCATCCGAAGGATGGTGCTTTTTAAAGTTCTGACTCCCAGGTGACTCACGTCTTCCTATAGGAATATGATGCCTATCACAGCATCCATATATAAGCTTCTCAGTATTATCAGTAGCTACCACATTTCTCAGGAGCTAATTAAATGATGAATTCGACAGGCGAAACAGCATCATCTTACTAGGAATTGTGCAATCGGGAATTAAGTGAGAGGGATTCGTTCTCCACATGGATTTCACCTCTTGAACACGCAAATTCGCCGCATTGATCATAAACCACCTGATTTGTGACTGAGTTAGCTGTGCTTCTCGCATCGCTGCAATTAGACATGGACTCACTCATTGAAATTATACTATGACTGACTCAAGAACAAGTTCAGATGGATCTGCACTCCCCGCATGAAGAAGGATATCAAGAGAAGATCAAGCATCCGTGTCACAGCCAGCTACTTCACTCTCCTTCATCTCTGAATGTTTCCACAAAGCTAAGCTAAGTTCCTTTTAATGCTCATTGTTTTAAAGCTATCAGGTATCGGCAACTTGCTATTGCTAAGGCTATCAGTGTTGCTTAGGCTTCTAGGCATTCTCAGTAAAAAATGTTTGTGCAAAGCTTTTGCGATCGTATTGGCAATGTGCGTTACTTATCTGTTGTCAGTGGCAACCGGCTTGATCGCTGCGCACGCTGGTCGGGTTGCTTTCGTTTGTATAGCAAAACACATGCAGTTCAGGTCGCCTTGTGTTTAGTGCTATACATCGCTGATTCAAGCAGTTTCTCAGTAGAGACAGGAAAATGATTTGTGGTGCAAACGAATTCTGCTGTAGCGCAGCACATAGTAAACATGCTTGTTCTTAATCTATAGTGCATTGTAAAAACGCTCGTTCTTAAAACTATAATTGCTTTTGGTACAAGCTGTTCTTAAAGCTATAGTTGCTATTGGGAACAAGCTGTTCTTAAAGCTTTAGCTGCATTTGGAAACACGCTCGCCAACGGGAGCAGAAATCATGTTCATGAACTGTATTTTATTGCTTAGCTGCACACTGTATCTAACTCAGAGCTATTGCTGCGGGTGTATGCTTCCCCAACCAGACTACCACTAGTTTAATACTAGTGTGTGATTTACAACATGCTGTTGTATCAGACTGCTGCCACTAGGGGTGTAAGCTTCCCCCATTATAAAAATTAATAAATAAATAAATTCATTGTTTTTACAGGACTGGGCTCATTCAGGTAACTGCATTTTAAGGAAACATGGCATTCAGATTTTCGCAGTCAGTTTGTGTTGGGGGATTTCAGCATATGGTTTTGTTTTGGGGGGTTATTGCTGCTCTCCCTGCTCTTATCCATGCTAGGCTGCATGGATGCGCAGGGAGTTCTTTTCCAGACCAGAATCATACCGCCAATACAAACTCTATGCATTATCAATAATATTTGACGATAGTGGTCCTGACAGAAATCCAGCGTTAGCGTCAGTTCTGGCAGGTCACGTCAGTCGAGCTCGCATCAGCTGACTCCTAGGTGACTCACATCTACCTGTAGGAATATGATGCCTATCACAGCATCCAAATATAAGCTCCTCAGTATTATCAGTAGCTACCGCATTTCTCAGGAGCTAATTACCCTTCTCCATCCCCAGCTCCTCCTCCTGTCAGTCAGGATTAGGCCTTATGATTCCCCTGAATCAAACTAATTCTTAAAAAAATTGTTAAATTATTGACAATAATTATATCTGCATATGTTGGTTCTGTTCTGTTTACCTTAAGGGGGGTTATTGCCGCTCTCCCTGCTCTTATCCATGCTAGGCTGCATGGATGCACAGGGAGTTCTTGCCCAGAGCAGAATCATACCGCCAATACAAACTCTATGCATTATCAATCACCCCTTAGTTAGTGAGGCACCCCTGCTGGCCTCACTGACATCTCTTCCAGCTGTTTTCTCCCATACAGGTACTGACCAGGCTCAACCCTACTTAGCTTCAGTGGGCAACCAGTCTTGGGCTACAGGGTGATATGGCTGTGTCTACTTTATCGAGTGCACTCATTCAGTCCCATAATGCATCGCAATAATGAGTGTACAACTGATATACACTCATTGGCTAGAGAATACCCATAATGCACTGTGAGGGACATGCCAAATCATCATCCATCCAGCCATTTTCCAAACTGCTTGTCCAATGTGGCTACATCTTAACATCATACAGGTAAAAAAAAAAACTTTGTAATTGATTATAAAATTGTATAAAATAAAAGTTTATACATGACATTTCCATGACAGAGTTCAAGATAAATCTTTTCATTACTACTGGAGCTGCCAGTTAGCTAAGTGTCAAATTATTTTTAAACAGCAAGCACAAACTACGCAAAACCAGCCACCCTCCCTGCGCACTCAGTGTCCGAATTCACTCACTTGTTTTCATTCACTCCTTCAAGTAAACTATATTAGTGACTAATAGGGGGGTGGTTTTGAATACAGCCCTAGTTTCCTATAGCATGTGCCTGTTTGTTACCATGGTAGCCTATTATGTCCACCTGCCCCTTATTAATTCATTCATTTATGTATTTATATCCCTGTTTAGTTCAGTTACTTGTTATTGTCTGTTATGGTGATCTACATTTGTGTTCTTCTTGAGCTCTTTGCTTCATATTACTGAGAAGTAGTTCTGTAAATAAAGTAAGATTGCTGCCCTGCTTTCGCTGTTACACAATAACACAGAGAGAAGCAGCCAAGCAACAGGAGAATCTACATACTGTAAGTGTTTTTGTGTTATTTCTAGCTTGATTTAGTGCTGTGCCGCTGCTAGGAAAGTTTGTTTACTGTGTTCACGTGGCAAGTCCCGTGTGTTCTTGTTTCACTCTGAGTCAGTAAGGCGTGGCCCAAGCCAGCTTATAGTATTTAAACAGCTGTAATTTAGCATCTATTAGAGAGAAGCAGCCAAGCAACAGGAGGATCTACATACTGTAAGTGTTTTTGTGTTATTTCTAAATTTAGTGCTGTGCCGCTGCTAGGAAAGTTTGTTTACTGTGTTCACGTGGCAAGTCCCGTGTGTTCTTGTTTCACTCTGAGTCAGTAAGGCGTGGCCCAAGCCAGCTTATAGTACTTAAACAGCTGTAATTTAGCATCTATTAGAGAGAAGCAGCCAAGCAACAGGAGGATCTACATACTGTAAGTGTTTTTGTGTTATTTCTAGCTTGATTTAGTGCTGTGCCGCTGCTAGGAAAGTTTGTTTACTGTGTTCACGTGGCAAGTCCCATGTGTTCTCGTTTCGCTCTGAGTCAGTAAGGCGTGGCCTGCTGAAATAATTAAAGTTGTATGAAGTGGGTATAAAACTGTGTAGTATACCGCGGCAGCCCTCGTGTGAAGCCCTCATCGCGTGAAGACCAAAGAGTGTAAAGACCAGCAACTCTACCTGTGCGACACCGACAAGGCACTTGAGTATTGCTCTTTTCTTTTTTCCTCCTCTCCTTCCTCTTTTATATAGTTTGTTCTTGTCTGTCTATCTTGTGACCTGTTTTAGATATGTGCTTGCAAATTCCCACAATTAATAACACTCGTAAATCGCGTCCCACACGTTGGAGGCAGTGCAATCATAATAACCTGCGTATTCTACCCATGTCTTCTAGTACATTACTTTCAATCTCTATTGGTCTTTGGAATTGCCAATCTGCTGTAAACAAAGCAGACTTCATTACATCCATGGCTACTCATTCAGGTCTCCATCTCATGGCTCTGACTGAGACATGGATCAAACCAGAGGACACTGCCACACCGGCAGCCCTCTCCTCTAATTTCACTTTCTCTCACACCCCACGCCAGATTGTGAGGGGAGGGGAGGGGAGGTGGTACTGGTCTGCTTATGTCCAATGAATGGAAGTTCAATCCTTTACCAGCTCTCTGTGACAATAGCTCATTTGAATTACATGCAATTACCATCACCTACCCTGCTAAAATCCATGTTGTAGTGCTTTATCGTCCCCCAGGTCAGCTTGGTAACTTCTTGGAGGAGTTAGATGTGTTGCTCTCATCCTTCCCAGAGGATGGTACTCCTCTGCTAGTACTTGGAGATTTCAACATCCATCTAGACAAACCTCAGGCTGCTGACTTCCACACTCTGCTTGCCTCATTTGATCTCAAGCGAGTATCTACTACAGCTACCCACAAATCCGGTAACCAATTGGACCTCATCTACACACGCTGCTGCTCCACTGATAATACACTGATCACTCCACTACACACCTCAGACCACTTCCTCATCACTTTTAATCTCAACCTGACCCCTAACTCAACACGTACTCCACCACATTTTACTTTTCGGCGAAATCTACGCTTGCTCTCACCCTCCGACCTATCCACTTTGGTCTCATTCACACTTCCTCCCCCTAATCAGTTCTCATCTCTGGACACTAACAATGCTACTGAGACTCTTTGCACCACACTAACATCTTGCTTAGTGTAGTCTTGACTTCTGCCCCCTTTCATCCAGACCAGCCCGCGCCACCCCCTCTGCCCCCCTGGCTATCCGATGTTCTCCGTGAACATCAGTCTAGACTCAGGGCTGCAGAGAGGAAGTGCCGCAAATCTAAAGATCCTACTGATCTTAGCTTCTATCGACCGGTATCCCTTCTTCCATTCATTGCGAAGACACTTGAGAGAGTTGTGTTCAACCAACTGTCTACTTATCTCACACAGTACAACCTCCTTGACAACAACCAGTCTGGCTTCAAGAGTGGCCACTCAACTGAGACTGCCCTGCTCTCAGTTACTGAAGCCCTGAGACTGGCACGAGCAACTTCAAAATCATCAGTCACACTGTTACAATCACACTGTTAACCACCAGATCCTCCTGTCAACCCTCATGTCGAAGGGTATCTCAGGAACCGCACTCCAGTGGTTCGAGTCTTACCTCTCAGGTAGGTCCTTCAGGGTGTAGCGAAATTAACTCAAAGGGGAAATATTAATAATTATTCATAACTCATTTTGATGATTAATTATGATTAATTATGAATATGTGAATCAGTTAATCAGATTAACTTGAGGTAGCTACATTAAAATTAATATTACAGTCAATTAACCTGTTTGTCCAGTGGACACTTAGTGTTAATTGTTTATTAAGTCTAAGAAATGTTCATTTCCAGGTTATGGAAAAACAACTTGTATTTGTACAGTAATACTCAGCACATGTAGTCAAGATCTAAATCATTTAAGAGGCAATCTATTAGCAGACGGAGTCAGAACCAAACATCTATTGTGCACAATCTTTATTAACTAACTCACAAACACATAACTAAACTAACAAACACATAACATACACGCAGGTCACACACATACGTAGGTAAAAATGAGCAATGATAGAGTTGAACTGGAAGTGGGACCGGAGATAGAGCTACGGAAAGAGTCAAAGAGCCTGGAAAAGAAATCATCAGTATTTCTCAGTAATAAAACACCTTTGCTGATAGGTGGTCTACACATTAATACTAAATCGCTGTTTAGTGTTCAAATGTACGATACTTGCAAGGTGCCTTTAGGCTGAGGAGCATCGGATCTGCAGACTGAGGAGAAATTGATGATTCGGTCCAAAGTCGTTGCCAGTATCTTCTGCGTTGGATGAAGTAATATGAAACAACTTAAGGTGTTAGTTTGACTCTTAGTGGGGAAAGCGTCCTTTCTCACTCTCACAGATGAGCACATGGCTGGGTTGCAGGCCTAGGCTTACAGGCCTTCCAGGCCCTCCAGGCCCACAGGCCTTGGCCTGATGAGCAAAAAGTATTTTTGTCGTCCCAGAAGCAAGAAGAAGAAGAAAGAAAGAGAGGGTGAAGAGCGTTGTGCTCTAGCTTTTAACCTCTGGTCAAAGTCCAACCTCTTAGGGTTGATGTGGCCAATGAAGATGTTGTATTTTCAGATGACAACACACCCCCTGTCAGGGCTTTTACGACAGAGCAAGATTAACTGATAAACTGAGTTTTGAAGAAGAACTAATAAACATTCTTGTAATACTGATATGTTGCACAGGTATGGACATACTGCATACACAAGCATTTAAATCTTCTTGATACGAACCCATAGACACTAAACATGGCATAATTGAAGTTACCTTAAATGTATCATAAGACATGTGAATACAATGAGTGCAATACAACAACAGTAATAATGGATACCATTTCCTGGGGATGTGCATGTTCATTTATAGAACAGTCTGTCTATAAATTAATGCAGGAAAGTCTGTGTTCTGTGGGGATAATGCAGGAAAGATGCACGTTTCCTATGTCTCTTCTCTGCTCTCAATGTGGCAACCACATTCTTTAGCACAATAAAACTGAGAACTTCTCGGGGGATGGGGGACAGGCCCCAGAGTGCTTTAAACAATTATTGGTTACCTATAACACATAATTGTGTCTGATTTGTCTCAGTCACTACAAGGGTATTGTAAGATTGAAAATATCCAGAGATATTTTAAAATGAACAAAGACATTTGCTTTACTATTTCAACCCCCTCTCTCTTGCTACAAGGTCCATTTGGAAGACAAAGGTGTTGATAGTGATCAAGCCCTGTAGGCCAAAATGTATATACATTGGGAGTCTACAAATTGTCACACCTTTAGTACAGTGGGGGAAGTTTTAATTTCCTGATTGGTCAGTTTGAATGTCTCACATTTGGGTTTCAGTCACATGGTCAAGGAAGGGATAAAAGAAGATTGTGACTGTTGCTCTGGCTCTTTTGATTCTCTGCCTCTTTTCTTGGGCACTCTCTGGCCCTCTCTCTCTCTCTCCCTCTTTCTCTTTCACACTCTCTAACTATCTCTCAGGTAACTTTTTACATACATGCTGGGTACGATTAATGGTATATGATTTTATCATCTCATACATCTATTTTGTAACTATTTTAAGTGAAACCATAATCAGATATTGTCATTAAACCATTTCAATTACAAATGATGTGCTAACTAGTTTTGATTTTAGTAACATTAATGTGCTCCCTATTGCAATACAATATTGTCACACTATAGCAACGCTCTCCCACATATTTTGCTATTGTAACTGCGCTTATTTCCACCGTTGGTATAAGTTGCAGTGGGTGTGAATGGACAAGAAATGTACAGTTTAATGCCATCTCACTGATAACGTTTCTTTAGTCGCTCGGCAACCCTACAGCCTGAACCCCTGTAGGAAGTCCACCCTTACAGTATCTTGGAGAGGTGAGGTGTCCGAGTCGCATCATCTTGCTACTGGGGTACCTCAGGGCTCAGTGCTTGGACCACTTCTCTTCTCCATCTACATGTCATCACTAGGATCTGTCATTCAGAAACATGGTTTTTCCTATCACTGTTATGCTGATGCGTCGCATCGCAGCCTGCCTGACAGCCATTTCTGCCTGGATGAAGGACCACCACCTTCAACTTCACCTTGCAAAAACAGAACTGCTTGTGGTCGGTGCCAACCCAACACTTCATCATAACCTTTCCATTCAACTTGGGTCGTCAACCATAACTCCTTCCAGGACGGCCAGGAACCTTGGAGTGGTGATGGATGATGGTTTAAGCTTCACAGATCACATCGCTACAACGGCCTGGTCCTGCAGATTCGCTCTATACAACATTAGGAAGATTAGACCCTTCCTATCGGAGCATTCTACACAAATTCTTGTCCAAGCTCTTGTTCTATCTAGACTGGACTATTATAATGCTCTCTTGGCAGGCCTTCCAGCATGCACTGTCAAGCCCCTACAACGGATCCAAAATGCTGCAGCAAGACTGATCTTTAATGAACCGAAGAGAGTGCATGTCACACCTCTCTTCATCAGTTTGCACTGGCTGCCAATAGCTGCTTGCATCCAACATCCAAAGGCTCTGATGTTTGCCTACAGAACAACCACTGGCTCTGCACCACCATACCTAAACTCACTACTTCAGACTTATGCGCCCTCCAGAAGCTTGCATTCTGCAAGTGAACAGCGTCTTGTGGTGCCATCCCAAAGGGGCACAAAATCACTCTCACGGACCCTTTCCTGGTCTGTTTTTGGTTGGTGGAATGACCTGCCATGCTCTATCCGAACAACTCTATCTTTAGCAATTTTCAAAAAACTGCTAAAGACATATCTTTTTCGTCAACACTTGACCCAGTAATATAGCACTTTTTATTTATATTTTACTCCTTCTTTTTCAACTTTCTATTCTTTCTCCATCTATTTGTGTATATATTTAAAAATAAATAAATAAAAATAACACCTTGCTACAAGCACTTTACTGATGAAACTGTGACTTGACACGGCACTTACGTACTGTTTTTGTATTGTACTCATGTTGATTCGACTGCTTCTACTACTCTCATTTGTAAGTCACTTTGGAGAAAAGTGTCAGCTAAATGTAAATGTAAATAACAATGTGATGGACTGGTCATTCATTCAGGGCATTTTGCTGTTTACAGTCCGAGACTCCAGATTCCCCTTGGCCATACATAGGACAGGCAGTTTGGAAAATGGATGGATGGATGGATGGATGGATGGATGGATGGATAATAATTGGCTGTGCAATAAAAACAATTTATGTAACTTTTGGTATTTAATAATGATGATGATGATGATGATGATTAAAGATTATTAATAACAGTAGTAAGATTTGTACATAAAGGTCAGGAGATCAAATAAAACACAGATGTGCACATGCACATTCACAAGTGGACAATCATAAAGTCCACTGGAAACATTTGTGGTTTGGACTTACACTTAAACAAGGAGCCGACGAGACTCTCTTTACCAGAAAGGAACCTGTAAATAGCACTGAATTCACACATAAACAACAACATCAATGTGGCACCTAAAGTCTCACTGACTTCAACAACAACAAATAGGACCTGACAAAGACTGTAGCAAAAAGAAAGACACACCTAGAAGCAAATCACCAAAACATTTCTAATCGCAATATTTCTGCCCCTTTGTGGTGACCCACTTCATGTAAAATAAAACAGCTATAAAGTTTATTAGGCTATTGATATGACTGACAATGGCATCTCGTGTTTAAACATATTTTGTACTTTTTAAAGTACTATTCGGTTCTTTATTTCTTTATGTGGATTTCTTTATTTCTTAAACTTTTTTTTTTTTTCAATCGCTTTAGCACATTTTTTTCGAAACAGTCTTAACATTCTCTAAACTGTAAGTACAATTGTCACTACTGTTTGCTGCACATCATAACTCTATTGCATGTCTGCAAAATGTAGTTACTCACATAAAACATTTAATTCATGCTTCAAAACCTAGTAAATTGGCCAGTGCCACCAGAGTAAAAAGTGTTTTGCTACACTGGTCAAAATGTTTAGATATTTTTTCACCATGAAATATTTATTATATACAAATTCCATGTTATTTTTTCCCTTGCTTTCTTGTTGACTAACTGCTTTTTATGTTATGCAAGAAGGTCAGTTCCCTTCCGAAAGGGACACACTTTGGGGATTGTCATCACGTGATCCGGTGTCTGAAAGCAACTATCAAATCTCACCAATCCTATTGGCCGGCGACAGCCTATGACGCCATTATAGACACGACCCGGAAGTATGAAGGACCGCCTAGAGAAACAGTCAGTACCTTATCGTCTTCAGGGACTGTTTTGTTTTGCAAGGGATTTTACTATGTACTAACAAACGTTTCAGGAAGTGTGTGGATCTGTGTCCCAGGTTTTTGACACCTGATGACACACACAATCTGTGCGTTTTCTGTCTGGGAGAGGAGCATGCACGGACAGTGCTTGAGGGCGTTGTCTGTGCAAACTGTGAGCATCTGCCTTTTAGGACGCTCCGCTCTCGGCCCGGTGGTTCTGGTCCCACCCGTGCTGAGGCGACTGAAATCATGGGGTTCACAGATGGGGCTTGCGGATGAGTTAGAGAGAGGTGTTTCTCTCATAACCCCCAGCGGCTGATGAGGGTAGGCTTCTGTATGATAATAATGTTCTTTCTTTGTCATTATCTGATTTGGCAGCGAGTGCTCTTCTGGTTTTTAGCCCGAGAGAGCAGGAGCTGGCTGTTAGAAAGGAAGAAGGTGAGCCTTTTGTTTAGGTTGTGGAGCGTGCCTCTGGCAGGCTGCAGCTGCCATGAGAGTGCATTAAGAAAGGGATCGCACACGGATGGCTCGACGTACAATTCCTTTCCGACCATAATCTGACAGCCTCCATGAGCCTTCCATTCCTTCCCGATCTACATGAGGTGATCGAGAAGGCATGGAAGGACCTGTATTCATCTCATATTCACCGACATCGGCGAGCTGATTTCGTTGATGTTGAGGAAATGAGCCAGTATGGGTATGTGTCGGTGCCCCTTCTATTGATGAGTTGTTTGTTAACTATCTGTTCATGGGGCGGGCACAGACATTAAAGCTCTGGTCCTGCCTTTGAAGCTCTTTTAAGTGACATCTCGCTTGAATGGCAGGGCATACGTGGCAGCAGGTCAGACTGGTGCTGCTTCACACACGATGGTAGTGTTACAGGCATTACCAGTCTGATCTGCTGAAGGATCTGGATCAGCGGCAGAGTTTTTAACCTGCTTACCACTCAGATCAGATTCTGGGCCCAGACAGACAGGTGTCCTTGCCCGTCCCGATCCAAGGATCGGAGACAGGGCCAGAAGTCCAGTATCGCATCTCGGGCACCTCCTCCTCGGGGTAGTTCCCAGAGAAGGCAGGACTCTGGAAAGAAGAAAGATTTGAGAGAGGTAATCAATTATGGATGGCAGCAGCATCGGTGATTGACTTCCTCTCCATGAGGGTAGTTACTTCTACCCTCTCCTTTCTTCTTCCACCTCCTGAGTAATAATTTTTTACCCAGGTGCTTCTTACGATCAGGCCGAGGGCTGGGCCCATGATGAAGATTTCTGTGGCTCCCTTTCAGGCTTGAAAGGACCATAGACTCAATCCTTCTATGATGGTAAGTCTCCGTTCTTCGAGCCACAGGTTATAAGCTTGGTCTATATTTATATATTTTAATATATTGACCATAGTTTTCCCAGCTTTTCCTGGGTGTGTAAAAGAAATAGAAAGGGAATTTAGGGCCCTGAAGTTCCCATTAGGTTGATTATCTTTGTGTTGGCTTTTTGGCCACCTTTTTCAGCCACCATATGGTACAGTAGCTTTCTCCTCTGGTCATAGCTAGAGTTTGTATTAATGATTTGCCCTATAAAGAGGACAGTATAAAGAGAGTAGAAAAAACTAAAAAAAAGGGGGAGGGGGGAAAAAAAGGGTAATTTTTTTTTAAGATGTATATATATTCCATGGTGATATGTTAATATTATTGTTATTGTTGCTACCACTGATGTCCTTCAAATACTATATATATACAATGATGAGAAGGAAGAGAAAAAAAATAGATAAAAAAATAAATAAAGAGAAAAGAGATCTTCGGATGAGAGAGAGAGAGAGAGAGAAGAAGAAGAAGAAAATTAAGGAAGGAGAGAGAGAGAGAAGTAGGAGATAGAGAGAGAAAGAGAGAGGGAGAGAGAGAGAAAGAGAACTTGCGTTGTTTGATGCTGAAGGTAGAGAATCATTGCAATATAACACATTCACCCATTTCTTATTCATTCATAGGTCATTGGCAGGCCCTTTCTAAGTCACTGGTACATGACCTAGTTACAGCCTCGCCTTAGTTGATTGTCACTACAACAAGGTGTACAACACATGAGCCCATTTCTTATTCATTCGTAGGTCATTGGCAGGCCCTTTCTAAATCACTGGTGCATGACCTAGTTACGACCTCACCTTAGTTGATTGACACTACAACATGGTGCTCAATAGTAGTGATACTGAAGTCTATGCTTCAGCCAAGTGTCATCTTGTGACCATTCAGATCTTATTAACCTCATCAAATGGCAAAACTGTACACATTTGTACACATTTTTCTCTCTTCAAGTAGAGATAATAAGAGAGGATAAAGAGATATACAGATGAGAGGAAGAGAGAGAGAGAGAGAGAGAGAGAGAGAGAGAGAGAGAGAAGGTTATGAGGGAGAGAAAAAAAGAAAAAAACATAGTGACAGCAGTGCTGGCAACAATTGTGGAGTAATTTTAGTCTAAATTATCACAGATACAGGTGGAGACATTGGTGATTTGAGAGAGAAGGAGTAAAAAAAAGAAATTAGCAGAGTATACATGAAAGACAGCAAAATACACTCAATAACATGAGGCAACAAGTGATTGTTATAATGATTATAGTATTGATTAGAAATAATTATATATAGTATATTATATATATTATAGTAATAATTATAGTAATAATTACAATACTCAAGAGAGATATGAGCATTTTACCCTTTTTTCATACTTGTGGGGGAGGGGAGAGAAGAAAGAGGATAACAGGGATTGAAAAAAGAGAACATAATTATTGTAGTAGTAGTAATTACAATATTCGAGAGAAGGAGGGGGAAGAACTAAAAATGACAAGGAAAAAAAAAGGGCATGTGCATATATATTTGTATATACATTCATATACAAATATCTATACACATTTCCCCTTCTTTTCTCCTTCCATACATAGTAAAGATGTGCATTGTATGTGGGGCATTCATTCTCCAATCAGGGTACCTGGATGGTCAAATGAGGGGCAATGGCGCCATATTGTTGTTTAAATTCTGATACTTTATGTTGGAGTATGGCTATCTGTTTTTCATGATTAATATAGTAATTTAATAGATGTAACCATTGTGTAATAGAGATTTTGTTTTTGTTTTTCCAGTTGATTAGTATTGTTTTCTTGGCGATAACTAGAGACAGAAGTATAGGTTTGATATATTCCGATGAGGTTTTTATCTGTGAATGATCACCTAAAAGACACAATGAGGGAGTTGCTGGGATTTCACAGTAAAAAAAAAAATAGACAGATTGGCAGTAAAGTCTTTCCAAAATGGGATAACTGATGGACATGACCAGAATGCATGAAGATAATTATCTTGAATATTGAGAGTGCAGTGGATCCATTTGTCAGACTCCGCTATACCAATTTTAAACATTTTACACTGCGTTAAGTCTGTTCTATGTATAATCTTGTATTGGATTAGTTGAATTTTGGTGTTTCTACTTATATTGAATGTGTTATTGCAAACCTGTCACCAGAGATTACTATCTGTATTTATGTTTAAGTCTTTATCCCATTGCTTAACTGGAATTGTGTATGTTGTGTCTGTAGATAAAATTAAGGTGTATAGTTTAGATAATAGCTGTCTTGAATTATCTTGGTGATTTGTGATCATTTTTACCAGTTTTAGATTCAGTTGCATTTTTGATTTGTAAATAGAACAAATATTGATCTTTGCCCAAGTTGTATTTCTGCATTAATTCTGTTGTCTATTACCAAGTGATGTATATGTGTAATTCCTGCGTGAACACACTTCGGTGATTTATCGATGGTGAAATCTGGGTTATGCCATAAAGGAGAAAAATAATTTGGTATTAACTGATTCTGGGTTATTTTATTTACACTCCACCATGCATCTAAAGTATTATGAATTACTGTATTTTTGTATAAATCATGATGTTTAATTGAGTTTGTCATGAGGGGCAGATCGGCTAATAAGATGTTTTTGCATTCGGACTGTTCTAATTGAACTGTTCTAATAACCAAGTGTTATGAAAATGATTACCATTTATCTATTTGCAAAGGTATTGTAATTGTCCTGCTATATGGTAATAATAAAAATTTGGTGCACCTAATCCTCCCATATCCTTACTTTTTTGTATGGTATTAATGCTTATTCTGGGTTCCTTATTTCTCCAATAGAATTTATTTATTATGCTATTTAACTTTTGAAACCATTTTTTAGTGGGTTGTGTTGGGATCATAGTGAACAAGTAATTAATCCTGGGTAGTATAGACATTTTTACTGTAGCGATTCGTCCTATGAGAGATAGTGGTAGATTCATCCAGCAATTTAAGTCTTCCTCGATTGTTTTAAGTAACGGAATAGGTTAAATAGATTCAGATAAATGAGGGGATATATGTATTCCTAAGTAAGTGTTTTTTCAATAAATCCTGTTCTTTGGAAAGATTTATTTATTGGTAAAATACTAGATTTGGACCAATTTATAGTGAATCTGATATTTTCGAGAATCTATTAATAAGGGTGATAGCTTCTGTTAGTGATTTTTCTGGGTTTTGTAAATATAGTAAGATATCGTCTGCATACAATATTTTATAGGTAGTCGTGTTTATTGTAAAACCAGAGATATTATTGTTTTGCCACTGCCAAAGGTTCTATGAATATGGCAAAGAGTAACCAACATTCCCTTAGAGGTACCCTCTTTTCTGTGGAAAAGAAGTTTGGTCCCAGAAGCCTTTGAGCGGCCTAACCCTTCTGTGGAAGGCCTCTTTGAGGCTTATAGCTTGGGCTGTTGGCCATAGGGAGTGCTGTCACTGACAGCCTATGTTTGACCCGTAGGGAGAGTGGCATTTCAGTTGAAGCTGCTAGATCTGACGTTTGTCTAGCCATTTGATGGCATGGGGTGGGTATATCGTTCCCCAAAGCATGTCAAACACAGTGTAGAGTTCCCTTTCGAAAGGGAACGTCTCAGGTTACGTATGTAACCATGGTTCCCTGAGAACAGGGAATGAGACACTACGTTTCCTGCCATGCATCGGGGCTGCCTGCTGAACAGTCCCTTCAGACGATAAGGTACTGACTGCTTCTCTAGGCGCTCCTTTATACTTCCGGGTTGCATCTATAATGATGTCATAGGCTGTCGCCGGCCAATAGGATTGGTGAGATTTGATAGTTGCTTTCAGACACCGGTTTACGTGATTACGTTCCTCAAACCATGTCAAACACAGTGTCTCGTTCCCTGTTCTCAGGGAACCATGGTTACATACGTAACCTGAGACGTTTTGTCTAGCTGAATGCTTTTGTGTCTCACATTGAGCTTTTTAAACATAGATTCAGACAATTCAGGTAAAAATTTACTGAAAAAAATGTACTGTCAATACTTATCGGTCTGTTGTTGTATTTTTGTCAGTATATATTGGTCCAAATAATACGGTTAATTTTTATTTTTATACTTTATTACATGTGTGCCATCTTGCAGCGAGGCTCTGGGGTGGCGGCCATCCAAAATACAACAGTGACAGAACAAAGAGTGAACAAACCAAGGAGTACTTATCCAGGAACTAATGAGATAATGAACAAGACACCCCTGAAACGAGGACACTAATCAAATGAGAAACCATGACAACTAACTAATGGCGGGAAAACTAAACAAAGGAGGACATGTGACAAAAGAACATGGTGCAACAACAGACAGACATGACACTAATAAACAGTTATTATTTGTAATTAATTATTGTTTTTTCTTATTATGTTTAATCCAATAAACAATTTTGAATTAATGTTGTTTTTAAATGTCAACGTTATTTCATTACGAAAATATAATTTGCGACCAGAAAATGTGCAAATAAAATCTTTATTTTATAAATCTTTTTTATATTTATATCATGCATAACTGTATATGTAAATACAGTTATATAAAAATGTGCTGCAAGTTTGTTGCAGGTGTGTGCATGTGTAAATGTGGTTAAAGCATGCTTGAGAAAAAGTGAGTTCAGAAATCATAGCTGACGTTGCTGAGTACAAAAAGAGAGCAATAAAAAGCAGCAAGTTTTCAGTAAAGTTGTTTAAACTGAGCAGGAGAATCACATCTTGGCATAGGGATATGAAGATGTCAGCAATCTATAAGAGACTTCAGTGTGGAGGCAGGTCTTTCCAGTTTTGCTCGTCTCACACTGATGTTTCTCTGTAGGATCCCCCTGAAATAAATATGAGATGCACAAACTAAACTATTGTCTTTGATATGGCAAAGCTTAAAAAACAATATACAGTAGATACATGTTCCTTAAAACAAGTAACAATATAGATACCTTAATAACATTCGCAGTGAGTATCTCTGCACTCTGCTCAGAATCTGAAGATCAAATGAAAATATGACAGTACAGTGAGAAAATAATGCAAGTCTGAACATAGTAACTTTAAGCATGTATGTGCTCTTAAATACATCAAATAAAATAATTAAATACATAAAAATGCAGTACCATTTAATTGTACTATAATACAGTTTAGTCTTCTTTTTTATTATATAAACAACATTAAATATGTGAAACAGTTCTTTTATTTCAGAATCAGCTCACATTAAAGCAGCTACACAATAACAATTTTCAGTAACACTTTATTTTACAATTTAATTGTTACACGTCACATGTTACTATAGTAATAATATTAAGTTATGCATAATTACATGCAACTAACCCTAAACCAAACCCTAATCCTAACCCTATAGTATGTGTGGTTTCAAGGGAGTTGCTACAAGGTTGCTGTGGTGTTCTGGTTAGTTGCTATACAGTTGCTAGGGTAATCTGGCTGTTGCTAGGGTGTTGCTATGTGGTTGCTAAGGTATTTAGGATGGTTTTTAGGGTGTTGCTTTGCGGTTTCTAGGGTATTCTGGGTGGTTGCTATATGGTTGCTAGAGTACTCAAAGTGGTTCATAAGGTGTTGCTATGCAGTTGCTAGGGTACTCTGGGTGGTTGCCAGGGTGGTGTTATATGGTTGCTAGGGTATTCTTGATGGTTGCTAGGGTGTTGCTATGTGGTTGCTAAGGTACTCAGGGTGGTACTGCTAGGGTGTAGATAGATAGATAGATAGATAGATAGATAGATAGACTTTTAATTTATAATTTAATTTATATTTATAATTTTTTTGCAGCTTTGATTGCTGACCAAAGACATTAGGATTTATATTGGGAAAATCATAATAAAGGTGTCAAGTAAATGAACAGCGAACAAGATACCTGTAGTTTTCCTCTGACAGAGGCAGTACACACAGATGGAGGACAGGAGTGAGGAGAGGAGAACACACACCAGACACACACTGAACAGCAGCGTCCAGCAGAGGTCTGATATAGGAATGTTCAGGGTTACTTGCTCTATATAAAATAAACATATCAATTTTATTATTATTATTATTATTATTACAGTCATGAGGTGTGGAATGTTCAGAACAAGAAGTCCATCCAAATATAAATGTATTAATGAATGTTTGTACAAATATTCTAATGTTCATCTTGCTTCTTCAGTGAGAAAGTGCTCCAGAATTACATATGATACAATAATGATACAATAATAACTAGCAGAAATGTTTTCTTACCTGCAAAAGAGAGACGAGTTATTTGGTTTCCATAATAGTACACTTTAGATGAGGAGATGATGCCTTTTTTATCTTTATATACTTTATTCTCCACTTCTGCACAGTAATACAGTCCCAGATCAGAGACACTGATGTTAGTAATATGTAGATCATGAGAATTACTGGAGCAGTTGTAGACAGAGCTGAAACGCTGAAATGTCTCCAGGCCCAAACTCATTACATCTATTTCGAGAGAGGGTTGATGCTCATGAGAGCAGTTTCTTATCCATACAAAGCGGAAACCAGGAGTTACAGAGCGATCACAGTAGAGAGTTATGTTGTCTCCTGGTCTGACTTTCATCTCCACTTCTGCTCCATAGATTCTGTTCTGACTGAACAACAAAACACCTGTAAACGTGCAAAATAACTTAATAAAGCACTTAAATTTCAAATATGTATTACCATACAAAAATATTCACAGTAATATTGACATTTACATTAGAAAACTCTCAAAACAGCTGAAAACTTTCTCAAACCCATTTTTTTCTTACACATAAATGCGATGAAAGCAAGTCTTGACCTCTCCATCTCTGTTAGTGACTGTGAATAACTGACACTGGTGAGGGTCTCACAGACATCAGCTCTCATCTGATTGGTTCACGTCAATGGAAAATCTTTTCTAAAATGTCTCACGTCACAGAGGGGTTGGTCAATAAATTATTGTGTGTACGTACAAAGAGCAAGAGTAGTATTAACTAATCACTGGTTACCCTATAGACGTTTTTACTCTAATTTGCTCTGATTGGTTTACAAAAACAGAAATCATCATCAAATAACAGAAATGAAGAGGGGGTAATACTTTTGTTTGTCTTATAGATATGATAGATATGTTTAGTATAAAATAATTTTGATTCATGCAGATAATCATCGTCACTTGAGATATTTTGTGCTTTACATTTCAACTGGTTAATTATTATTATTGTTAAGTTCAGCTGTAAAATTCATGATGTTCTCTGTTGTAGTGGGTACAAACCAGCAACGTGTAAACATGTCAAAACAGGAAACCACAACTCTTATATTCAGACTACCTTCACATTTGCTGCTGTGACATGTCATCAAACTCTCACTTCACACCTCTTACTTGATCACTGGTCAACAAGCACAAATGTTTCCATTAGACGATGTGTGGTTTTGTGTGTTAGTTAGAGTTCACACATTTGCACGAAGGAAGCTTGCTCAGCTTACCTATACTGTGGTTATACTGACACTGATGGCTGTCCATTGAGCTGAAATTAGCTGCATTATATTCTAAAATGTGTGTGTGTGTGTGTGTGTGTGTGTGTGTGTGTGTGTGTGTGTGCGTGCGTGCGTGTGCGTGTGTGTGTGTGTGTGTGTGTGTGTGTGTGTGTGTGTGTGTGCAACACCATTTTGGGCCTAACTAAAGGAGAGAGCAATGTTGGAACGACTAATGAGGTATGAAAACAACATGTATTTTATATTAAAGCAGAATGAAGTATCATGCATACGTCCTGTTCCTTTTTACAAAGTACACACTAAAAAATACTGGGCTAAAAACAACCCAAGTTGGGTTGAAAATGGACAAACCCAGCAGTTGGGTTAAAAGTTTGCCCAACCTGCTGGGTATTTTTATTTAACTCAACCATTGTTTAAAAAATACTGTATTGCTTGCTTAAAATGAACCTAAAGTATGTTGGAAATTAACATTTATTAATATATTTAATAAATGACCCGATTCACAACGGTAAGCTTGTAATAATGTTTTCTAATTCAAGTGGAACTGGTAGGATTTAAGAATTTTCAATTTAAAAAAGCAAAGTATAACAATAATAATAATTTGCACGGTTTTATGGTATATGAGCTAAGCGATCGTTAGATTTAATCGTCAGTGCGATTTATTGTAATGCTTTTTTCCCCCCTAGTTAGTCAGAACAAAAGTGGCAGATTTGTTACTTACTTGGTCAGATGACATTTTCCTGTGAAAACTCTTATTTTGGTCATACTTCCAAGACTACAATCTATGATTCTGAAGTACCTGTACAGTATCCACCGGTGCAGTTATTGACAGCCACACATTCTCTTTAAAAGATTCATCCACGCTGAGGAGTCATGCCGATGCACAATAACTGCAATTGCAGTTTTCGAACAGAGATGGCGACAAAGAGCAAGCTTTAATAAGTTTAATGACTAATAATTAAACAATAAACATTTATTAAATTTCTTATTAATAAATGTTCACCTGTTGATGTTGCTTCTGGTAATAATGTGTCTGATTTTTAATTTCCAACCTATTTTGGGTTCATTCTAAGCCAGCCATATAGTAATTTTTAAACAATAGTTGAGTAAAAAAAAAAAAAAAAAAATGCCTAGTACATTGGCCAAACATTTAACCCAACCACTGGGTTTGTCCGTTTTCAACCCAACTTGGGTTGTTTTTAACCCAACATTGTTTACAGTGTAGTGTTCAAAGCCCTAAATATTATTGAAGCTGACTAGTTTCCCTCACAAATAAAGTATTCTTTAAATTTATTCTATGAGCAGCTTCTTAATAAGTATATTACTTATTAGACATGGAAACAAAGCTTTGTCCAGAGGAGCACAGATATTTGCACATTATTAAAAATGATATAAAAAGATGAACGTGATTTGAGTAAATGTGATGTAAATTGTTAAATATGAAATAAATATTGTTAAAGGTGCTAATGCACATGTGGCTTCTCCTAATACTTACTCAAACAGAAAGTAGAACCACATATACTTCATCTGTTGTTCAATACGTTCAGCAGTGGGAGCTGTCCAATGTGCTGAATTTATACTGGTCCTCCATACATTTACTGGTGAATTATTTTTCTAAAAATCAGTCTGATATGACAAGGAAATATATATATTTCATTTTTTAAAGAGAGTCTATATATACTGTCTTAAACCAGTTGTTCTCAATTTTTATTTATTTATGTAGTAATGCCACAACAAAACATTTTAATTATACACAAATTAATTTACAAAAAAATTACTATTCTAGTATTGCTAAATAAATGAATGAATAAATAAATAGTCATCTACTCAGTTGAACAGTAGCTTGTATGATTAGTGGGATGTATTCTTCCCATGCCTTCCCTGCTCCCTCCATTTAAATGTGGTGCATGCAAAACTTTTTTTGTTCTTTACATAAGCTCAGTGAGCGCACTCGATACAGAGGAGGGGTATTCTTGAATAAAGTCAGCATGAAACAGATGTTGCAATAGTATTTTCTTCACTATTGTGATGTTTATCCAAGTGAAACGGATGGGTGAAAATTTAGGGTGGAACTTGATTTTGTCCACTGGGAATTGATTGGATCATTGGATGGTTGTGGTTGATCTCATGTGAGTGACAGGTTGCCCCATCTTCACACCAGTAAACAGTTATCAGATAAGAGAAGAAATGCTGCTACAAGTGGGAGTGGAAGTTGTTTTGATTAAAGATTATGAGGAATGAATAAAAATAAAAAATAAAAAAAATAATAATGATGATGTGCGCAGATAAATCATTTATAATAAATACGGCAATATATATAAAAAACTGTCAATTTTGAATTAAATGTGACTTTAAGTTTGTTTTTTATTGGTCTATGTTTTTTTTTTTTTTTTTTTCATGACATATTTGTATGTCTAAGATTAATAGCTCTTATTCTTACATTTTGCAGTTGGCGAAGTCAAAATTAAAAAGCGATCAAAAAGAGAAAGCAAAGCATTGTGACAAACTCGAGATGGCGAGAACTGCAAGACTGAAAAGATTTAAAGACAACCCAGAGATGGCTTTTTTTCTTACTCAACAGGTAAGATATTTTATCGAAACAATAGATAGCCATGTAGCTATTTAACAGAGTTCATTGTAAATCATTATTGTAAAGGATGATGTCTTTATGGGTTGTTGTAGTGATGTGCAGGATTTTTTTTTTTTTTTTCCAAGCAAAATGTGCAGTTCAAAAGTGCTGCACAAAAATAAAGCCAATAAATATGGGAAAACAAACATTAGACATTTGATAATAATAACAATAAGAATATTTCTGCCCCCTCAGGTCACTAGTAAAACTAAACACACTGACTGCTCTAACCACTAAATTGAGTCTTTTTCAGACATAATCAGATCAAGGACAAGTAGACTTATATTTTAAATCCTGTCCATTACATACAGTAACAAAAAATGTACAGTATTTAGATTTAAATGTAAATTTAATTGTAAACAGATTATCTACCCAGTGTTAGTTATTGTCAAAGTTGTTCCTTTTTTACTCCAGTAGATACATTTAATCCATTAATTGAGTAAGATAGTCCTGTGGAGTTTAGTGACTTAAATGTGGGTCTCTCATCTTGTAATTGGAATGTGTAAAGTCCATCACAGAGCCTTAACTTCTAGGCTGAAACCCACAGTCTGTGCTTCATTCTGAGAGACGCAGTAAATGTGATACTTCCGTATCCATCTTCAGAGATTCTAAAGAAAGACTGCCGCTGTAAATCAAGCTTTTGTAGTCATTGCATGCAAACAAACCAATTTCACCACAAACTCACCACATAAGCATTTACACTGTCAAACTAGCTGTCTTCCTACTTCTGTCTCATATGCACGGAAGACAAGAAAAGATGCATATATATATATATATATATATATGCCATTGAAGAGTGAAAGCAATTTTAACCAATCATCGATTACGGTACAAACTTTTTTTGCTTAAATTTGGCTTTGCGATCAGGCAAATCTTAAACCTTTTTATCATCAGACAGATGATACTGAGGACAGTGTGTGATTTAATATTGTCAGACACAATTTTGTGTTTTATTATTGCAAAATGTAAGCTGAATATAAAAAAATGTGGTGTACATTTTTAATTATGTCTACAAGGTGCAGATGTGGCTTTTCTTAATACTTCCTTAATATTCAGGAAGGACAAAAACATCTTCATCGTTCAGAAATTCTTCTGCAGATGTGGTTCAGTGGGTTCAGCACTGGGAGCTGTCCAATGTGCTGAATTACTTCTCCACACCAAAAATCTTTTCTAATTACATTCACTATATTCGACAATTGTAAGGTCAGTGTGTGATATGACAAGATTATGTACATTTTTTATTAACCAAACAATGTCTGATATACATTTCCTTATCGGTCTTAAAGAAGTGACCCATTAAATGTAAAAAAAAAAAAAAGCTATTAGATGTACTTGCCACTGGAAACATGGCAATTACATTACATGCATTACAATTATATTTTTGTTCTTTCTGTATAGTTATTTTACCACACTTTAAACTTTTCAGCCTGTTTTAATTGAAAGTTTAATAAGCAATTTTGCCTCAATAAATGTTTGTATGTGTTTGTAAATGTTTGTGTATATATATATATATATATATATATATATATATATATATATATATCATTATTGTTTTGTTTATTCTGTGAAATAACTTTTTTTTAATAAACTAGTCCTAGAATTTGTACCTCATCTCATGTACCTGCTACTTCAGTTAATTCTCACATTCATTCTCCCATTGTAAACAATAATCAAAAACTTGAGATCAACTAAAACTTCAAAACAGCAACCTCAGGAAAATAAATTGTTTTGGGCATGATCTAATTTTATTTTATTTAAATTCAAGAAGTCAGTTGTCAAAAAGTAAGCATGGCAAGTGAGATGTTGTTGTGCTATAACAAACCAGAAAAGACCTGTAACTACTTGATAAATGAAAATGATTTCAGCATGATTGTTAGCAAACACCATTATAAACATAACTGTAATTGTTTTTTAAGAAAAAACTTCAACAGAAGTGAAGACGTACACGGCATCACGGGAAAATATGAGTTGGAAACAATATAAACGTATAAACATCCTTATAATATGTTGTATTATCTCATGAAATGACAAAAGTCTTCTTTTAAACATCTAAAAAGCTTTATAATATGGTCATAATATTTATAAGTAGTATTTGTCTGCTTTAAGTAAAGTAACAAAAGTTAAGACTTCTTTTGAACAACCATAAGATATCATGGTAACACTTTACAATAAGGTTCATTAGTTATAAAGTACATTAGTTAACATTAACTAATAATGAACTGCACTTCTACAGCATTTATTAATCTTTGTTGATGTTAATTTCAACATTTACTAATACATTGTTAAAATCTTGTTAACATTAGTTAATGCACTGTGAACTAACATGAACAAACAACTGGATTTCCATTAACTAACGTTAACAAAGATTAATAAATACAGTAATAAATGTATTGCTCATGGTTAGTTCATGTTAGTTAATACATTAACTAATGTTTACTAATGAACCTTATAAGTATTACATTTTTATTGCAATATTTGTTCCATATGTAAAATCATCTTAAACAATGTGTGTGTGTGTGTGTGTTCAAATTTTTAAGCATAAATGGTTTAATTCAGCATTGTTTTCATCTTGAATATTGAGCATTGTCTCATCTTATATCTTGAGCATTGCGTAACATGAATACTTACAATTATGAGAAGAAAAGAAAACTAATTTAAGCACACGTGTGGTTATTCCAGTCTATCACTCATAAAAGCATTTCCTGACCTCTGTGCCCTTATCATGATTTGGTCCTGATGAAATGGTTTGTGGGTAAGTGTTTATGATGTCATTTTCTGCAGCTATAAGGAGGACCAGACCAGTTTTAACTATTATTAGCCACTAGATGGAGCCATTGAATTTTCATAATTTCATATTCATAGACACTCTTATAACATAATAGTATTTGAGAACTTGGGTTATTAGATTTTTATGATCTGTTTAAGGACAATGAAATACAATGAGATTATTAATATTCTTTTGATTTTGTGAATGAAACGTGTGACAGGTTGAAGTAAGAAATTCTCAAATACCTTAAACCTTTTGAATGCCTCCACAACATGAATGGTGCTTACATTTATTGCTCTTTTGGAAAAGCAATTTGAAGAAAAAAATAGTTTGTTTATTTGTTTGTTTTGTTTTTAAGATTAAGGGGTTTTATTGTTTGTCTGTGGTTTCTTCTGCCCCTGGTGAAGCACCGGTGCTGCAGCGATCTAGTTCCGAGGAATTAGATGTTGTCAGCATCGATGCTTGTGATGTTGAGGACTCGCCACCTTACACACAAGCGTATGAGGAGCATGTGAATGTTGTGACTAGAGCTGTTGCCAGCTTGAAAATAAGCTAGCCAGCTGAAAAGCAGGAAGCCCGTCAGTCCAGTCTGTTAGACGAGCGCTTCCTTCCATCCCGGTCAGAACTCAGTTCTGGTTGCGACCGCCCAGGTTCAACGGGGTTCTGTTCCGAAGAAAGATGGAGGGTTGCGTCCTATTCTAGATCTGCGCCTATTAAATCGCTTTGTCAAGAAGCTCAAGTTCAGAATGCTAACTCTGAAACAGATTGTGTCACAAATCAGGTCTGAGGACTGGTTTGTCACGATAGATCTGAAAGATGCATACTTTCATATATCCATCCTTCCTCAACACAGGAAGTTCCTGAGGTTCGCTTTTGGGGGCGAAGCGTACCAATATCGGGTTCTTCCCTTCGGCCTAGCTTTATCACCCCCCGCCCTTACAAAATGTGTGGATGCAGCTATGGCTCCATTGTGACTCCAGGGCATCCGCGTGTTTAATTACATAGACGACTGGCTGATCCTGGCACAGTCAGAGGAGTTGGTGGTTCAGCATCGAGATGCTGTTCTCGCCCACATGAAGCATCTGGGGTTACAGCTAAACGCAAAGAAAAGTGTGCTATCTCCAGCTCAGAGAACCTCTTTTCTGGCCGTAGTTTGGGATTCGGTCTCGATGCAAGCACGTCTATCTCCGGCTTGCGTAGAGGCGATTCTCACAGCCATAAACAAGCTGAAGCTAGGCCAGTCATTCACTGTGAAACAGTTTCAAAGACTGTTAGGTCTGATGGCAGCTGCGTCCAACATGATACCTTTTGGCCTGCTGTACGTGAGACCTTTGCAGTGGTGGCTGAAGACCAAGGGGTTTTCCCCGAGGGGAAATCCGTTTTGCATGATCAAGATCACGCGGTGATGCCTTCGTGCTTGTGTCATGTGGAAAAACGATGGATGGTCACTCGGCTCAAGGTCTGTGGAGGGGCCATTATCTTTCCTGGCACATAAACCAGATGGAGATGATGGCTGTGTTCCTGGCACTCAAACACTTCCTCCCAGATCTCAGGAGCCATCATGTGTTGGTCCACACGGACAATACAGCAGTGGTCTCTTATATAAATCATCAGGGGGGTCTGCATTCATGTCCCTCATGCAAGTTGGCACACCAGATCCTCCTGTGGGCCCAGGGGAAGCTACTGTCAGTCAGGGCAGTATACATTCCGGGGCGTCTGAATCAGGAAGCAGACATCCTGTCGAGACAGGGGCTGAGTAGCCCGGGGAGTGGAGACTTCACCCCGAGGTGGTGGAGCTCCTTTGGGAGCGCTTTGGGAAAGCGGAAGTGGATCTGTTTGCGTCTCGAGAGACGACTCACTGTCCATTGTATTTCTCCCTCACGTATCCAGCCCCCCTGGGGTTGGATGTGATGGTGCAGATGTGTTCCTTCAAGACAAGTTCTCTTCAGGTTTATCCCCATCTACACTAGAGGTCTATGTGGCGGCCATTGCAGCTTACCACATTCCTTTGGAGGGTGCTTTTTTGGGAAGACACCCTTGGGTTACTCGCCTCATTCATGGTACTATGGGGCTGATACCCGCGGCACGTCAGAGAGTTCCGACTTGGGATTTGGCCATAGTGTTGGAGGGCCTGTCCATGGCTCCGTTTGAGCCCATCTAAGAGGTTCATGACCAGTTCCTCACTCTTAAGACTTTGTTCCTCCTTGCTATTTTGTCTCTTAAGAGAATTGGAGACCTTCAAGTCCTTTTGGTCTCTCCCTCTTGCCTGGACTTCACGCCGGGCATGGTTAAAGCCTTCCTCTTCCCTCGGGAGGGCTACGTTCCTAAGGTCCCCACTAATTATGCTGCAGGCCCTCTGTCCTCCTCCATTCCAAGATCCAGACCAGGAGAAACTTAATCTGCTCTGTCCTGTCAGGGCTTTGGATGCTTACGTCCACAGAGCTGCCCTGTGGCGTAAGACTGATCAGTTGTTTGTCTGTTTCGGGTCCCCACATAAGGGGCACCCTGCATCTAAACATACACTAAGCAAGTGGATATTTGAGGCTATCTCACTGACTTATGAGTCGGCCAGCCAACCGTCACCTCTCAAGGTCCGAGCCCACTCTACTCAGAGTTTGGCTGCCTCTCTGGCATTACTCTCTGGAGTGTCCTTCCAGGAAGTCTGTGATGCAGCGGGGTGGTCCTCACCTCACACCTTCGTTAGGTTTTAGAACCAGGACTTGGCCTCGACCCCAGGGTCACGAGTGCTTGTGTCTTAGTGTGCGCATCCGATTTCACACACTCATGCACTTAGTTTCATGGCGGTGTGGGTATTTCGTTCCCAAAGCGCTTGACACAGCGCAAGTTCCCTTGAAAGTTCCCATGTATTGTGTACATGCTTTTACATTGTGCCTATATTTAAAAAAAAAAAAAAAAAACCTGCATGTAATATAGTACAGCTAATTATATCTAGAATTACACTGTTGACCCTTCCCTTACATCTTAACCCACCCTTAAACCTACCAATGCCTCCAAACCTGTCCCTAACCTTACCCGTATCCCAACTCAACAGCAAATGTGTTTTGCAATACAACATGAACACAATAAGAACACTGTACTTATTTTGTATGTAAGTACATAGTAGATAAGGACATTTTATTTTTGTGTACTACAGTATTGACTTTTCCTAGTAAATTTTTATTTACTGCTGAAATCTTCATCTAATACACTTGGTGTGAGACACAATAGCATTCAGATCAAACATTCTTGACATTCTTGTATAGTGTACAAAACAGACCGTGTCAACTAAAAAGTAGAAAGCACATGAAATTAGTGTTTAAAAAATATTTCCATGGTGAAAAAAACATTTAAATATTTTGACCAGTGTGGCTCACACAATGACAAAATGACTTTTTATTTTGGTGGCATTGGCCAATTTACTGACACATTAACTAGGTTTTGAGGCATAAATTAAATGTTTTGGTTGAGTAACTAAAGTTTTTTTGTCATCGTGTGAGCCACCCTGGTCAAAATGTTTAGATGTTTTTTCACCATGAAATATTTGTTATATACAAATTTCATGTTTTTTCCCTGCTTTTTTGTTGACACTGCTTTCTATACTATGCAAGAATGTCAGCTTTTTAGATACAGATTCAGACAACAGGTAAAAATTTACAAAAAGAAAATGAACATTTGTATTTATACAGTGCATTTATTTTTGTAGAAATGTGTTACATGTAAACTGAAAATTCACAGTTTCTTATTCATTTTTATACACTTTATTATGTTTTCCCCTAACATCACCACCACCACATATTCTTACGTATATCATTCTTACATTCTTATACCACACAATCTATCTTCCTATTGCTCTTCCACAACAAGCAACTGTGAATTGTCAGTTTACATGTAACATATTTCTACAAAAATACATACTTTATGAATACCAACTGCTATAGCTACTGCTGTTTAGGGTTGTGACATTCCTCCATGTTCAAAAATGGTAGTGATTGTGCTGGGCAAACTCCATACTTCATTACAATGGCAAGCTAATTTAGCAGACCTTATAGGGTGAATTCCGGTGGATTATGACACTTATTCCAAGTCATCTAAATGGTAAAAAGTGTCCCAATCACCCTGTCTGACAGATTTTGAAAACTAAATGGATCATTTTGCATGTGAAGGATCACACGATGAAAAAATGTTTAGAAGTTGTGAAGAGTTTAACAATTTCACTGAGAATCAACGTATCAGTTTAGACCAACAAGCCATGTGCATTTAGATATTGTACAAATTATACACAATTGTACTTTTGCTTAAATCAGTAAGAAATCCAAATCTGATGTGAACAAGAAACTAATTGTTCTGAGAAAAAAAAGTCTCAATTAAGAATTGAGCCAAAGCGATTGAGAAAAACTGTAATGAGAAATTATTGACTGCACCTGAAAGGTTCAGAGTATTAGCCACTAGATGGAGCCATTGAGTTTTGCTTTCCTTTTATATTTCTTATTCAATTGACTGTTTTTAAATTAATCAACACGAAACAATGTCTTTGTTTAATGCTGCAAAGAAATATAAACTGGATTAAGGTAATGAAGTCTGTTCAAAATATGAAGTGAAACATGAAATTATAAATAAAAATAATAAATTGTAAAATAAACAGCTGTCATGACAACAGCAACCATCTTTTCACTCATTTTTATTTTTATTTTTATATATATATATATATATATATATATATTTATTTATTTTATTATTGTAATGCCACAAAACTTATTCGGTCCAAAAAAAAATTTATTTTTATTTTTTTATACTTTTACATGTGTGCACTAGCTTTATGCACATGGAATAGATCACATTTTAATTCTACTGAAAAATAGTTGTGGTTCTGTTAATTTGTGCATTTCTGTTGATAGGGTCCAGTAGAAACATTTGTGGTTGGTACTTATAGCTGCCCACAAGAAGAGAGGAAAAGAAAAAAGTAAGAATGAGCGGTAGACAAACGTACACAGGAAACCCATTTTAACATCCTGCAAGAACAGAGAATATAACGTTTAGTTCTATTTTTCTCATCCCTTCTATGACAAAGAAAGTAATTATGATTATGGACTGAAAAGGAAAACAGATCTGCATTTAAGTTGTTGTCACTCACTTTAAATGTTTTACTAATCAGTCTACATTTAGCTTTTATGGTACAGAAGGACATATTGACAAAAACTGGCTAATACATTTGTTATTATTAAAGTTATTATTTAAAGTTAAAGTTATTATTTGTAATTAGTTATTATTGTTTTATTATTTTTATTATTATTATTATGTTTAATCCAATAAATGATTTCAAATTTATGTTGTTTTTAAAAATCAATGTTATTTCATTACGAAAATATAATTTGCAACCAGAAAATGTGCTAATAAAATGTTACTTTAAACTTTATTTATTTCGTTAGTATTTTATTTAAACATTTGAAATATTGTTTATATATATATATATATATATATATATATATATATATATTTGTGTATCATGCACAATTGTATATGTAAGTGTACAATTATATAAAAATGTGCTGCAAGTTTGTTGCAGGTGTGTGCATGTGTAAATGTGGTTAAAGCATGCTTGAGAAAAAGTGAGTTCAGAAATCATAGCTGACGTTGCTGAGTACAAAAAGAGAGCAATAAAAAGCAGCAAGTTTTCAGTAAAGTTGTTTAAACTGAGCAGGAGAATCACATCTTGGCATAGGGATATGAAGATGTCAGCAATCTATAAGAGACTTCAGTGTGGAGGCAGGTCTTTCCAGTTTTGCTCGTCTCACACTGATGTTTCTCTGTAGGATCCCCCTGAAATAAATATGAGATGCACAAACTAAACTATTGTCTTTGATATGGCAAAGCTTAAAAAACAATATACAGTAGATACATGTTCCTTAAAACAAGTAACAATATAGATACCTTAATAACATTCGCAGTGAGTATCTCTGCACTCTGCTCAGAATCTGAAGATCAAATGAAAATATGACAGTACAGTGAGAAAATAATGCAAGTCTGAACATAGTAACTTTAAGCATGTATGTGCTCTTAAATACATCAAATAAAATAATTAAATACATAAAAATGCAGTACCATTTAATTGTACTATAATACAGTTTAGTCTTCTTTTTTATTATATAAACAACATTAAATATGTGAAACAGTTCTTTTATTTCAGAATCAGCTCACATTAAAGCAGCTACACAATAACAATTTTCAGTAACACTTTATTTTACAATTTAATTGTTACACGTCACATGTTACTATAGTAATAATATTAAGTTATGCATAATTACATGCAACTAACCCTAAACCAAACCCTAATCCTAACCCTATAGTATGTGTGGTTTCAAGGGAGTTGCTACAAGGTTGCTGTGGTGTTCTGGTTAGTTGCTATACAGTTGCTAGGGTAATCTGGCTGTTGCTAGGGTGTTGCTATGTGGTTGCTAAGGTATTTAGGATGGTTTTTAGGGTGTTGCTTTGCGGTTTCTAGGGTATTCTGGGTGGTTGCTATATGGTTGCTAGAGTACTCAAAGTGGTTCATAAGGTGTTGCTATGCAGTTGCTAGGGTACTCTGGGTGGTTGCCAGGGTGGTGTTATATGGTTGCTAGGGTATTCTTGATGGTTGCTAGGGTGTTGCTATGTGGTTGCTAAGGTACTCAGGGTGGTACTGCTAGGGTGTAGATAGATAGATAGATAGATAGACTTTTAATTTATAATTTAATTTATATTTATAATTTTTTTGCAGCTTTGATTGCTGACCAAAGACATTAGGATTTATATTGGGAAAATCATAATAAAGGTGTCAAGTAAATGAACAGCGAACAAGATACCTGTAGTTTTCCTCTGACAGAGGCAGTACACACAGATGGAGGACAGGAGTGAGGAGAGGAGAACACACACCAGACACACACTGAACAGCAGCGTCCAGCAGAGGTCTGATATAGGAATGTTCAGGGTTACTTGCTCTATATAAAATAAACATATCAATTTTATTATTATTATTATTATTATTACAGTCATGAGGTGTGGAATGTTCAGAACAAGAACTCCATCCAAATATAAATGTATTAATGAATGTTTGTACAAATATTCTAATGTTCATCTTGCTTCTTCAGTGAGAAAGTGCTCCAGAATTACATATGATACAATAATGATACAATAATAACTAGCAGAAATGTTTTCTTACCTGCAAAAGAGAGACGAGTTATTTGGTTTCCATAATAGTACACTTTAGATGAGGAGATGATGCCTTTTTTATCTTTATATACTTTATTCTCCACTTCTGCACAGTAATACAGTCCCAGATCAGAGACACTGATGTTAGTAATATGTAGATCATGAGAATTACTGGAGCAGTTGTAGACAGAGCTGAAACGCTGAAATGTCTCCAGGCCCAAACTCATTACATCTATTTCGAGAGAGGGTTGATGCTCATGAGAGCAGTTTCTTATCCATACAAAGCGGAAACCAGGAGTTACAGAGCGATCACAGTAGAGAGTTATGTTGTCTCCTGGTCTGACTTTCATCTCCACTTCTGCTCCATAGATTCTGTTCTGACTGAACAACAAAACACCTGTAAACGTGCAAAATAACTTAATAAAGCACTTAAATTTCAAATATGTATTACCATACAAAAATATTCACAGTAATATTGACATTTACATTAGAAAACTCTCAAAACAGCTGAAAACTTTCTCAAACCCATTTTTTTCTTACACATAAATGCGATGAAAGCAAGTCTTGACCTCTCCATCTCTGTTAGTGACTGTGAATAACTGACACTGGTGAGGGTCTCACAGACATCAGCTCTCATCTGATTGGTTCACGTCAATGGAAAATCTTTTCTAAAATGTCTCACGTCACAGAGGGGTTGGTCAATAAATTATTGTGTGTACGTACAAAGAGCAAGAGTAGTATTAACTAATCACTGGTTACCCTATAGACGTTTTTACTCTAATTTGCTCTGATTGGTTTACAAAAACAGAAATCATCATCAAATAACAGAAATGAAGAGGGGGTAATACTTTTGTTTGTCTTATAGATATGATAGATATGTTTAGTATAAAATAATTTTGATTCATGCAGATAATCATCGTCACTTGAGATATTTTGTGCTTTACATTTCAACTGGTTAATTATTATTATTGTTAAGTTCAGCTGTAAAATTCATGATGTTCTCTGTTGTAGTGGGTACAAACCAGCAACGTGTAAACATGTCAAAACAGGAAACCACAACTCTTATATTCAGACTACCTTCACATTTGCTGCTGTGACATGTCATCAAACTCTCACTTCACACCTCTTACTTGATCACTGGTCAACAAGCACAAATGTTTCCATTAGACGATGTGTGGTTTTGTGTGTTAGTTAGAGTTCACACATTTGCACGAAGGAAGCTTGCTCAGCTTACCTATACTGTGGTTATACTGACACTGATGGCTGTCCATTGAGCTGAAATTAGCTGCATTATATTCTAAAATGTGTGTGTGTGTGTGTGTGTGTGTGTGTGTGTGTGTGTGTGTGTGTGTGTGTGTGTGTGCGTGCGTGCGTGCGCGTGTGTGTGTGTGTGTGTGTGTGTGTGTGTGTGTGTGTGCAACACCATTTTGGGCCTAACTAAAGGAGAGAGCAATGTTGGAACGACTAATGAGGTATGAAAACAACATGTATTTTATATTAAAGCAGAATGAAGTATCATGCATACGTCCTGTTCCTTTTTACAAAGTACACACTAAAAAATACTGGGCTAAAAACAACCCAAGTTGGGTTGAAAATGGACAAACCCAGCAGTTGGGTTAAAAGTTTGCCCAACCTGCTGGGTATTTTTATTTAACTCAACCATTGTTTAAAAAATACTGTATTGCTTGCTTAAAATGAACCTAAAGTATGTTGGAAATTAACATTTATTAATATATTTAATAAATGACCCGATTCACAACGGTAAGCTTGTAATAATGTTTTCTAATTCAAGTGGAACTGGTAGGATTTAAGAATTTTCAATTTAAAAAAGCAAAGTATAACAATAATAATAATTTGCACGGTTTTATGGTATATGAGCTAAGCGATCGTTAGATTTAATCGTCAGTGCGATTTATTGTAATGCTTTTTTCCCCCCTAGTTAGTCAGAACAAAAGTGGCAGATTTGTTACTTACTTGGTCAGATGACATTTTCCTGTGAAAACTCTTATTTTGGTCATACTTCCAAGACTACAATCTATGATTCTGAAGTACCTGTACAGTATCCACCGGTGCAGTTATTGACAGCCACACATTCTCTTTAAAAGATTCATCCACGCTGAGGAGTCATGCCGATGCACAATAACTGCAATTGCAGTTTTCGAACAGAGATGGCGACAAAGAGCAAGCTTTAATAAGTTTAATGACTAATAATTAAACAATAAACATTTATTAAATTTCTTATTAATAAATGTTCACCTGTTGATGTTGCTTCTGGTAATAATGTGTCTGATTTTTAATTTCCAACCTATTTTGGGTTCATTCTAAGCCAGCCATATAGTAATTTTTAAACAATAGTTGAGTAAAAAAAAAAAAAAAAAAATGCCTAGTACATTGGCCAAACATTTAACCCAACCACTGGGTTTGTCCGTTTTCAACCCAACTTGGGTTGTTTTTAACCCAACATTGTTTACAGTGTAGTGTTCAAAGCCCTAAATATTATTGAAGCTGACTAGTTTCCCTCACAAATAAAGTATTCTTTAAATTTATTCTATGAGCAGCTTCTTAATAAGTATATTACTTATTAGACATGGAAACAAAGCTTTGTCCAGAGGAGCACAGATATTTGCACATTATTAAAAATGATATAAAAAGATGAACATGATTTGAGTAAATGTGATGTAAATTGTTAAATATGAAATAAATATTGTTAAAGGTGCTAATGCACATGTGGCTTCTCCTAATACTTACTCAAACAGAAAGTAGAACCACATATACTTCATCTGTTGTTCAATACGTTCAGCAGTGGGAGCTGTCCAATGTGCTGAATTTATACTGGTCCTCCATACATTTACTGGTGAATTATTTTTCTAAAAATCAGTCTGATATGACAAGGAAATATATATATTTCATTTTTTAAAGAGAGTCTATATATACTGTCTTAAACCAGTTGTTCTCAATTTTTATTTATTTATGTAGTAATGCCACAACAAAACATTTTAATTATACACAAATTCATTTACAAAAAAATTACTATTCTAGTATTGCTAAATAAATGAATGAATAAATAAATAGTCATCTACTCAGTTGAACAGTAGCTTGTATGATTAGTGGGATGTATTCTTCCCATGCCTTCCCTGCTCCCTCCATTTAAATGTGGTGCATGCAAAACTTTTTTTGTTCTTTACATAAGCTCAGTGAGCGCACTCGATACAGAGGAGGGGTATTCTTGAATAAAGTCAGCATGAAACAGATGTTGCAATAGTATTTTCTTCACTATTGTGATGTTTATCCAAGTGAAACGGATGGGTGAAAATTTAGGGTGGAACTTGATTTTGTCCACTGGGAATTGATTGGATCATTGGATGGTTGTGGTTGATCTCATGTGAGTGACAGGTTGCCCCATCTTCACACCAGTAAACAGTTATCAGATAAGAGAAGAAATGCTGCTACAAGTGGGAGTGGAAGTTGTTTTGATTAAAGATTATGAGGAATGAATAAAAATAAAAAATAAAAAAAATAATAATGATGATGTGCGCAGATAAATCATTTATAATAAATACGGCAATATATATAAAAAACTGTCAATTTTGAATTAAATGTGACTTTAAGTTTGTTTTTTATTGGTCTATGTTTTTTTTTTTTTTTTTTTTCATGACATATTTGTATGTCTAAGATTAATAGCTCTTATTCTTACATTTTGCAGTTGGCGAAGTCAAAATTAAAAAGCGATCAAAAAGAGAAAGCAAAGCATTGTGACAAACTCGAGATGGCGAGAACTGCAAGACTGAAAAGATTTAAAGACAACCCAGAGATGGCTTTTTTCTTACTCAACAGGTAAGATATTTTATCGAAACAATAGATAGCCATGTAGCTATTTAACAGAGTTCATTGTAAATCATTATTGTAAAGGATGATGTCTTTATGGGTTGTTGTAGTGATGTGCAGGATTTTTTTTTTTTTTTTTCCAAGCAAAATGTGCAGTTCAAAAGTGCTGCACAAAAATAAAGCCAATAAATATGGGAAAACAAACATTAGACATTTGATAATAATAACAATAAGAATATTTCTGCCCCCTCAGGTCACTAGTAAAACTAAACACACTGACTGCTCTAACCACTAAATTGAGTCTTTTTCAGACATAATCAGATCAAGGACAAGTAGACTTATATTTTAAATCCTGTCCATTACATACAGTAACAAAAAATGTACAGTATTTAGATTTAAATGTAAATTTAATTGTAAACAGATTATCTACCCAGTGTTAGTTATTGTCAAAGTTGTTCCTTTTTTACTCCAGTAGATACATTTAATCCATTAATTGAGTAAGATAGTCCTGTGGAGTTTAGTGACTTAAATGTGGGTCTCTCATCTTGTAATTGGAATGTGTAAAGTCCATCACAGAGCCTTAACTTCTAGGCTGAAACCCACAGTCTGTGCTTCATTCTGAGAGACGCAGTAAATGTGATACTTCCGTATCCATCTTCAGAGATTCTAAAGAAAGACTGCCGCTGTAAATCAAGCTTTTGTAGTCATTGCATGCAAACAAACCAATTTCACCACAAACTCACCACATAAGCATTTACACTGTCAAACTAGCTGTCTTCCTACTTCTGTCTCATATGCACGGAAGACAAGAAAAGATGCATATATATATATATATATATATATATGCCATTGAAGAGTGAAAGCAATTTTAACCAATCATCGATTACGGTACAAACTTTTTTTGCTTAAATTTGGCTTTGCGATCAGGCAAATCTTAAACCTTTTTATCATCAGACAGATGATACTGAGGACAGTGTGTGATTTAATATTGTCAGACACAATTTTGTGTTTTATTATTGCAAAATGTAAGCTGAATATAAAAAAATGTGGTGTACATTTTTAATTATGTCTACAAGGTGCAGATGTGGCTTTTCTTAATACTTCCTTAATATTCAGGAAGGACAAAAACATCTTCATCGTTCAGAAATTCTTCTGCAGATGTGGTTCAGTGGGTTCAGCACTGGGAGCTGTCCAATGTGCTGAATTACTTCTCCACACCAAAAATCTTTTCTAATTACATTCACTATATTCGACAATTGTAAGGTCAGTGTGTGATATGACAAGATTATGTACATTTTTTATTAACCAAACAATGTCTGATATACATTTCCTTATCGGTCTTAAAGAAGTGACCCATTAAATGTAAAAAAAAAAAAAAGCTATTAGATGTACTTGCCACTGGAAACATGGCAATTACATTACATGCATTACAATTATATTTTTGTTCTTTCTGTATAGTTATTTTACCACACTTTAAACTTTTCAGCCTGTTTTAATTGAAAGTTTAATAAGCAATTTTGCCTCAATAAATGTTTGTATGTGTTTGTAAATGTTTGTGTATATATATATATATATATATATATATATATATATATATATATATATCATTATTGTTTTGTTTATTCTGTGAAATAACTTTTTTTTAATAAACTAGTCCTAGAATTTGTACCTCATCTCATGTACCTGCTACTTCAGTTAATTCTCACATTCATTCTCCCATTGTAAACAATAATCAAAAACTTGAGATCAACTAAAACTTCAAAACAGCAACCTCAGGAAAATAAATTGTTTTGGGCATGATCTAATTTTATTTTATTTAAATTCAAGAAGTCAGTTGTCAAAAAGTAAGCATGGCAAGTGAGATGTTGTTGTGCTATAACAAACCAGAAAAGACCTGTAACTACTTGATAAATGAAAATGATTTCAGCATGATTGTTAGCAAACACCATTATAAACATAACTGTAATTGTTTTTTAAGAAAAAACTTCAACAGAAGTGAAGACGTACACGGCATCACGGGAAAATATGAGTTGGAAACAATATAAACGTATAAACATCCTTATAATATGTTGTATTATCTCATGAAATGACAAAAGTCTTCTTTTAAACATCTAAAAAGCTTTATAATATGGTCATAATATTTATAAGTAGTATTTGTCTGCTTTAAGTAAAGTAACAAAAGTTAAGACTTCTTTTGAACAACCATAAGATATCATGGTAACACTTTACAATAAGGTTCATTAGTTATAAAGTACATTAGTTAACATTAACTAATAATGAACTGCACTTCTACAGCATTTATTAATCTTTGTTGATGTTAATTTCAACATTTACTAATACATTGTTAAAATCTTGTTAACATTAGTTAATGCACTGTGAACTAACATGAACAAACAACTGGATTTCCATTAACTAACGTTAACAAAGATTAATAAATACAGTAATAAATGTATTGCTCATGGTTAGTTCATGTTAGTTAATACATTAACTAATGTTTACTAATGAACCTTATAAGTATTACATTTTTATTGCAATATTTGTTCCATATGTAAAATCATCTTAAACAATGTGTGTGTGTGTGTGTGTGTGTGTTCAAATTTTTAAGCATAAATGGTTTAATTCAGCATTGTTTTCATCTTGAATATTGAGCATTGTCTCATCTTATATCTTGAGCATTGCGTAACATGAATACTTACAATTATGAGAAGAAAAGAAAACTAATTTAAGCACACGTGTGGTTATTCCAGTCTATCACTCATAAAAGCATTTCCTGACCTCTGTGCCCTTATCATGATTTGGTCCTGATGAAATGGTTTGTGGGTAAGTGTTTATGATGTCATTTTCTGCAGCTATAAGGAGGACCAGACCAGTTTTAACTATTATTAGCCACTAGATGGAGCCATTGAATTTTCATAATTTCATATTCATAGACACTCTTATAACATAATAGTATTTGAGAACTTGGGTTATTAGATTTTTATGATCTGTTTAAGGACAATGAAATACAATGAGATTATTAATATTCTTTTGATTTTGTGAATGAAACGTGTGACAGGTTGAAGTAAGAAATTCTCAAATACCTTAAACCTTTTGAATGCCTCCACAACATGAATGGTGCTTACATTTATTGCTCTTTTGGAAAAGCAATTTGAAGAAAAAAATAGTTTGTTTATTTGTTTGTTTTGTTTTTAAGATTAAGGGGTTTTATTGTTTGTCTGTGGTTTCTTCTGCCCCTGGTGAAGCACCGGTGCTGCAGCGATCTAGTTCCGAGGAATTAGATGTTGTCAGCATCGATGCTTGTGATGTTGAGGACTCGCCACCTTACACACAAGCGTATGAGGAGCATGTGAATGTTGTGACTAGAGCTGTTGCCAGCTTGAAAATAAGCTAGCCAGCTGAAAAGCAGGAAGCCCGTCAGTCCAGTCTGTTAGACGAGCGCTTCCTTCCATCCCGGTCAGAACTCAGTTCGGGTTGCGACCGCCCAGGTTCAACGGGGTTCTGTTCCGAAGAAAGATGGAGGGTTGCGTCCTATTCTAGATCTGCGCCTATTAAATCGCTTTGTCAAGAAGCTCAAGTTCAGAATGCTAACTCTGAAACAGATTGTGTCACAAATCAGGTCTGAGGACTGGTTTGTCACGATAGATCTGAAAGATGCATACTTTCATATATCCATCCTTCCTCAACACAGGAAGTTCCTGAGGTTCGCTTTTGGGGGCGAAGCGTACCAATATCGGGTTCTTCCCTTCGGCCTAGCTTTATCACCCCCCGCCCTTACAAAATGTGTGGATGCAGCTATGGCTCCATTGTGACTCCAGGGCATCCGCGTGTTTAATTACATAGACGACTGGCTGATCCTGGCACAGTCAGAGGAGTTGGTGGTTCAGCATCGAGATGCTGTTCTCGCCCACATGAAGCATCTGGGGTTACAGCTAAACGCAAAGAAAAGTGTGCTATCTCCAGCTCAGAGAACCTCTTTTCTGGCCGTAGTTTGGGATTCGGTCTCGATGCAAGCACGTCTATCTCCGGCTTGCGTAGAGGCGATTCTCACAGCCATAAACAAGCTGAAGCTAGGCCAGTCATTCACTGTGAAACAGTTTCAAAGACTGTTAGGTCTGATGGCAGCTGCGTCCAACATGATACCTTTTGGCCTGCTGTACGTGAGACCTTTGCAGTGGTGGCTGAAGACCAAGGGGTTTTCCCCGAGGGGAAATCCGTTTTGCATGATCAAGATCACGCGGTGATGCCTTCGTGCTTGTGTCATGTGGAAAAACGATGGATGGTCACTCGGCTCAAGGTCTGTGGAGGGGCCATTATCTTTCCTGGCACATAAACCAGATGGAGATGATGGCTGTGTTCCTGGCACTCAAACACTTCCTCCCAGATCTCAGGAGCCATCATGTGTTGGTCCACACGGACAATACAGCAGTGGTCTCTTATATAAATCATCAGGGGGGTCTGCATTCATGTCCCTCATGCAAGTTGGCACACCAGATCCTCCTGTGGGCCCAGGGGAAGCTACTGTCAGTCAGGGCAGTATACATTCCGGGGCGTCTGAATCAGGAAGCAGACATCCTGTCGAGACAGGGGCTGAGTAGCCCGGGGAGTGGAGACTTCACCCCGAGGTGGTGGAGCTCCTTTGGGAGCGCTTTGGGAAAGCGGAAGTGGATCTGTTTGCGTCTCGAGAGACGACTCACTGTCCATTGTATTTCTCCCTCACGTATCCAGCCCCCCTGGGGTTGGATGTGATGGTGCAGATGTGTTCCTTCAAGACAAGTTCTCTTCAGGTTTATCCCCATCTACACTAGAGGTCTATGTGGCGGCCATTGCAGCTTACCACATTCCTTTGGAGGGTGCTTTTTTGGGAAGACACCCTTGGGTTACTCGCCTCATTCATGGTACTATGGGGCTGATACCCGCGGCACGTCAGAGAGTTCCGACTTGGGATTTGGCCATAGTGTTGGAGGGCCTGTCCATGGCTCCGTTTGAGCCCATCTAAGAGGTTCATGACCAGTTCCTCACTCTTAAGACTTTGTTCCTCCTTGCTATTTTGTCTCTTAAGAGAATTGGAGACCTTCAAGTCCTTTTGGTCTCTCCCTCTTGCCTGGACTTCACGCCGGGCATGGTTAAAGCCTTCCTCTTCCCTCGGGAGGGCTACGTTCCTAAGGTCCCCACTAATTATGCTGCAGGCCCTCTGTCCTCCTCCATTCCAAGATCCAGACCAGGAGAAACTTAATCTGCTCTGTCCTGTCAGGGCTTTGGATGCTTACGTCCACAGAGCTGCCCTGTGGCGTAAGACTGATCAGTTGTTTGTCTGTTTCGGGTCCCCACATAAGGGGCACCCTGCATCTAAACATACACTAAGCAAGTGGATATTTGAGGCTATCTCACTGACTTATGAGTCGGCCAGCCAACCGTCACCTCTCAAGGTCCGAGCCCACTCTACTCAGAGTTTGGCTGCCTCTCTGGCATTACTCTCTGGAGTGTCCTTCCAGGAAGTCTGTGATGCAGCGGGGTGGTCCTCACCTCACACCTTCGTTAGGTTTTAGAACCAGGACTTGGCCTCGACCCCAGGGTCACGAGTGCTTGTGTCTTAGTGTGCGCATCCGATTTCACACACTCATGCACTTAGTTTCATGGCGGTGTGGGTATTTCGTTCCCAAAGCGCTTGACACAGCGCAAGTTCCCTTGAAAGTTCCCATGTATTGTGTACATGCTTTTACATTGTGCCTATATTTAAAAAAAAAAAAAAAAAACCTGCATGTAATATAGTACAGCTAATTATATCTAGAATTACACTGTTGACCCTTCCCTTACATCTTAACCCACCCTTAAACCTACCAATGCCTCCAAACCTGTCCCTAACCTTACCCGTATCCCAACTCAACAGCAAATGTGTTTTGCAATACAACATGAACACAATAAGAACACTGTACTTATTTTGTATGTAAGTACATAGTAGATAAGGACATTTTATTTTTGTGTACTACAGTATTGACGTTTCCTAGTAAATTTTTATTTACTGCTGAAATCTTCATCTAATACACTTAGTGTGAGACACAATAGCATTCAGATCAAACATTCTTGACATTCTTGTATAGTGTAGAAAACAGACCGTGTCAACTAAAAAGTAGAAAGCACATGAAATTAGTGTTTAAAAAATATTTCCATGGTGAAAAAAACATTTAAATATTTTGACCAGTGTGGCTCACACAATGACAAAATGACTTTTTATTTTGGTGGCATTGGCCAATTTACTGACACATTAACTAGGTTTTGAGGCATAAATTAAATGTTTTGGGTGAGTAACTAAAGTTTTTTTGTCATCGTGTGAGCCACCCTGGTCAAAATGTTTAGATGTTTTTTCACCATGAAATATTTGTTATATACAAATTTCATGTTTTTTCCCTGCTTTTTTGTTGACACTGCTTTCTATACTATGCAAGAATGTCAGCTTTTTAGATACAGATTCAGACAACAGGTAAAAATTTACAAAAAGAAAATGAACATTTGTATTTATACAGTGCATTTATTTTTGTAGAAATGTGTTACATGTAAACTGAAAATTCACAGTTTCTTATTCATTTTTATACACTTTATTATGTTTTCCCCTAACATCACCACCACCACATATTCTTACGTATATCATTCTTACATTCTTATACCACACAATCTATCTTCCTATTGCTCTTCCACAACAAGCAACTGTGAATTGTCAGTTTACATGTAACATATTTCTACAAAAATACATACTTTATGAATACCAACTGCTATAGCTACTGCTGTTTAGGGTTGTGACATTCCTCCATGTTCAAAAATGGTAGTGATTGTGCTGGGCAAACTCCATACTTCATTACAATGGCAAGCTAATTTAGCAGACCTTATAGGGTGAATTCCGGTGGATTATGACACTTATTCCAAGTCATCTAAATGGTAAAAAGTGTCCCAATCACCCTGTCTGACAGATTTTGAAAACTAAATGGATCATTTTGCATGTGAAGGATCACACGATGAAAAAATGTTTAGAAGTTGTGAAGAGTTTAACAATTTCACTGAGAATCAACGTATCAGTTTAGACCAACAAGCCATGTGCATTTAGATATTGTACAAATTATACACAATTGTACTTTTGCTTAAATCAGTAAGAAATCCAAATCTGATGTGAACAAGAAACTAATTGTTCTGAGAAAAAAAAGTCTCAATTAAGAATTGAGCCAAAGCGATTGAGAAAAACTGTAATGAGAAATTATTGACTGCACCTGAAAGGTTCAGAGTATTAGCCACTAGATGGAGCCATTGAGTTTTGCTTTCCTTTTATATTTCTTATTCAATTGACTGTTTTTAAATTAATCAACACGAAACAATGTCTTTGTTTAATGCTGCAAAGAAATATAAACTGGATTAAGGTAATGAAGTCTGTTCAAAATATGAAGTGAAACATGAAATTATAAATAAAAATAATAAATTGTAAAATAAACAGCTGTCATGACAACAGCAACCATCTTTTCACTCATTTTTATTTTTATTTTTTTATATATATATATATATATATATTTATTTATTTTATTATTGTAATGCCACAAAACTTATTCGGTCCAAAAAAAAATTTATTTTTATTTTTTTATACTTTTACATGTGTGCACTAGCTTTATGCACATGGAATAGATCACATTTTAATTCTACTGAAAAATAGTTGTGGTTCTGTTAATTTGTGCATATCTGTTGATAGGGTCCAGTAGAAACATTTGTGGTTGGTACTTATAGCTGCCCACAAGAAGAGAGGAAAAGAAAAAAGTAAGAATGAGCGGTAGACAAACGTACACAGGAAACCCATTTTAACATCCTGCAAGAACAGAGAATATAACGTTTAGTTCTATTTTTCTCATCCCTTCTATGACAAAGAAAGTAATTATGATTATGGACTGAAAAGGAAAACAGATCTGCATTTAAGTTGTTGTCACTCACTTTAAATGTTTTACTAATCAGTCTACATTTAGCTTTTATGGTACAGAAGGACATATTGACAAAAACTGGCTAATACATTTGTTATTATTAAAGTTATTATTTAAAGTTAAAGTTATTATTTGTAATTAGTTATTATTGTTTTATTATTTTTATTATTATTATTATGTTTAATCCAATAAATGATTTCAAATTTATATTGTTTTTAAAAATCAATGTTATTTCATTACGAAAATATAATTTGCAACCAGAAAATGTGCTAATAAAATGTTACTTTAAACTTTTTTTAACTTTATTTATTTCGTTAGTATTTTATTTAAACATTTGAAATATTGTTTATATATATATATATATATATATATATATTTGTGTATCATGCACAATTGTATATGTAAGTGTACAATTATATAAAAATGTGTAAATGTGGTTAAAGCATGCTTGAGAAAAAGTGAGTTCAGAAATCATAGCTGACGTTGCTGAGTACAAAAAGAGAGCAATAAAAAGCAGCAAGTTTTCAGTAAAGTTGTTTAAACTGAGCAGGAGAATCACATCTTGGCATAGGGATATGAAGATGTCAGCAGTCTATAAGAGACTTCAGTGTGGAGGCAGGTCTTTCCAGTTTTGCTCGTCTCACACTGATGTTTCTCTGTTGGATCCCCCTGAAATAAATATGAGATGCACAAACTAAACTATTGTCTTTGATATGGCAAAGCTTAAAAAACAATATACAGTAGATACATGTTCCTTAAAACAAGTAACAATATAGATACCTTAATAACATTCGCAGTGAGTATCTCTGCACTCTGCTCAGAATCTGAAGATCAAATGAAAATATGACAGTACAGTGAGAAAATAATGCAAGTCTGAACATAGTAACTTTAAGCATGTATGTGCTCTTAAATACATAAAATAAAATAATTAAATACATAAAAATATCAGTACCATTTAAACACAAATACTGTATAATTGTAATACGGTTTAGTCATTTTTTACTATATAAACATTAAATATGTGAAACAGTTCAGAATCAGCTTCTCAAAGCACCTCACATTAAGGCAGCTACACAATAACAATTTTCAGTAACACTTTATTGTAATTGTAATATGTCACATGTAGTTACTATAGTAATAACAGTAAGTTATGCATAATCTAATGAAAGGCTGTGGAATTTGATGTTTACTTATTTTATTTTATTTTATTTTATGTTTTAGTTTTGTTCTAGTTTTCCTGTGTTTTTTTTTAATTATTATTATTATAATTAATATTATTATTTATTTTATTGTTTAAATGTTCAAACAAATGCCAATAAATATATTTTTGAAAAGAAAAAAATAATTATGCATAATCACATACAACTAACCCTAAACCAAACCCTAATCCGAACCCTAAGGGCGTGTTCACACTTGGCTTCTTTTCTGACAAGAAAAAGTTAACAAGGGCACATTTTAAGTTAAAAAAAAAAAAAAAAAATCATGTGCATGATTTATAAATCGAGGTAACAAAATAGTAAATCATGCGCACGATATAAAATTTGAATTAATTATTAAAAAAAATGTTTGAATTAATGATTCAATCATAAAGACTTTTATTGTTTCATTACTGGACGAATTAGTGTTTTTGAACAAATCTCTTAAATAAATTATTGAATAAATAAAAAATATTTTAGGGTCATTCCACGAAATCGGTGCCTTTTCAACTTTGAAAACTTAAAATATAAAATAAGTTTAATTTAAAAAAAAAGTTCTATCTATGAAATGAAGACAACTTAAAATGACAATAAATTGTATTGTGCCATCTCAGACTATATAGTTTTTTATTTTATTATTACTTTTCTTCCTCTGTAACCCTGTTACAGACATAATCATCACTATATACTACAAGTTTAATTAGAACTATGTAATAGTTTTTACATATATGAGCAGTATTTTTGTCCCTTTTTTCATTGGGGTTGTTTAAAATTTGGTATTTTTTTTAACAAATCTTATATTTGTCATTCAGATGACCAAGGGAATTCCTCATTTTGAAGGCTGATCATCTGTCAATTAAGAAAAATATAAATATTTACAAGAGAGATATTAAAAGAAGGGCTTTGTCCAAAACAAAATAGAGTGATTGTTACAATTGAAAAACTTGGAAGGCCATTTCAAATATTATTTTTACATTCTTTATGAAATTAATGACATAATGGTAACAGGACTGACCAGAGTAACAGGGATGATGGGACACACATTCTTCAGCATACACTCTACATATTTGTTTACATAATACTGTAAAGTTTCTACCTTTTTAATTTACATTATATTGTTTTGCATTCACTTTGCATAGCTGAATTTGTGAAACATTCAATTTCTAAGAGATCAAGAGCCTCATTTATAAAATGTTGCGCAGAAACCATCCTAAATTTGATCTTACGATCATTTCTCAGATGTGCTATATATCTATAAATCGCAAATAATCTTGAACTTGTGCACAGCTGAATGGTTTCAGTTCTCCGCGTTGTAAACAACACCTAATTAATGTCATTTACATATAAAAGATCACCATTCATCGTTGAAATCGTTTAATTTAGAACGGCGAGCTGCAAGAATAGTTTAGATTTCCAAAAAACCTGCAGTAATCTGACAAGGAAAAGTGTGTACGTCTGTTTAGACGCTGATGTGGCGCTAATCACTTTTCCACGTTTTTATAAATATGAGCGTTGGCGTGGATTTAAGCGTACGCACACTCTAAGATCAAATCTGTGCGTATGCACGCTTTATAAATGTTTTAAGGGTACTGTAATTAGACCCATGCGTTTATACATTTTGTCTGTGTCAGTGTGTCCCCTCACAGAACTTAAAATATACACTGCCCGGCCAAAAAAAAAAAAAAAGGTTGTTGTTTGGATTTTAATAGGTAAATACTTAAGAACCTACAAATGGATAATTATTACAGTGATTATTATGTTTCTAGCATGTTATATGTGATGGAGTGTGTAGCTTTTCATTTCTTAAGCAACCATGTTGGAATATGCATCATGGCCATATGATAGGGTTAAAATATATTATATATTACGTTTATATAATATATTTAAATATTTAATACTTGAATTACGAGATACGTGTACCAACAATACTAATACTAACAATACTAAAAATACTAACTAAAAATGTAACTGATGCTCTTATGTCACCCACACTGAATGATATAGACATTAATAATACACCTGGGATGACCTTTTAAAATGTTTGCATTTTACACAGATAAATGTTAAAATCAGTGTGGCTAAGTTTGACACCTCATCTGTCATCCCTGCTACCCACATGTCAAGACCTGTTACTCTGAAAAGTAACAAGGTTGACAGTAACAGGTTTGACAATTTAAAGCTAATTTGCTATTTGCTAGCTAACAGACCAGATCACAAAAGCACATTTTGTACACTTTGAAGGGATATTACTTGTAGATAATGATTATGTTACATTAAATAAATAAGGGTTTAAATGTATACTTCAAAAATGGTAACAGGTTTGACATTGCATGATATCCCCCCTCAGTCAAACCTCATAAATCATCAAAAATAGAAAATTATAGAAGAGAGAGAGAAACTTATTTTTATTTGAATTGTTGGCATCCTGGTTTAGAGATGATGTAACTTCCTGGAAGTGATGTCACTGGAATGTACCATTATTTATACAGGGTTCTTTGGTGAGGGTAACAGGGCTGACATGTCGGGGACACTGGTAAAATTATTTATATTTTATAAAAAATAATGTATACTGTAGCTAAAACATTGCTTGACAATAAGACTATACCTAGAACAATATGCAAAAGTGATTTTTGTATCATTTAGCATTCAGTTTGCAAATTAAAAGTCCTGCTGAAAAAGAACAATCATAGCAAGGGACAGGACAAAAACCTTACCCTTATGAGAATAAATGCAATTTTAATTATTTAAAATAATATTTAATTGACTTTACTTTGGTGTAACTTTGATAAAACAATACACAGCTGTTGCTAGGGTGTTGTTATGCGGTTACTAAGGTATTTATGATGGTTGCTAGGGAGATACCTGTAGTTTGAGCCAGACAGAGGCAGTACACACAGATGGAGGACAGGAGTGAGGAGAGGAGAACACACACCGGACACACACTGAACAGCAGCGTCCAGCAGAGAACACAGTCTGATACATGAGGAGTGGAGGTGATGTTCAAGGGTCCAGAACATATTTGCTCTATATAAATCAAACATAAATACAAAAAAATAAAAAATAAAATTCTACACATCTTGACTGAGAAAGTTCACCAGAATTCCACAAGCAATAATGTAATAATAACTAGCAGAATGTTTTCTTACCTGCAAGAGAGAGACGAGTTATTCGGTTTCCATAATAGTACACTTCAGATGAGGAGATCCTCCCTTTTTTATCTGTATTTACTTTATTCTCCACTTCTGCACAGTAATACAGTCCCAGATCAGAGACACTGATGTTAGTAATATGTAGATCATGAGAATTACTGGAGCGGTTGTGGATAAAACTGAAACGCTGAAATGTCTCCAGGCCCCCTTTTATTACATCTATTTCGAGAGAGGGTTGATGCTCATGAGAGCAGTTTCTTATCCATACAAAGTGGAAACCAAGAGTTACAGAGCGATCACAGTAGACAGTGATGTTGTCTCCTGGTCTGACTTTCATCTCCACTTCTGCTCCATAGATTCTGTTCTGACTGAACAACAAAACACCTGTAAACGTGCAAAATAACTTAATAAAGCACTTAAATTTCAAATATGTACTACCATTAAAAAATATTCACAGTAATATTGACATTTACATTAGAAAAACTCTCAAAACAGCTGAAAACTTTCTCAAACCCATTTTTTTCTTACACATAAATGCGATGAAAGCAAGTCTTGACTTCTCCATCTCTGTTAGTGACTGTGAATAACTGACACTGGTGAGGGTCTTACAGACGTCAGCTCTCATCTGATTGGTTCACGTCAATGGAAAATCTTTTCTAAAATGTCTCACGTCACAGAGGGGTTGGTCAATAAATTAGGTTATCATATGTACGTACAAAGAGCAAGAGTAGTATTAACTAATCACTGGTTACCCTATAGACGTTTTTACTCTAATTTGCTCTGATTTGTTTACAAAAACAGAAATCATCATCAAATAACAGAAATGAAGAGGGTGAAATCCTTTTGTTTGTCTGATAGATATGTTTAGTATCGAATAATTTTGATTCATTCATGCAGATAATCAGCTTCACTTGAGAAATGTTGTGCTTTACATTTCAATTGTTCAAGTTTTTCAAAGTTCAGCTGTAAAATTCATGATGTTCTCTGTTGTAGTGGGTACAAACCAGCAACGTGTAAACATGTCAAAACAGGAAACCACAACTCTTATATTCAGACTACCTTCACATTTGCTGCTGTGACATGTCGTCAAACTCTCACTTCACATCTCTTACTTGATCACTGGTCAACAAGCACAAATGTTTCCATTCCACGATGTGTGGTTTTGTGTGTTAGTTAGAGTTCACACATTTGCATGAAGGAAGCTTGCTCAGCTTGTCTTACTGTGGTTCTACTGACACTGACGGCTGTAAAGGGGGGATGAACTGTGAGAAGGTAGTCTGCCCCAAAATGTTCCTCTATACCACTCACCAAAAACCACATTCCTAGGATGGCTTGTTTTTCATTGTGACAAGTCCACAACTTGATGCAACTATGCCAGGGGACAACACCCTGAGGAAAAAGATTATTGATAAAGAGCTGATGGGAATAGGCTTTCAAAAGCCGACTGAGACCATGAGGGAATTGTCCGTTATTTCTGGGGAGACAATAGCAAAATGTATTAACATGATGTTGGTTGCCCTATTGGCAAGAACTGTATAGAAGTTTAGGATTCAGCATTACAATGAATCCCTGAATCTGTGAGGCTGTGTTCATTTTGAACTAACATGTCTCTATCATAGTTTTACCCCTGCAGGTCAATAGACATGACAGAGGATAATTCCAAGACATGGTGGTGGCTAAAGATAAAGACCACTTTTGCAGATTCAAGAGAAAGTTAAGTGAATTCAGCATTTAACCTAAAGATAACTTAAAAATGTTCTTAGTCTAAGTTACAGTCTTGTGAGACTGTTGAAAAGATTATTTGGGCAGTAAGAGAGAGAGACTGCTGAGGCCAGGATACTCTGTCTGTTATCAGCCTGCTAAAGCTTAAACAAAACAAAGCAATAAGATTAGAACCAAAACAACCCAGCTGACTTTTATAAAAAAGAATTATAATGAACAGACATGCTTTAAGACTGGACGAGAGATCATGTAAAAAACTAAGTAAAGAAAAAATGTGAAGTTTAAATATGTTTTTTAGATTTAACACCAAAAGCAAACTTTGAAAACAAGCAGTTCGTAGTCATGTGTGTCAGGTATGAGTGTAAGTGTGTGTGACGGCGACTGTACTTTATGTTTTGTATGTGTTCGTTTGGGGAACTATTCTGCCCCCATTGTGTGTATGTGTCATTACTCTCTGGATGAGTGTGTTTAAGTATTTATGGAAAATTGGAATTGTGAAATTTAAGATTGCTATCCATGGGTTAAAACCCTTGTCTAAATTCTGAGGGTCTAAATTTAAACACTGTCAGCTGTGTGTGATCAGAATGCTAAACGTAAAATGTTGTAGACTTGAGGGCAGAGAAACAGTGACACACAGGCAATCAAAATTATCCAGAGAGCCCAGATTCACAGTATGAAGGAGAACAAAGGAGGATGGGAAGGAAATGATTGTTGTTTGACTATCCTTGATCAGGTCTGTACATGACCTGACCTGCTAGACAAACCACTTGATAACTGTGAGAACGTGTTGTTTGTAGATGGCTCTGCCTTCAGAGACAAAACAACAGGCCTGAATTGTGAAGGATAAGTTGTGACCATGGAGTGTGAAGTGTTAGTTTCAGGGCCGCTGTCCTCTAATTATTTGGCATAAACAGATAAGCTTGTGGCCCTCACTGGAGCGGGTAAACTGATGACTGAAAAAATTGTGACTATCTACACAGACTCCCGTTATTGGTTCGGGGTGGTAGACGATTTTTGAGTTGCTGTGGTTTGAATTTTGTTTGTGCTGACCAAACTAATGAAAAAAGAAAAAAATAACCTTGATTCTTCTAACTCTTTACAGAACATGTTCAGAGGCAGAGAAAGCTGGAGGAAATCTGGTTGCAGAATTAAAGATGGCGTTTAGTTTAGTGTTGATGGCAAATGTTGTTTAGAGAAACATTTCTTCAACCACTATGATAAATTGATGGGCAATGCATCAAAATGGGGGATGGTAACTCAATTAACGTATGATTGAAAATATGGCTGAAACTTTTAAAATAGGTTGGAAGACCCCATTTTTGGGAATGGAAGGGGCTAAACAACGAGTGGCATCAACCGAATTGTGTGAACATGACATGTTGAACTATTGCAAAGAAATGTCTTCTATCCTGTCTAACATTTGTGTACAAGTGAAATCAGCTCAAGGATTTCCAAATCACCAGTGAGGTTCGACAATGACACATCATGGGCTACAAAATGGATCTGTTGTGAAAAGATGTTTTACAACTAAGATGGTACATGCTATATGTCTGTAAAATGAAGGATGTTCAATTTGTTGTTTGTACGAAAATCAGATATGAAGAGTATAAATGTGATGTAATAACATAAATTTGCTTGATTTCATATTTTTTGAGAAGATGTGCATTTTTATCTTATTGGAGTATAGATGTAGTGATTCGTTATCAATGACTAATAAAAAGGGGGGAATTGTGGGAGAAATTTTGAGTTTCTGTATAATTTCCATATGATTTTACTTATATGCTTATGGTTAAATGATTTCGTTTTTCTCAGAAGTGCTTAAGTATGCATTCTTTGGGTGACTTAGGGTGACAGGTGGAAAAACACTGAAGTGGTAAACATGTTCCTAATATGGTAAAAGGACAGAGGCTTCAGCCTTGGAGTTTAGAGATATAAAAGTGAGGGGAAGCTTTCAGTCTTTGTCTTACACTCTGCAGCTACTTGTGTTTCTGTCTGACCTTTCTTGCAAGAAATAAAACTTTGAAAGACAATTGGACGGGTTTGTCTCTTATGCAGTAAGAGTCAGGTGAATTTTTGCCACATCAATAACAACCATTAGTTAACAACCAAGTTGGCATAAAACGAAAGTTGTGATCATCTTTCCTATTGCGACATATAGTGAAATATCTTCACAAACAAGAAAAATGTAGGAAATCTAAGGCAGGACTTGGGTTTGTCCATCAGGAATTGATTGGATGGTTGTTGTTTGCTATTGCTGTGTTGTCATGTGAGTGATAGGTTGTCCCGCCCTCACGCCAGTAAACACAATCAGAGAAGAGAAGAGATGTGGCTGAAAGAGGGAGGGGAAATTATTTTGATTCAAGATGAATAAAAAAATAACGTGTGTGTGTGTGTGTGTGTCTCGAAGTGAAGACAAAGAGACAGGGATATTTGGCTGGTCCTCACTTTCTGAGACCCATTTAAAGGCCTGTTTGAGGGTCAAGACTTGGTTTTAGGGATCAGGTTATAATTGGGTAAAGGGTATAGGTTTAGGAGTAGAGGTTGTGTAGGGGGATAGAATATACAGTATGTACAGTATAAAAACAATTATGTCTGTGGAGAGTCCCCGTGAACCACATATACATGTATGTGTGTGTGGTTTTATGAGGACAAAAATGTGTATAATGACATGGATATTACACTTCCTGTGTCCTCGTAAGCCAAATGGCATAAAAAAAACTGTGTTGATGCCTAACATCTGTTTTAAATATACCATTCACATCCATCTCAAACACAGAAAAGTTCAACTGACCTGGGAATCTCTGATTCAGTCTTGGATAAAGATATAGTGGAAAAAGACACTCAAAAGCCTGAAAGAGAATTAGTGTAGAGGACAGTGATCTTATACATCCAGTGCTGTAGGGGTTGAAAGGGCAAAATAGAAGCAGCGTTTTAACTTGAGTAGCATTTTCATGTTTTGAATAAATTATTTTTATATAATTTTCAATAATGTGCAAATATCTCTGTGCCTCTGGACAAAGCTTTGTTTCCATATCTAATAAGTAATATACTTATTAAGAAGTAAATTTACTTTATTTGTGATAAAGCGCGCGCGCGCACACACACACACACGCACACACACGTGTCATTCACGCTCTTAAATTGTAAATGTGCAGTAGTATGGAATGACATTATCGAAAATGCTAATACAAAATAATAATAATAAATAATAATAAATATATATATATATATATATATATATATATATATATATATATATATATATATATATATATATATATATATATATATATAAAATCAAGTTTACAATTAAAAAAAAAAATATATATATATATATAAATCATCTGTTCCTCGACTGACCGACATCTGACCGACCGCTGGAGGAATGTCTGATATTTGCTTTCGTGGCAAGGAAAAATAAACTTCACGCCAAATCCAAATTAAGGTCAAGCTATTTTATTGCTGTTGTTTTTAGGTTTGCGTGTGTGTTTCTTGTGTCAAACTGAAGATGATATTCATTTCCCTCAGAGTCCATAGTATCCCACAACAAATGCCACATAGAACTAATTTTTGTACATATTTTTGAAATATTTCTATGGTTTTAGTTTTAGTTAATAAAAGTTTAATAATAGTTTAGTAGTTAATAATTAACCTGATTTTGATTCCAAATTCTTAAAAAATTCATTGCAGGAAATATTGTGCAGATGATATACTTTAATTATACAATAAATAAATGATTGAATGGACTTAATGGTCTAAATGTCTCGTTATCACCCACACCTTATTTGCCCTTTTAATGCAACTACAAACAGAGTTACTGCAATAACCCTCTAATAACTCTATAATCCAGTTTCTCTGTCAGACTCTGCAAAGTGTGGAATGGATTTTTTGTTGGACTGGACAGTAAAACACTGTTGTAGAAACTCCATGAGCGCCACCTACTGGTCATAAAGAGTATCTATTACTTTTTGGCATTCTTTTTATAGGGCCAGAAACACATACACCCATACCTATTACATGTTCACTGTTGTTTTCCTTAACTTTGACTTAGTTTTCCCTATTCTGTTTGATTAGTAATTTCAGTCACCTGTGTCCCGTTAATTACCTTGTTAAGTTCCCTTTGTTTGTCACATCATGTATATATACCCTGTGTTTTCCTCCATTCCTCGTCTGTTCTCGTTTATGCGTTGATGTTTGCTGTGTAAAGTGAGTTCCTGTCTGTTTTTGTGATACGTGGATATTACTCCACGTATTCTACTTCGTCCTTGTGCCTACTTATACCACCATCACGTAACAATACCAACTTACTTACACAATCAACAATAAATGAATATGTTTCTTCTATGTATGTTCATGCCACTTATCTTTAATATATCTTTAATAATTTGCCAAACACAGTTAAGGACACTGAATCAACTGAATCACGACATGAATTGATATGACACGTTTATTTGCTGTATGACCTTCCATTAAAATGTGCTTTAAAATATGAGTCAAATTAATGTGGAGGTAACAAGCATTTAAAATGGCCACTAATAAAACTAAACACACTGATGGCTCTGACCCCCATGAGTCTCTTTCAGACATAACCAATCATGGACAAGTAAAAATATACATTGCCATACTATAAACATCACTATCCATTTAATAAAGTGACAAAAAATGTACAGATAAAAGAAACATTCCTCTTGAATTATTATTAAATGACCAGTGTTGGGGAAAGTTACTTTTAAAAGTAATTCATTACAATATTGTGTTACTCCCTAAAAAAAGTAACTAATTGCATTACTTAGTTACTGAAGGTCAGCAGCTAAGACATTGCTTGATAAAATGAGTTTTTTTGTGTAATTATTACAGGTTTGCATAAAATTCTGAGATTGCATTTCATTGTTTTTATTCATTTTAAAGAATACTGAATGTTCACATACAGCACGCACAACACCTCTGCACTTTATTTCTCTCAACATGGTGACAGGAAGGCTGTCACTCAATAAATGTGAAAAAGTAAATTGCGTTACTTATTTTAAAAAGTAACTTAGATATTTTGTTGTAAATTGAAAAAGTAATCTGATTACGTAACTCAAGTTACTTGTAATGCGTTACCCCCAACACTGTAAATGGCATGGCACTGATATCTTTAGCATCATTTGAACATCATTTGAGTGGTCATGTGGGATTGACAAAGTAAAAAGGAAAGTAAAAAAACAAAACAAAAAAAAAACAGAATCAAACCAGCTCTTTGTGCTTCATTCTGAGAGATGCAGTAAATGTGATTCTTCCTTGTCCATCAGGGAGTCTAAAGAAAGACTGCTGCAGTAAATCAAGCTTTTGCTGCATGTACACAAACCAATTTCACCACAAACTCAGCACATACGCTTTTTCACACACCAACCTTTCTTACTTCTGTTTCATTTGCACACAAGCACTAAACTGAATGGAAACATCTGTGGTTAAGATTGTTATCTCTTTAACTGGAAACAAAGCAAGACCCTTCCTCAAGAAAAGACACAGACAGTGCACTTCAGTAAAACTCCTTTAAAGAACAACTCTGATGCTTTGAATACATACATTTGTTTTGATTTCAATTAGATTTTAACTGTTCAAAAGAATTAAAATCACAATTAGAAAAAATGCAGACCTGAAATGTACCAGTTCAAAGAAAAATAAGAGGAAAACAAGAATGTATCTTACTACCGAATAAAGTGGGCTTTTCGATTTTAACTTTACAGTTATATGATAGATAGTTTGCCTGTTTGCTTGTTGCTAACTGTTATACAAACACATAACCTACTCGAACACATGCTTCATCATGCTTTTTGGGGCCCTAGTGAAAAAAGAGATCAAACAACCAGGTAAAGTTCAACACTCTACTGCAGTCAGAGCATGGTTCACAAGACAAACATTCAAGCATGCACACTTTACGCTCCACAACTTGCTAACTATAAAGGAAAGAACAATGTTAGAAAGACTAACCAGTCCCTATGGTTCAAATAGGCATGGCAGTATAAAAACATTTTTACATCCAAAATTTTATAATTTAATAATTTATATATAATATATATATATATATATATATATATATATATATATATATATATAATAAGGGTGTTTATTGTCATCATTTCATATTAAAAACACTTTTGCTTCTGTTGAGGTGGGATTCGGGTAAGTTTAGAGATAGGTTTCATGGTTTGGGTAGGTTTAAGGGTGAGTTAAGGTGACAGGGATGGCTCAATGATGTAATTATAGATGTAATTAGTTACATAAATTAACTACAGCTGTAATTACATGCATGTATTTTTAAATATAAGTACAATGTAAAAACATGTATGTACACAATAAGGACATTGTATCAAATTATTAATTTAAATGGTAGTATTTAAAGACACTTGATATAAAGTGGGACCAAGTATCCTAGTGTTAAATGACATGTTTTTTACATTCACATGTAATGGTAAAAAATCCTCTACCTTGTATCATTACATGTGATGTTAAATGATAATGACCTTTATCATATTTGAAAGGTTTCAGGAAGCACCTCAGTTCTATTAGTTCAATTCCCTGTCTGTTCTGACCTGAGCATATGTACTGAAGTCTGAACTCCGCACTCGCTTTGTCTTGTATTGTTTTTGTCTCCTGGTTTTCAGGTCTAAAGATGTATAACACACCTCTTCATCCTCACCCTGGAATGAAAGAAAATTCATGAATTAATGAAGTTGCTTTCTGAAACGTACATATATTATATTTATATGTCTTTAATGAATGTGCGTGTTTGCATTGTTCATACCTCAATGGTATTTCTACCTCTCAAATTTTCTTTTTGATCTGTCGCAGCAACAATGGATTGTTTAAATTAGAACATCACATACATAAATGGTTTAGAGTTTTTGCAATGGTTAAGTGTTACATTTCAATTTCTACATTACCATCAAATATTTTTTGCAGCTTTGCTTATCCAAAGTACTCTAATTGACAAAGATGTTTATCTGTATATTAAATTAAAAACTGTGGTAGTGCAAAAGAAGAGTGTCAATAAGTGAATAATACCTGAAGTTTTCCTCTGACAGAGGCAGTACAGACAGATAGAGGAGAGGAGAACACACACCGGACACACACTGAACAGCAGCGTACAGCAGAGAACACAGTCTGATACACGAGGAGTGGAGGTGATGTTCAAGGGTCCAGAACATGAAGTTACTTGCTCTATATAAAATAAACATATCATTATTATTATTATTGTTATTATTATTATTATTATGGTCATATTTCTTCTTTATTGAGAGGGGTGGAGGGTTCACAACAAGAAGCCACTTGCTCAATATTAAATAAACAAAAAAGTATTAATGAATGTCCGTAAAACATATTTTTGTTCTGTTCATCTTGCTTCTTCAGTGAAAAAGATCTCCGGAATTACACAAGCAATGATAAAATAATAACTAGCAGAATGTTTTCTTACCTGCAAGAGAGAGACGAGTTATTTGGTTTCCATAATAGTACACTTTAGATGAGGAGATGATGCCTTTTTTATCTTTATATACTTTATTCTCCACTTCTGCACAGTAATACAGTCCCAGATCAGAGACACTGATGTTAGTAATATGTAGATCATAAGAATTACTGGAGCGATTGTAGACAGAGCTGAAACGCTGAAATGGCTCCTGGTCCAATTTCATTACATTTATTTCGAGAGAGAGTTGATGCTCATGAGAGCAGTTTCTTATCCATACGAAACGGAAACCAAGAGTTACAGAGTAATCACAGTAGAGAGTGATGTTGTCTCCTGGTCTGACTTTCATCTCCACTTCTGCTCCATAGATTCTGTTCTGACTGAACAACAAAACACCTGTAAAAGTGCAAAATAACTTAATAAAGCACTTAAATTTGAAATATGTACTACCATTAAAAAATATTCACAGTAATATTGACATTTACATTAGAAAAACTCTCAAAACAGCTGAAAACTTTCTCAAACCCATTTTTTTCTTACATATAAATGCGATGAAAGCAAGTCTTGACCTCTCCATCTCTGTTAGTGACTGTGAATAACTGACACTGGTGAGGGTCTCACAGACGTCAGCTCTCATCTGATTGGTTCACGTCAATGGAAAATCTTTTCTAAAATGTCTCACGTCACAGAGGGGTAAGAGTAGTATTAACTAATCACTGGTTACCTTGTGGACTTTCTGGCTCTGATTGGTTTACAAAAATGGAAATCATCATCAAACAGATATGAAGAGGGGTAATACTTTTGTTTGTCTGATACATGATAGATATGTTTAGCATCAAATCATTTTGTTTCAGGAATGCAGATAATCATCTTCACTTGAGAAATTTTGTGCTTTACATTTCAATTGGTCAAGAATTTTATTATTATTATTGAAGTTCAAAATAATTGATGTTCTTTCTTGTAGTGGGTACAAACTAGCAACGTGTAAACATGTCAAAACAGGAAACCACAACTCTTATATTCAGACTACCTTCACATTTGCTGCTGTGACATGTCGTCAAACTCTCACTTCACACCTCTTACTTGATCACTGGTCAACAAGCACAAATGTTTCCATTAGACGATGTGTGGTTTTGTGTATTGTTTAGAGTTCACACATTTACATGAAGGAAGCTTGCTCAGCTTGTCTGTACTGTGGTTATACTGACACTGACGGCTGTCCATTGAGCTGAAATTAGCTGCATTATATTCTAAAATAGGCATGGCAGTATAAAAACAACATTTTTACTTCCAAAATTTTATAATTTAATAATTTTATACATAATTGTATAATTTAGAAATAAAAGGCTATTTTTCTACCCTGATTTTAGCCCTCTGGTCTGAACGCTCTGTTTGAAGAGGCGTGTCTGCTGTGAGACTTCAGTGTAAACGCCCACTGCTGTGATTGGCTGACATGTTTGTAAGTCTTACATGTAGAACTGGTGCTGCCAGGCAGTTAGGGATTGAACCCCGACTGTGAAAACTGTACCACGTTTTTACTATTAGGGTCTACAGCTGCCAAGATTAACTAATCGTGAAAAGTGTTGATTATAACACTATATTTAAGTCTACTACCACATGAAAGCTTGCAGTGATTACCATTGTAGCCAATGAAAGACAGCCTGATGATCGTGCGATGGCAGTGATCATGTCATATAATTTAATCACAATTTAAAAACACATGAATACTCAGTACATATCAAGTGATCTGTAATAACAGACAAATCAAGCGACCACGTAAAAACAGTTACTCACACTTGTGTGGTGCGACATTACTGTCAGATCCAATATAGTCAGCACAGCATTGTCTTTTATTTTCAATCTTGCTGAAAATCCTGCGTCAAATTGTGCATTGTTTGTAAACAAATGCGAATAAAATGAAGTGACCAAAGGACCAAGTTCTTATTGACATACTTCATTACAAAATAAAATTCATCCACCCTTTCCTGATGTTGGGATCAGAAGAAAGGCAATGCAAAGACTGTTTTTCCACAACTTGGCACTGCACAGCATCTTGTTGTCTTCAGAGCCATTTTTATCATTTGGTTTCTGCGTAGACCTGTGTTTGCCTCTCTCGTTATTTACCTAATATGCATGAATCGGTAGGTGGGGCTAAACAGGCAGTGATGTAGAATCAGGCATTGATCTTCTTCTGCGGAGGCAGTGCTTAGCCACACTATTACATCATAAAGTGGCACATTCCAGTAGGGGTGTTGAAATGAACTATTTTTACGATGCATTGCGATGTGGACATCGACGAATCTGCATCGATGCAGTAATAGACCATAATCGATTATAGTGGTTGTAGTCGAAAGTATACTTCACTTTTTATGCATATGCAAGGGTCAGCATACAGTGCGTGACACAAATTTCATCATCAGAAGAGTAAACACATACTGTACGCGCACCGCTGAATTTTTGTAACCACACGTACTTTGTATGCACAGGTCGCACATGCGCATTTCAGTAATTAGTTTATTCACAAGGAGGCAACCGTGCCCTGGGGGTGTCGATTCACAAGGTAGTCAAAGAAAAACTGCATAAACAGAACAGACCAGAACGCATGCAAGCTACAGTGACGATAGAGGCATAGACAAGAGATTGTGTGAAGAACTCTAGCATGAAAGAATACAAAGATATTTACATGGGTTGTAACTCCTGTCAAGAGATTGCTCAAAACTGTGCATACGTCGAACGCCTGTATATGCATACGCGTCAAGTGAAGTATAATTTGCATGGCTGTGCATTCGACTACACGTTAAAAAAAACAAAGTATACCCAGGGCTTTAATGCTCCTGTCGTATGCTGTGTTCAGTCTTCAGTTTTGTTTGATGTTTGCTACATTCAGGAAGTGTACTTTCTTGGGGCAGATAAAGTAAAAAGGGAGTTCATATATCTGAATGCTTGTATTCATTGACGAAAATGTAGCCATGTGCAGTAATATTGAAAATTGAGGATGCAACACATCGTGATGCATTGTGGAATCAAATTGAATCATTGAAATGATAATCATAATCAAACTGAATCGTGAGATCAGTGATGATTCACATATATTCCAGAACCTGTATGGCAGACTGGCTTCAGTATAAGCTGTTTTATAAGATCAAGGGAATTTTGATTTCTCAGTTCATGACCCTTTAAATTTGAAATAAATATTGTTAAAGGTGTTAATGCAAATGTGGCTTTTCCTAACTTACTCAAACAGAAAATACAACCACATATATTATCAGAATTAACATGTCTGTTGTTCAGTACATTCAGCAATGGGAGCTGTCCGATGTGCTGAATTTATACTGGTCCTCCATACATTTAAAAGTGAATGATCCTTCTTAAAAATCAGTTATCCTGAAATGACCACAGAGGTCATTCCTGAACTGCCTGTCTGCCTCGACACAACCACAGAGGTCATTTATGAACTGCCTGTATGCCTTGAAGTGACCACAGAGGTCAACCTGAAACACCCTGCCGGTCCCATTATGACCATGGAGGACACCCTTGAGCTTCCTGCTTGTTCTGACACAGCCCCTGAGGCCAATCCTAACCTCTCTGTGCTCTATGTTTCAGTTTCACCTGATCAGCTGTGATGACCTTGGTGGTCCTCAACTATGCCTTGGTAGGCTTTAGCCCCACATGCTCCATCATGATGGTCATCAGAAACGCCTTGATGATCTTCTGCTCTGCCGTGGTGGTTACGCTGTTATGGTGGTCATCTGCTCCGCTGTAGGGATCTTTAAGCTCATCTACTTGGCTGTGGTGGTCTTCTGCTCTGCTGTGGGAGTCTTCAGTCCCATCTGCACTGCTGTGGTGGTCTTTTGCTCTGCTGTGGGGGTCTTTTGTCCCATCTGATCTGCTGTGGTGGCCTTCTGCTCTGCCGTAGGGGTCTTTAGTTCCATCTGATCTGTTGTGGTGTTCTTCTGCTCCATCTTGGGGGTCTTCAGTCCTGTCTGCGCTGCTGTGGTGATCTTCTGCCCTACCTGCCCAGCCTGTGCTGCCCTGGCCAGCTGACCAGCCTGCTCTGCCCTGGCTACCTGCTCTGCCTCCACCTCCAGTCCCTGCTTCATTCCTTGGACCTGGCCCTCTGTCCCATCCCCACTCTACCTCCCTCCTGGATTCCTGTGTCTGTTTTAGGAGTGTCTGGAATATGCTCCTTAAGGTGGGGGTGGGGGGGGGCTATGTCATGATCACCAGCTGAAGTGTCTTTGAGACCCACCAGGGGGCACTCCATCACAGACTTTTGCCATTGCATCAAAGACTATATACCCCATAATCCTCAGCCCTGTTTCATCATCACTGATTACAGCTATTACTCATTAGCCTCATTAGCTCTGTCTATAAAAGCCTGGTTCACTCTGTCATTTATTGTGAGGTTTAGCCTAGTGTAACATTGCATCGCTGAGCGTTATTCCTAATTTCATGTACCCTGTCTTTTTGGATTACGTTTTTGGATTACCCCTCAATAAACTGCACTTGGAACCTCAACCTTCGCATCTCTGAGCAGTGGCATGACACAAAACCAGAATCAACACTGGCTTGGATTTTTGGAGATGGCGAGAACTCTGAGATTTAAAAGATTTAAAGATGGCCCAGAGATGGCAATATTTTTATAAGGCACAAATTTTCATATCAACACTTGGTTTACGTTTTACAACCCACTTCACATGGTGCCTGTCTGCTTGTCACCAAACACACTATCCTGCTCAGCAGACCCAGAATGCTTCTCTCTCATTCAGCATGGAGTGTGTTTCAGGGAAATTTGTGGTCATCCATTTTAAGAGTACATAATACAATAAATACAGTAAATACAATACGTACCTTAAACTAAACAGCACTTCATACAGGAAACCCACTTCTACATCCTGTTATGAAGGTCATTACTTTGTGTCCAAGACTGTATGGAAACATAATGACGTCCTTTTATTAAAGGAAAAGGTTTTTTTATTTGCCAATTCTTGACTTCAAATACAGAAGCATTATAATTCTTGCTAAATATTTTATCTATGATTTAATCACAGACAAATATATCAACCAACAGACATGCTATGAACATGATGTTTCAATGATCATGGCACCTGAAACTTTCTAATGTGTTCATTGTATGACCTGAGCGTAAGTACTGAAGTCAGAAGTTTGCAATCTCTTCTTGTGCTGTTTTTGTCTCCTGGTCATCACGTCTAAAGATACATAACACACATCTTCATCATTATTCTCCTGGAATAAAAATTAATATTATGTTTTGTGTGTGTGTGTGTGTGTGTATATATATATATATATAGAGAGAGAGAGAGAGAGAGAGAGGGTACGGAAAGTATTCAGACCCCCTTAAATTTTTCACTCTTTGTTATATTGCAGCCATTTGCTAAAATCATTTAAGTTCATTTTTTTTCCTCATTAATGTAACCCTATATTGACAGAAAAACACAGAATTGTTGACATATTTGCAGATTTATTAAAAAAGAAAAACTGAAATATCACATGGTCCTAGGTATTCAGACCCTTTGCTCAGTATTTAGTAGAAGCACCCTTTTGATCTAATACAGCCATGAGTCTTTTTGGGAAAGATGCAACAAGTTTTTCACACCTGGATTTGGGGATCCTCTGCCATTCCTCGTTGCAGATCCTCTCCAGTTCTGTCAGGTTGGATGGTAAACGTTGGTGGACAGCCATTTTTAGGTCTCTCCACCTAAATGGAGTGTAGGTATCAACATTCTATTTTATTTCAGACTTGGGGGCTGAAAAGAAGGGACGAGTATGGCTTATTCCATGATCTCAGTAACTCGTTATGGAGATCGGGAAAAAATGGAAGGCCCCGTGGTGGAGGTGTTATATTTGAGCATGAAACCGCATGAAAGACAGAAATCGCTCGTCCAGTTTGCTTTTAGGATGAGCGCGTTGTTTCTCGGCTGGTCATTCAATGCTTAATTTTGACACAGCACAAATTATCACCTCCACCAGCTCGAAAATCAGATCTAATCTCTCAGTAGATCATTGATCACAAAACACAAATGTTTCCATTTGCTTTTGTTAGGTTTTTTGTGTTGGTGCATGTATATGCCTGACGCCATCATGCTCAAGTAGTTCATGTACTAGGGAAAGTTTTCCATATTTTCTTATAGGTATCTTAATAGCTTTCTAATAAAGTGTGTATTAAACTGAAGATTATATAAACTCAATGTTATATTTCATTAAAAACTGACAAAATGTTATAACAACTAGAATATACCATTTAAGCACACCTGTATACCAAACAAGCCCAATAGGCTTTTAATGTAAACGCTTTACATTTAGTTAAATAAGAATTTCAATTTTGATTAATTTTTTAATTAGTCAGCCCAGCTAATTTAAAAATGGCTGATATGGATGGCCAGATTGTAATGTAATCCACTGGAGGCAAGATGATAGAACCCAAGTGCAGTTTTATTTAACAACCTAATCATATATAATGGCTTGTCTTGGCTAACATTAACATTAACATTAACATTAACATTAACATTAACATTAACATTAACATTAACATTAACATTAACATTAACATTAACATTAACATTAACATTAACATTAACATTAACAAACCTTACCCACAGTGGTACAGGGAACAATGCATGACCAAGACACGTGGCAAACATGAGAGTTTAAATACACAAGGACTAATCACAAACAAGGAACACCTGTGTACAATCAAACCAATGACAACAACACATGAGACAAGGGAAACACATGACATGATCACATGAGGACAAGGGAATCACATGACATGGGAGCATATGGCAAACAGGAAACATGGTAATGAAAACATAACAAGACATGAATAAACTACAAAAATAAGACATGAAAAAAACCAAAACTATACTTCTTCTCCAGATGTGGTTCAGTGGGTTCAGCACTGGGAGCTGTCCAATGTGCTGAATTACTTCTCCACACCAAAAATCTTTTCTAATTACATTCACTATATTCATGAATTGTAAGGTCAGTGTGTGATATGACAAGATTATGTACATTTCTCATTAACTGAACAATGTCTGATATATGCATTTCCTTATCGGTCTTAAACCAGTAAACCATTAAATGTGAAAAGCCATTAGATGTCCTTGCCATTGGAAATGCATATAGAAAAATTCATGAACCTGGCAATTACATTACATTGATTACATTAATAATTAACATATTTCTTTCTTGTATTTTTCTGTGTATTTTACCACACTTAAAATCAGCCTGTTTTAATTGAAAAGTTAATGAGCAATGTTGCCTCAATAAATATTTGTATGAAAAACAATTGTATCATTATTGTTTTGTATTTTTTTCTGTGAAATTAACTTCTTTAATAATCTAGTCCTGGAATTTGTACCTCATCTCAATGTACCTGCTACTTCAGTTAGTAATTCTCACATTCATTCTCTAGAGTTCCATTGTAAACAATAATCAAAAACATGAGATCAACTAAAACTTCAAACAGCAACCTCAGGAAAAACTGAGGTTAAACTGTTAAACTGTTTTGGGCAAGGCCATTTGATTTGATTTTAAATGCAGTAAGTCAGTAGTCACAAGGGAAGCATGGCAAGTGAGATATTGTTTGGCCAAAAGGTGGTGCTGTAACAAACCTGTAACAAGACCTGTAACTTGATGAATGAAAATGGTTTTGTCATGATTGTTAGCAAACACAATTACAATCACAACTGTAATTGTTTTTTTGTTTTTTGTTTTTTGTTTAAAAAAAAAACGTATTGGCTTAAGCAGTTACAGTTCTTGGATAATTGGTATAGGTATATATTTAAAATTGTATTATATTCAAAGGCTGAAGTGTCATCTAATACACAGATGAGAACACTATGATTATATGCATATCAAAAGAAACACTATCATTAATTGCTGATTTAAAATTAAATGTGGAATGTGCTATAGGTTGCTTTGCATTACAGATGTAGTAATAAAGCAAACTGGAATTGAGGGCTACCATTGTCTCATTTCCTCAGTATCTGAAGAATTTTCTGATTTCCTGGTTGAGGAAGGACCCTTGCACTTTTCTTTCTGTTTCTGTCAAACCACAGTTTTTACCCTTACATTGTTGTTCATGTCGAGTATGCAAGTTCACAAGGTTGACCACAAACACGTTTATGATCTCACCCTCCCAGACACTACCACATGTATCAGCACATTTACATATCAGCATATATATTTATGTATTATCACATATTACATAATATAATAAAAATAATATTTAGTAACAATGTTGTAATAATAAAGTAATAATGTAGTAATCATTTCTGAGGTGAGTCAATATTTAACTAATATATTATTACTACCACTGTACTGCATAAAGTGTCAGTGTTACATGTTATATCACATATAATTATTGTACTATAATTAACAATGTCTAATCACAGGCTATTCCACAACCAAAATAAATACTGATTAAATATTTATTGTTCATTATATCACAGTTAATTTGTGTCTTTATTACATAAATTGAATAAGATGAAATTGGAACTGCATTATCTAAAAGATTAGAAATATTGTTAGAACGACTGTATTATGATGCAGTCCGCTTTTTATTTTAATTTAACCATGAACACATTCTAAGAATCCATTAAATACGATGTTCTTTTATCGGAACACAGCATGTCATACATCATACACAACATCAATATACTCTTAAAAGTAAAGTTTCCAGATTTGTGAAAGGGAATAGCCAAATTAATTACATTAGTTAACATGAACTAACAATGTACAATGTTAATCTCAACATTTTTAAGGTCAAATGTTGTATCTGTTAACATTAGTTAATGCACTGTGAACTAACAAGAGTGTGAACATCTTTATTAACTAACATTAAAAGGTAAGTAAATGCTGTAAAAATGCATTGCTCATTGTTAATGTAAGTTAATGCATTAACTAATGTTAACAAATGAGAGCTTATTGTAGAGTGTTACCAATATTTTATTATCTCATTCTTTTGAAAACCACCTGTTGCAGTTATTACTGAAGAACATTTATTTTTATGACTGTGCTTTTATGTTTTGTTTTTTGTTCTGACCTCAGAATAAGCACTAAAGTCTGAACTCTGAACTCTTTTTTCCTTAATCTTTTTTTGACGTATGGAAGGCATGTCCAATGAAGCATAACACACTTCATCACCACCCTAGAAAAATATATTTTATTATATTAATATTTTTTACTACATATTTACTTTATTGCATATGATAAAAACACTTATATTGCATTATAGTTAAAATTGTATTATACTGGTGTACTCTATGTAGCAAGTGTACACTATTACAAGTGTAAATACATTTTATTTAAATCTTTTTAGGGGTGTATACATGTAATATATAATACAATACCTCATAATGTCTGTTTGGAGTCTGTGATTCAGCACCAGAACCTACATGATATTAAAATAGCATAAGAAACATTTAAACTTGGTTCAGAAGTGTGTGTGTGTGGGGGGGGGGGGTTAAAACTATATTTATTTTTTCAAAGCTCAGCTGACTGGTTGACATTTTATACAGTTTTAATAACTCTGATTGTGATGTTTTATCATGTGATATGATGACAGTAATTTGACAGCGGATCTAGAGCTATAATAGCATCAGACTATCCAAAGCTGCCGCGTGGCACCTCTTAGCTGTGACAGATGAAAGAATTGAGTTCAGAGGCCAATGATTACCTGTAGTCTTCCTTGGACAGAGGTAGTACACACCGATGGAAGAGAGGAGAGAGAAGAGGAGAACACATGCAGGACACACACCGAACAGCAGCTTGAAGCAGAGCATACAGTCTGACACAGTGGAGGTGATGTTGAATTGCTCTGCATGAGGAGACACTGACTCTAAAAGAAACATAAGCCATTTTAACCAGACACTTTTTTGTTAATTTTCAATTAATATATTTAGTTTTAACATAATAATCACACCATTTAAAATAAGTTTAATATGCATGTATGTTTTGCTTAGCAAATCAGTAGTTCATATATAAACACATAGATATGAAAATATATTGTGAATTGAAGTTTAAAAAAACATTTAATGTACAAAAACTAATGACTTGGTTTGCATTATATCCTGTAATTTGTTTGTTGTTTATTAATCTTAAAATAGCCTAATCCTATAAAGTAGTTTTACTATTAAAACATTCAATAAAATGTTTATAAATATTAATTCAGCCATTTATGCTTAAATATAATATAATTTTATATATAAATATAGATTTTTACTTGTAAGTTTGTGCAAGTCTTTGCATTAACTATATTAGAAGTAAAATATAAAGAAAATCAATTAAAAGAATTTGTCAACACAAAACAAAAGCAACAAGGACAATAGTAGAAATGTTTTCTTACCCAAGACAGATAAACGTGTTATCTTGTTTCCATACTCAAACTCATATTTTCTCGTGATGCCGTCTACGTCTTCACTTACTTCTCTTTTTCCTTCTGCACAGTAATATATTCCCTCATCAGAGACACTGACGTTCACTATATGTAGATCATAGGACTTACTGGAGCTGTTTAACACAAAACTGAAACGTGGAATCATCACCTGGAACAGGTTTATAGTCTCTATTAACAGAGATGGTTGATGCTCATGTGAGCAGTTTCTCAACCAAACAATGCGTGATCCAAGAGGAATGACACAGTCAGAGTAGAGAGTGATGTTGTCTCCTGCTTTAACTCTCATGTCCACTTCTGTTCCAAACACTCTCTGGTGTTCACAGAACAAAACACCTGCAAAAGCAAATACAAGTTTAAATACACACACACACACACAAAAAAAGGTTGTCAATCAAATATGTTGTAAAGAATGCAAAATAACATTTCAAATACACACAAATGGACTTACACACAAGTATAACCAGTGTTACTCTTGCTCGCTCCATCTCAGTAACTGATAAGGTTAAGGGTCTTCAGTGAGAACAGCCTGGTTCATTGTGGTGGGCGGTATTTCTGCTGAAGAGCTTTGAATCACATAGGGTTGTTTTCCCCATTTTCCTTTTTTTTTTTAAAGTGAGGGTTAGATTATTCTCGTCTTGCACCACTTATTTCTTCTTTTAGAAACACACTTTGAAAAATGATTTTGGGTTTTTACTATCAGTTAAATAACTTTTTAGTGAACTTCATTTTGAAGTACTCTCGTCTGAATGATTAACAGTTTGTAAATTTTTCAGTATGGTAAAGTGATCGTCTTTACAACTGTAAATGCGTAAGACAAAGGTCATAAATTTAAACAGACAATATCACAATGACATTGTTATTATTTTATACAGTGTAATGATGTTTAACATGACAATGAAGATGACCTAAAGTGCTGGGCGTCATTATGGATTTCCTGTTTTGCTACATGGCTATTGTTTTCATTGGCCACCTGAATTAACTCTACTTTTATATATTTGTATAAGAATGCATTTACTTGAGGTGTTTATTGCCCCCAGTCAAAAAATGTTGTTAGAAACCTGTTTTTTTGTTTCTGGCTGTAACCACAGTTTGTTCCATTACACTTACTATTGCACTTATATAATCACACACTTGTGGTTTCCTGTTTTAGCATGTCTAAAGTGTGTGGGAGGAGAACTTACTTTACTTCTTTGAAATGCAGCCCTTATGTCTTCTGCAAGACTGGACTGAATTACGAGTGAATTGAAGTGAATATTAAAACAGAACAAAAGTGTTTCAGCACCACATACAGTGAACAGCTCAGTAATAACCACATCTAAACATGCTACTAATACTTTGTTTACCGTATTTGAGAATAATATATGGTGATACAAGGACTTTACATGGATACACATTAGAAATAGATAATTTGAAAATGAATTAAATTAAAAAAAATATATATTTTTAACTTAATAAAAATATAAACTTTAACTGAAAACAAAATAAACCTGTAAAATGAAAAGGCTAAAACGACGTAAGCATTCACAAGAAGACAGTCACAAAGAACACTGGAAACATTTGTGGTTTGGACTTTTACCTCAGATAAGCAAACAGAAGGCTGGACTTTCTTTATTACTATGACGACCTGTAAATAGCACTGAATTCACACGAAAACCACTTCTTTACATCCTGTGGCATCAAAAAGTCACTGTTGCATTGTGTAATATAACGCCTGCATGTAACGTCTACAATATATTCCTGTATCAATCTGCTGAAGCAAATTATGTTTCTACCCTGCCACCGAAGACCAATAACTGTTCAACACTATTCAATTTTTTAAGCATCATAAGCTTGAATATTGAGCATTGTCTCATCTTATCTCTTGAGAATTGCATAACATTAATAATTACAATTATGAGGGGAAAAAATTACGAATTTGAGCACACGTGTGATTCATTTTATTCAGTCTATCACTCATAAAAGCATTTCCTGACCTCTGTGCCCTTATCATGATTTGGTCCTGATGAAATGGTTTGTGGGTAAGTGTTTATGACGTCATTCTCTGACAAGTTTGAACTATTATTAGCCACTATATGGAGCCATTGAGTGTTCATCACTTCCTTTTTTTTTTTTTTTAAATGTATTCATATTCAAAGACACTCTCATAACATAAGCATATTAGACAATTTTGTCTAAACATTTGACAAACTTGTGCTTATTACTGACTGAACATTATTTGACAATTTACACCCAAATGTATGAGATAAAATGTTTGAGATAATAAAAAAAGAAAGAAAGAAAGAAAATAAAACGTAAAACCCTAAAGTATAGCATTGGATCAAATAGTGGCTTTAAAGCATTCCAAAAAAAATAAATAAATAAAACATTTGATATTAATAGATTGTACAAAAAAGTGCCATGTGCTTATTAAAAAGCATGCTTGCTTTATTGTGATTAGTGCAAAAAGTATATACAAAAAAAGCATGCTGTAAGCAGCTATACAGGTCCTCCTAACAACAGCTGAGAGTGTTTGAATGAGCAGGTAGAATCACATCTTGGCATAGGGATGTTCAGATGTCAGCAGTCTATAAGAGACTTCAGTGTGGAGGCAGATCGTTCCAGTTTTATTCTTCTCACACTGATGTTTCTCCATAGAATCTGCCTGAAATGATTTGGAGGGAAGAAGAGAGAACAACCTAAACTAGTGAAATACCACATTAAACTAAATCTCTGAAATAGTGAAGCTTAATGACATCAGTAGAATAGTTACATCTCAGCACTAAAAAAAACATGAAAAGTCTGAAAAATGTCTGTCATGCAGATACAACACACACACTTAAAACATACATTTGCTTTATTCTTTTGCTTTGTAATGTATCCGTTTTCTAACCAGCTCTCAGTGTTGAGAGGAGAACTTACCTTACTTGTTAGAAATGTGATTGTGACGAGCAGGGTGGGGCGAGAGCCGTGAGGGAACAACGCGAGGCCAGTGACACGAGTGATAACGAGCTTCAGCTCCGAGTCGCACCGGTCTCGTATCTCTCACGGAGGAGCTCCGGAAGCATAAAAGGAGGAGCGATGACAGTGAAGGACGAGAGAGGACCAGGCCTGAATTTTACTTTATGTTTTGTTATGTTTGTGTGGCCAGCAGTTGTCCGTGAGGAACTGCTGGCATTTTATTTTCCCTTTGTTGTTTTTTTTTATTTTTTTTATTGTTATTAAAGTTGTATTTGATTTTAACTTGTATTTGTATTTGTATTTGTCTTATTTGATTTGAACTTTTTTCTGTTCTCTGTCGTCCTGTGTTCATTTCCTGTCTTCCTTAGTTGACCTAGGTTGTGTAAGTTTTATAAAAGGGGCAATATTTGTGGGAACAGCCATGTGTAGTGGTGTCCGAAACCAGTGGATGTTATGGAGTGCACTAATTCAATCCCATAATGCACTGTAATAGTGACTATACAACTTATGTACACTCAATAGCTGTTTCTCATTTCAAAGGCTGCGTCCTCCGGAGGTCGCATTCGAAGGTTGCATACGTCATTGTGGCTATATCATTTCAGAAAAGTAAGTAGGACATTCCGAACCCAACCTTCAAATGTGTCCTTCTTTCACAGGAATTCGGAGGATGCATGAGTTGTATCCTTTGCTGCTGCAGATAGCCCAAAATTCTTTGCGTCGCTTTTAACAACCGTCATTTATTTAAAAAAATTATTCAAAATAAATGGCGGCGTCTGCAAATGTACATACAAGCAAAGATGTGTTTAAATAAGTAGTTTCATGCTTGTTTTTGTTTTAAACTTTGTTCTTCTTAATATCCTTCTCCTTTGTCTCTGTAACAGATATCTGTTGTACATAAGCCAGCTCCTCAAGCATTAACCAAAATAAAACAAGTAAATACATTTTCTTTTCAAATTATTCATTTTCATTAATTTGCAGCTAGGCTGCCATGAACTTGTTGGCATAGCAACGATATACTTCTTGTTTCCTTCCCTGCCCATGTGTCCTACGAAGGACGTCTCATTTAATTTAGGTTAAGGACACTCCATATACCACATCCTTCACAGGATTCGTCCTCTTGAGGATGCAGACTTCGAAATTAAATTAAATGAGACACACCCAGCGTTCCATTCAGAAGGGCTCATCCCTATGCCCTAATCCCTTCGAACGGTTTACCCTCCGGAGTGAGAGCTTCGAAGGGATGAAGGGTGTAGGGGTCAAAAAAACACTTTTTTTGGAACGCACTTCTGCGTCATCTTAACGAGACAATCAAGGAGGAGTAGATTGTGCAAGCAGCGCCTTTTGTTTAACGTTAGTTTATTTATTTATTTATTTTTGGTTTATCGCACCATATTGTATATTGTGTCTATGTATTTGAAACATTTGAATGGACTGATAAAGGGAGCTGTAAAGTATTTTTGTTGAAGTACAATGTTGTTTTGACCATAATAATGTACCAAATCTAACTCTAAATATTATAAATTATATATTAAAAATATATATAAATATTACAGTAGTATAGAAAAATACTATACAAACATTTATAGGTAAATCGAACTCTGAGCCTCCTGTATCCATTCTGTGACCACAAACAACTTCCCTGTGCAAAGGATCATGGGGGCCCGAAGTGTACATCAGTTGTAGTTGAAGTAGTTGAAACCCTTTGAAGTGGCCAGTTTTGAGCACTTCGGTTTGGAACGACCCTTCAATATGGCGGCCATGATTGTTTTCACTCCGAAGTGCCCTTCGGAGGGCGATATATCCTGTTTGGAACGCACTGACAGCTAATGGCTAGAGAATACCCATAATGCACTGTGAGTATCGTGCCGAATGAATTCCTGCATCTCGCCAGAAGATGGCGCCCGCAGCTGAATCATCCATCCAGCCATTTTCCAAAAATGCCTTAATTTTCCAGTGGTCCAATGTGTGTACAGCGTAATATCACACAGATATAAATTCCTTTTTAATTAATAATTAAATTGTTTAATTAAGGTTTATACATGGTTTCCATGAAAGAGTTTCTTTTCATTACTACTGGAGCTGCCAGTTAGCTAAGTGTCAAATTATTTTAAAACAGCAAGCACAAATATGCAAAAGCTCACTCCTTTTCACTCCTTCAAGTAAAACTATATTAGTGGACTAATGTAGGGAACAGTGAATGAGGGTATAGGAGGTGATTTCGAATGCAGCCCTTTCCTAGTGTATGCCTGTTTGTTACCATAGTAACCTATTATGTCCACCTGCCCCTTATTAATTAATTCATTTAGTCCTGTGTATTTATACTCCCTGTTAATTTATACTCCCAGGTCATTCATAACTGTCACAGACACGCCAGGCTCCAACACCCACCAATCACAGCACACTCCATCTCCTGAGTACTAAATCACGCACACCTGCACCTCATCAGCTCACCCATTAACACCAGTATATAAGACACTCACACACTCACTCTCATTGTCCGGTCTTGTTTATGTCAAGGAACTTACCTCTGACTTAACTGAAGGACTCCTGAATTACTTACCCGCTTCCAGTGTCTTCGATCTTTCTCCTGTGTTCCCCGGTTCGTGTGTGAGTGTCATCAGTCTTCCTTGTCATCATCCAGCTACTGTTGTCATTCCACCACCTTCCTGTTGACCGTAAAAGGACTACATCATCATCTCTGTCACCACTATTTATCACCTATTGCTCTGCTTGTGTATCAATAAACCATCTACTCTAACATCATCTGTCTCCGGCCCGTGTATACTGTAACAGAAGACCGGACCGAAGATACAACTGAACTCAAGCATGAGCCATCCTGACCCATTTCAAGCTCTGGTTGACGCTCTGTGTCGTACTTTCCCCATAAATCCCTCCTCACCTCCACCAGCCATCACTTCCGGGAACACCGCCACCTCTTGCTCACCACCTGTGTACGCCAGTCCCATGGCCAGACCGGCGCCTTCTCTGGTTCGGTGGAGGATTGCAACGGTTTTCTCCTTCAGTGCTCGCTGTTCCTGGAGATGCAACCGCACTTGTTTCCCACCGAACAAGCCAAGGTAGCATTTTTAATTTCCCACTTACACGGCAAGGCGCTCCAATGGGCTGATTCCATCTGGTCACAAAATAACCCAGTTATCCACTCTTATACCAGTTTCGTCGAGAATTTCAAGGAAGTTTTTGGAGAACCTGCCTTCGATTCATCTATTGGTGAGAAACTTTATAATCTAAAACAAGGAAACATGACTGTAAATGAATATGCTCTATTATTCAGGACTCTGGCTGCAAAGAGTGGATGGAACGAACAAGCTCTCATAACAACATATCGTCAGGGATTGGATCCTTGAGTGCATCTCGCTGCATACGAGGATACCATCGGCCTTGAGCGGTTCATCCAGCTTTCATCCGCTTCGCCACTCGTATGCAGTCGTGTCTCGAAGAACACCAGGGACAGCCCCAACGCAACACCTACCTCTGCCGACCAGAATCCGTCAGCCCTCCAGAACCAGTGAACGAACCCATGCAAGTAGAATCCACCCATTTAACTCCTGCAGAACGGCAGAGAAGGCTGACCCAAAACTTATGTTTATATTGCGGATCTCCAGGGCATGTCATTTCTGCATGCCCAACTCGTCCTCCCCGCTCTATGGTGAGTGCCATCATTTCCTCCTCGAACTCCATGAAACCACTCACAACCATAGTTAAACTTACTGCTGCCGGTAGCTCCATTTCAGTTTCCGCGCTCCTCGACTCCAGGTCAGCAGGCAATTTCATCTCTGGCACCCTCTGCCGCCAATCTAACCTCAAATCTAAGTCAATGCCATCAACCTACCAGATCCACTCAGTGACCAGGAAGCCCTGTGTTGTAGGACCATTACAACTTCAGGTCGGAATTCTGCACATGGAGAACATCCAGTTGCTGGTTCATGAGGGATCCACCACTGATGTAGTTCTAGGGCGTCCGTGGATGGTACAACATAACCCCATCATCTCCTGGAAGACTGGCGAAGTCCTGAAGTGGGGCGACACTTGCTTCCCTGGCTGTTTCTCTGCTCTACCTGTTCTTCGCTCTCCCAGTTCCAATCATCTTCCCGTGTACACCACTTCCATTGAAAGTCCATTTGAGAAACGCACCATTAACATCCCTCCTTGTTACGCCCCCTTCAGAGACGTCTTCTGCCCTAAGAGAGCTTCCAAGCTGCCTCCACACCGGCCATGGGACTGTGCCATCGATCTGCTTCCGGGTGTGTCAGTGCCCAGGGGAAAGATCTACCCTTTGTCCATCCCGGAGGAGAAGGCCATGGAGGACTACATCAAGGAGGCTCTTGCACAAGGCTACATCAGTCCATCGACTTCCCCTGCTGCCTCCAGCTTCTTCTTCGTGGCAAAAAAGGACGGAGGCTTGCGGCCTTGCATAGATTATCGGGCATTAAACGGCATAACCGTCAAATTCAGGTACCCCCTTCCTCTCGTCCCTGCAGCCCTAGAACATCTCCGAGGTGCCACTGTCTTCGCCGAGTTGGACCTCCGCAGCGCACACAACCTCATCCGGATACGTGAGGGGGATGAGTGGAAGACAGCTTTTCTTACGCCTACTGGACACTACGAATATTTGGTTATGCCGTATGGCCTGGTCAACGCCCCCTCCATATTCCAGGACTTCATCCATGAGGTGCTCCGGGAGTTCCTCCATAAGTTTGTTTTAGTCTATATCAATGATATCCTAATTTACTCCCGGACTATGGCCGAACATCGCCGTCACGTTGCAGAGGTCCTGAGATGCCTGAGAGATTTCCAACTATTCCTCAAAGCAGAAAAATGCACATTCCATCAACCCTCAGTACAATTCCTGGGATACAACATCGACAGCAGTGGCATCCGGATGGTCGAGTGGAAGGTGGAAGCAGTTAAAAACTGGCCCATTCCCAAGACTTTAAAAGGAACTCCAATGGTTCCTCGGCTTCGCTAACTTCTACAGACGTTTCATCCAGGGTTACAGCTCCATCACCAGTCCACTTACCAATCTTCTCCGTAGCAAACCCAAGTCTCTGTCCTGGACCCCAGCCGCCACTGAAGCCTTTACATCTCTCAAGGAGGCATTCACCGCTGCTCCTCTCCTGGTTCATCCAGATCCCAACAAACCCTTCATAGTGGAGGTGGATGCTTCCACCACAGGAGTAGGAGCAGTCCTATCACAGCAGCAGGGGAACCCAAGCTGCCTCCATCCATGTGCCTTCTTCTCCCGCAAGCTCAACCCGGCAGAGATGAACTATGACATCATTGCAATATATCACCCGGACACGGCGCATTCCACTTATTCACTCAGCACACACTTCACTTGGCACTGGCCACCCGGGGGTCAGTGAAACCCTCTCGTTGTTGAAAGACCGCTTCTGGTGGCCCAATATGGCATCTGACGTGAGAAGGTACGTGCAGGGATGCAAGGAATGCGCCATTTCTAAAAGTTCACGCCATCTACCATGCGGCAAACTCCTTCCTCTACCTGTTCCTAACCAACCATGGTCACACCTAGGGGTAGACTTCATCACAGATCTCCCAGCTTCTAATAATTCTACCTGTATCCTTGTTGTAGTGGACAGATTTTCAAAATCTGCAGAGCTAATGTTCAACCACATCTTTCGCTATTTCAGAATCCCAGAGGAAATCGTTTCCGATAGAGGACCTCAGTTCATCTCTAGAGTATGGAGGGCATTCTTCTCTCTCCTAGGTGTGACCATAAGTCTGACATCCAGGTATCATCCGCAATCTAACGCTCAGACGGAACGGAAGATCCAAGAAATTGGTCGCTTCCTACGTACCTTCTGCGATGGCCACCAGGACTCTTGGAGCCAGTACCTGGGTTGGGCAGAGTACACACAGAACTCCCTTCGCCAACCTTCCACCAGACTTACTCCTTTCCAGTGCGTACTCGGATACCAACCCCCACTATTCCCTTGGTCAGGGGAACCCTTGGACGTACCATCTGTGGATTACTGGTTCCGTGAGAGCGAGAGGGTCTGGGACTCAGCACACCACCAACTTCAACGTGCTCTCAGGAGACGCAGGATGGCCGCAGACCTTCGTCGATCCGAAGCCCCTGCCTACCAACCTGGACAGAAGATCTGGCTTTCCACCAGGGACATCAGACTGCGTCTCCCATGCTGTAAGCTGAGTCCCAGGTTCATTGGCCCGTTCACCATCCTGGAGCAGATCAACCCGGTCACCTACAAACTCCAACTCCCACCTGAGTATCAAATCCATCCCACTTTCCATGTTTCACTTCTAAAGCCTCACCACCCTTCTGTTCCTCTCTCCACAGAGCTTGGTGTGACCTCAGCCGAGCCCCCCCTTCCACTTCTACTTGATGACGGAGCTGCTTACAAGGTGCAAGAGATCTTGGACTCCTGACGTCGTGGCAGTCAGCTTGAGTATCTCGTGGATTGGGAGGGTTATGGTCCCGAGGAATGCTCCTGGGATCCACGTAACGACATCCTCGACCCTAGCCTGCTGGACACTTTCCACTCTACTCATCCCAACAGACCTGCCCCTCGTGGAAGAGGAAGACCACCACGCCGTTGGGGTCATCGGCCCTCAGGAGCTGTCATAGACATGCCAGGCTCCAACACCCACCAATCACAGCACACTCCATCTCCTAAATACTAAATCATGCATACCTGCACCTCATCAGCTCACCCATTAACACCAGTATATAAGACACTCAAACACTCACTCTCATTGTCCGGTCTCGTTTACGTCAAGGAACTTACCTCTGACTTACCTGAAGGACTCCTGAATTACTTACCCGCTTCCAGTGTCTTCCTCCTGTGTTCCCCGGTTCGTATGTGAGTGTCGTCAGTCTTCCTTGTCATCATCCAGCTACTGTTGTCATTCCACCACCTTCCTGTTGACCGTAAAATGACTACATCATCATCTCTGGCACCACTTTATCACCTATTGCTCTGCTTGTCTCAAACTACCTACTCTAACATCATCTGTCTCCGGCCCATGTATACTGTAACAATAACTCAAACCAAGGCTGTCTCCGTACTGTGTCCCTTTCTAAACTCAGATGGAAAAGGTTCGAAAAGCTTGTTGGATAACAAGTGTGAGTCAAGTTGTGCCACAGCAACACATTCCAATTTAGTTTAATAAGGAGAAATTATCGACTGCACCTGAAAGGTTCAGAGTATTAGCCATTAGATGGAGCCATTAAGTTTTGCTTTCCTTTATAATTATTTCTTATTCAATTGACTTTTTAAATTAATCGGTATGAAACAGTGTCTTTATTGTTTAATGCTGCACAGAAATCTAAACTGGATTAATGCTATGAAATCTATTCAAAATATTAAGTTATGAAATAATACTGTTTATTTTTATACTTTATTACATGTGTGCACTAGCTTTATGCACATGGAATAGGTCGCATTTTAATGAAAAATAGTTGTGGTTCTGTCAATTTGTGCATTTCTGTTGATAGGGTCCAGTAGAAACATTTGTGGTTGGTACTTATAGCTGCCCACAAGAAGAGAGGAAAAGAAAAAAGTAAGAATGAGCGGTAGACAAACGTACACAGGAAACCCATTTTAGCATCCTGTTGGTAGTGTGAGGACAGAGAATGAGTAGTCTTATTTTTCTCGTCCCTTCTATGACAAAGAAAGTAATTATGATTCTGGACTGATTTTGTTAAATCCAATAAAAGATTTAAAATTAATGTTATATAACGTGATAGCAATACTTTAAACTTATTTTGTTAGTATTTTATTTAAACATTTGAAATATTTTTTATATTTGTGTATCATGCATAATTGTATATGTAAATGTACAATTATATAAAAAATGCACCGCAAGTTTGTTGCATATTTGTGCATGTGTACTAAATGTGGAGAAAGCGTTCAGTAATCAGTAAAAAGAGTGAGCAATAGAAAGCAGCAAGTTTTCAGTAAAGTTGTTTAAACTGAGCAGGAGAATCACATCTTGGCATAGGGATATGAAGATGTCAGCAGTCTATAAGAGACTTCAGTGTGGAGGCAGATCTTTCCAGTTTTACTCGTCTCACACTGATGTTTCTTTGTAGGATCCCCCTGAAATTGATAGGAGATGCACATGAAACAAACTAAACTATTGTCTCTGGCATGGCAAAGCTCAAAAAACAATATAGAGACAATTTACTGAAAACAAGTAACAATATAGATACCTTAATAGAATTCCCTGTAAGTATCTCTGCACTCTGCTCAGAATCTAAATATTATGTGAAAATATGCCAGTACAGTGAGAAAATAATGCAAGTCTGAACATATACAAATTACATAAAAATTTCAGTACCATTACACAAATGCTACTGTATAATTCCAATACAGTTTTCTTTATAACTAGTAATTTTTACTATATGAAAAACATTAAATATGTGAAACGGTTCTTTAGTTTCACAATTAGCATTATTTTCTGACAGAAAATATTAAAATAATATTAAAATTTTAAACAGGCTTTAATATCACAGTATTTTTTAAATAGCTTGTGTCAAGGATATGAACAGCGAACAAGATACTATTTATTATTGTTTTTATTGTTATTTTGTTGAAAATGTAATCTCCACTATAACATCAGTTAATATGCTACATTGTCCAGACTGCTAATCCCTTGAAATTGATTGAAATATACAGTCAAACATATACAACTCTCATACAGTCCAACAGCACAGGGGCTTTCACTGTTACATCACTCCTGTGCTTTTTTTTTTTTTTTTTCATAGCTGTAATTCTGTGAATGCATCTGTGCAGTGAAGATTGTGTAATTTCATATTACCTGGCTTTGGTTTCCACAAATGTTTCGTTTTAATACATGAGCAATTAATAGTTCTTAAAGGGTTAGTTCATCCAAAAATGAAAATTATCCCATGATTTACTCTCCGTCAAGCCATCCTATGTGTATATGACTATTGTCTTTCAGATGAAAAGAACACAATCAGAGATATATTTAAAAATATCCTTAGTCCTCCAAGGTTTATAATGGTAGTGAATGAGGGGTGGGGGGGGGGTGGGGGGGGGGGGCATCCATAAAATCCATAAAAAAAGTAATCCATATGGCTCCAGTAGGTTAATAAAGGTCTTCTGAAGCGAAGCAATGCATTTTTGTAAGAAAAATATACATATTTAAAACTTTATAACTTCAAATAACAAGCTTCCGGTGGACGACTGGAAAGTCGATTTGCGGTGGAAGAGTATCCTTAGACCTGACGCACAATATAATTACGAACGCAGAGGGACAGAGCAGAGGATAGAGAAAAACAAATCACCGGTCACATATTATAAATCTAAAATGATCACTTTTAAATGTTGAAGGATTTCAATATAAGAGAAGAGGAGCTTAAATTTGTTGCACAGCCCTATTTCTGTCAGAACCACTATCATCAAATATGATTGATAACTGCATAGAGTTTGTATTGGCGGTATGGTTCTGTTCTGGCCAAGAACTCCCTGCGCATCCATGTGGCCTAGCATGGATAAGAGCAGGGAGAGCAGCAATAACCCCCCTATGGTAAACAGAACAGAACCAACATATGCAGATGACAATTCATGTCAATAATTTAACGTACACATATTTCAAAAATTAGTTTGATTCAGGGGAATCATAACTGACTGAAGAGAGGAGGAGCTGGGGATGGAGGAGGGTAATTAGCTCCTGAGAAATGCAATAGCTGCTGATAATACTGAGGAGCTTATATATGGATGCTGTGATAGGTGTCATATTCCCATAGGTAGACCTGGGAGTCAGCTGATGCGAGCTTGAATGACGTGTAAAATTTAAATTAAAAAGTAAAAAAAAGTCTTGTGCAAATCGCAATTTATGCTACCTAGTGTACAGTTCAGATCAGTGATAAATGTCCGCCTTGACTTCCCCACCACCTCCACCCCCCACCCCTGACTATCCAGCTCTGTGCCCACGACAGAGCCAGCCTTCCTCACCAGCTTGTCCAGACGTGATGTGTCCTTCTTCTTGATGTTGCCTCCCCAGCACACCACCGCATAGAAGAGGGCAGTTGCCACCAGAGTCTGATAGAACATCTGCAGCAGCTTTTTACAGATGTTGAAGGTCGCCAGCCTTCTGAGAAAGTACAAGCAGCTCTGTCCTTTCCTGCACAGAGAGTCCGTGTTTTCTCATCCAACTGCACATCCAGGTATTTGTAAGTCTTTACCAGCTCCACACAAACAATAATACTAATTATGTTCAAACAAGTTATGTTTGAGCGTTCGCCGGTTCCCGCCTCCTTCCCATAAAAACAAACTGTTACACATACAATTATAAATAAAAATATGAAATAACTTATAAAATAATCAGTCACAAAAAATACTAACCATCTCTTCGCTTACTTAATTTTTTTATTTTATTTTGTTGTTGCAGTGCAATAAAACTGATTCAGCCGAAAAAATACTCTTATTACATTATGCACTGAACAGAAACATATAATTGACAAACAAATACACTCATGCATGTCTGTTTAAAGGGTCAAGTGGAAACATTTGTGGTTGATACTAAGAGAGAAAGAGTGAGAGCGGCTGGTAGATGAATGCACACAGGAAACCCATTTTAACATCCTGTTGATCTACATTTTGCTGCACAGAAGATGTCCATGTTAATGTCTTATTTTGAAGACAAAGAAGTTGAGAAAAAAAGAGTTAAATCCTACCTTTATTCAGAGCTTCATTTTATTTAGATATTCACTTTTATTAATTTAGTTTTCATGGCACAGAATGACACTGACAACAAACAGTTATTATTTGAAGCCTGTTTTTTATTATTTTGTTTAATCCACTAAAAAATTAATGTTGTTTTTAATGGCATTAGTGTGAATGTGTTGTGTATCATGCATAATTGCATATGTATAATTATATATAAAAATGTGCTGCAAGATTTTTTTATATGTGTGTGCATGTGTACTAAATGTGGTGAAAGAGTTCAGAAATCATAGCTGACGTTGCTGAGTACAAAAAGAGAGCAATAGAAAGCAGCAAGTTTTCAGTAAAGTTGTTTAAACTGAGCAGGAGAATCACATCTTGGCATAGGGATATGAAGATGTCAGCAGTCTATAAGAGACTTCAGTGTGGAGGCAGATCTTTCCAGTTTTACTCGTCTCACACTGATGAAATAAATATGAGATGCACATGGAACAAACTAAACTATTGTATTTGATATGGCAATTCTTAAAATGAATTACTGAAACAATATAGATACCTTAATAATATTCACTGTGAGTATCTCTGCACTCTGCTCAGAACCTAAAGGTCATATGAAAATATGCCATTAAAGTGAGAAAATAATGCAAGTCTGAAAATTGTAACTTTAAATATGTACACTGTGTGCTCTTAAATACATAAAAATGTCAGTTGTATAGTCAGTTTTGGTTTTGTGTTCACTGTTTAGTTGTTTGCCTGTGGTTCCTTTGCTAGTTTGTCACTATGGTCGTTAAGTTATGCAGGTGTTCCATGTTACGTTATATTAGCCCTCACTTTATTCGGTTCTTTGTTACGTGACATCGTATTATTATGTGGTTGTGTTTCATCTCCTAAGTTCTTCTGTGATTTCCAAAGTTATATTAAGACTGTTATAGTATTTCCTTCGTTGTGCATATCTTTACACCAGACACCCGTGACATCAGTACCATGTAAACACATAAATGCCACTGTATATTTGTAATACAGCTTTCTTTCCTTATAATAAGTTAGTCATTTTGATTATATGAACAACATTAAATATGTGAAACTGTTCTTTCATATCAAAATCAGCTTCATATGCCTTCACAAAAAGCCAACAACAATAATAATCTTTTTACACATTTATAATTTGTTTGCATCTTTGATCGTTGACCAAAGACACTAGGTATTGTATTGGGAAAATCATAACAGAGGTGTCAAGGATATGAAAATAAAATTAGATACCTGTAGTTTTCCTCTGACAGAGGCAGTACACACAGATGGAGGACAGGAGTGAGGAGAGGAGAACACACACCAGACACACACTGAACAGCAGCGTCCAGCAGAGAACACAGTCTGATACATGAGGAGTGGAGGTGATGTTGTACTGCTCAGCATGAGGAGACACTGACAATAAAAGAAACATAAACATAAATCATTTAACAGGAGGAGACTCTAAACAAACTCATACAATAATCTTTGTCATAATAATAACACAAATGAACAGTTCGCAATGTGGTTTTTTTTTGTTTGTTTTTGGTTTTTGGTTTCCATAATAGTACACTTTAGATGAGGAGATGATGCCTTTTTTATCTTTATATACTTTATTCTCCACTTCTGCACAGTAATACAGTCCCAGATCAGAGACACTGATGTTAGTAATATGTAGATCATGAGAATTACTGGAGCGGTTGTAGACAGAGCTGAAACGCTGAAATGTCTCCAGGCCCAAACTCATTACATCTATTTTGAGAGAGGGTTGATGCTCATGAGAGCAGTTTCTTATCCATACAAAGTGGAAACCAAGAGTTACAGAGTGATCACAGTAGAGAGTGATGTCTCCTGGTCTGACTTTCATCTCCACTTCTGCTCATTAGATTCTGTTCTGACTGAATAGAAAAACTTCTGTAAAAATGCAAAATAACTTAAAATTGCATTATGTACTTTCATACATACTGAAATTGACCTGCTTCCAAAATCTCATAAATTGCAATGTAAATAACATAGAAAAATAGTATTATCTCTCTTACATAAAAGTACAATGAAAGCAATGATTGACCTTTCCATTTCAGTGAGTGACTGTGAATAACTGGTGGGGGTCTTGATGTAGACGTCAGCTCTTTTCTGATTTAAAGTTTTAATGCTTTGAGACGCGGGGTTTGGAATTACATATGAAAAACGAGAACTGTGTCAACCAGTCACCAGTTTCCTTTCATTTGGTTGTATCAGTCAATACATTTCATACTTTTATTCCAGAAGAGCGTTTGTTGTGAAAATGTAAACTGACCTTGCGAATCAAAATTCTCATGCACAATTCAGGCCATGTAGTTCCTTTATAATGAGATAAGGTATAAGGACAGATTGAGAATCACTGGGCCAGAGTCAAATTCACAAGTTCTCTGATTAATAGTTGTGAGGAAAAAATAATGAAAGACATAACAAAACAGGAAACCCACAACCTTTTCATTCAGACAACTCTGAATGCACATGAATGCATTATCTGAGATAAACAGTTCTTATCTTCTAGTTGATCACTCACCAGGCACAAGGTTTTGTGTTTATGTATTTGGCTTGCTTAAAGCAGTTTAAACTGTTTTGCTTATTGTATTGTTTTCATTATAAAAATGCACTCTCCACTATAACAGAAACATATAATATACAGTATTTATTCCTCGATTATTATTGCCACAAGCACAGTTCAAGAGTACTTATATGCAGTCCAAATGGGACTTCACTGTTTTCATCACTCTGCTTGTCTTTGTTTGCACTTTCAGCCTGTGCATTAGTGGTGGGTCTTTTCCATGACCCTAATCCACACATGTTCTTTGTCATAGCTGTGATATTATGAATGCATTTCTGTAGTGAAGATTATGTAATTTTATATTAACTGGCTTTCGTTTCCACAGATGTTTCATTTTAATAGGTGTGCAATTAATAATTCCTTAAGATCACTGTGCATCTATCTACTTGACCACGAATGGATTCAACTCCAGAGAGAAGACCAGGCTGATTCTGGATGTGGTGAATTGGCAAAACTTAAATCTCAGAACAGGAGTAGAAGTTTCAGTCTGGCCATAGGAAATCATCCGTATGCTAGACCTACAGCACAGTATAGGTGGCGGTATGCACCTATTTATGCTCAACTCACCGGTACTCCTATAGAAGAAGAAGAAGAGAAAGAAGAGCAGGAGAACGAACATGAAACAAGTGAGTTTAGCGCCCTGTTTACTCACTCCGAGGGGGCAGAGCAGGGAGCAGGGCATTTGTGGGTAATAATGAAGCCATTTGGAAGAACACACTTTGCAAAGGAAGCAATGAAAGACCATGTAATTTCTTCATTAGTTTCAAATGAAATGTTACCACGACAACGGGAATATTATTGCTATTAAAGGATTAGTTGACTTTAAAATGAAAATTACCCCAAGCTTTACTCACCCTCAAGCCATCCTAGTTTATATGACTTTCTTCTTTCTGATGAACACAATCGGAGTTATATTAATAAATATCCTGACACATCCAAGCTTTATAAAGGCAGAAAAATATCCATATTTAACAAGTTGTAAAGTAAAATATCTAGCTTCCGCCAGACTGCCTTCCATATTTTCCATTATTTTCAGTGAAGTGCCAGATCATGTCAGTAAGACACTTAATTTGTTCTGTACATTTTACGGTGGAGTCTTTTGTAAACAAGACACAGGCTTTGCCAAGAGACTTTTAATAAAAGAGGACGCTGTGCCAACTATATTGAACCCAACAATAATATCGCAATAACACACAAGCGTGAGAAACTGTGGGAAATGTTAACTGTCAAGATGACTGACCGGGCAGTTTAGATAGATTTCTAGTCAGGCACAAGACACAGGACATGATAATAGAGATTCTTCAGGACTTAAATTTCAGAAATATAATACAAAGGTACAGTTTTCATGAGTTACAGCTCATGTGGAGTTGAAAGGTAATGAAGATACAGATGCATTAGCAAAAAAGGGCTACAGTACGAGAAATAGTGGACATCAATATTCCTTTAGGTCAGAAATTAAATGAAAAGTCCATAAGAATATACATAATAAATGGTAACAGTGTATTGGGATACCAAAGTAAAAGGTAGACATTTGTATTTCATTCAGCCAGGAGTGGAAAGGTTACCAGGTGAGAGCAGAGAAGAGGAGAGAATAATAACAAGCCTAAGATTGTGACATACAGAGCTGAACAGCACAATGCACTTAATAGTTAAACATTCGCCGGGAATGCAGTGATTATACAAAGGAAAGAAATTTAGATCCAGAAGTAGGAGGTAATAAAACCTCATTAAAGTTGCAGTATCTGGGAATATACAGGTATAAATGTATAAATGTAGAGGGTGAATGAGACAGGATATTATTATTATTATAAAATTATAACTATATATATATATATATATATATATATATATATATATATATATATATATATTTATATATAACCACGGGGGCTGAATATGCACTGATGTAAAGTAGGCACACGTAAGTATCGTGTCAATGGTCCAGGCGGTAGATAGGTGGCGGTAATATATTTGGGTGTTGCGAACCGCCGCAAATCAAGAAGAAAAAGAGATCACGCCTTGGTATATATATCTAAAGATTTTTCCCCCTACACACTACAGTCGCTATGTTTATTTCCTTGCTAGAGCAGCTAGTGGTAACACAAAAATGTCTCAACGTAGTAGAAGATGTTATGTTATTGGCTGTAGGAATGAACATAAAAGTATTCATTTACTTCCGGCATCTGTGCCACTGAAGATGCAGTGGGTTAACTTTATTTTTAAAGGGAATGCGCCCAAAAATATAGGTAAATACGTATATGTTTGTGCTAACCATTTTACGCCAGACTGCTTTGTAAACGAGGGTCAGTACAAGGCAGGATTTGCATTAAAGTTGTTAATTAAGGATGGATCAATACCAACGGTCCGTGCTCCAACTCCATGTCCAGAAGACGTAAGTATCGATATTTTGTGCACCTCGTCTTTCTAAATGTGCGTGTACAATAATTAATAAATGAGCATGACGCAACATAACCTCCCAAAAAGAAGTTACTACATATATCATGTCTCTTTGTGTTAGCTGGGCTTACAGTATTTAGTGCGTGTTGCTCATCCATTGTTGCGAAACGGATGAAAAACTACAACAATTATATAATTCGCCAACTAAGCATTCAGAAACGTTCTTGTGCATTCTCAAAGTTATTACTTTTGCCGGACTCTTTTCTTCTTCAGTGTTCGACTCTGGTTCATAGACTCCAGTATTCACAGTAGCAGGGAAAGAGGGTGGGCGGGAGCAGCAGCTCATTTGCATTTAACGTGCCTCTTTTAGTAAACCAAAGCGCATGACAAATGTCTCCAAAAAGAAGGAGCCTATTGTGAACTGCCTGTAGTTGTAGCTGAGGCCTGGAAGAGTTTGGTTCGTGTTGTCGACATGTCGAGAAGACGCTGCTTTCTGCGCTGCAAAAGCAAAACCACGCTGCATGGACTTCCAAAGGATGAGGATGTGAAGAGTCAGTGGTTGAAATTCATTTTTACAATGGTCCCACAGCAGTTTAACCCCAACCTTTTGTTATGTTCCCGTCATTTTACGGACGACTGCTTCTCAAATCTCGCCGAGGTCAATGCGGGATTTGCAAAACGTTTATTCATTAAAGATGGGGGAGTACCTACATTATTTGGGCCTTCTTGTGCCTCTGGATCAACTTTATTACAACCTGTAAGTATGATTATGTATATATTTTGTGCCGAGTGTTCAAAATACGTAGTTTTGTGTTTTATACTGTGTACACCCAGTGCACAGCTGTTGGCCTCTGCTAACCGGCTATCTCACGGTACTGTCTCGAAATAGTTCTGCTAAATCAGTGATACAAACAGTAACGTATCCTCCGTAGCTGAATTTCAAAAAAGACTGGGCCATTTGACCAATCAGAGCAGAGTAGGCTCTCTAAAAGGAGGGGAGAGACCCCTTGGTCGAACTGTTCAGGGATGCAGGGGAATCCCTTCAATCCGAAACCGAGTACTTTTAAAGGGGTCATGAATTGAGAAATAATTCCCCTTGATATTTTGACATATGCGTTTATTGTACTATAAAACATCATGTAAGTTTCAGAACTCAAAACCTCCTCGTTAATCCAAAAACATTATATTATTCAAAAGAAAGACTGCCTCTGCAGAAGATCGGCGCCTACTTCTACGTCATTGTCTGCCCCGCCCACCGATTTACGTATGTAGTAGGAAGAGCAAATGCGCGAGAGACGCAAACACAGGATTACTCGAGCAACAAAACAATAGAGATGCCTCTGAGGATTACAAGACGTTGTGCAGTACTAAGTTGTGGAAAAGCACAATCTTTGCATTGCCTTCCGCGTGATCCTAATGTTAGTAAAGCGTGGATGAACTTTATTTTTAACGAAGTTCCAGATCGCGTCAATAAGACACTGTTCGTTTGTTCGCTTCATTTTACTCCGGATTCGTTTATTAACAAGTCGCAGTTCGACGCAGGCTTTTCCGAGAGACTGAAAATAAAAGATGATGCTGTGCCGACTATACTGGAGCCGACAGTAATGCCCCAACACACAAGTGTGAGTAACAATATTTTTACCATGCGTCACTATTGCTTTGTCTTTTACAGTTCGTTTGAGTAGTTGTACGTTTTTAACCAATAACCCAGCACAGTTTCTACAAATGCACATGCATGTATACGTTTTTACTTGACTAAAATGAACAATGAATTCGTTTACACGAAACTCCGTTATCCTTTTGTCAGCTGTAACAACTAAAAACTTGCGTCCCAGTGTTGTAATATAGTGCGAGTAGTGTGTTCACACTATAGTACACTTCAAATAGCCGGAAGATGTATTTAATTAACCGAAAAAACGGAGAAATGTGGAATGTTGAGAAGCTTCATGCACTCATCTGTCGCACCTTTAATTACGTAGAGCAGGGGGAGGTGCTATCAGACTCCAGTGCTGACTGACAAAACCTTTAAAAATGCATGCACTACACGGTTGAGTGCAGTGTATAAGTGCAGTGCGTCATTTGGGACACAACTAAAGAACTGCTTGAACTTTATTTGCTCCAGTAGCAGTGCCAGCAGTTTCAGACAAGCAGCCATAGAACGGAAGTGAGGGGCGGAGCTTATACACCAAATTTTCTTTATTAGATATGAGCTATTTTCACATGGATTTTGATCTTTATAAATAACTTTAAATAAGCACTTTGTGCAATGAGCAGTGTTTTAAAATAATGCCTCTTAATCATGTTTAAAGTGGACCTATTATGCAAAATTCACTTTTAAGGTGTTTGAACACTGATGTGTGTTTGCAGTGTGTGAGAACCAGCCTATAATGGTAAAAACAATTTTTTTAATAATACTCGTAAATCAAAAGCAGTCTCTTCAAACTAGCCGATTCAGATTCCCCTACAATGATGTAATAGTAGGGAGAAGCCCCGCCCACCGTTGATGACAGTCTCCCCTATTAGCAAATAGACAGTTCGCCATTTTGGTATCCTCACTGTAGCTGTACAATGTCTGCGCCAAAGAGGCATTACAAGTGTCATGTTTTGGGATGTACCACTGAACATAAAAGTCTCCATAGACTTCCGCAGTCTGAGTCACAGAGGACATCGTGGTTAAATTTCATTTTCGAAGGAAATGTCCCTAAGAAAATAGTTAAAGTCTTGTACGTTTGCGCTAATCATTTTGCACCGGACTGCTTCGCAAACGAGGGTCTTTTCAACGCTGGATTTTCACAAAGGTTGATTCTGAAATATGGGTCAATACCAACGCTTCGTCCGCAAACTTCAGATCCACGCAAAGTAAGTATCACGTTTACAAATTGCCTTTCTGAAAGGGCTTGTGGCACTCTGTACGGCTAATGTTGCTAAAGCTGCCTTTGTCTCTGCCTGTTTTCGCTGACACTACCTTCATGTGCTATTAGAATTGTCGTAAATACGAGTTTCCTAGTTAAAAATTGCACGTTGTTTTATTGTTGACGGTATGCCGGAGCATGAGCTCTTGAAGCTCCGCCCTCTTCTTGAAAGGAGCACCGGCTCATTTGCACAAAAAAGAGAAAAACTGCGTTTTTGCTCACCAAAAGTGGCAGATTTAACATGGTATAAAAAATCTGGGGTATTTTGTACTAAAACTTCACATACATACTCAGGGGACATCAGAGACATATTTTATATCTTGTAAAATGGGGCATACTACGTCTCATGGATACAAACACAGTAGTTCATTTTAGTTCAACAATATACCGCTATATTTTAATTTAAAAAATGTTAATAATTTTGTAACAGTACATTTCATATTTAAGATTAAAAAAGTTAAGTATTTGTTCTCAGTTTCATTAATGCACTAACAACAAAATGTTTGTGATACCTTATGCATATATGAACAGAAAAGTGACTATTTAAAAAATATTGTAGATATTGATCTGCTCAAAATCCATGTGAAAGACTGTATAGGCTCTGCCCCTCACTTCCGTCCTCTGGATGTGGGTCTCTCCAACCAAGGCTTATAAAGCATATGTGAATGTTGCACAGTTGGCAAATGTTTCAACTATGTAATGAGAAACATATTTGTTTTTTTAACATCTTTAACCATAATATAACATTATAACTACCTCATATACATAAGGAATAAATATATTAATTACCACGCTGTTGCAGACTAGAGTATCTTCTATTTGAGGTGTAGGTTTGGGATCAGACTCTGGCTCTAACATATATGGCTGGATTTCACCAGTTGCCATTTTTCAACATGGGGAGTTTTCAAAACAATTTCTCTCATGTAATGTCAAGGGTGTTAAACTATTTAGCTATGCAAAACTGTTACCCAGTCATAGCAGTGGGCTTTTACTTCCACGTCTTGAATGCGGCACATTTTAATCAGAACGGTCATTTTTGACCAAATGCTGAGAGAATAGCCTATTACTGTAATGTTCTAAATGATGCTAACATTATAAATGGACCTCAGAAAACATTAATAATAATAATAAAAAAATGCAGTTCATGACCCCTTTAAGCCAGTATCACAAATACCTTTAAACAGATTTAACTAATATAGTACTTATAACAGTCTTGCTTCCTAAGCATGGTTACTACAATGTTACTACAATTAATTCATGGTAAATTACATTTTCATAAAGGTATATATTATTAATAAGGAGGATTATATATCATTAATGTTTTTAAAACTCTAATTTTACATGTCCAGGTTTGTCATGAATAATTCTGAATGTGGTTTCATGCCCTCAAGAATGCACTGCTCCCTCTTTAAACACGTACTGTACTGAAAGTGTGAACATCGTCTGTGAATGCTGACTTGACTGTATGGCATTTTTGTCAACACACATAAATCGTTAGTTTTGTATAACAAGCATATCATAAACTGCCGTTTTAAAAAATATACTAGAACTTTGTTGTTGTTGAGAATATGTAAATTATAGTAATTAATGTAAATAGTTATATTTAAGTTTTTATTGACTTGAATTCAGTTGTTTTATGTGCTGAATTTGAGACGTAATATATGGAAGATATGATAGGAGTAGTATGCTGTTCCAAATAAAAGTTGTATTTTGAGTCAGTTATTTCATACAAACAGGTCGAAAGAACTGATTCTCATAAACGAGTTCAATTTCCTGTTAAGAAAAACAATTCGGCTGTAAATGTATAAAACTGTATTTTAAATTTATATTTTGTAATTGGTTATGGATGCATGTGATAATCTTGTAGCAGACATTCCACTAACTCTTTTGTTTACCCTGCTATAATCCAGCGGCAAACCTCGACAGTGGCTGATCTTCTCGCTTCTGCTGCGGAAGCCAAGAAAAATACTACGATTGATGTGGAGAATATTATAATCAGTAGTGACGAAGATCTTGATATTTGTGACCAGGACAGTGTGGCCAGCAGTGTGGACAGCACAGCAGAGGAAATGTTTATTGATGGTCTTGACCCTGTTCTAGATCGGTGAGTTTTGTTGCACTTTCTTTCTATTTTTTTCTTTTTTTTTTTTTTTTTGAAGTTTTTATAACATTGTATTTGTATTCTATAGTACTTAAGAACTAGGGCTGGGCATTGACATTCATTTGGATGTATATCAGGTACAGTAGGCTAAAAAATAAAATGGAAAACTTATTTGTATACAAACATTTAAATTGCACAGAAGACAGCTTTTCGTGTATAAGATACACAATAGACAGAACATAGATACAGTATGTGTATGTACAGGTATGTTAGAGGTGAGGTATTCTGTGTTAAATAAGTATATTTATAAATAGTGTTGTGTATTGCACATGTATGTTTATTGCCAGCGGGGGCATTAACTGTTCATGAGATAGATTGCTTGAGGAAAGAAACTGTTCCTGTGCCTGGCTGTTCTGGTGTTCAGTGCTCTATGAAGTTGTATTATGCACTTTGTACACAACTGGGAAGTGTATGAATTTTACAAGGTTATTTTGTCATTTAGTCTAATAGCCCCTCCGACAGCTGCAACAGTTTTTTTCAGTTAATTAAGTGCATCATCCGGGTATTGAAAGTGCACTTTTTCTTTTTTGAGTTTTCAGTGTGTGAACACTATTTATACTTCAAAATTGTATAGAATAGCGCATAAGTATGTGAATTGGGATGCACTTAGAGTATATGTGAAAATGTTACCAGAATTTTAGGAAAACTACATTTTTCTGTCATTCCTGCTATTATTTTGTTATGGTTGAAATATTGCTCATCTTATTAGTCGACATGATTTTTTTTCTTTTTTTTTTTTTCTTTTTTTTCTTGGCTTTATTATTATCTAGTTTGTCAACTAATGCAAATGTACAGCTATCTACTGTAACTACAACGGTGTATAATTATGATCGTGAATTCTACTTGCTCAATGGAATAGTATACCCAAAAATTAAATGATCCCATAATTTACTCACCCTCATACCATCCTAGGTGTATATGACTTTCTTTAAATCAGTTATGTTATATTAAATAATCACCTGGCTCTTCCCAGCTTTCTAATGGCATTGAATAAAGTCTACGTCATGCGTCGGGTCAGAGGTCACATTTCCGGCGGAACTAAACTCTCTTGAATGTGCGTACGGCCATTACCAGAAGCTAGTGATTATAGTTTATTTTAAATATGTATATTTTTCTTACAGAAAGCCACAGTTTCACTTGAGGGCGTTTATTAACTAGTAGTTAATAACTAATAACTAAAAACTAGAGTAGTTTAGATTACTTTTATTTTGGATGGATGCGTTTTTTTTTGAGGTTTAAAAACTTGAAACCATTAAATGCCATTACAAAGCCGGGAAGAGCCAGGATATTATTTGATATAACTCTGTGTTCGGCTTGAAGAGAAGAAAGTCATATACACCTAGGATGGCTTGAGGGTGAGTAAATTATGGGATAATTTTCATTTTTGGGTGAACTGTTCCTTGAACTGTAGGGGGTCCTAATGTCACAAAAATACACAAAACTACATAAAGTTTTCTTTTAAATGATTATTAAAGTGGTGATTTGGCCTGACTTGAGGTGGACAGACCAAAATGACCATTTTACGTACCAAGTAGTACGTTGCTAATCTTATTTTTTTCTTTTTGTGCCTTGTAATAGACCTTCATCTGACCTTTACCCACCAGAGGAGGACTGTGATTCAGAGGACCACCCACAACAGAGAAAGAGATTCCGTCTGTCGTCTTCTGATGGAGGTGGCAGAGAAAGTGAAAATGATTTCTCTGGTGTATCAACAGAAAGGTGGCACAACGCAGATGAAGCAGATGCTGAGCCACCTCGTATAGACTTCACTCCTGTCCAAGAACCTGGCCCTCAGATTTTACCAAATAGGTGCAGCAGTCCTCTGCAGTTTTTTCAACTGTTGTTCCCTAAAACAATGTTGCAGACCATTGTAGGGCACACAAATGGCTATGGAGCCAAGTGCCAAAAGCGAAGGGGCAAGGTGTGGGAAAACATTTGTCAAAACGACTTGAAGTCATACATTGCACTGATCATTTACATGGGCATGTTCAAGTGCTCTTCACTAGCTGACTATTGGAGTGTGTCCCAGCATTTCAGTCTGTCCTTTCCTGCAAAAATCATGTCTTACCAGAAATTTCTGTCAATCTCCAAAGCTCTTCATCTAAGTGACAGCAGGGAGGATGAGAAGAACAACGTTAGGAGGGGAACAGCAGCCTATGAACGGCTGGGTAAAATTCAACCCCTGTATCAAGTCATTAGGGAGGCCTGCAAGACGTTTTTTCATCCCTTTCAGAACATCACCATTGTTGAAAGAATGGTGACATCAGAGGTTAGAACTGGAGTCAAGCGATGCATGAAAAACGAATCTCCAAACATGGGGTACAAACTCTTTGCACTGACAGACTGCACCTGCGGCTATACATGGGACTTCTTTATTTACGAGGGGAAGTCATGTACGTCACAGAGCGAGGGCTTGAGTTACGAGTCCGTTATGGCATTGGTGGATGAAAATATGTTGGGCTCTGGGTACAAACTGTTTGTAGACAAATTTTACACCAGTCCCACACTCTTCAGGGACCTCTTGTGTAAGAAGATCTGGGCTTGTGGTCCTGTTTGGGCAAACAGGGCAGGTTTCCCAGAAACAACCGTGAACAGATTGTCAAGAAACGCTCCACGCGGCACCATGCGTTGGATTAGGAACGACGAGATCCTGTTTGTTGAGTGGAAAGATTCACAGGAAGTGCAGATGTGTTCCACCTTCCACAAAGCCTATAAAGGTGATACTGTGCAGAGGAAGGTAAAGGGTGACGCACATCGAACCGTTGTGGAGGTCCCTATTCCAGCTGCGGTGTTGGACTACAACAGGTTAGTACAATTTATTTAGGGATGTTCTTTGTAATTTTATTGTACCTGTGCGTTAAGTCTTCAATGTGTTTACTATGGAAGTTTGTTTCCTCCACAGATTAAAAAAAGTAATTGCAACTTGTTATATCACAATCATCTTCTTTTTTTTCTTTTTTTTTTTGCAATTCAGAGAAAAAAAGTCTGAATTGTGAGATATAAACTTGAAATTGTTTTATTTTATTACTCCATGGCAAAAACAAGCTTTTGTAATTTACTCCATCTTTTTTGAGTTTGAAATATGCATTTTATATTTCCACATAGGAACATGGAGGCAGTGGAACTATCTAATTGCATTACTGGACATTACAGAGCTCTACATAAACCAAAAAAGTGGTATCAATGTATTTTTTATCACTTTTTGGACATCACTGTAGAGAATGCATTCATCATGCAGAAACTAATGGCCAAGGGTAAGAACAAGAAGCCTTTGACCCGAAAGACATTCTTGGAGGTGCTTATTTTGGAGCTTGCAGAGATGGGTCCTCAGGATTCGGCACCAGTTTCCTCGGCTCCCTCTTCTTCAGCAGTTCCTCCTCATTTCCACAAACCGAAGTACATCACACCGGACAATGTTGGTAGAAGGAATTGCAGGCTGTGCAACCAGACAACTCCAGTCATGTGTGTGACTTGTGATGTGATGTTGTGCTTTCAGCCTGAGAGGGACTGTTTCAATGATTGGCATGAAAAACAAGGCTTTTGATTTATAAAGTCCCCCCCCCCCCCCCCCCTACTATTTAAATTAAATGTGTTTTGTTTGTTACATTTGTAAAGTTGGGGGAAAGTTTGACTTTTCACACATGACCAAATCATCATCCACAGAAATTGAAGCCGTGGCTGCTCGTGCTGATGATGAAATATTACAAATAAAACATTGAAAATGTATCTACGACTTTGTTTCATGACCGTTTTATCAACATGCATATGAAATGGGCTTTAGTTTTGGAAAAAGTGACCCAAATATTGAGAAATGTGTCCTAGCGATTGTTTAAAAAAACTAATTGATTGAATCCTGGCTTCAACAGACTCCACCAAGTAAAACATTTATTTATTTATTTATTTTTATATATATAAATTAATCTAAAAAGATTTGTCAACCAATTTTTATTAGAATTTTACATGACCATCACAATGGACATCATGATTGAAACAACATCAAATCCTCATTTTAACCATACATGTGACCTAGGGTTTTAATGCAGTAATGTGAAAAACCAATATCCTGGTTTTAATGTGAACTATCCTTGAAGATTTTGAAAGAACACATACTGTAACAATGAGCAATGCAATAAGAATGTAGATAAAAAGTGAAATGGTAGGATGAAGTCTCAAAAAAAAAAAAAAATCCGAGTATGTGTTTGGGGGAGGTTGATATACTAATTCAGGATGTTTTTGGTCAATACAATCAAATAGCTAATCTAAAGTGTATGATAAAATTATCAAGAGTATTCCAATACCAATGATTACACTTTTTTAATTTTAGTGTGTAATGTTGCTGCTTGAACATAAACAGTATCTGCAAAGTTACAACGCTGAAAGTTCGATGCAAACGGAGATACTGTCTTTTAAAGTTATGGCAGTTTAATGCTTACAATTATGATCGTTTGGGACTACAACGAGCTTCTTCCCGGGTTGGTGACTTCAAATGTAAACCAACCCTGCAATTAACATAAACCCTGCCCCCGGGAACACGCAACAGTGGGCGAGGCCGTGTCGTGCGGCATTACGGAAGAGAAAGAGTTGTAGTAGGGTGTTGTTGCCATGCCGTCGAAACGCTGTTATTTTCACCCCGATTGCAAGTCTTTTGTGTTTGGCCTTCCTAGGGACGCTGGACTTAGGGAACAATGGTTAAAATTTATGTTTAATTCTGTTCCTGACAATTATAACCCTAATTTAGCTGTCTGTGCTGCACATTTCACGGAAGAAAGCTTCCAGAATCTACACGGGTTCAATGCTGGATTTGCACAAAGGTTGTTATTGAAAGATGGAGCAGTTCCCACTTTAAAAGCAGAAGCTGCCGTTTATGGGCCCCAACCTGTAAGTATGTTTTATTGTTTACATATGTCTTTTAAATGTATAGTTTCTGTTGCTATTTTTTGGTGTATATAAAGGACGTAAACAAAGACCAACGTGGTTTGGTTTGGTTTGGTTTGGTTTCGCTTGACAGTTAACTAAATTCTATTTCGTACGCCTATAAATACCAACAAACTTATATGTATTCACGCCAGCGAACTTTTGTTGGCGTTTCTGTTATCAGTGTACAACATTGTTTTATTACGGCGTTTAGGTTGTGTTTACCTTCATGCTCGTATAGCTACAGGCATGCAAAACACGGCTCTGTGTTTGATTTGGCCGGTGCAGTAAAGGCATGGTTAGGTTTTGTAAAGGGCTCATACTTTTGGCGAAAGATATTTGGCTACACTCTTTCTATAATGACAAAAGTAACGGTGTGATACAGTCAGTGGCAATCCTTGCAGATCTGCACTCTGTATTGAAATACATCTTCATTACTGCTGTCTGGGCCTGATTCAGGCTCAAATTGATACGGCAATATTGACGCCATTATTTACATTTCCACCGAAGCACATGTAACTATTGCCCGTAATAGTAAGGGGCGTGGCGTTTCCGGACAACGTGCACTAGGCGCTTCAGTGTATCACAATACACTGGGCCAGCTAACCAATCTGAGCCCATTGCGTATTTCGGAGGGCGTGGTATCATAGAAACAGGAAGTCAACCGGCAGCTCAAATGACAATGGAGACAGCGGTGTAAAATATATGAAATACGTATGAAGACATGTTAAACTGCGCCCCCTAAACACAATCAAGCCTAGAGAAAAAAAACAAAAAAAAAACTGAACCACCCCTTTAATGAACATTCAATGATAATATTTAAAATAAATAATCTTATAATAGAAAGTGTAATCTTTGTTGATTAAAAAAAAAAAGCTCTAAAAGAGCACAACAATGTTGATTACAACGTTTCCCAGGACCTGTAAAGAGAACTCATGTTCCGTCATTAGGAGAAGTAGTATGTGAAATTAGTAGCAATTTACTTTAATTTCCTGTTAACCCTGAAATGTAAAGAGGTGCACTTTAAAATTATAAATCATATATATCCTCCAAAAGATTTTTTACGAATAAGATTTAATGTTGGGGATTCAAATTTATGCCAGACATGTAAATTACAGATAGAAATGGTTGGACACTGTTTTTTCAGTGTAAATTGGTGCACACGTTCTGTAATGATGCATTCAGCTTGATGCAAGAATACCTGCAAGACTGACACTCTCTGGAAACTGTAAAGTTTGGTTTGTTAATTAAGGATTTTTAAAAAAAGTATCTTACGGTATAAATAATTTGCTGAAATTTTACATACACAAATGTAAATTTTTCAAAATTCCTCACCGATTAATGGTAAAGAGGATTTTTTATATATATATTTGGAGACATTGAGAGAGATGAAAAGTCCCAAAGCTAAGTAATTGTTTTCTTTATTGGAGGATTTTGGTTTTATAATATAAAAACTTCTCCCCGACTTTTCCTCTTTTTTTTTTCTTTTTTTTTTTTCTTGAATTTATTGTTTGGTATTTTGTGTAGAATGTGATATGAACATTGAGTGTAATCTCAGTCTTTGTAAATCTTTCAGCTATGACTGCTTTTCTGTTGATATTCTACAAGTATATGAATAAAATATATTACTTCCGCAAACGTAAAAGTCACAGCTTGAAAGGCCCGCCCAAAGATATAGAAAGGGAGGCCAGGCACAGGCAGGCTTCAGTCAGTGTAGTGTTTTCAGCATGTCGTGGAGACGTTGTGAATTCAGATGCGAAAGCATAACTCATTTGTTTGGCCTTCCGAAGACGGAAGGAATAAGAAAGCAGTGGTTACAATTTATTTACAACGCTGTTCCTGACCAGTACAGCCCAAAAGTTCGCTTGTGCGCTGCGCATTTTACGAGGGACAGCTTCCTGAACCTGGGAGAATACAACGCCGGTTATACACAAAGGCTACTTCTAAAAAATGGAGCAGTTCCCAGTTTGGTCGGACAGTCTGGCGCTTCTGAATCAAAACGTGTAAGTATGTTTGATTATTTGTTGAAGTATCTGCTATTGACTGTTCAAACGTAATATGTGTGCCCAGATGTTCATGACACTGTATGATGTACGTTGGGGCTATATTACAGAAACTTCTTTGACTAGATTTGGGTAAAAATCGGGTAAAACGAAATTGCCACAATAGGATGCTATAATGTTTCTTTCCTATAGCCTGTGGTCTTGTAAAACGAATCGAACAATTGAACGTTGTTGTTTGCTTGTGTGTCTTAGCATGTGAGTTGTGTATGCTTTAAGGTAACACAAGTACTTAACAGCTGTATATTATATTATTTTCGGTGCTGTCAGCATGCATACTATAGGCTTCAAGGTAAAGTACGTTGTTGCTAGCGCGATAAGTTTTAAATGCCACTCATGCGATGCATAGGCAATGACACTATTTGATTTAAGTGCTAAAAGGTATACATAATTGGAATAAAAAAAATAACATGAAATCGAGATTACAATGTTTTGTGGTTTGTTTATATTACCTAACACATGCACTAGCCACTACATGTATCACGAGATACAGAAATGGGGGGCAGAGCTTATACAGTTAAAGGGATAGTTCACTAAACTAAACCTTCAATAGTGTTGCGCTACCTAAAAAAAAAAAAAAAATGTATTGCTCATTGTACATCATGATATTTTATGCATGTATGAACATAAAAGTGACTTTATTTAAAAGTATTGTTATTAAATATTATAGATATCGATCTGATCAAAATCCATGTGAAAATAGCTCATATTTAATAAAAGAATTACTTGTGTAGCGTTCATTTATTAACTATATAAGCCCCTCCCATCACTTCCGTCCTGTGGCTGCGGTTCTGCAACTGGAAACTATTGCTAGCCACTGATTCACTCTTTACTCTCCTAATATTCAGCAGCAAAAATCCACAACGATTGATCTTCAGTACTCTCTGATGGTTCCAAAGAAAAGTACTGAGAACGGTGTGGAGGACAGTACAGGCAGTAGTGATGAAGATACAGATATTTGTGACCGGGACAGTGTGGCCAGCAGTGTGGACAGCACAGCAGAGGAAATGTTTATGGATGGCCGTGACTCGATTTTAGATCAGTGAGTTTTTCTACACATTTTTATGATGGATTTTAATATATTTTAATGCTTAAATTTATGATGTGGGTTGAATATTATGTTTGAAATTTTTTTTTTTTTACTTATTACAATACAAATATACTTTGATATAACAGCAATTGTAGTAAGTGTAGGGGTTTGATGGAAACATTGTAGATTCATAGTAAATAATCCTGTAGCAAAGTTTATAGTTCAGGTAAAGCCCAAAGTATACTTCGGCCTGTATCACTTTTTTTTTATTTATTTTTTTTATCAGTTCATGAAGCTAACAATTTAGTTTAAAATGTAATGAAATTAATTTAATTATTTAATTAAATGAATAATATTAATAAGTAGGCCACATTTTTAATGTGCAGTTTCTGTAATTTCAATGAAGACCTTGAATTTGTGTGTATATGATATGACAAATGTTGATAGTTTTGTCAAATTAAAAAGGTGAAGTATTATATAGACAAGTGGGTTAGAAACAGAAATTGCACAGCGCTGCTTTGTGAATTGGGTAACCGCTGTATTTCTGCTTTTCTTTACTGTCAGAAAGTGAATTTGCATGTCTGTTCAACCTGTCTTCCATTTTTTGCACATTGGTCTGAACAGACAAATTGAATACAAAAATATGAGTATTTGTGTTGGTGTAAACTGTCCTCTAGTCAGCAGAGTTGTGAAGTACATTGCTAATTCTGGGGGGGGGGTTTCCTTTTGTGGCATGTAATAGGCCTTCACCTGACCTTTATCCACCAGAGGAGGACTGTGATTCAGAGTCCAGCCTACAGCAGAGAAAAAGATCCCGTCTGTCTTCCACATCTTCTGCTGCTGATGGAGGTGGCAGAGAGAGTGAAAATGATCATTTATCTGGTGTATCAACAAAAAGGTGGCACAACTCAGATGAAGCAGATGTTGAACCGCTTCAGCTGGACTTCAGTCCTGTCCAAGAACCTGGGCCAAAGTTTTTACCAAGTAAGTGCAGCAGTCCTCTGCAGTTTTTTCAACTGTTGTTTTCAAAAACAATGTTGCAGACCATTGTAGGGCACACAAATGACTATGGAGCCAAGTGCCGAGAGAGAAAGGGCAAGGTGTGGGAAAACATTTGTCAAAATGACTTGAAGTCATACATAGCACTGATCATTTACATGGGCATGTTCAAGTGCTCTTCACTAGCTGACTATTGGAGTGTGTCCCAGCATTTCAGTCTGTCCTTTCCTACAAAAATCATGTCTTACCAGAAGTTTCGGTCAATCTCCAAATCTCTTCATCTAAGTGACAGCAGGGAGGATGAGATTAACAGCTTTAGGAGGGGAACAGCAGCCTATGAACGGCTGGGTAAAATTCAACCCCTGTATCAAGTCATTAGGGAGGCCTGCAAGACGTTTTTTCATCCCTTTCAGAACATCACCATTGTTGAAAGAATGGTGACATCAGAGGTTAGAACTGGAGTCAAGCGATGCATGAAAAACGAATCTCCAAACATGGGGTACAAACTCTTTGCACTGACAGACTGCACCTGCGGCTATACATGGGACTTCTTTATTTACGAGGGGAAGTCATGTACGTCACAGAGCGAGGGCTTGAGTTACGAGTCCGTTATGGCATTGGTGGATGAAAATATGTTGGGCTCTGGGTACAAACTGTTTGTAGACAAATTTTACACCAGTCCCACACTCTTCAGGGACCTCTTGTGTAAGAAGATCTGGGCTTGTGGTCCTGTTTGGGCAAACAGGGCAGGTTTTCCAGAAATGACTGTGAACAGCTTGACAAGAAACGCTCCACGCGGCACCATGCGTTGGGTTAGGAACGACAAGCTCCTGTTTGTTGAGTGGAAAGACTCACAGAAAGTGCAGATGTGTTCCACCTTCCACAAAGCCTATGAAGGTGATACTGTGCAGAGGAAGGTAAAGGGTGACGCACATCGAACCGTTGTGGAGGTCCCTATTCCAGCTGCGGTGTTGGACTACAACAAGTAAGTAAAATGTATTCAGATATAAACCCACAATTGTGAGAAACAAGCTTCCATAATTTGCTCTATTTATCTGTTTAGAGTTTGAAATATGCATTTTATATTTCCACATAGGAACATGGAGGCAGTGGATCTATCTAATTGCATTACTGGACATTACAGAGCTCTACATAAACCAAAAAAGTGGTATCAATGTGTATTTTATCACTTTTTGGACATCACTGTAGAGAATGCATTCATCATGCAGGAACTGATGGCCAAGAGAAAGGACATGAAGCCTTTGACTCGAAAGGCATTCTTGGAGGTGCTTATTTTAGAGCTTACAGAAATGGGTCCTTAGGATTTGGTACCAGTTTCCTCAGCTCCCTCTTCAGCGGTTCCTCAGTAGTTCCCTCTTTATTCCACAAGCCAAAGCACATCACACCAGACAACACTGGAAGAAGGAAGTGCAAGCTCTGACACCAGAGAACTCTTGTGATGTTGTTGATCCCCGAGAGGGACCGTTTCAATGATTGGCATGAAAATTTTTGATTTATGGTTTCTGTGAAATGTAATGTTGTTAAAGGGTTAGTTCATGAAAATTCTGTCATTAATTACTCACCCCCTAATGTCGTTCCAAACCCGTAAGACCTTTGTTCATCTTCGGAACACAAATTAAGATCTTTTGATTAAATCCGATGGCTCAGTGAGGCCTCTATAGACAGTAATGCCATTGTAACTCTCAAGATCCATAAAGGTACTAAAAAACATATTTAAAAAAGTTCATTTGAGTTCAGTGGTTCTACCTTAATATTATAAAGCTACAAGAATACTTTTTGTGTGCCAAAAAAAACTAAATTTTCAACAATATAGTGATGGACCGATTTCAAAACACTGCTTCAAAGCTTTATGAATCGGGTCATCGCTTTATAACATTAAGTTAGAACCACTGAACTCAAATGAACTGTTTTAAATATCTTTTTAGTACCTTTATGAATCTTGAGTTACAATGGCATTGCGGTCTATACAGGCCTCACTGAGCCATCGGATTTAATCAGAATATCTTAACTTGTGTTCCGAAGATGAACGAAGGTCTTACGGGTGTAGAACGACATGAGGGTGAGTAATAAATGATATTATTTTCATTTTTGGGTGAACATAAGGGTTGTTTTTTCCACCCACTGTTAGGTGCATTGCTTGATTCCAATAGAGTGGTGCAGGTATGGCGTCAGAACCTGGACGTCTAATTCACCGCTGGTTCCTTTGAGATTTTCCTATGGGGTTTTATAGTGGGGTTTTCAATTAATTTGTAAAATTAAAGCCTGTGCTAAACATAACTTGACAGTACTTTGACATTTTGTTCTATAATGTGCATTGCACACTCACACCCCAAGCTGTCTGATCCTAGTTACTTATTAAACATACATTTTCAAAAATGAACATAACTGCTTCAAAATTTGCATTTTTGCTGTGGGTGTGTGTAATTTACATTGTAGAGCAAAACGTCAAAGTATAGTCAAGTTATGTTTACCTCAGGCTTTATTTTAAACATAAATCAAAAAACCCCATTATAAAACCCCATAGGAAAATCTCAAAGGAACCAGAAGTGAATTAGTCTTCCAAGTTCTGACGTCATAACTTGCACCACTCTATTATCAGAATATTTCAATTTTGTTTTGTTTGTTACATTGTAAAGTGGAAGGAATATGTTTTGAATGATATTAAATTATCTACATATTATGTAGGTTGTTAGTTTACATGTATGTGTTAAAATTCCTCAAATGGTCGTCTTGAAAACATGCATTGGCAAGGGGAATATTTCACTGGCATTTGAAACTGAATTTGGTCAAAACTGTCAATTTTGTACCAGTGTCATTTTGTAGGTTATTTTGAGCTAACATGGTGGTTTATGATGCCACCAGTTATTTTAATTCCACATATATTTTCTGTCACAGAGATTCTCCTGAAATGATGTATCTCTGCTACCCTGCAAGAACATTTATACAGATGTATAATGTAAATTGATGACTGATGTAAATTGCTATTTTTGTTATTTCCAACTGAACCTTTTTTTTTTTTTGTACTGTGAGTATAGCGTTTCATCGCAGGAGGACAGAAACTGAAGCTATATGGCTGAAATAAAGCATACTCGAAATGTATTTACGACTTGGTTTTAATAATACATTTTCATTAAAACATGCAAAAAGTTTTTTAAAACTTTTTATAGATTTTGAAACTTCAAAAGAACAGCATTTACTACCGTGAAAACATGGATTGCCGGAAATTTCTGTCAGTGGCAGGGAACGAGTTAAGTAGATTTGAAGTAAATTCCTATGTACGCGATCAGTGGACTACGCAAAAAAAAAAAAATTCTCAGAATTGGGAACATACCGGTTTTCTTTATGAATCAATATTTTCAAACATTGTATTTGTAGGGTAATCAATCAAAAGAGTAAACACAACTACAAGTCAAGTATACTTAGAATACTTAATTATACTTTTAAGTATACCTCAATCAAAAGACTGAGTACAAGTATAGGCCAAATAGTCAAGTATACTTAAGTTTAATTTAATTAATTTAATTCTGAGAAGTACGTAAAAAGTAGGCTGAAAGTATACTTTCTTACTTTTAGTTTAAAAGTGTATCTCGTTGTCTTGTTACCGTGTTAAGCTTGTTACCCATTGTATATAGTCCTTGTGTTTCTCTTGTTGCTTTGTCAGTCGATGTTTGGTGTAGCATGTGGGTGGTTCTTGGTTCCTTCATTGTGTGTTTTAAGTGTGTCCAAACTTTAGACTAGTAGTGTAGAAGATTTATCATCATAATTTCTCTTTCCAGTCATGTCATCCTCCAGTGGTCCACTGACTGAGGAGCTTCAGTGCTCTATATGTCTGGACGTGTTCACTGATCCAGTCAGCACTCCATGTAGACACAACTTTTGCAAGACCTGTCTGAATAAACACTGGGACGACAGCCAGACCTGCAACTGTCCTTATTGTAAAGAAACATTCAAGCAAAGACCTGATATCAAGATGAATACCACACTCCAAGAGCTTGTAGATCACTATAAAAAGAAAAGTCCTGAGAAAAAACCTGAAGTTCTGTGTGGTGTGTCAGAGCTCTTACTGTGAATCTCACCTGGAGCGTCATTTGAGAGAGGCAGGTTTAAAGAAACACAAACTGATCGATCCTGCGAGTAATCTGGAGGACTATATGTCAGAAACATGAGACCTCTGGAGCTGTTCTGTAGAGATGACCAGACAATGGTGTGTCTGTCCTGCACTGACGGAGATCACATGAACCACATAATTGTTTTGTTTTAGAAGAGGAGAGTGAAGCGAAGAAGGTATAAATTACTAACAAAGCTGATTTTAAAGGGCTTATATCATGAGAAATCATGTGTTTTTTGATTTTGTGAAATAAATGAATCAATTATGAAAACATATTGTGTCTCAACTAATGAAGACGAAGATGATCCAGGACAGAATCGGTAAGATTCAAGAAGTCAAACACTCAGCAGAAGTCAGAAAAGTGAGTTTAAAATCATGTAAATTAATTTAAATATTTATTATACATCATTTAGTTTTGAGTTTTCAATGTTTGTATCACTCTGTGTTTGTTCCAGACACACTGTCTCTGTTTTAGTGGTGAGGATTTTACAGTGACTCTTTCTGCAGGTTACATTGTTACACCTGTAGGTGGCGACAAGTGACTGTCTTTGATTTGAGTCATTGATTTTGATTCATTCACTCAAGAGATTCGTTCATAAACACTGTTTCATTCAGGAATGAATCACCACTACAGTGTGTTGTGGCTTTGTCTGTTCAGAGCAAATACAGACAATGAAACTGACAATAATTTGTCTAAAATATCAGTTGATCAGTATTAAATTCTTGTTTATTAATTTGTTATATAAAAGCGATAGGGATATAACACTCATAATCATTCTATATTCTGAAAATCGACAAAGCTGTGATTACCTTATCATTTAGTAAAGTAATACCTCTCCTCAGCAAGACACAATTTGAGGAATCAAACAGTGCAGGATGAAGTTTAATACTTTGGATGAGGAATTTCGAAAACCCTAACCCCCTAAAAACACTAAAGTATAAGCAATTACAGTTTTATAAAAGCAGTAAGCCCCAAGAAGCTGTGGTTTACAGTGAATTTATAACAGCTATAAGGGGGTTTTATTCACTCGTGCCTAACAACGCCCCTTAGCTGTTATAAATTAAAATATAAAAACCAAAAAATATGTATCAATGTAACTTTCATGAAATAAAATCATTAAAAGCCTTCCTTCTGCTGAAAAAAATAGTTCCTGACCGTGAACAGCAACAGAAGTTACATTTATTACGCCATTAGATGGCGGCAAAGATAGTCTTTATGAGTGAGTCACTCAGTCACAAATGCTTTTATATTGAAACTTGTTGTGGACGCGCAACAAGACGCAAATGACAAATGCTTTGACTAGCGCTGTCAGTGTCAGCAGGGCACAGGAAACCCCATTAAATGAGGCCAAGATCGCAGCAGACATTCAAACGGATTTTTTATTATGAACATGAAGGAAAATGCTAAATCTGAATGCTGGTAATACACTCGGTCACTTGATATCTCTCTCACAATACTCTTCTACATAATACAGTAAGCTTCAAAGAGCAAAACCAATTGTCAATCAAAATCAAACTGTATGTTTTTGGGAATTTTACAACGGCTTCGAACGCGGCTCAACCATATATATAAAGTAACACTGATTCTTGTCTTGGCAAACAACATTAATAATTTGTTGATTGACCTGGTTGAGCAGAGAAGCACAGAGGAGGAGAAAGCAACCCATGCTGAGGTCTTCACTGGTCTCATCCGCTCCATTGAGAGATGTAAGACTGAACTGCTGGAGATGATGGAGGAGCAGCAGAAAGCAGCAGAGAAACGGAAGGTAGAGCTCATTGAAGAGCTGGACCTGGAAATCACTGAGCTGGAGCAGCACTCAAACACGGAAGATCATCTCCACCTCCTACATGTCAGTCAACATCTCTCTAATCAATGATAATGCAGTATATGACACCATTGTGCTGAAGGATGTCTCTTCTCTCCTGCTATAGATTTACCCATCCCTGTCTAGCTCTAGAAACACCAGGAACTTGACTGAGATCAGTTTGAAGACTGATGAGAGTCTGGAGACTCTGAGGAGAGCTCTGACTCAACTGAAGGACACTCTACAGGAGAAACTCACGCAAAATGGTCTCATAAATAAACTATCCCTTTAAGACGACAGAACGAGACGACAGTTAAGATGTAGAAAAAGAAGACAGAACGACGTCAGTTAAGATGACAGAACCAGACAACATAAACAAAGAACATAAACATCAACATATACTAATTTATCTGAAAAAGTAAGATCAATACAGTAAGGACGACAGAACATGCACATCAACATATAGGCTACTAATTTATTCGAACTACTAGGCAATGACTGTTGACAAGGACACCTGTATAGTACAAAGCACAAAGCAGTCGACTTATTTTTGGCACAAATGGAACCCCATTTTGTTCCAGTATATATTGATGGAAAGATCTTAATGGAATGGGTAAACTCTGAGTCACACTCCAACACAGTAGGTGGCGATAATGCACTTTAAAGTTGGTGCCACCCGCCATAAAACAGAGGAAGATTATGCCACTATCTGGGACTCTCGCGCGAACAGATGGATACCGATGACATCTCTCTTAACTTAGCACGTGAGTTGTTTAAGTTTTTTTTTTTTTTTTTTTTTTTTTAACGGCTGTTTGTGTTTTTTTTTGTTTGTTTTTTTTTTTGGCAGTGCTGTAAGATTACATACTAGGCTTATAGGTAAAGTAGGCTATCCTTCGTTTAAAGACACTGACTGGGGCATGAGTTATTGTCCTAGTCAACAATGCCACTCATGCTGTGCATAGACATTGACTTGCTATTTTGAGTGCTAAAAGGTAGGGCATTTTATACAATATTGGAATAAAAATAACATGATGTGGTTTATGTTACCTAACACACACTGGCCACTGATTATTCGACAGCAAACATCCACAACAATTGATCTTCAGTACTCTTTGATGGATCCAAAGAAAAGTGGTAGTGATGAAGATACAGATATTTGTGACCGGGACAGTGTGGCCAGCAGTGTGGACAGCACAGCAGAGGAAATGTTTATGGATGGCCTTGACTCTGTTCTAGATCAGTGAGTTTTTCTACACATTTCCTCAGGGTTTTTGACATTGTACTTTAGCACTTAAATTTATGATGTGGGTTAAATATTATCTTTGATGCAAAGAAATATAATTGTATGACATCCCTCACGAAAATGTAACATTACTTGCTTTTCTATAGTAACAGCAACTGTAATAAATGGGAGTTTGAAGGAAACATTTTAGGTCCATAATAAATAATAACATTTCTATAGTCATAAAAGCCATAGTCATAACAGCAATAAACTATAGCAATATTTATATTTTCATAAAAAAAACACCAGCAACAACATGCCATTTAGGACCTTCTGCCACAATTCTTAATACGGTAGTTCACACAAAATTCTGTCATTGTTTACTTACATTTACTCATGTCATTCCAAACCTATAGAACTTCATATTCAAAACACAAATTCATATATTTTAAATGAAACCTGAGAGGTTTCTGTACCTTCACTGAAAGTCCAGGTAACCAAAAAATTAAAAAAAAAGATCCTAAAAGATCATAAAGACATCATTAAACAAATCTATATGAAGCAAGCGGTTTATTTCAAGTCTTGTGAAGAGATACAATCCCTTTACTCGACAGAGTAAAACATAATAAATTTGTTTAGATAATAAAAAATAGCGATGTACAAAGCAGTTTTTTTTTTTTTTTGCTGTTATAACAAGCCTTAAATGCCTATTAACACAAGATGAATCTTTGGTGTGATTAAATTAATTTGAATGAACAGCTATTAATGCATTTTTTCAGACTGACATGAACATTTGCAACAGATTTGTTACGGAGAAGTTTTATTATCACTTTTCCATCATGCTGTAAAGAAAATTAGCCAACCAAAAAGATTTGCGCTTTTAGTCACATGCCTAGAGCCACTGGAGTTGCATAAAACTACGAATTGGTGGCTCTCATGAATGTGTTTTGTTTTGCTAAGCGACAGTAAATAGCAAAGGAAGAATCCAAACCCGACTCTGTACTCTTGTATTTGGCTTTGTTTGATAAACAGCTAATACAAAAATTTTAACGGCTGTCTGAAAACAAGTAAATACTGTTTGACTTCATTTCTTCTCCCGATCAAGCAGGATGGAAACAAAGTTGTGCAGTGCTTCTTTGTGAACGGGGTAACAGCTGTATTTCTGCTTTTAGTCAACAGAGTTGTAAAGAAGATTGCTAATCCTGTTTTGTTTTTCTCTTGTGCAATGCAATAGGCCTTCACCTGGCATTTACCCACCAGAGGAGGACTGTGATTCAGAGGCCAGCCTACAGCAGAGAAAAAGGTCCCGTCTGTCCTCCACATCTGCTAAAAGAAGTGGCAGGGAGAGTGAAAATGATGATTTCTCTGGTGTATCAACAGAAAGGTGGCACAACTTCGATGAAGCAGATGATGAGCCACCTTGCATAGACTTCACTCCTGTCCAAGAACCTGGCCCTCAGATTTTACTGAATAGGTGTAAAAGTCCTCTGCAGTTTTTTCAACTGTTGTTTCCAAAAACAATGTTGCAGAGCATTGTAGGGCACACAAATTGCTATGGGACCAAGTGCAAAGATGTGGGTGACCGTTGGCTCTACATTTCTCTAAAAGACTTAAAGTCGTACATAGCACTGGTAATTTACACAGGTCTCGTGAAGTGCTCTTTGCTGACAGAATATTGGAGGGAGTCCCAGTACTTCAGTCCATCCTTTCCTGCACAAGTCATGTCTTATCAAAAATTTGTGACAATTGCCAATGCTCTTCATTTCAGTAATACCAAGGAAGATGAGATAAATGACTCGAAAAAGGGAACAGCAGCCTATGAACGGCTGGGTAAAATTCTACCTCTGTATCAACTCATTAGGGAGGTTTGCAAAACGTACTTTCATCCCTTTCAGAACATCACCATTGATGAAAGAATATTGGCAGCACAGCCTAGAAAGCCTGGAATCAATCTAGGCATCGAAAACAAATCTACAGATAGAGGGTACAAACTCTTTGCACTGACAGACTGCACCTGCGGCTATACGTGGGACTTCTTTATTTACGAGGGGAAGTCATGTACGTCACAGAGCGAGGGCTTGAGTTACGAGTCCGTTATGGCATTGGTGGATGAAAATATGTTGGGCTCTGGGTACAAATTGTTTGTAGACAAATTTTACACCAGTCCAACACTCTTCAGGGACCTTCTGGGTAAAAAGGTCTGGGCTTGTGGCCCTGTTTTGCCGACCAGGAAAGGTTTCCCAAAAAACTCTGTGAACAGACTGTCGAGGAACGCCCCACGCGGCACCATGCGTTGGATTAGGAATGATGAGTTGCTGTTTGTTGAGTGGAAAGGATCCCAGGAAGTGCATATGTGCTCTACATTTCATAAAGCCTATGAAGGTGATACTGTGCAGAGGAAGGTGAAGGGTGACGCACATTGTACCCTTGTGGAGGTCCCTATTCCAGCAGCGGTGTTGGACTACAACAGGTTAGTAGAATCTCAGTGATGTTCATTTGTCTGTTTCTTGAAGTTAGTTTCAAAGGCTATCCAGGTAAGTTTGAGTTTAGTTTAAGTTTAGTTTTTTGTTTTTTGTTTTTTTTTTTAGATTGAATGGTTTTAGCCTTGTTCATCACCATAGTAAAATGTTCTACACTGCTAAATTGCTCCAGAGCAGGTTTTATTCTTGGTTAGAGATCGCAAACTAAATCTTTTAAAAAAGCAGCTGTGAGCAAAGTGACACATCTGACACAATAAAGCCACTCCCCCTGTATCTCTTGCTCCAAAACAAAGCAGTTCAGAGTGCAATTATTTTAGATTAAACGGATAGCTTACCCAAAAATGAGAATTCTGTCATAATTTACTCACCCTCAAGTAGTTCATTATATTGTGACTATTAATATCCAACTTTTAATTTCAAAGAATATAAATATGTACATATACAGTCTTAAAGCTTTTAAAAATTGCTAAATGCACTTTTTTTTCTTAAGCTTTTTAATTCTAAATAAATTAAATGCATGCAGTTGATTAACTTGCAATAGTAGAGTATTAATATTTTCTTTCAGCTGCCTTCTCAAACTTTTGAGCAGCTGTTTTTTCTTGTTTGTAAATGCATTTAAATTTGTGTTAATTTTGCATACTCATTTCTTAATCTTTGACAGAAATGTGAATTATGCTGACTTTCTCGTGAGATATAAATCAAACTGATTGGTATCCGCCCATCCATCCATCCATCCATGCTTACTTCTATGCAAACTTACAAAGGAAATCCAAGGCATCCAGTAGCTATATATATATATATATATATATATATATATAATATAACCTAGTTCAATTTAAAATAATAAATGTGAACAAGGCTACTAAGCCAATAAACAATAGTCAGCATTAAAAATAGATGTCACAGAACATGTATAGTGTGTAGATCTAACTTGATCCAACTTGAATTTTTGGTTTGTCAACTTTAAAAAATACTGTGAAACAATCAATTTAGTCATTTTATTGTGCTTATGCATTTATTCACGGTTTACTTTTTGAGTTTAAAATAGTAGCTTTTTTCTTTCCGCCCAGGAATGTGGAGATAGTGAATCCATCCAGTTTCATTACTGGACATTACAGAGTGCTACATAAACCGAAAAAGTGGTATCAGTGTGTGTTTTATCACCTTTTGGACATCACTGTAGAGAATGCGTTTATTTTGCATGAACTGGTGGCAGAGAGAAAAAAACAAAAAGCTCTGACACGGAAGGCATTTCTCGAGAAGCTTGTTCTAGAGCTCACAGAAATGGACAATGAGAACAGGTCTGAATCTGCACCAGTTTCCTCTGCTCAACCTCCAGCTCCCTTGTCATCTTCTCCTCCTCCTCCCTCTTCTCCTAAATCATCTGTTACTGAAGGATCCCACAAGCCCAAGTACTTCATGTCGGACAGTACTGTTGGTAGACGTAAGTGCAGGCTCTGCCATCAGAAAACTCCAATCATGTGTGGGACTTGCGAAGTGCCGTTGTGCTTTCAACCCAAGCGTGACTGTTTTAATCAGTGGCATGAAGTACAAGCCGTTTGATTCATGACTGTGTTCAATTTAAATGGATGTTAATTTCACTTACTTTATTTCATGACACTCACTTGAATATTCAAATAAAACTCCTTTGTTTTAAATTAAAGCATATATTGGGTAGTATTTCTATCTACTTTTACAGTCAGTGCTGCAAACTTGTCTACTTTTGCTACATATGTTTAACAGTCTATGGAGGACATAAATGTGTTGTGGTATGTCAGTAGGCACTACCATTGTAAAAAGTTGTAAAAAGCAGTAATATTGTGCGATTATTTTTAAGATGAATTTTCAGCAGCCATTACTCCAGTCTTCAGTGTCACGATCCTTCAGAAATCATTCAAATATGCTGATTTGCTGCTCTTATTATTAGTATTGATAATGGTTGTGCTGTTTAATATTTTTCAGGTCTTTACTGTCACATTTGATCAATTTAATGCATCCTTGCTGAATAAAAGTATTTATTTCTTGAAAACATTTTTCTGTGCTGCAGAGATATTAATCTAATATTGTAACCTATGCATTAATATTGTGTGACTCTCATTCATTTATTATTATTGTTGTTTAGGACAGTGTGACTGTAGTAGATGATTGGTATGGAGTTTTTTCCATTTGTATATCATCCATAATAGAGTGAGAGAGAACAATCAACAAATTTAAAGAAGTACAAACTATTTGTCCCACCATTTGTTAAATGACATATTTGTACGACCCCTGTAGGATTACAAATTTAAGATTCTTTTTAAGATCTGCTGATCCAACATCCTGTCATAACACATGAAAAACCAATCAGGTGAAGTACATTGTATTTAGCATAAAGGTAAAGATGATGACATCCGATGAATGATTCAAATGAGCCAGATCATTGAGATTCTCACCTTTTGTCTTTAATGGCCCTTGGTGCCCCTTTTTATATTCTTTGAATAGTTATGCTGATTGGATTAGGACTGGTAAAACATCTAGAATATGGGGAGGGTTCCTGCATACTTCATTTGCATGTTTTGTTTAAAGGCCAATTCACAACGCACAGACAAACGGCAACAAACATTTGTCTGTGCAGTATGAATTGCTTCAGTGGGCAACCAGTCTCTGGCTACAGGGTGATATGACTTAAGAATGAAAAACCATTGTCAATGAAGAATGACATTGTAAGAATGACAACATGCATCTGTGTGAGGGAGGAGACGGCAGGTTCTTGATCTTTTTCTTTTGCACACATTTTCCTTTTCACGAACAACAGTGTGACTTAAGTTTGAAGACCAAAGGGTTTGTAATAGTGCTCTTTTGGCCATTGTAAAAACAAGAAAGAAAGCTCAAACAGTAGACAGCGCATCAATATAAATATTTATTTTAACAATAATCATGATTACAGACTTGTTTCATGTAAAAAATCATTCTAACCATTACTTTACCCTCCCTAAAGTAAAATAACACTAGATTTATCATTCTAATAACACAGTGATTCTCAACCCTTTTGTGCATAAACAACAGCTACATTTACACAATCACTGTCAGATTGAGCTGTACATACAACAATAGACAGAAGCGGGTCAAATAATAATAACAGCTAACCAAAGTCAAACCCTTTCAAATTTGCAATAGCTTTGAGTAATGCCATATGATAGTAAATATCAAGACTTTGTATTGTATCTTTAAGGATTATAACAGAATCCTCTTTAGTAGTTTGTTATTTTGGTTCTGACTTCAGTATATGTACTAAAGTATGAACTCTGCAGTCTCTTATTCTTCAGCATGGACGGTGTGTACAATGATGCGTAGCAAACTTCATCTTCATTCTGGAAAATAATCAACATTAATATACAAATTACAATTTGTATATGAAGAGTATTTATTTATTTGTTCAAAATGAGAAATGTTTGATACATGGGTTGTCAGGATGTGCAGAAGTAATGCAGTACCTCAAAAAGTCCATTCTCAGTCTGTGTTGCTGCAGAAACTACAAGATATTAAGATAAGAGAACTTGATTCAGAAAATGAAATCAGCATGACAATAAACTCGGAACCTCTCAGTGTGAGTAGACTTCAACTGGGCCCCTGCTGATCCTGCAGCCAATGAGATTGCTTACTCAGCATTTAAATAGTCTGGTTCAGTGTTCGCTGTAAGCTAGTCCTGCATCGGCGCTATCAGAGTTCCTTCTGAAACCCTCCACCTCCCCCAGTTCCACCTGCCTAGATCTGCTACGGGATTTATGTATGTCTATTCATGCAGCAGCAGCATATCTTACATGCTCACAGCAATATTTCTGTGTGGTGATGTTCGGTTCACAGAATCAAACTGAATTGAACTTTAGTTCCAGGATGATGATGCAAGATGCATATCCGATAAAGTAGCAAGCATATATATATGTCACATATATATACTATACTATACTATAATATACTAATTAATTATACCGCTGTGAATTATAAATGTGTCTTTTGATTTCAAACCATATTTGACACCTCAGATGCTCTATTCCTCTGTGTGGTGAAAGCTAATATATTAGCTTTTATTATATTATATTTATTATATATATATATATATATTTTATTTATTATATTACTATTTATAATTTTTATTATATTTATTATTAAATTAAGATAATTCATATAATTTAGTCACAGTGTATGGTTAAAATCATTCAAGAGCAAATGGAAAACTATCATTCTTGATTATGTGGAACATAGCATACACTTCATAAAACATCAGATAAACCATTTGAGAAAGAATTTCTGAATAAACAAATGTCTGCTGCTGTTGAATTTTGATGTAAAATATTTAGTCCACATTTTTGGTTTCCTGTCATATATTCTACATTGTTGTTTCCAGTTCTGCTGAGTTATAAGATTCTTTACAAATATTTTTGTATATATTTATATGCTTCTATTGCAGTGACAGAGATTTTTAAGTGTGATTTAAGTGTTCTTTCATACAAAAATTTCCATTACAAATGATATTATCAGCGTAACAATTTGACAGGGTTTTGTAAAATATGGCCAACAGTTTCTGTAAAGTTTTTCAAAATTGACAAACATAAAAGCAAAAAAGCTGAAATATTTTCTTACCCAAGACAGAAAGGCGAGTTCTTCTGTTTCCATACTTGTACTGTGAGCCCATGACACCATGTACATCATTTACTTTTCTTTCGTCTATTGCACAGTAATATATTCCCTCATCAGAGACACTGACATTCACTATCTGTAGATCATAGGAGTTACTGGAGCTGTTGGGCACAAAACTGAAACGTGGAAACATCCCTCTAAACAGGTTTATTGTCTCTATTAACAGAGATGGTTGATGCTCATGTGAGCAGTTTCTCAACCAAACAATGTGTGATCCAAATGGAAAGGCACAGTCAGATTAGAGAGTGATGTTGTCTCCTGCTTTAACTCTCATGTCCACTTCTGTTCCAAACACTCTCTGGTGTTCACAGAACAAAACACCTGCAAAAGTAAATATAACTTCAAATACACTGAAAAATATTGTCAGTCAAATCAATACTATGTCATAAAGAATGCAAAATAACATGAAGAAAAAAAGACACAATAATGGACTTACACACTAGTGTAATGACTATTGCTCGCTCCATTTTAGTAGCTGATGAGAACGAGATGAGAACGCTTCAAAGCGCATGTCGCCTGGCTGACTGTGATGGGAGGGATTTCTTCTAAAAAGCTTTCATGCACTTAGAGGTTGGGGATTTTTTCGTTTGCTTGGATTGAGGGTTTTATCAAATTCATTAATATTTGAATTGGCATACATTATGTTTCTAAGAAAAGAAAGTTTGATAATGTTGCAAAGTTTGTAAACTGTGCACTTTCATTCTGATATAAAGTGATCATCATCTTTACCATTTTTACCAAGTATCAAATGCACTTTTTTTTTTTTTAGCACATCACAGATCACTTGTGCCATACAGTTCATGTCTAACTGAAGGTGAACTGATATAATCTAACTGGCAACAACATGTTGAGGTTTAAATGTCATATAGAAGCCTTTTAGAAGAATTTCAGAGGTATCAACATTCAAGCAGGCCATAACAGGAAACCTATTTTCACATCCTGTTTCATCAGTTACATCTAACACCCTGTTTACTTTGTTCATACCTCTTTCTTCAAACAAGGTCATAATGTTTGTTTAAATATTACAACCATTATTAATAAACAGCCTCTAACCACATATTTTTCTATTCGGGTTTGTCATTTAAACAAATCAAACTACGAAGACTGCAGACTGCGATCATCTAAAGGTTTTGGTTTTCCTGTTTCCACATGATTCAATTTGACCTGCTGTTAGGGGGAAAAAAATATATAAATATTATATAAAAAATATTTCTGCAGGTTAAAAATCTAATCTCAAATATGCTATTAATTACTCACGTCTATAATAATATTAAAGTCCATACAGCTGTATATTAACACACAGAGATAAAGTTAAACATACGAATTCTCAGGAAAAAACACTGGAAACATTTGTGGTTAACAAGACAACAACAAAGTATGACTGACCACTTTACAAAAACCTGTGAATAGTACTAAATCATCAAAACATACTGGAAACCCCCTTTTTGATAGCATCATGATTTTCTAAAATTAGTTATAGAAAAAAGCAGAAGACTTTGAAGGCTGCGTCCCCCGGAGGTCGCATTTGTTGGCTGCATACTTCATCAAGGATTTCCTATTTCAGAAAAGTAACCATTATAAAATTGACTGTTGTTCCTTGTGAAGCGTAAATTGTTGTCATTTCCTAATGACTTTGGAATGTAATGGTTACTTTACTGAAATGAGGCAGCCTTTATGACATATGCGGCCAACAAAAGCAACCTCCAGAGGATGCAGCCTTTCGAAATGAGACTGCTAAATAAATCACTGAAGGCTTAATATGACCCAGAACTACTTAGATTAGTCAGAATCATCTGAGCTATATATAAACAATGTATATTTTTGTATGCATGAATTTTGGTAAAGGGTCATGACACTAAAAAAGCTGCCGAGTTTCATGACACTTGCTACCAAAGTGGTTTCTCATTCAAAATACAGCAGTCATTACACAACTAAGAAATGAATTAATAATGTAGATGTAGTATATGTCAAAAATTAGACCATATTAATATCTCCGGAAACAACAACAACAACAAAAAAGACCTACAGGTGTCTTTGTGAATGTCTTGTTTATTGCTTTAGATCATATTCTGACTGTTTTTTAGGTTATAGGATCTGTACACTTCTGACTGCTGAATGTACATTTCCAGCAATGGTTAAACATTTGGATTTATATTCATTTTAAATGTGGTTTATATTTTATATTTGCACAAGAACATATACAGTAGAATTAAAAAGGGCAGGATACCACAAAATATTTGAAATGACATTTAAATAAACATCATTTCAAGAAGAATTTTCCTCCAAGTCAAATTTATTATATTGCACACTGGAAAACAAATGTCGCCCAAAGTGCTGTACAATAAAACCAGACTGACACTTTTAAGAACTTAAAATACTTACATAAAAACTGTGTCGATCAAGGTCAAAAGTGACAGTAGAGTCTGGAAAAGAACTGTCAGTGTTTGATGACAAATATAAATACAAATATCATCCTCCTTAAACGACATTTTTTAACTTAAAGTGATGAGGACTAGGAAAAATACTAAAAATGTAATATAGTCCTATTTGATCATTACTCGACTCCAAATTGGATTAAATAAGTCTTTATTAAATAAATAATTAATTAATGCTTCATTTGTAATAAATCCAATATATTAAAACACACATTTATTAATAATAGGCTCATCCTGTAGTAGATTTACAGTATATTAGTCAACCTTTAGTAATAATTTGGATTTGCTTTGTCTTCTGTTTCCTGCCTTCATTTTCTTCCCTGAATTTTTGTGCAAACAAGTCAATCAAATAAATAAGAATTAAGGCCCTGTTTCCACCTGGTATTAAGATGTGTTTTGGTTGATCGGATCACAAGTGGACGACGCTAAAACGTTTTGAGTTTGTCCACTTTCAGTCACTTCTAGTCGAAAACACATTCAACCATATGAGCGTTTCCACTACGAAAGCAATCTGGTTGAATGCGTTTAAACAGCCACTAAAGACCGCCTACTTTCCACCTATTGACAATGTGTAAACATTATGGAAATCACACTAGCCAGACGGGATCTAAACTTTGTCGACTGAAGGCCTAAGTTTGGTTTGAAGACGAAAAACATACCAAGCACAATGTTCTCTCGCCATTCCTGATTTCTAACACACACTCACAGCGTTCGGCCGGTCTTGTGGCTGTCAGAGCAGAAACGAAAGCTGCTGCCCATCCATATGTTTTTCCATCATGTGCGTGCTCATATGTAAATTGCACAAGCTTATTTTGTCCATTCGATCGAAAAGATCAGAAAAAAAAACATACATTTACCCGCCTGTTAGACCCTCCCCTCGAAAGAAATCAGGATAGAAGTGGTAGAAAGTGGACAATAGAGATGGATTAAAATACCAAGTATAAACAGGAATGTGTCTCCTTCATCCACTTATGATTAGATCAACCAAAATGCATCTTAGGCCCTGTTTCCACCTGGTTCCACCTGTGTTTTGGTCAATCGGATCACAAGTGGACGAGGGAGACATATACCCGTTTCAACCTGTTCTCTTTTGTCCACTTTCGTCTTGATTTCTTCGAGGGGACAGTCTATGGGTGGGTAAATGTATGGGTTTTTTAGATCTTTTGATCTAATGAACAAAATAAGCTCACGTAATTTACATATGAATGCGTCTGGAGATAACAGAAAACATACGGAGAGCAGCAGCTTTCGTTTCTGCTCTGATAGCTGCAAGACCATCCGATCGCGGTGAGTGTGTGTTAGAAATCAGGAATGGTGAAGAACATTGTGCTTGGTACGTTTTTCGTCTTCAAACCAAACGGGTCTTCAGCTGACAAAGTCTAAATCCCACCTGGTTAGTGCGTGCTTACCTTATGCATTAGGTCAGTAGGCGGAGAGAGGGCGGTCTTTAGTGGCTGTTGAAACATTCAACCACATGAGCATTTCCACTACGAAAACAATCCGGTCTAATGCGTTTTCGACTACCTTTGGAAGTGGTCAAAAGTGGACGAGCTCAAAACGTTTTACACCCCGTTTACACCTGTATTTAGCATTGTCCACTTGTGATCCGATCGACCAAAATGCCTCTTAATACCAGAAGGAAACAGGGCCTTCCAGAGGTAGTCAAAAACGTATTTGACCGAATTGCTTTCGTTGTGGAAATGCTGATGTGGTTGAATGCGTTCGAACAGCCACTAAAGACTGTTTACTCTCCACCTACTGAACTAACGCGTAAACGTTATGGAAAGCGCACTAGACAGACAGGATTTAAAGTTTGTCGGCTGAAGCCTCAAGTTTGGTTTGAAGATGAAAAACGTACCAAGCACTGTGTGTTCTCAGCATTCCTGATTTCTAACACACACTCACAGAGTTCGGCGTGGTATTGCGACTGTCAGAGCAGAAACGAAAGCTGCTCGCCGTATGTTTTTGCCGTTGTCTCTAGGCGCATTAATATGTAAATCACTCTAGCTTATTTTGTACATTAGATCGAAAGATCTAAAAACAAAACATACATTTACCCACCCATAGACGCTCCCCTCAAAGAAATCAGGACAGAAATGGTTGAAAGTAGACAAAACGCATCTTAATACCAAGTGGAAACAGCGCCTTAGTTAAGTTAAGTTAAGTTAAGCGTGTTGCGATTGTCTCTTCAATGCTACAATGATCTGTTAATATGCAAATGTCTCATCAGTTCAACAGAACAAGAATTATACACATCCATCTCATCGCAAATTATTTCAAATGATGAACACAACCACATGAAGAAAGAAAGAAAAATGTGCAATTAAAATCTCATTCAGACAGCTTCTGTAATATAGTATCACTGAATCACACCTGGAAAAGTGCATTTCTCCTTCTTTGTTTTATAAGATTGTATCAATTTAGCTGAGGGTCCATTAAAATGCTAGGATTAAATTTCTTCCTGCATATCTAAGAGAAACCTTTTGCAAGAAAATCCAAGGCCACTCCATTCAGCATGTTTAGCGTTTCTTATGTTATAGTTTCTAAGGCAGTTTTAGAAGAGCCTCGGGCCTTTTAAAAGAGACTTAATTCTTGTTGACCTTCACGAGTCTTTATCTTTATCTTTCTCCTTATCCTTTTTCTTCTTGAACAAATTCTTGAGCTTAGAAGACATCTTGCTCTTGTCTTTACCCCCAGATTCTGAAGAAGAGGAATTTGCCGGTTGACCTTCAATTCCAAGAAGGCTTTGGAAAGAGCTAGACACCAAAGTCGTGTGACTGAGATCACAAGAACGAGCCACGAGAGGGTTCTCGCAGGACTTTTCAAGAATGCCGTCGTACACGAGCGTGCTGAGCGAATCTGAGGATGGTTTCCAGTGCATCAAGGAGCTCACGGTGAGGTCAGGTGGACCAAACTGTCCTCGGTTAGTAACCACAAATTCCTCCTGCGATATCTTGCGCCTTGGAGCTTCCACAGATAGACCCACAGCCTCTCTCTGTATTTTACCAATGGGAGTTTCCACAGAGCTGTCTATCTTGGGTTGTATCCGTTGTGTATCCATCGCAAACTCTTGCTCGTCTCGAGAGGGTTTTTTTGAGGGAATTTCCATGCGGATATCCCTGTTCTCTTTAAAGGACTTGTTTCTCTCAAAATCATCTCTTATTATGTTCCATGAAGCAGTATCCATGGCATCTCTTTTTTTTAGTCTTTCGAAATCCGTGAACACATCATACTCATCTTGGGACATAATTCGTGAAGGGATGTCTTTGGATAAATCGGTTTTGCCTAACATCTTGAATTTTTTTGAGCTTTCCACTGAACTATCAAAGGTGGCATCAAAAGAGTTTTCCCTAAATATTCTTCCTTGCTGGGTGTTGGGTGGAAAATCCAGGTTTTCTTTGTGCTTAATGGAAGTGTTCAAGGCATCTGAATATCTAGTTCCACTTGTGGCATCTAAATCCAGCTCTGATTTTGGTATAACTCTAGAAATGCTGTCCATATGATCTTTTCTGTCTCTGAGAGATCGTTGTCTCTGACTGTCAATGCCGATCGCTGCTGGGGACATCTTTTCTGTAGAATAGTACCTCATTGTGGAATCCAAAGGCAGATCCCTGGGTAATTTCCATGAATCAATGCTAGCTTCAGATTCTCCTCGAGCCAGTTGTTTAGGAGGGTCCACGGAGGCCTCTAATTCCTCTCTAGATGTCTTTCTTGACGGAGTATTGATGTCCAGTTCCTCTCGCGATACTTTCCTTGAGGTGTTCACCATCAAAGACTCGTCCATCTCGTCCTGTGAGATCTTGCGTGAGGGACTGTCCTCTTGTTCATCCAGAGAGATCTTTCGGGGCATTTTATCAGAGAAAATGTATTTTCTCCGAGGAGGGACATCAAGGCTGCTGTACATTCTGTTAATGGATGATCCAATAGACTCTGTGGACTCTGAGGATGTTTCCAAGGACTCCCTGTCAGAGAGAGGGACACTCAGCAAATGTTCTCCCAAAAAAACAACATTTTGTCATCATTTATAAAGTGAGAGGTAAAGACTTTTACATGCTTTCTGAACTGTCTATTCATGAAAGAATCCTGAAAAATATTTATTACAGTTTGCACAAAAATATTAAGCAGCACAACCGTTTTCAACATTGATATTAATAATTATAATAATAAATGTTTCTTGAGCACCAAATCAGCATATTAGATTGATTTCTGTAGGATCATGAAGACTAAGTATCTTTGAGCTGCTCATTTCTATACAATGCAAAAACAAAAGACAAAATGCCAGGCTGACATACTGTTTCACAAGAGTGGAGAATTTGATATGCTCTTCTTCTTCGTCTCCATATCTGCGTGATGGAGTTCGTATGGGAATCAGGAGGTCTGGGTCAGGTGATATGATGACAGGTGATGGCACAATATGCCCAGATCGGCGAGAGCGAACCAGAGACCGTGGAGAACATTTCAGAGGTGAAACTGTGACTGAAAAGTTAAATATATGAATAATTAATGCCTAACACTTACTGAAATTAATGCTGTTTTGCATGCATAAAATGTCCCTACTCTACATTTTGTTCATCAAGATAATTTCCATAAATGTACACAACTTTTATACATTTTGAAGCCTAAATACAATCAGCAGAAGTAAAAAGCTATAGTTAGGCTATAAACAAATTACATCACAGCTGCAAGACTTCAACATCACCACCACCGCAGCTTCTCTTAATCTTTATTTAATCTTTTTTAATCTTTATTTAAAATGTACAAGTTGGAAAGTTTGAGTTAGAATAGTTTTCAAGAGTATGACTAGTAACACAATGAGACTATAAAAGTGGACACTAGATCAGTTTTCCTGTTTGGATTAATGACATTTATTGTCCTTGACAACATTTGCAGTCTCATTTAGCTACTTCTTAGCAGCAGCCTTTTTCAAGACACGTAAAAGCTTAAAGAAATCCATGAGAGGGGTATCCCAGCTAACAAAGTTCTAAAACGTTGTGGGAACATTGATTCGAATGTTTCTATTCTATTAAAATGTCCGGTTTTCTTGTCATGATTAGAACGTTATTTAAAGGTTAAAATAATGTTAGTACATTCTCTTAACCTTATTTGTACTCACAAATGTCTGGTTTTCTTGTTGTTATTACAATATAGGTTTACAATAACATTATTAAAACATTTCTTCGTCACAAAATAATGTGTTGAATGTTTATTTGTAAAATCTTATAACATGAACAGAACTTTTGAAGCATAACAAACGTAAAAGTTAGTCGTAATGTAATTTTAGCTGTAATAAAAACTAAGGGTATTAAATTTTACAATTTACAAAAACTTACAATTATGCATTTATAAAAAGCGAGTTACAATAGAAGAACAAAAGCAATTCGCCACATAGCCAACAATATTCATACAATGCCAGGTTCATTAGAAAGCTAGAATAGGAAACAATCTAGGCCAAAGGTGAAATGCTAAGAAAAATTGTGTGTGTGTGTGTGTGTGTGTGTGTGTGTGTGTGTGTGTGTGTGCGTGTGCGTGTGTGTGTGTGTGTGATTAAGATTGTTGGATAGTTCACACAAAAATTAAAATTCTGTCATCATTTACTCATCCTCATGTCATTGCAAACCCGTAAGACTTTTGTTCATCTTTAAAACATAAATATTTTTAATGAAACGAGATTTCTGTCACTCTATTGACAGTCCAGGTCCATCCAAAAAAACTTGGTAAACAGAAACTCAAATGTGCCTGTATGATGAGCAAGAACCAATGAGGTTTGCTCTGCCGTGTCAAGCAAGCATGTTTGAGCATCCGTTTACGATATAGGAAGCGCTCTATGTATGTGTCAATTAACGTTTATATTCGTCATATAAAGTGACGTGCCTCTACAGAAGACTTGGATTAAACCACTTGATTCACATGGAAATTTTATGATGGCTTTTTTTATGATGGCTTTTTTTTTTTTAAAGATAAAATTGAATTTAAAAAGTAATAGAAAATATCTTAATTTGTATTTTGAAGATGATCAAAAGTCTTGATGACAGATGATGATGACAGATTTTTAATTTTTAGGTGAACTATACCTTTTAGTGCTTGTAAAAGAAATGTATCTTCAGTTGCTTCTTGAAGGATGTGATGGTCTCAGCAGATGTTGGCAGGTCGTTCCACCAGAAAGGGGAAAAGAGGGTGAATGCTCCACCTGTAAAGTGAACAGATTGCCTTAAGTTCACTTCAGTTCACTGTTATTATAAGATGAGCATGAAATATTTTTAGTTTGGCTACTTCAGACAACTGAACTTGAATCATATCAAAATTATTCTGAATCAACCAAGGCTCAATGGAGTATTCAAACTTCTTTTTGGAATAAAGGCTTACACAGAATATTTCCTGGGGATGATGATGCATGAAAATATGTTAGACAACAGACTGTGCTGTATAAACATCACTTGCTTCTCGGGTAAGTTTAATAAATTCCTGGGAGTAATTATGTGTCAACCATGAAGGGAGCTATCTCCTAAAAATAATAAAATGTTCTAACAGAGCTACTAGTGACAAGCAGTTTTATTTATTTTTTTTCCTTTTAAAAAATAACACTGCTAGTTATCAATCATGCATCATCATTCTACATCTAAAAGGAATGTGATCATTTCAAATAACCCATATATAAATAATCTGTCAGATATTGTTTGAGCTGAAGCTACATAATGAACATGTTACATGCACATGTTAATTTTTCTCAACGAAAAAACTAATGCTGATTTGTATACAATTGTATATAATGCAGTTTTTATAATAATAACGTTATAATAATAACTTTTAATAAGAGTAAAGATGTAATGAATATGTAATATAGTTAATTCCCCAGAGTAAATTTTTCTAGTTAATTGAATCTAAAAGTCATTGAATGGCTTTCCTGAGGTAAATGTTAGGTTACATGGCATGTTGTTTGACTTGATACATAGGACATTTTGGTAAGTCATACTGTATCTTTCAACATATCTTCTGATGTTCATTCATGTTTATTTCATGCTATAACTAGTAGTAAAGAGGAAGAAATATTGCTTGAACTGAGACACTACAACGATCTGTCACTCCACATTAAAGAGCACCAAAACCACATTTGTTTTTTGAATTTTGTAATAAAATTGACAAAATTTGAAAGTTGAGACTTTGTTTTCATACCAAAAGTACATTGTTAGTGTCCTCTTTGCTCCGCAATGTATTTTTTCACTGTGAGCGTGAGAATATCGAAAGTCGTTGCACATGACTGACTAAGACCGAATGCATGACAGAAATAAACATACTTTAAAACATTAAAATATACATTAAGACAACAAAATAAGTAAACCTAACTTGGTAATAATCAAAGAAAATAGTTCAAATTAAATAAAAAAAACGTAACCAATTAATTTACACACTTACCTCAAGTGATTTCTGAGGTGAGGTTCAACCATTCTTCCCGACCGATCTTCACGGGCATGCGTGCAAAAGTGGCTTTTAAAAGGGTAGTTCTGAATAAACCACATTTGAAATATTCCATACATAGAAAAATACATCCATTTTGGATCCATTTTAATATTATGAGTCTTTAAAAAAAAAAAAAAGTTTTTATTTACACTGTTTATGTTTTTTTTATGTGGAATGTTCTTTTAATAGCATTAAAGGTGCAGTAAACAATTTCTGAGAAACACTGATATTTGAATCACAAAAACGCCCCTAACCAAAAGGTTCACACCCATATCTTGATAGCTCTGCCCCTAAATTCACAAACATGTTATGCAGCACAGGCACCTCCCCCCTCAAGAGTGTATACTTACTGCTGATTGGCTACAAGTGTGGAAATTAAGAGATTTTTGATGAAATCCAAGAGCTTTTTGGCCTCTGATAGACTACAACGTTATTACCACTTTCAAAGCCCAGAAAGGTAGTAAAGACTTCGTTAAAATAGTGCACATAACTACAGTGGTTCAACCTTAATGTTATGAAGCGACGAGAATACTTTTTGTGCGCAAAAAAAAAAAAAAAAAAAATTGTGACTTTATTCAACATTTTCTTCTCTTCCATGTCACGTAGTACACACAGTGCAGAGCTTCCGGGTTCTACGCCAGAATGCTGACTCATTATTGGCCGGCTCCTGCATCAGCATCAGATGCATGAGTCACGGTGCTTGTGTGAACTGAGCCGGCACTTTTTGGGCCCTGAAAGTGGTCATTGTGTTGCAGTCTATCAGAGGCCAGAAAGCTCACAGATTTCATCAAAAATATCCTAACTTGTGTTCCGAAGATGAAAGAAGGTTTGGAACGACATGACGGTGAGTACTTTCATTTTTGGGTGAACTAACCCTTTAACATCAAGTAGAAACAACATCATTAGAACGTTCCATGAATGTTGTTCTAGGAAGGTTTTCTCTCAATATTACTAGAATGTATATAATGTTATAAAAATATTTTTTAAAGAACTTTTGTTATAACATTTACATAACATTTACATAACCTTTACAAAACGTTACTGAAGGTTGTGGGAAAATTCCCTGTTACTGATGTATTTTATGCAGTAGAATAAAACGTGAAAATATCTTCAGCTTATGTTAACTACAGACCTTATTTTAAGCATGCAACCAAATTCCCATTAAAAAATGCCCACTGGCTTTGGGACGACAGAACCATTGTGCAAAAATTCTAACTCGTTTCTAGGTTTTAGAACTCATTTCTGCAGCATTCTATACTTGGTAAAAAAAAAAAAAAATAAAAAAAAAAAAACAGAACCAGAGGAGCAGTGCACCTTTTTTTACCCAGTCAGAAAACACGTAATGATTTTTACATGTTTGACTGGCTGACACTCTGCTTAATGGATATAAAAACAGAAGAATGAAAACACATTCAACTAAGAAATTAAAAAACACAAGTACCAACCAGGAATCTGTGGTATGATCTGTGGCATTTCTTCCTCCATGTCCTCGACTGAAACAGGCACTTGATAGGACTGCATTGCAGCCCGGGGCATTAGCATCCAGTTGGGGTCTGGGTAGAGTGTAGCTGTGAGACTGGATAGGCCTGCATTTCTCATTAAAGGAAAACCACACAAGCTCTCAATCTGCTGCCACCGATGCAGACGCTCCCGAAGACAAGCAGTCACCTCTGCTAGTGCATTCCTTTAACAAAATACAAATTCAGGTCAATGTAAAACATTGTTTGGACCCACATTAAAAATTTTATGAATTTTATTACAATATTTATTGAGTTATTAAATTTTAAATGAGAACAAATAAATTACTTGGCCTCCAGAATTCTCTGATCCACTTGATCCAATGAGGAGCTGTGTGCAACATGTAGTGTACCCAACACCGAACTCCTTTTTTTCTTTATCTTCTCAGCCTATGCAAAAATACAGAGTGATTAAATAATTTCATGCAAGACAGTCCACAGCCCTCTCATTAGTTATACAGAATCTATACATTAACTCAAAAGGTAAAACAACAGAAACCTGAAAACATTTCACACTGTATTGCTTGTATTGCTGTATTGTATTGTATTTGATTCAATGCATGGGAATGGATTTGAAACAGATGACTCATTCATCTCTAAATACCTCATCTTTAGCAGTGACTAGTTGTTGTTCTGCACTTTGCTTCTTGACGTTGTAGTACTGGACCTCTACCTCATAGGTGAGCTGTAGCCACAGCTGCAAAGATTCAGGAACTGCCCAAAGGGACTGCATGTCTTTCTCTGCCCTCTTTAGTGCATCACGTACCTGTATGAAGAGCACAGAGAAGCATGGGGTGTAGTGGAGTCTTGTTGGGAGATGTTTTACAGGAAGAAATGCAGATATTTACCTGTTCAAGCTCTTCTTCTGCATACCGAAGACGGCTGAGTTCACTCACAGCTCCATCTCGGAGTCTGTGTAGGCGGTTGGCCTCTTCCTGAGCACCTTGAATCTCGTCCCTCATCTTTTCTTCTAAATTCTTTTTCTCTACCGCCACTGTGCGCTTCTCTTCCTGGGCCTTTTCCAACCTTACAAAAATATACAAAATGCAGTGTTGGTTGCATAAGATGCTGAAAAAATGCTCTTCAATGTCACCCGCTCTCTTGTATATTTTGTTGGGAAGTCTAATTTTACTGAATTGGTTACTTCTGATGTAAATGACCTGGTTTAAAAAGTAATTATATAAAAACAAAAGATTATATTTTTATTTTATTATATTTTTATATTTATGTATATGTTAAAGTTTAATAAGGTCACACAGTTGAGACCCTCATTATTTTAGTGCTAGTTAGATATTACCATTACTATAATGTTGTCAACTGTCTCAAGTTTGTTGATCATATATACAGTCAAACCAAAAATTATTCAGACATTTTTTTATATTTTTGATATATTTTTACTAGTGGGTGCAGGACACTATAGTATTTATGTAAGTGAGGATAGCAAAATAAAGGAAACTGTGACATATTATTCCTAAAAATTCTTCATACAGTGGACTACCAGTAAAATTGATAAACATTTGGAACCAAAATTTATTCAGACACTTTGACCTGACCATGTTTTGCTTAAGTGTTATCTGACATAAAAAAGTCTTTCTGAAAGTTTAACAATCTATGACAAAGATCTTGTCATATTTTATTACCATATTTTAAAACTATAGTGAATAAACTGTAATAATGAATGAAATGTTCAAGGTGTATGAATACATTTTGGTTTGACTGTACATTCATTTTTATGCCTCGTAAATTTTTTGGATTGTTGTGATGTACTGAACATTGTTGTTTTTGCAAATTTTGCTGATTTAAATATTATGAAAATTAAATGTTTAAATATTACATTTTAATATTTTGTATTATTCATAGCTAATTAATATATAATTTTATTTATACAATTATACTTTTTTCTAAAGAACACAATGTTTATTGAACAGTATAACTATATTTCTGACATTTAAATATTGTTCACACACACACACACACACACAGTCACACATCCCTGTCTTAACCCAGACATTTGAAAGGTATATATATATATATATATATATATATATATATATATATATATATATATATATATTAGTGCTGTCAATTGATTAAAAAAAGTTAACTAATTTTTTTTTTCTTCACATTTTTCACACTTACTTACATTTTTCACACTTACTAGGCTTTTAAAATTAAATTTAATCATATATATATATATATATATATATATATATATATATATATATATAAAATTAGGGGATTAATAATAGATTGTTGAATCAGGTGTAAATCAAACAAGTTTAAAAAAACAAGTATTTATTTTTGTGAATAATCCTGATTTAAACTGATGGTGAATGTGGAGGTTCAGGAGTCTAGAAGGTGTACTCACTGCTCCTGTAAGTCTCTGAGGCTTTGTTCAGCTGTCTGCAAGCTTTCCAGGTCCTTCATCATCTTTGAAATATGAACCTTAGATGCCTTATTCTGTACTCGTGCAAACCAGCATCCACCAATCCCCATTACTATTGACACTATCAGAAGCAGGTCTTTCATCCAGTTGTGTGGAGGTCCTGGAGTAAAGGTACATGGGGATATTAGTCAGACAGCCAGTAAAACATTATGTGACATCTATGTGTTTATTTTGCATGCTGACTGGATATCTGCTGAATGTATTTTACAGTGTGAGAGAGTAATTCCACTGTGCGTTCTCAATAGACATGCATGGATATTTGATTTCGCATGTGCTCAAATTATACACATCAGTCAGAGCTATATTTAATAGTGACATTTAAAAAGCCACAACTGTTTTCGATCAGAATTCATTACAGTTATTTAATGATCTGATATCCAATTAAACCACTGCCACTGAAATGCAATTGTTTCATACAACAATTTGATTTCATAATTAATGTGTACAAGAGATTATGTTGATCAGAGACTGAAATGTTTATATCCTAAATGTAAACACAGAGTGATACAAAAATCATTACATTTTATGTCAGTAAATATGAAGCGCATACATACGTGTAGGTGGGCCAAACAGCACTACATCCAGGGCTTTGAGCTTGAGTTTTTGTTTGTGTTGCTGGTCCTGGATCTTCAGAAAAGAGCTCATAAAGGATGGCTCATTGGAAGCAATCCTGTAAATTCAAAGCAAGAAACTGTTAGCTGTGTCACTTCATGAAGATGGATCATGGAGTATTTAATCAATGAGATTAACTAAATACACTTTTGTTCAAAAGTTTGAGGTCAGAATGATTTATAAAAATAAATGAATACTTTAAATTCAGCAAGGATGCATCACTAGTAATAGTAAAGACATCTAGAGCATTACAAAAGGTTTCTATTTCAAATAAATGCTGTTCTTTTGAACTTTCTATTCATTAAAGAATCCTGAAAAAATGTTATCATGGTTTCCACAAAAAATATGACGCAGCACAAATGTTTTCAGCATCGATAATAATATGAAATGTTTCTTGAGCACCAAATCAGCATATTAGAATGATTTCTAAAGGATCATGTGACACTGAAGACTGAAGTAATGACGCTTAAAATTCAGCTTTGCATCACAGGAATAAATTACATTTTAAAATATATTAAAATAGAAAACTGTTATTTTAAATTGTAATAATTTTTCACTGTTTTACTATTTATTTATTTATTTGGATTAAATAATTGCAGCCTTGGGGAGCACAAGAGACTTTAAAAAGCATTAAAACATCTTACCAACCCCAAACTTTTAAACGATAGTGTATTTTCAATGCATTCACATTTATTTAACACATTTACAAACTTTTATATTATAATAGTTTCATTCTGTCCTGTGTGCCTTCTGGTGTTGTTAAAGATACAGTATCTATATAATAGCATATTGTTACTAAAATCATAATCACTGTTCATTTATATGACTATTTTTTAACTTTTCAAAAGTTGTTTGGTTTAGAGTAAGGGTGGGATTAGAGGCTCAAAATAATCTATATATATAATTTATTTATATTCTGTTTATAATATAAATAGAATATCAAGGATTTGAAGAGATCTTTACATTTCTATAGCTGTTTATTTACATTTTAGATGCAGTCAGAATGTCTATATTGTAAAATCAATATATATTAAACGTTATGTACAAATACTCTTCTGAGATCAGGCTGATATGAGAGGACACTTGCTAAAACATTAGATGAACAAATTTAGAAATTAGTGAATTTTCTTTTGGTTCAGTCTTAAAGGGATAGTTCGCCCAAAAATGAAAATTCTGTCATCATTTACTCACCCTCAAGTAGTTCCAAATCTGTATGAATTTATTTGTTCTGCTGAACACAAAGAAATATATTTGGAAAAATGTCAGTAACCAAACAGATCTCGCCCCCATTTACTACCATAGTAAGAAAAAATAAATACTATGGTAGTCAATGGTATTCTTTCAAATATCTTTCTTTGTGTTCAGCAGAACAAAGAAATTCATACAGGTTTGGAACTACTTGAGGGTGAGTAAATGAAAGAATTTTTATTTTTGGGTGAACTATCCCTTTAATTTGTCTCACCTCGGCAAGGTGTTTCCATTGACATGCAGCTCTCTGAAGCCCTTTTCATACTGAGGCAACTCAACAAACTCTCTTAGCCACCTCAAGACATCCTCCTGAGTCCAGTTATGAACTGATAGAGAGAAAGAAAGCAGTAAAAAAAAAAAAAAAAAGAGCCAAAAAAGGGGCGGAAAGACACAATCATGGAGACCATCTTACCCTCAGAAGATTTCCAGCCCCTCCAAAGCTCCTCCAAAGTGATATGCTGGTCCTCTTGATGGAGTTTACTGTGCTTGTTTGCCTGTTGTTGCTGCTGCATATCTTCTATGATGAACTACAGTGAGAAGAGATTTAAATAAACTTCTGCACACAAAAAAATACCACCCTACACAAATACTACAAATACAGTCTCACACACACATAAAACAACAGCTGAGTAAACATTCAAGATCAAAAGAGCTCAAGTGTCTGTGAATGTGTCTTGGAATCTGGAATCTCTGCTGTAATCAGATGCACCACGTGATTCCAGGCTTCTTCGCCGCTTCAATTCACCTAAACCATATCCATAGCAACAAGGAAAGGAAACCTAATGCCAGAGACATGGACATACTTCAGGACATTACTTAGAAACTCATCCCCCTGTGCTATGTTTTCCCAATGCCAAGCCTGAACAATTTGTCTTAGGTGTTGGATGGAAACATGTGTTCCTAAATTGACCAACAGGCTTGGGAGAGGAACTCAGGGGTGCTTTGGAATAACACTCTCGCGCTTACACAAACATCAAACAAACATCCCAAAATGTAAAGCTGATCTTGTTAGTCTGAGTGTGAGTTTAGAAGATGTAGAAGTGAATGTTCACATCCTCAGACTTGACAAATACTACATTTGTGCTACTCGACCATCAGTTCGAATTAGCAACAAAAGAATGTGATTGAAAAGACAAAGATTATTAAAGGGTTAGTTCACCCAAAATTGAAAAGTCTGTCATTAATTACTCACCCTCATGTTGTTCCACACCCGTAAGACCTTCGTTCATCTTCAGAACACAAATTAAGATATTTTTGATTAAATCTGAGGGTATCAGCAACGTCATTGCACCTTTTGAAAGGTAGTTGAAAACATGGTTAAAATAGTTAATGTGACTACAGTGGTTCAACCTTAATGTTATGAAGCGACAAGAATACTTTTTGTGCGCAAAAACAAAACAAAAATAATGACTTTAATCAACAATTTGAACCGTTGTTATACGTAGTGAACTCAGTGCAGGCTTCCTTGTTTACGTCCCAATGCCGGCTCATTATTTGTTTTGTTTTTGTGCACAAAAAGTATTCTCGTTGCTACATAACATTAAGGTTGAACCACTGTAGTGACGTTGACTATTTTAACCATGTTTTCAACTACCTTTCTGGACGTCAAAAGGTGCAATGATGTTGCTGCCTATATGTGGATCAGATACCCTTGGATTTCATCAAAAATATCTTAATTTGTGTTCTGAAGATGAACAAAGTTCTTATGGGTGTGGAACGACATTTCTGGGTGAAATAATCCTTTAAGCACTCAGTTGTGGAATACCTGAAAATATATTTATAGAAATTTTACTTGTTTTAAATAGGGCTGCATGATTTGGGGAAAAAGTCTAATTGTGATTTTACTGATAAAAATTGAGATTGCAATTTAAAAAAAAAAATCCAGGTTTGCTGTGCTTATTTGTAAGGCTGATCAAAGTTTGTAATTATATATCAATATAACTAAATAATAATAATCATCATCATCATCATCATCATTATTATTATTAAATAAAAATATATAAATTACTAAATAAAAACAAAATAAGAAAAATTACTATAAAAATTATTTTAAAAATCAAGTATTTAAGAAACATCATTTTATTTTAAAACACAGATGTTGTACATCTGTAAAATTACAATACTAATATTTTTGGCTGTCTTAGTTTCTTCATTTTTGAACATTTCAAATCACACTTTAATAAAACATGCAGCACATTTTTATTTAATTTATTATTTATTTAATATTTATTAGCAACCTTTGTGATTTGATAATCACACTAAGCAATACTGTGATTTCAGTTTTATTTAAATTAATCATGCAGCCCTTGTAATGGAAATTCTATAGATTTTTACAATTATTTTTTTTATTTATGATCACCTATAAAACATTTGCAGCTATAAACTGTTCTTTCCTTATCCAACTGACTGCAAATTTCACGGAAATTGATTGGTCAGAAGTTGTGGAAACCCTGCAGGATTCACATTAGGGTGTGAGGAAACTTCTTTCCGACTTGTGATCGTAACATCTGTGACTGCTGATTACCTCGACACTCTCCTCCACCTCAATGCCTCCATCCTGATCGTCATCCATCTCTCTGTGGATGTGCTGAAGAGCCTCCAGACTAAAGCGGTCAGCCTCCGTCATACATGGAGGGCTCACTTGCAGACATGGATCTGTGGTGAAAAGAGGACCGAGGAGATAAGCAATACAATAAACACTCTTTAATGTCAACATGTTATCATTTCACTATACAGCAGTTTCACAAAGAGGCATCATTATCTTTTCCCACAGGAAAGAAACATCAACAATGAGATCTCTTTAATATCTCTGTTGTTTCTCCAACAGTTATGAGATTAAACAGTAAGCAAATTTTGCATAAGAAATCTTTACAATGTCCCAAATGGGTTCAGATTTGCCAAGTCACAGATTTGAAAATGAATTCTGTCACCAATCTCTTTCATGACAAAATGATCTCGACAACACCGCTTTAACTTTTTTTAGTTCAGTACTTTGTGACTGTTTTTAACCCCCCTCTGAATTAATAATATTCAAATGATTATCATTATTCTAACACTTTACATTGCAGCAATTACACATTTAAATGTGATTTTTTTTTTTACCACAGCAATAATACCAACATTACAGTACATATTATTTCATGTTAATATTCTATTACTCAGTGTAATCTCCCAAAAGAGACTGACTAATAGAAAATTATAATAAATAATATGCAATTATTTTGTGAAGCTGCACTTTTGATATTATTCACATGGTGCAGGGAGCATTCTGAGGCGTAGCAAATATTAACTTTAATACAATTATGAACATTAACATCGTTTGATCGAGCACACGTGCCTGTTGAGGTCACAGTTGTGTCCTTGTACAGCCCAATGTGCTGCGCTTCATCGCTGGAACAGACGCAGATGATCAGCCCGCGCAGCACGAGCAGAACGGTGAGGCAGAACTTTTGCATCGCAGGGTTCAAGTACCACTTACTGTCTTTGATTTAAAAAACACATGTGAGTCCAAATGCAACGTTACGTGATAGTGGTGCTATAAACAGCTCCAGCTCCAAGAAAAGGTATCGCTCTCCGGTTAAAAAAACAACAGTGTGGTCATTTCACAAATAAATCACACAAAAAACGAAAAACGAAGAACTGTTCTAGGTGTTTGTTTACAAATCCAAGGGATAAGGATAAGTCACAACATTTAAAAAGGTAGATACATCCCAAAATCTGTTTTTGCCAATGACGTTTCGTTGTTACATCCCAAAGATATTGAGGAACAAAGTAAACAGAATAATAAACACGATTTGGAAAACAAATTCTAAAGAAAGAACGTGTTCCACTTTCAAAACACAGCGTTAGATAGGACCTATAAAAATACTATGACAAAGAATAGAGTCCTTCTGAAAGAAAGAATAAAGTTCCTTATGAACGATAGTACTTCTCTCTGGATACTTCTCTCTACGTTTGGATAATGCGTGTCCATAAAAGTGTTCCAGTTACTAAATGTCACCAAACTTTGTTTGCTCGTATTTTGCATGCGTCTGCTCTTCCAAAGCCAAATACGAATTTACTAATCCTTGAGCGGCGTCGGACTCATGAATATTAATTAGATTGCGTGGTGCTTGCCAAGTAAACTGATTTGCTGAGAGGTAGACGTTGACTTGAAATATGAATATTAATTAGTTTACGTGATTGGAAGCTCCAAGAACTTTACCAACAAGTATCAACCAATTAAAATAAATTATATAATAAAATATTAATTAACCGCTAAATGCTAAAACTAAATAAAAATGAAATTCATACAAAAATTACTTGAATACACTGAAAATATAATGAACACTAATTTGTCAATAAACATTTATTTGAATATTTTTGTTGGGATTAAAGTAAAAAATGTCTAAGAAGAAATGTTGACTAAAGTAGTTTGATATAATAGGCTGTTTTATTGTTGTTGATGATGAAGCTTTTTATTCATTTATTTAATTTAGTCCAATGTTGTTTTGGAACCTAATGGCTCCATTGAATAAACAGTTAAAATATTCTTAAAAAAAAAAAAAATATATATATATATATATATATATAAACGTATATATAATATATATATTAATTTGGGTGAACCATCTCTTTAAAGAAAACATTGGTTGGTAAAATGTAGGTAACTGCAGTACCATCTCTACACTCAACTCTAGAATTATGAAATGATAGTTAGACAATCTTAATAAGCATTCATCAAGAGCTTTCAATTAGGGGGGCTTTCACAATAAAACAAAAGCTACACATTTACTCTCTCATAGATCCTGTACACACACACTTGATCTTGGTCTCAGAATTAAATTTAGAGCCCTATCAGATTAACAAGGTTGAAGACTTGTACACTCAGAAAGAGCAACAGAAAGAAAGCTTCAGGTTACATCTCAACAACCCCATAAGGTCTAAAAATAAATCTGGGGCATGAGTGAGTGGATGCCAAGCAGTGGGGGAAACGTTTGGCCCTTAGAGCATGCAGTGACATGTGTCTGTCATTGTAATTCAGGGCAAACTCACTTCAAAGTAAATGTGAGAAACATAATCTCATTTCTGCCCCTGGTGGCCAGCATAGATGTCATCAATCTATTATGTAAAAAAGTACATTCTGTATGCTTTGCTACTCATATGCTGTATCACTGGGCACACAATTGTCCTGTTGTTTTTAAAGCATGGGTTTGGTTGTATGGGTGTAATAGGCAGACAATTTTTGTTGAGGAGAACAGGTTGCGTAGTGTCCAATTTCTTGACCTCTTAGCAACCTCTTAGCTGCTGTGTGTCCTTTATGGTGCTGATGTTTCTGTCCCACTGGTTAGTGTTTGGAGAAGAATCTATGGGATTCCATCATATTAACTGCAGATTCCCAGATAACCAGTGAAGAGAGTTCAGAGGTACTTCAATTATCATTTCAAGAGTCTTAGCAGTAATGAGGGCCAATTTGGTGTTGGCACACCACAATGTAAGTCAATCTACTTCCCTACTGTAAAGACTTGCATCTCAATTTATATTGCGACCAGTGAGAGTGGTAAACAGTGGGTATGTTCGGAATGGTATACCACCATACTACTACTACAGTGTTTCCTGCACTGCTGTAAGCAACACTGCATGACTAAACCGAGGATTCCCCCCAGCAAAAAGCAATTCTGTAGGACAGTGGTTCCCAAACCCTGGTTCTTGAGTACCCCCAACACAACACATTTTGGATATCTTGTTGTGTTGGGGGTAATGCGTTACAAGTAACTTTAGTTATGTAATCAGATTACTTTTTTCAAGCAACTAGTAAAGTAATGCATTACTTTTAAATTTACAACAAAATATCTAAGTTACTTTTTCAAATAAGTAACACAAGTTACTTTCTTTTACCATGTATTGACTGACAGCTCTCCTGTCCCCATGTTAAGGGGAATTTTAAGTGCAGAGGTGCTGTGTGCGCTGTGTAGACATGATGGTTATTGTAGTTCTAGACTAAATGTGAACATGCATTTAAATGCAATCTTAGAATATTGCACAATACTTGCAATAATTAAATATATTAAACTTTATGTATTTAATCTCACTTTATTAACCAATGCCTTTGCTGCTGACCTTTGATGATCCAATTTAACCAATAAGCAAAAAAAGACTTTAGATAAACATCACATTTGTGATCAGCATGAAGCTTATTCATTTCACTTTTGCCAGTGTGAAAGGGCCTTTACATTTGCTAAAAATGTAATGTAATGCATTACTTTCCATAAAAAGTAACTAACGCAATTACTTTGTAATGCATTACTTTTAAAAGTAACTTTCCCTAACACTGATCTTATTTGACACACTCACCTGTGGTCTTGGGCTGCGTTCAAATCAACTTTTATATGCCCTTCCCTTACTAACCTCCCTCCATCTTGTTCACTCGTATGTGCGTCATTGCTAACGTTGCATGAGTGCCCACTACTGGCAGAACTCTGGCAATGGAACCCTTGATCACTTGAATCTGCTATAGAACGATGCGGTTTTACCTCAGTATAGTTGACCTAACTTAACTTACAGCTGTAAACTACTTTTCCCTCCGTTGTTTGGATCGGGTAAGGCGTGTGGGTAAATTAATTGTATATTTTTGCATTGTTGTCTAGATCTGTCTGAAGTGCACTCCAGACTCATAGACTGACTCCCTTAGTCAAAATTGAGGGGTCAAGGGTCTGTCCAAATGAACTTTCCTTGTCCACTGTCCATTGAAGTTGAACGCACTTCAAAATGGCGGCAGGGATTCCATCGAGGGGGAAGTGCTTAAGAATGCTTAGCCTTGGAATCTTTAATAACAAGCTGATGAGTTGCATCAGTTGTGTTTGATGAGGGAGACATCTAAACTGGGGTACTCCAGGACCAGGGTTAGGAACCACTGTCGTAGGAAACACTTTTTGTAGTACGAGGTTATTTATACTGTACAACATATGAAAATTTTATGTATACATGAAGCAACATAGTTAAACATCTGACATGACTACCTCACTTTGATCAGGGTGTTTGATCAAAGATTTGTACTCTAAACTGGATTAAAAATGCAAAATAACTGCATTTCCTCCCAATGGAGTAACCCCAGATATCTGACTGTCATTGCTTTGACTAAAACAGGCAAAACATTCTTTAAATCACATGAGGGTTGAGGGTGAGGAAACATTGTCGATTTTTTGTTTTTGGCTGAACCATCCCTTTAAGCACACAGTGGTCATAGAACCATATTGCAATCTCCATATCACACTGGTTTTGTATTATGTACTCAATTTAGCACCGTAAAGACAAAAATAAATGAACAACTTGACACTTTTTCAATCTATTACAGTGTTTAGTGATCCATTCCAAAAGCAATAGATACACTGGCCCTTTAGGAGTTAGACAGCACCAATACAGTTCAAATCTGCTAGAGAGCATGCACTCAAAACCAGAATGGCTGGTAGCCATTTGGCAAAGGCTGGTAACTTCCAAAATGTAAAACAATCCGTTGAAACGGTTGAGAAAACAGACACCAATTCACACCTTTTTTTTTTTCTACAGACAAAACCGACAAAGATAACAGTGATCTAATACACTAGTTTCTGCTCAATGTAAGCACAGTGGCACATGTGACAGGCAAACTAACTAACTTATGTGATAGTAATAATGAAACTCAACATGGTTAGTCTTGAAATTAACCATTCAGATCCTCTGATTCGAACACTCTGGAAGACAAACGGGATACAAGACGAAAAATAACACTGAAAACATACATGGAAAGGTTGTGTTAACTTCACAATTTGACCTTTAGATTTGGCAGTTTCCATTACGGCACTTCCACGTGATATGGTTTAATATTCTTCCCTGATTGAGGAATTGAATGAAATAGCTCATAATAGATACAAGTTAATGGCTTTGCAAGAATTACTGGGTTTTGGCTTTTATTTCTCCCAAAGATAGTTTAATTAGGAAACAAGGCCTGACAGTTTAAAAAGAAATGTAAATAGTTATTTAAAAATTAAAAAGTGACATACAAAAGACTTCATAGTAATTTTCCCTCAATCATGGAAGAATTTTAGAAATTTTAACATAACCATTAATATAATTTAATACCATTATACAATAAAAAAAAATTATATAAAATGATCAATATAATATTTAGACAAACTCATATATTAATATTAGCCATGGAAGAAACTGATAAGTTAAAAGAACCAAAACCATTGAGGAACTACTACTTCTGTTCCTATATAAATCCCAAACAGTAACAAAATGCAGTCCATACCATTTGAAAGCAAATTCCAGAGCACACTATTTCATGAGTGTCTCTTTCTCTGATCAAATGATGCATATAGAGTTGGGTGGGGGGGGTCCTGTTTAATCTTTAAACAGGACAAAAGATGCACAGAAAGCAGACTTGAGATGACTTTCTCTGTGACTTGGGAAAAAAAAAAAAAAAAAGAAAAAAAATAATCATGCCCTTTTTACAAAAATGCATAATTTGTAGTGTAATATCTTACCACCAGATCCTGTAATTAAGCAGTAGTGGTTTAAGGCCTCATTTTTAGTTTGCTTTAGACTACAGCTATTACAGAAGTGAACATTTGGTGCTAAACTTTAAACAAAAAAAAAGAAAAGAAAATTACATGTGGCATTGTCAATTTAATAGGGGTCATTTTTATGAACATTAAGGCTGGGTCACTTCTGCAGTTTCATTAATCAAAACATATTAAAGGTAAGATAAAATTCAGTTTCCTGTACCCTACAAACCAAACATCTTCACGCAGCAATGCGATAAGTGCTTTTAACTGTTATCTCCATTCAGCTTGACACCAAAGGGTCCAAAGACAAACTAGTCAATTAGTGAGGTTGACTAGTTTAACTAGATTTTTAGTACAGCCATACACATTTAAGGGTGCTTTCACACCTGAGCATTTGTTTTGGTGTTTTGGAACCTGGTGTGTTTTCTCCCTTGGTTCGGTTCGTTTAGGCATGTAGGTATACAGCGATCGTGCTCGGATTCGCACCAAAACAATCACTTCGAGACAGCCTGAATGAGGTGGTCTTGGCCCGATTGCAGATGAACTCTGGGGAGGTTCACTTGAGATGTGAAAGCAGCCCGACCCAACGGACCAACGAACCAAATGATAATTCATAACGGGAAATGTTTTATATAATATGCAGCCGTGTTTGATTATGTGAGTGAGCACATTAGTTACTGCAGTTGAAAACCAAAGAGTGCCTCTTCATCTTAAAATGTTGTGTAATTATGCTTCTCTGTGCGAGAATGCTGTCCCGCTCTAGTTGCATTATAACATTTTATAGTGTTTGCATGCATCTTGACAGTTAGCCTACTAGACAGCACTGGGAGATCCAAAGAGAGTGCATTTGAATTTACCGCAGCATTAATACAAATGTAGTATTTAACAGCTGGAATGGTGGCTACATTCGTATTGTTGGCGTGTCTCGACAGTTACAGATAAAGCCGCAATAAGCTCATGGAGCGAACCTCATGACCAATATGAGGACAGTTTTACTCGCATGTAATTTGCATAAACACATTTTGGTATGCTTTGAAATGTTGCTTTGTGAAAGCGAACCGAACCAAGAAGAAAATGCAACATTGTAACAAATTAAATCCCTGTTTCGGAACAAAACAAATGATTTATTGGTGTGAAAATCCATTTGAGAATCCCAGTATAAGTGTTTTTAAGATGCCACATTTGGTTGAAAAGTGGTTAACTACATACATTAAAAGCAATTCGTTCCAGTTCCATCTAGCAGTTTTCAAACACAAGAGCACACCTTATGTAAACTCCTAAGTAAAATGTCAGAAACCAGCCAATTAAAAGGCTTCTATAAGACCAATTATTCAACTAGTCAGTCAGGCAAACCACTAATTGGTTGGTATCTAGAAGCACAGAGGCTCCAAACTTTTCATTCCTAGACAAAAACAGTCAGGGCTACTTGTAACTGTACTTACAGAATCCCCAAACTCGCTTCTCTATATGATTTAACCACATGACAACAAAGCAGCAATTTTCCTACACACTGATTTTAGCATCTAACACCGAAAGCATGAATGATATGCAAACGAGACTGGTACAGTCCGTTCCCTACCACAGGATTTGAATAAACCAATTACCTAGAAATCGTTGACCCCCCCCCCCCCCCTCCCCCCAAAAAAAAGCAACAGAAGAATTTTGTGCGCTTATGTCCAACTAGGTAATCCATTTGGTGTGGGATGTTTTTATGTTGGCAGTTTAAAGATCTATAGCCAATGAAAAAGGGCCAGATCAATGGCTATGTGTATCTGATGAGAACGATACGGCACGTAAGGCCTACCAGCAAAGTCAGTTAAAGCTTTTGTGTTAAAGACTTCATATGAGAAAAGTTTAAAGAAGCAGAAGAATCACCTTCTCCCAAATACGCAAAAATGGTATCAATATTACACCTCGGTTTAGTGGAGAAAAAAAAAAAAAAAAAATAAATGAATGGGACTAATATACATGACAAAAATATTATTACAAAAGAGACATGGGTCTGGTGAAATTCCAGAAGATTTAAGGCATTTGCCAAGAGGAGTAAAGGCAGCTATGAGTTCAGGCTTTCAAAACATGAACCTCTTCCTTCTGAGCTCAAATGCTCACAAGAAATATACAAAACTATTTGGTAACAAAAGTTTACTATATGTTATAAAACTTAAAAAGGTGAAAAATGTACCTTAGCTAAAGCTTATAAAATTATATATCAATAAAAATAATAATAATAATAATAATAATAATAATATTCCTTGGTCCGTAAAAACTATATTACTATGATAACTTTTCTTCCAAGCCTGGTGAAACAGTGCATTAAGCCCTTTAGTAAAAAACATCTCACAAAGCCATTACTTAGAAAAGGCTTTGTTTTGAAGAGGTGTTTTTTTCTTTCTTTTTTGACTGATTGTTTTTTGTTTTCATGTAAGGCTAATGCAGTGATCCTGTGGCATCTTGATCCACGGCAAACATCACTTCTGTTGCCACTTCCTCTGACATGAGGAAACAGATTGAAAAAGAACCGCAACAAGGAGAGAGAAAAAAAGAGATGCCTTCATTTGTTCTGTCCAGTCTTTGTGTGAAGTCTTGTCTCTCTTTTGCTTCTCTCTCTGTGGCACCATTATCCATTTTTGTGATCGGTATCCCATGAATCTATGCAGGAAGTCTACGAACTGACGAATCACCATCTCTCACAAAGGTTCACTTACTCACACACGCAAACGCGCACCAAGATTCCCAGGTTAGGAGACAGACATAGCCGAGGAAGAGGAAGATGAAGACACGCTCCCTGCTGCTGCATATCCCGCCTGGCTGTCGACAGCTGACTGCAGCAGTAGGCTGGAGGATGAGGAGGATGAAGATGGAGAGGTGGAGGAGTTGCTGTTGGCCCGCAGTATGGCTCCGGCAGCGCTGCAGTGAGGGCGCGGCCCCGGCTCCGGCGTGTAGGTAAATGTCAAAGCCGTGGAGTAGATGATGCCGTCATTACGGACCAAAGTCACAGGAACCTGCACTGGCTGCCGAACCCAACGCCACCCCTCGCGGAACGCAGAGATGTCAGGAACCACACAGAGCACACTTTCGCCACACCTGCAGGAAATGGGATGTGTATGTATGAATTACTGACAATTATGTACTAAATATTCTCAATCTATTTGCAACGCTTTTTCTGGCAATATACATTACGCAGTCTCAAAGGAAAACAAAGGGAGATATACATCACAGGGTATCTGCAAAGTTTTTAAAATCAAATTTAAGACTAAGACCCGCACAAAAAAATTTTTTACACCATATGTCCATCTCAAAATAATACATATCTGAGATTCTTTTACTTAAACAGGCTGCAGCACACATTCAATGAGAACTTACTGCTTATCAGCAAAACATAAACTGGCACCTAATCTATTAAGTATATGTTTTATTCAATATAAACAGATATACTGATGCATAAACCAATTTCAATACATCAATACTTATGAATTAAGAGGTCAAAACGATATAATTTTGCTTATACAATAATGTGTTTAAAGAAAGGCAATAAACATACTATTGTGCCGATACTGGTAAAACCAAAAATTCTTCAGACATTTTTTATATATTTTTACTAGTGGGTGCAGGACACTAGTTCATTTACGTAAGTGAGGATAGCAAAATAACTGAACTATTAAACCAAAAAAATTCTTCATACAGTGGATAAAACTTTATAAACCAAAAATTATTCAGACACTTTGACCTGACCATGTTTTGCTTAAGTGTTATCTGACATAATTAAGATTAATTTTTTTCTGACACAAAAACTCTGAGATCTTGTCATATTTTATTACCATTTTTTTTAAACTATAGTGAATCAACTGTATTAATGAATGAAATGTTCAAGGTGTCTGAATAAATTTTGGTTTGAATGTATATATTAAATGTTCTTAAGGCTCTGATTTCAGTCTTTGCTTAGGAGTAAAAAGAAGAGATCGAAGTGCGTAAGCAGCGGTATACTGTTAGCAAACATCCTGACACCACCCCTGGCGGACATCTGACATTGACAGATTAAACAGATTTTGAACCAGAGAAGATTTCTACACCAAAGGTGGCAGAGCCTTAGAGCACACCTACTTATTACGTAATCGCCACAGACCAATGGTAGTTCGAAGGCGTTTATAAGCCAGAGTAAACTTTTCCAGAATGTTCACTTTGGCAAGCTCTTTCAAACTCCTGAAATAAACACCAATCAAACTTTGTTTTGGCCAGATTTTGTCAAAATGTTGTCACACAAGTTCATTCTTGGATTTTGATTTGAAGATTGTGACCTTTATTCTTTCCTTCCTGTGACAGGGCAGCCCAAAGAGAAGCTACAAGAGTTTACATTTTAAATACAAGATACTTTTGTGTAACCAAAATACCAATAAAAACCAGCAAAAAAGATTGTGTGCATAATACTAATCCTCCTATTATATCTCAAGGACAGCATTAATCCAACCCATTTATGGCAGTCCTGATTTAAAGGGTTAGTTCACCCAAAAATGAAAATTGTGTCATTAATTACTCACCCTCATGTCATTCCAGACCCATAAGACACAGCTGACGTAGTAAACACAGTGCAGTGCTTGCAAGTTCTACATCAGAACGCAGACTTGTTATTGGCTGCTCGTCGTGCTGCTCACACGTACAGCGCCAGCCAACACTGAGTTGGCGTTCTGACATAGAACCTGGAAGCACTGCACTGTGTTTACTAGGTCAACATCATAGGAGACTGACATAGAAGAGAAGTGATTGTTGAATAAAGTCTTTATATTTTTTTTTGTTTTTGTGCACAAAAAGTATTCTCATCACTTCTTAAAATTAAGGTTGAACCACTGCAGTCATGTGGGCAATTTTAATGATATCTTTAGTACCTTTCTGTTCCTTTTCAGTGGTAATTAAATTCCTGTCTATGGAGGAGTCAGAGAGCTCTTGGATTTCATCAAAAAAATATCTTAATTTTTTTCCATACAAAGGTCTTACAGGTGTGGAACAACATAAGGGTGAGTAATTAATGACAGAATTTTCATTTTTGGGTGAACTAACCCTTTAACTGTAAATATTTAGCTGTGCCGCACTATGATTGTTGTGTTGGTTTCACCTGTACATAGTGTCTGCCTCCACATCTCCAAACCAGACTCTGAGGTTAGGTGTGAAGTTCTGTCCTGTCAGTTCCAGCATGGCAACATCTCCTCCTCCATTCAGCTAAAACATTCAGGATTCAAGGTTACTTTCATACAGACAATATGGCAGATTTGCCATGCTCTTTTAATATAAAACAATTGTAATGTAGCCACTGACGTTTTGTGTTCATATTAAAATGCCTGGAATTGCTCAGCACCTTTAAAGCGTTGGGTGTGACTGTGTGCATTACCTGTAAACTCTCAACAACAGGCACAGGTGTGACAGGTGAGGGTACAGGGCCCATGCCCTCATAGAAAGTGTACTCTGCTTTGTCTGTGCTGATGATTGTCCATGACGCCCCATCGTTGATCATTTCTTTGTTTGTTTCTTTGGGACAGGGTGTTGCCTGAGAGTAGTTCAGTGTTAAGAGAAAAAACATTTTAATTGTTTACCATTAAAAAAAGATTATAGAGATTAAGTTGAGAATTCAAAGACTAATTTGGAGAAGAGGGAGTTTTATTTTCATTGCAAATCTAACAGAGATGTTATGTTTTCATCAATTATAGCACATTATTTTACATCTGTGGCAAAAAAAAAAAAAGCAAGTCTAAAAAGATTGAGTTAAAGATTCTAAAACTGCATTCATCTCATAAACAGACTGACCTGGAACTGAATTATCCTCTCCTGTGACAGGCAGAGGTACATCCTCTCTGTATCTTTAAGGTAGAAGGCACATTTATGTAGTTGGGACACAGGATCGTCGGCATCCATTAGCGCTGTCTGCTTGTCCACTTTACGAATAATCTACACACAAACACGCAACATTTCACTTTCGAAAATACTTGCAATATACACAGCATTACACAAACAAGAAAATACATGACGTCAATTCAGAGTGACACAACTACACATCATTCCTTGATTGAACAGGACACACTTTCTTAGCCCAGCCCTTTTAATTATGACCATGATGAATGTTAGTGGATAATAGCTTACCAGTCGGGGTAGAGCCATGCCTGTCACGGAACACACCAGCTTCACCGTCTGACCGTAATGGATGTAACCGTCTCGGACTGTAAACTCTTCTCCCTCTGACTCATCATCATCCACTGAAATTAAAAATTACACATTATTACCAATTCATAATTTAAAAAAAAACAACAAAAACTGCAGATTAAAAAAAATTAAAAGAGATACTTTCGTTAGATGTAATAAACTTTGTAACTAGACTCAATGTCAAGCCTTGCTACCATTTTTAATATAGTATATTCTAGGGGTGGGGAAAAAATTAAATCGATTCATTTTTTTTTTTTTTTTTTTTTTTTTTTTTTTTTTAAATCACTCACTGCTTTTGACTGAATCATTTTGTATCTTTAATATGAATCAGTTTATATTTAATTCATACAGTGAAGACTCTAAAGTGTTTTATTTTTACATGTAATTATTCAATTTCTGAAGAATTAAATAAACCTAGGCTATTGTACCTTAAAGACTTTAAATTTGTATACTTTTTCTATTGTTTATGTCCTACTGTTTGTAATGTGCTTCTTTGTTCCTGTTTTTAATATAAAAAATAAATTAAATGGCCTGCCTTGCATTATTATTACAGAAGACTGCCAGTCATGTGTGTAATGAGTGCAAATCTATGCATATATCGAATCAAATTGAGAAACTATTTTTAATCGAATCATGACCTCAAGAATCAATTTGAATCGAATCATGAGGTATCAAAAGATTCCCACCCCTAGTATATGTGACCCTGGACCACAAAACCAGTCATAAGGGTCAATTTTGAAACTGAAATTTATACATCATCTGAAAGCTGAATAAATTAGCTTTCCATTGATATATGGTTTGTTAGGACAATATTTGGCCAAGATACAACTATTTGAAAATTTGGAATCCAAGGGTGCAAAAAAAAAAAAAATCTAAATAATAAGAAAATCGCCTTTAAAGTTGTCCAAATGAAGTCCGTAGCAATGCATAACCACTCACAAAAATACATTTTTGATATATTTATGGTAGGAAATTTACAAAATATCTTCATGGAACATGAGCTTTACTTAATATCCTAATGATTTTTGGCATAAAAGAAAAATTGATAATTTTGACCCATACAATGTTTTGTTGGCTATTCCTACAAATATACCCATGTGACTTATGACTGTCCAGGGTCACGTATTGTGTTTAATAGACACTTGTGGTGAATGACTCACATAGATGAATATAGAAGGCTCCCCACTGTTGTGAACTAGCATGGAAGTTTCCCCCTTCCACATGAAGGTATCGCGTACTGACAGTCTGAGACCGCAAGCGGTTAAAGAGAGCCACCTTCGTCCCAGAAGCTATGCACACTAAGAGACATAAAAAAATTTTTTTAAAAAAGAGCTGAGCAAAAAATATGGGCAAATCATCTCATTTAGCAGCAAAAGTGAGAAATTCTTTTGACTCACGGTCTGCATTCTTCAGTGACTGCTTCTTTTTGGAAGGTTTGGAGATGACCTTGATTCGTTTGCTGAGGAAGACACCGATATCCGCACTATTCCCGTAGAACATTTTCACCGACAGCATGAAGTGCTTACGTTTGTCCGAGTCAGAAATGTATAATGTTTTGGCTGTGCAAAAATTCTGCAGAAGCAAAGCACAAGGATAATGACGACAAGATGAAATTAAAGAGCAGTTACAATATATACGTTGCCGTAATAAAATACATAAAGCACCTTGCCCTCCAAGTTGAGCTGCTGCATTTCTTGCTCACTGTTTCCAATGCCGATAAAGGCACAAGGCTGAGACTCTTGCTCCGAGCAGCCCTCTCTCTCCATCTGCTCCTTCTTTTTCTTCCAGCCACAACCCATCAGGTACACACATGGTGGAGGACAGAAGAATCTAACAGAGTCCAAGAGAATTTGAACTGATTAAAAAAATTCACTTGGATGTTTGTATAAGAAATCTGATTTTACATAACTCTTCCTACCTTCATTTACATTTAATTTGCAGACGCTATGCGTTAACTAGACCTGACTTAATTTAACAAGAAAATGAAAAAGTTTTTCAGGACTTGACTGGACTGTAAACAGCAATCTTTACAACCCCATTAACATCTTTACTGAGGTCTATATAAAGTCATCATGAAATCAAATTTTTTTTTTAATGGAATATTGCAGTATTTCCTGTAAATAATTTATCCATGCACTTCATTATTTTAATTTAAATTCATGTTAATGCCAGGTGTAAACAGTGACTGTAATGTCTTAATGATATCAGACGAAAAGAGGAGCATTTTGATGAAAGAATAACAAAGACTAAACATTTTGTTCACTGGAATAATGGGCACTGATTAATCACTTACAACAAGACTACGAATGTGTATTAACCTTTATGTTTACTTACTTAACAGTCTAAAACACACATCAGCTAATTATATGTTTACATCTACAATTTATCACTCACCTTTTTTCATTGCCGTACGATTTCTGTGCGACTTTTGCATGCAGTATGAGGACTGTCTGATCTCCTCTCTCCTTCAAGTAGTTGCGCATTGCCTCTCTGCAAAACCGCACAATAAAATAGAAAGTTTATTTAAGCTGTAATTTCCTAATATACATTTGATATACTTTACACATGGACTTTACAGTAAATTTACCTTGTTAAACGCTTTGGCTGAGGGAGCTCCCCAAACTTCCTACAAAGCAAATATACAACACAGTCAAGACACAATTCAAACATCACTTATTATTTACTCTACCAAATAATAACAATAATGCTGGGGGGGGGGGGGGGGGAAAGCTGCAACAACCTAGTGATCTGCTTACCTAGACAGCATTTTTTGGCAGGATAAACAAGTTTAAACGTGCATAAGATACCACACACTGCTGTCTATTTAGACAGCTCACTAGGTTTTGAGAAACAAAATAAAAATAAAAGTTAAAAGAAACAAGCATTTTACATATCAGTAAAGGGATATTACAAATACACACTTTTAAGCTAAAGATGGTTTAACTGAAAAGTCTGACATGAAACAAAGAAACATTTTGAATCCCCCTGAAAGCTCCCAGGCTCTGTTATGGACTCACTAGACTGGCTAACTTGGCTGGCTAACATCTGCTAACCTGCTCTCTCTCCCCCTCTCTTGTATACTAACTCACAAGTTGGCTCAATTTTTATACATGTATTTTTAAGCTTAAAGTATGTCAAAGTTTCAAAACACGCAGTCAATACAACCTTACTGTATTTACACTTAAAAATTAGTTCTCCGTAGCATTCAGTGTTTATGGAAAACTGCTGAAAATCTATCAGCTAACTAAAAGCTAAGCGGCTAACTGAATAAAAGAGACCATCGTTGAAAACCTCAAAAATCACACAAAAGTACGCCGAAACGGAGAACCAGCGCAGAAACACACAGCCAGTGATGTAGAGAAATATACCAAAGCAAGTTATCTTGACTAAACAGCCAAAACTTATTTTAGCTGTGACTTTTCCATGCCCCGTCCGTTAATAATTTCGCTGCTTACCCTGTCACAACAGGCGCCATCTTCACCAACTCTCTCTAATAACGCCAACAATCGCGAGATTTTCCCCGCTTCTCACCACATTGCAACAGACTGCATTTAGACGAGGGGGAGGGGCACTGTGAGAAATCATGCAGGAAAGGGTGGGGGGGTGTTACAGGCGTGGGAAAGTTCTGAAGTCACGCGAGAATTCCCGGTCGCTTATTATAGGAGCGTATGACAGAGAGTCCCTTGTCATCGCGAGAGTAAGTTGCGGACGGCTGCCAGCCAAACGCGTGTGAAAGTTCTCACGATGGGAAGACAGACCGCACCTTTTAAGCGCGGGCCGTGAGAAAAAGATTTCTGGAAGGAAGGAAGCACGGGGACTGGGGCACTGACACCAGGAAATATTGATCTTACGTAGAGCAGTTAAAAAATATGTTGTTAATAAAAATAAGAATAGAATATTTTATGAATAGTTAACTTGCATACGTTTCAGTAATCATTATGAAAGCACTTTTAAATTACAAACCTACATAATGTAGTGTGATAAATGTAATGGATCGGTAATACCCACTAAACTTTTTTCATATCACCAGATGGCAGTATTGCTTCACTGTGGAAATGCTGCTATGCCATACAAGTGTTAAAACGAGCATAAGTGGATGACATAACAAAAAAGTTTGAACAGCAGGACAAAATATTCCCAATACTAGACCACACAATAAAACAAGTAGGTTCATATTTAAGTGGCTTTGATCTGTAATATTACATACACCAGAGATGGGCTCTCGAGTTAGTGACTCGGACTCGAGTCGCATTTTAATAGACTTCAGATTGACTTGCACTCGACCTGAAATGACTTAAGACTTGACTCGACACAAAAGACTCGTGAATATTTTAAAAACGACTCAAGTCTTTTACCCTTAACTACTGATATAATAAATAAAGAATTTGTGTAGTGTTTAAATGGCTTTATAATATCTGCGTCACATATATTTGATATTTTCTGATAATGACTGTCGTCAATAACAACGAAGCAGTATAACAAACCGTGACTCACTGGCGCCATCTTGCGTCCACTTACCGACTGTATTTAAAATGACTACTCGTGTTGTCAGGACGACTGTTTTGTACATTGGATTATAAAGTAACAAGCAGGATGTACGTTATCCCTTACATCATACGACCCTAATTTCAAATAAAACAGATGATAGAAAGACCATATTATTTGGTCTATATAATACAACTAGGATAAAAAATAGGATTTGATTATTATTTGATTTTTTTTTAATGACTCGAGACTCGACTCGGACTCGTGACAAAAGACTCGACTCAGACTCCAGCATAAAGACTTCAGACTTGACTCCAGATAAAAGACTCGTGAACATCTCTGACATACACACTCACAAAAATGAACTTTTACTAAACCCCATTTATTACTTAACAAATACATGGTTCATTTTGAAACTGAGATGTTTTTTGTTGTTGTTTTAACTGAGTGAGACTTTTTAAACTCAAAACAACAAAATGTAGCTAAATATTAAAAATATATTTTTGCTATCAGTAGCATGGTTTGTAATCAGAAGGTTGCTAGTTTGATCTACTCAAGGAGCCAGCCATGATCATCACTGATCCCTGAACAAGACTCAACTTGATTTGTAAGAAGCAAATGGGACACGTAATGTGGCTGCTAAATGACTACTTACATAATGATTATGTATCTTGTCCTTCATTATATAAGTGACGTGTTCAAGAAGTCTTTGGGTACATTTTAATGACTAAAGCTACATAATTGTGTTTTTTTAAGAAAATCTGACATTTTGTGGGCATACATACATATTTCTACAAAATTTATTAGCAATTTGAATATATACAGAAATATACTTGATCACAATTCGATCAAGGAAATATCAATGTCACTACCTGGTACCAGTAAGCTATGTGTCATTTAAACAATACAATTCAGAGAACTGCCTCTTAATATCATTATGTAGGCATTTAACCCTCAAGTTGTAAAATTACTAATTACACTAAAAGATCAAAGGTTTAAGGACAAATCGTCTTAGTTTATTATATAGGAACATGATCTCTTGGATCATTTAACATTAAGATTACCCGCTTACCTAATTATTACCTTGTAATATTTTATTACTCAGTGTGATATATCTCAGCAGAATTTTAGATCTGAACAGGTAGCATCTTTAAATTGTACTCATTTTACTATAACTGTGAAAAAACTAATTTCTGGTACTTTGAAGATTGCAAAGATGTAAGGTTATTTTTACACAATAAAAATAAAGCTTCGATAATATAAACTTTGGACTAGAAAACTTAATTCAACATTTTAATAATATATTTAAGGTTCCTGGGTCAAAACCAACACTTATAGACCTTATATATATATATATAAATCAGTTAGTTCTTGTTCGTGATTCTGATTGGTCAATAGTTGTGTTTTATTCACGATAAAACACGGCTATGACCGCTTCACCCAACGGTTCTGTGTATCACTACACAACACCCTTAGCAACCACTCTTAGCAACGTAAACTGTATGTTCTCAATTGATATGGTTCATTGAAGCTTACTGTATTATGTAGAAGAGTATTGTGAGAAAGAGATCAAGTGAGTGAGTTTATTACCTGCATTCAGATTTTCCTTCAGGTCAATCCTGTGTTCGTAATAAAACATCTGTTTAAATGTCCGATGTATTATTTTGTCATTTTAACAGTTAAGGGGTTTTCCCGTGACTGACGGCGCTAGTCAAAGCATTTGTCAGTTGCGTTTTGTTCCGTGTTCACAACAATTCACTCTTTTCAATGTAAAAGTCTTCGCTACTGACGTTGCTGTTCACGGTCAGGGACTATTTTTTTCCGGTGGAAGGAAGGCTTTTAGTGAAAGTTCATGAAAGTTGCATTTATACATATTTTTGGCTTTAATATTTGTATTGTGTTTATAATATATATATATTGCACATTCAATAATTTATATATATAATTTATATATATATATATATATATATATATATAACGTTACTGGATAAATATCCATAGTTTGAGACGTATTAAGAGGTGCTGGTTTATATAATTTAACTGATTCTGTAGCTGTGTAATGTTTGCGGCAGTTCAGATTCTACAGTATATTAAGGAATAACAAGTTCTCTCTTTATCTTAATTATATCATGATGTCACTCAAGGTTCCCAAGGAGTACAAGGGAACAAGCAGCAACAAGAATTGCTGAGACCGAAATCTTGTATATTACTAATTGTCCTTAAAGGCTTTAACCTCAGGTTACTCTCAGGGAGGCCCTACACTTGTTCAGTTGTATAAGGCTCTTTAGGTATTAGTCAACAAACTGGCAATTTATCAAAAGGGATGTTTAGCTCTGTTTGCTAAACAGTAGGTTGATTTTTTTTTATTATTGATTTTTTTTTTTAATGTAGGTTGAATTCTGTTTTATGTACATTAAAAGTAAATTGTTTGAAATAAAACGGGATTGTTTTTTAATTCTACATAAAATAAAATAATATTTAGAATACTATACAAAAAGAATTAATATCTATATTGAAAGCAAGATTTTCAATAGTCAATTCAAACGAGTTGAGTCAATTCCAAGAAGTTATCATATTTAATCATTAGTGATCTTTTATTATTTAAGAAAGCACAAATGAGACAGCAGGGTTCTTATAGGACTTGGTAATCTCTAATATTACTGATAGACTTCACTGCAGGATAACATGTCTAACCATAAAGATATGGCCAAAAAGGGCAAAGCAGTTCCCCCTCACCTAATAGCATCTTTCTCTGACTTTGCTTTACTCCAGTTATTATCAATTCATTCCCAACTTTAACAACCTCCTTCACCATCTACCATTTCATTTCTTTATGAAGAAGGTCTTTAAATAGCAGTGTGCCATAAACAGGTTGATAGAGGATGAAACAGGTAATAGACAAAGCTTGAGTTAATAGCCTCAAATCTATCCACTGGCCATAAAAATTCTGATGCATCATGAGTTTGTCCGATAACGTGCAAGAACAGGGGAGATGCAACTGATAATGAGGCTCTGAGAAAAAGAATCATTAACTATGGTAGAGGAAGAGATAATATCGAGGGGAATGTTATATTGCACAAATCAGCAAATGAGGGGTGACAAGGACGATGTGACTTGCTGAGGTTAAAAAAAGGATGATATTTCTTTTATGGACCCAGAAAATCACATCAGATCAGTTTTAATTGATCAACCTAGATTCAACTTTAATTGATTCAACTTGCTCCCTGCTCACTGATGAAATATTGCCCAAAATCTGTTCCCAGTTACTTCTGCACTGTAAAGTTTTACCATCATAAACAGTGTTGGGGTAACGCATTACAAGTGACACGAGTTACATAATCAGAAGACTTTTTCCAAGTAACTAGTAAAGTAATGCATTACTTTTAAATTTACAAGAAAATATCTGAGTTACTTTTTCAAATAAGTAATGCAAGTTACTTTGTTTTCCCATTTATTGACTGACAGCTCTCCTATTCCCATGCATGTTAAGAGAAATCATGAGTAAGTGCAGAGCATTTGTGTGCGCTGTGTAAACATGACGGTTATTGTATTTATAGACTAAATGTGAGCAGGCAGTTACTCATCTCACTTCCACGAAAACAGATTCAGTGTTCCTCAAAATGAATAAAAACAGTGAAATGCAAACTCAGAATATTACGCAAACCTGCACTAATTAAATATGTTAAATAACACAAATATACTTTATTTAATCTCACTTTATTAACAAATGTCTTTGCTGCTAACCTTTAATAATACAATTCAACCATAGTAATATACACAATAATTACTTTAGACTGACTTTTTTTGTTTTTATTGTTGAAGTGTGCTGAACTTTCTTGTCTGAGCTGCCCTCTCTACTGTACAGGCATGAATTTGTATTTCCTTCAGCCTGAGGCTTATTTATTTCACTTATGGTGTGAAAGGGCCTTTACATTTTCCAAAAATAGAATAACTTTTTTTTTTTTTTTTTTTGTTATTAAAAAACAAACAAGCAAGCCCAGCCCAGATGAGAAAAAGTAACGCAACAGTAATGTAACGCATTACTTTACCATTAAAAGTAACTAAGTAATGCGATTAGTTACTTTTTTAGTAACACAATATTGTAATGCATGACTTATAAAAGTAACTTTCCCCAACACTGATCATGAATGCCTGGGCACAAAACAATCAAGTTTGACCAATACAGGCAATCCATACAGTTGTTAGGGGGTGGACAATTATAATGATTTAAAAAAAAAGATTGAGTAGACGGCACATATATTAGAAGAGGAGACATGTAATATCCATCTTTACAAGAAGTGATGGTATCACCTTTGGGAACTTTTAATTTGTAAATGATTTTCCAAGTGTTCTGTCCAACCCTGGTTGAGATAAACATTAAGTGTTTCTAATGAGCTTGCAGTTCATTTTTATCAGATGTCGATTCAGTAACTGCTCTGACGTAGTTCTTTTAGTGAAGTTAAGTGTTTTTGAATGATTCTGACTCAAATTTATTTGTGAATATATATATATATATATATATATATATATATATGTATATGTATGTAAGTTATTTTTAGTGTGTCAAAAACTAAACCAGTGTGGTCTGATTCACAAAAAAATTTGAGTCAGAATCATATATATATATATATATATATATATATATATATATATGATGTATATTGTAAAAGTTTAGTGAATTTGCAGTATTTTCCTAGCTACTAGTACTCTCACAGAAATTTTCACAGTATATATCTGCAGTTTATCCCAATGACAATATACTATGGCTTCAAAGTAAACAAAAGCAGAAAAAAAAGATATATGTTGTTCACTTTTTTAGTGTGGTTTGCAGTATATTCCTTACTTCTAGTTGTCACACAGTATTTCTTTACAATAGTTCTACAATCACAATTAAATTACAAAATACATTGACTTCACAGTGAACAAGAGCAAGATATGACAAAGACATTGTCCTGTAGAATAACAACGATTACCTCTGTCAACAGTAACAACACTAATTCCTGCTTGTTTATAAAAATTATATTATTTCTGTACAGTAAAATATTTGTACTGCACAGACCTAAATACATTATGATCAGACATAAAAGTCAATCTTACTTTCTCCATGTATCACAGTGCAACCAGTTGTGTTTTGTAACACTATTAAAATTATGAATACAGTAATTTACTGCAAGAAATCACAGTTTAATATTCTAAAATCATGGCAATATTTTACAGTATATAAAGGCCCATGTTAAATAAATAAAAGGAAAACAGTAAAATAGAGAATAATGCACAGAATACTCTGATTTAAAACAGATTTTACATTAGACTTGTTTGTGTGATAGCTGGGATTTATTTCTAACTAGAGGTATTAAAAATAAATGTATGCATTTCATGTTGACACAGGTAAAAGAACAATCACAAAATCTCACAGTGTGTAACATAAGATTGTATATTTAACAATAACATTTACAATGTCCTATACAAAATAGAATCTTTGTATAAAAATGTTGAATATAAATTTAAGACTTTAAAAATAAATGGTGAAATTAAATATACTGGTTTTCTCTTTATTTTTTCTGTTAAGTCCACTGATATAACTTACTGTCAACTTCAAGTATTAACAAAACTAATCCAGTTTGAGTTGGATATGTTTAGTAATAACCCTATAATGCTCTATTAATCTCTATAAAGAGGTTGCCTTGAGGATTTCACAACTGTCTGATGTTTTCTTGGCCTCCTTGATCTCATCAGTCATTGTTGGATTATCATACATCTCTATTTCATGATTCATATTTTCATGTTTTCCCTTCTCTTCATCTTCTTCCGTGACATTGCAGCACTTGCAGCAACAGCAGCAGCGAGTGGCCATTATGGAAACCACTCTATCCCATGGTTCAAGGGAGTGGGCCCAAAGAGGGAGGAAGTTCCAAGACCGGAGAGCGGAAGGAAGCCACTGAGGCTTGTGCTTCTGTAGAATATTAACAATGATAGCGAAGATCAGAACAGCCACTATGGGAACAAAAACCCCCACAAGGACCTGCCAACCAGCCATAGAAAGGCCGAAGACAAATAGAGGTAAAGCGAAGAAGCAGAAGATGATGTAAAAGCCCGAAAACCAACGGTACTCGGCTGTTAGTTGACCAAGAGCCTTTGCCATTCGTATGGGGAGACGTGCGAAAGGGATTGGGTACCACAGCAAAATCCCGGAGAGGTTGAAGAAGAGATGAACCAAGGCGATCTAATGGAGAGAAGAGTTACACCATTAAGTTATGGACTGCACAGTAAAATCTCCAGAGTTAAATCAACTAAAAGAGTTAAAGTTAATGAGATAATTAAGTGATGATTGAGCATTAGTGATGAACACCTGCTGTTAACAAGAATCACTGAAGAGAAACACAAGAACTACAGCTGACTTCCAGCCACAGCCTAAGATGAACTCAAATGAAGATAAAAGACATTAAATCTCTCAAGATCTGATTAAACAACTCCACAAACAGCATATTATCTCATTAACTTTAACTCTGCTTCAGTGTTATTTTAATTCTATATAGAGAAGGACCATATGTTCTTTGAGCAGAGTTGATTTAACTCTGGGGATTTTGCTGTGTGGGTCTATGAGTGATTGTGATTACGCTTGATTATATTTGCATGTCATGCTAACCTGTAATGAATTTCCAAGTGTTTCTCCTGGACTAGCCATGGCGGCTAATATTGCAGTGGTAGTTGTTCCAATATTGGATCCCAGAGAAAGAGGATATACCCTTTCAATTTTTATAACACCAATACCTTCGATCAAAAAGAACACAAGTGTCACTTTACACACATGTCAACTTCCAACTGCTATGCTTTAAAAGTTTGGGTTGTTAAATAGTAAAATACACTCAAATGTTCTTCGAAAAAAGCAGGCAAATTGATTTTCCATTAATTTACAGCAAGATAAGTGAAACAAAAAGAGGTAATACAAAACAGAACAAACATATTTTTGGTCTTAAAGCCAAAAATTATGGTATTGTTTATTCACCCTCATGTCATTCCAAACAGTTATGACAGTTATTTCTTGCAATTGCAATAAACTTTAGGATATTTGCAGCTTAAAACTTGAAGACATTTATGCAAAACTAAAAGCAGTCCATATGACTTTTATATTCAGCCTTCTGAAGGCATATGAAATAGTATTGTGAGAGGAACAGACTCAAATTTAAGTTGCTATGCACTTGTTCTCTTTGGCACATTCATGAGATGTCCAGTTCATTAACATGAATGAATCATTCTTATGAATCATTCTTCCAGATCTTTTCATTGAATCAGTTGATCTGGTTTACAAAACAAATTTGAATGATTTATTCACAAATTGGTCTGATTCAATCAGGTATGGGTAAGTAAATAATGCCAAACTTTGAACAACATTGCGTCACTGACAAAATGGATCATAATACCTTAATAAAAGACTATGAATAGATATATGGTTGTACTGACCAACAAGAGGAGTTATAGCCGAGGTAAAGACAGAACTGCTCTGGACAATAAAGGTCATTCCTGCTCCAACCAGAATTGCAATGTATCCAGTCAGCCATGCAAATGGAAATGGAAAATCTGTACGTACAAAAAATGAATAACAGTCAGAATAATATCAGTTGATTCTTTTTATTTTCTTTTTTTTTTAACTTCTAAATCTGCTCTCTTGCTCTAATGTATCTCAAGGATGCTGACCAGTGTTCATTATCTTCTTTATGACAACAGCAACCTGGCCCTTGAGCATCGAGTTGAGCAGTTTCACAATCAAAATGAGGCAAGTGCACAGGGCGAGCAGAGAACAAGCCAGAAGAATCAGACCCACCGCCATGTCAGAAAGGCTTGTGTTTACAAAGATGTGATTGCCTGTTTAAACAGAGAGAGACGACAGATGAATAAAGTGTCTGATTGTTTCTGTATAGTGCAGTAGTTTGTCTTTAGTCATAATTATTGCTAAAAATCAATGGGGATCAATTTTAAACTCACATTTTTTAATGTTTATAATTTCGGTAACATTTTTCAATTCCCAACAATAATAGTCACTGCAGTTTGTTGCTGTCACATTCTGGAGGGTCTAGAAAAAAACATAACATCACTTATCAGAAAAATCAGAAAACATTTTTTCTTCCATCTGGCACATTGCATCGCTTAGAAAATTTACCGTGTTTGAGGCTGTCTGGCACCAGACCTTGATAAGAGATTTGTTTTTGGCTTCAGGGTCTCCAGTGGCGATGTCGCTTATCACAGACTCGTCCAGCTGAAAATGAAATTTAACAATTAATTATTTTTATTATGCTCCTAATCTCCTAAGTATTTAAGATGAGTATCTTTCTCTCTCTCTTTGTGAATAACAACCCTTGTAACTTTGTACTGTACAGAAGGGCGTGTGTGCGTGATGTCATTCACTCTATTCTTGTCCTGTTATTAATGTTAGCTTCTTTCAACATACTCACACACACACACACACACATATACATACCTCAATGATAGAGTGGGTGAGCGGGTCAGTGATAACATTCAGAAGGGCTGGTGCATTTTCTCCACTCTGGATATTAAATGAAGTCACTATGAGGCCTGTGAGCCTCACCAGGTAACCTGAGGCAATTTCCAGTGGCAACAGCACCAGAACAGAAAGCCAGTTAAAGAAATCATGCACTGTGGCTCCCGCAAATGCCCTGGACACAGAAAAGGGTCATATCTCAATTAAACATCATTAATATCCTTCTGGCAATTCTATCATTGTTTAATCACTCAAATCAATGATGCCAGAATTTTCATTTTTGGATGAACTATTCCTGAATTTCTCTCTTAAAAATGGAAATGCATTCCAGCTTCATAATGTTCTGTCCAGTCATGATACAATAAGTCAAGTCACCTTTATTTATATAGCACGTTATACAATACTGTAGATTGTTTCAAAGCAGCTTCACTGTAATAAACAGAATCAATTATGGAAACCTAATCAAATATATGAGACAAATTCATGTCTTGTGTCATTATCAATCTCAAGTCAATTCAGTGTTGATTTAGTTCAGTTCAAAAACTGTGTAAAGTTCTTCAGAAATGAGTTCAATTCAGCTATTTGCAGCTCTACAGAAGATAATAGTTGTTATTATTCAGCACAAGTCAGTTCAGTTGATTTCAATAACAGTGTCAATGTAAAATTAGTAAATTATGAAACTAAGTTGATTCAGCTATAAAGCAGCTCTGCAGAAGACAATAGTGTCATCATCTAGCTCAATTCAGTTCAAGTTGTTTGTTCTCTATCCAATAGTATAAGTGGAGTCAAATCAGTACTTAATATTTAGTGTCACAGGTGACAGACAGTGGCAAAGAACCCAAACTCTAAAAAGACAACATAGTGTCGTTATTCAGCTGAGGTCAGTTCAGTGTTGATTCAGTTCAGTTCAATAACAGTGTAAAGTTCATCAATTATGAAACGAGTTTAGTTCAGCTATATGCAGCTCTACACATTATAAACTTTATATTAAAGCCTTATTCTTACCTGCGGAACTTGTTCCTGTCGCCAACTTGTGTCATGGCTACAACAGTATTTGTGACTGATGTGCCAATGTTGGTGCCCATAATAATAGGAACAGCAGTTGAGACTTCCAGCACTGTTAAAAAGTAGTTTATATTTATTTAAAGTGGGATTTACTTGCATCAACCTTTGCTCTGAAAATGATTCTTTACTAAATAATGTGATCCATCAAATCTGAAATCCTGATTCAGATCAATTTGATTCAATTCTGTTCAAACATTTTGCTTCAAGAATATGCTCAAGACTCAAATGTAAGACAAAGGACCATTTAAAATGTGAAATGTAAAGATGCAATGAACTTTCATTTTTTAGACTGATGCATTACATTTTTTACATTCTTCATCATTTATGCCACGTAATCATTCTGATATTTGTTTTGTTTTGATACTCACATCCAGAAGAGACCATGCTGACCACAATAGATGAGGAGGTGCTGGAGCTCTGGACTAGGAGAGTTACCAGCATCCCAATTACCAGGCCTGCCAAAGGGTTTGAGAGCACTTCATTCTCCTGGAAGATGTCCCCTGCTGTTTTCCCTGAGAAAACACACATCCATGTTACGCATAACAAGTTTAGTAAGTTTGTAGTTTTAAAAATGGTCCATTTAAAACAAAAAAGTTTGACTCTAGCCTGATCCCATAGCATTTTTGTTTTCTGTGCTAATTGGATAGTCAACCCTAAAATGAAAATACTGTCATCATTTACTAACCCTCATGTCGTTCCAAACCTTTATGACTCTTTCTTCTGTGGAACATAAAAGAAGATATTTTGAAGAATGTTTCTAACCAAACAGTTTTGGTTCCTATTGACCCCCATTGTATTTTTTGTCTACACAATAAAAGTCAATGAGAACCAAATTGTTTGGTTACCAACATATCTTCTTTTAAGGCCCACAGAAGAAAGAAAGGTTTGGAATGACATGAGGGGAGGTAAACAATGTCAGAATTTTCATTTTTGGGCGAACTATGCCTTTAAAGAACCAAGAAACCAGTGCTCTGTTGTTAATCTAAATGCATCACCAGTATAAACCCTAAAGGCTATATAGCAATAAAAAACATTCTTCACTCAACTGCTGAAAACTGTATTTTTGTGTATATCTGTTGAGTTTACCTCCAACAAGCTGGAAAGCTGAGCTGAGGACGTCCAGTGAACAAACAAACATGTAGAGCAAACCAACCAGCACAATAAATTTTGCCACTGTGATTATAACTCTCAAGATCTTCCCTTTGGTGTCCAGATCTAGACAATTTACACACAGAAAGGATCAAATAAGACAAAAATTGTTAATCATTTACTGAACACTGCAAAGCCTGACATATGAAATAATAGTCGGAAAAAATAGATTTTTTTAAACAAAGCGGTTTATTGAACCATTAGACAAATGTATATATTTTTTTAAACCTAAAATTTAAAAAAAAAAGTTTGCATATGTGTATTTTGTTGAGTAGCACGTTTGATACTTTTATGGCTCATATTAAAAAAAAACACTCTGTTATTCAGAGGACCAAATTAAGTCATTGTGTATACTGAAACATTAATAACAATATAAAAGTTTACTTTATAATAATCACTAACAATTTCACCGCAAAAAGACGTGTACCATGACTTTACCATAAAGGTTGACATTTTTATAATTATGCTAAAAGGCCTTTTTTTGCCAGGCACGTAGAAGATTGTACAATATGATTTTCAGCAAAGTTTTAACCATGTTGATGGTTTAAAGGCCTTAGAAATTATATGATATAGGCTTCATAAACAAAAAACAAAATATGTATATAGTAAATCGTTGGTAAAGGTCACTGAAAATCACTGCCAACATTCAGCATACCTGCCCATTTAACCCCTGTGTCCTGCAATTCAGGCATGTCCCAGGGATCGTCCTCAATCAGAGCCGCTGTGGAAAGAGCAGGGGCCATGGAGAGAGACTTCGTTCGGGGAACTAAGAGAACATGTGAAGGAAAGAGAGGGAAGCTTTTTAAAATGGAGTTTGTTTAGATTTTTATGCACAATTTATACACAAATGTTCACTGTTCATACCGTCAAGTGTTTCTGATGGCTTCCCCTCAGATTCATCCTCTTGCTTTGGTCGTGGTGCCATTATCTGTGAAACATAAATATCTATTCTGTCAGGTTTATTGATGCCTTTTCAGTTTTATGCACTCAATAGTTTGTAATTGCTTGTGACAAATGTAATGGTAATGTTATCTAAGAATGCCATTTTTTTTTATAATGCTCACAGTGATAACCCAGTCAGGTTCTATAAAGATAAATATTGTTTTATTGGTGTGGGAAAAATAAGATATGATATGAGAGATAAATATGTACTATTAATTAAGTCTTCTGTAATGCATTTCTATCATCAGATACATTATTAATTATAAGAATTACAATAAATGACAAAAATTTAAAATTTAGTTTCACATACTGAGGTGTTTTGATTGAATCCACTTTTTGCCAATGAGATGGCTGGGAAAAAGTGTCCCATTCAACCTGAATTCACCCTATTTGGTTTTTGTAAGTGGATGCAACACACAGAGCTTCACAATAATCAGAGCTTCCTGGATTGATCAAACTCACATGGTTTTATATTGATTTCTGTACTGTGCCAAACAATTTCCACTCTGGCTTCCGCACTGACAATGAACAGAATGTGAATGACTATGTGGCTCAGCTTATGTAGTTATTGGCTATACACAAAATCAAATGAATGCTAAAATATTAATGTATAAATAGTACAACAGAATTTAATCTTTTGGATATTATTGTTTTAAAAAAGCTTTTAAAGAATGGTAAAACTATTTGGTTGGAATAATAGAAAGTGTTGAGTATATTCCTAGAAACAATGAAATAATGCTTAGGATGAATTCAATGACAATTATTTAGATGATTTGATTTAATAGACAATTTATATGTTATGAAACATTTAGTTAACTTTATTTCAACATTTACTAATACATTATTAAAATCAAAAGTTAATTTTTGTAAAGGAGTTAACTTGAACTAAAAGTTGTATTTATATGAACTATTAACTAACATTAAAAATATGGTTAGTTAATTGTTATTTAAAGTTAATGCATTAATCAGAGTTAACTAATGGAAGCTTATTGTTACCATATATACAGTGTATATTTTTTACAGAATAAAGGCATTTTCACAGATAAAAACACTCACCTGGTGGTGTAGTTTCTCAAAGCTAAAGCTGTCCAAACACTTCTGAAGTCCGTTGTCAGACACTTCAGTTCGTGGTTATTTATATTCAGCCCACTTCACCTGCCTTTGAGTACAATACGTGATTTATCTCTGGTCTGAACCGTGTTCCCTCTCTACCTGTCTCACCTTAACCCAGTGCACCAAGGTAGTTACCTTTAGACCTCAGCTGACAAAACTACAGCCTGAACAGAGGCTCTTGTCTTGAAGGAGACCACTTGATGAGATACACGTGTCCAGGTGATCTGTCCCAGTTGTGCTGTTGTTCAGAGCGGCTCAGTCCAGCCTCTGCTCGTTCAGAGGCATTTATAGCCCCCCAGCAGATCATTTAGGATTCCCCTGTCCAAGGTTTACCACGTCAGTGATAGCATTGGGCAGGGGAGTCTGTGTGTCGGTTTGTGCATATGTGTGTGTGTGCCCATTTATGCACATGGTGTCCGAGGGTGGCATCATATAATGACTGTTTGAAGGTGTCTGGTTTTAATACTTGTGTTATGAAAGTCATCATAAGACGCCCGTGATGTTAGTACAATTGTCTCTGTGATTATGTGCCCTGTGTCATGTTTTGCATATGAAAATGTTGAAATGTAAACATTATTTTTAAATGCACACCAGTATACATATATATATATGAATTAGCAGTCATTCAGTCAGAATGAGTGTTTGCAAGGAAATTGCAAACTTCCACTATACATGAAACAAACATTCTGAACTATGTTTTGACAGATATTTGAGACTTTGATTTGTATGTATAGTATTTTATTCCTGATTTATTAACACATTTTGTATAAACAGGAACAAAAGTGGGTATTTGCTTTCTTATACAGAAAGCATCTTTTAGTTATGTATTTGTGTGTGTATATATATATATATATATATGTGTGTGTGTGTGTGTGATTAAAAAAATACAATAATTAGAGTAATACTTTGGAAATGCTTCATAAAAATATCTCATATTTCATAGAAATATTAGATATTTTTGTACACTACACATTTTTGTACACTATTCATCTGTCTCCCTGAGTGTCTCCAAATCTGTCGTTCTAGGGTTATTATAGTTCATTTAAACTAAAATCGTAAAAACAAATTTGTTACTGAAATAAAAAAATATATATATATGTGTGTGTGTGTGTGTAATTATAAATATGTAATTATATATATATATATATATATATATATATATATATTTCAACTTATTTTTTGTTGCCAGGACAGTATTTCTCATTTTCATTTAGTTTGACATGTACTAAAATAAAGTTAAAAACTGAAATAAAAATTAATAAAAACTTATATAGACATATTTTTTTTAAAAAAAGAAAAAGAAAATGACGAAAACACACAAAATGAAATTAAAAAATAACTAAAATTAAAATGAAAAGAGAAAATTAAAAAAAAAAGAAAAACTATAACTGTATCTCAATGATACTAAAATAACACTAAACACTAGATACTAAAAATTTGTCATTAAATATTTTTTTCCTTATTAAAATTTAAAATATAAAAAAAATGTAATTTACATTTAAATTTACAAGTTACAAAATAATTTAAAAGTTGCCAAAATAACTCACCTAATGTTACTCTTCCAAAAAAAGAGCTGAACTGTGAGCTGAACTGTAAATGGTCAGACATTTTAAAGAACTATGAATTTCTAAAGGCCATATCCCCTCAACATGGGAATCACTGAACAGCCCAGGATTCCCTCTTTAAGATATACCAGATTTACAGCTGTGCCATGTATGGTTTCCGAGAAATAAAAAAGCAAATTGTCATCTACTGAGGACAAAAATAAACACCTGTTCTTAGGAGAGTATGTGTGAGTATACACCTAGTGTGTGTGTGTGTGTGTGTGTGTGTGTGTGTGTGTGTGTGTGTGTGTGTGTGTGTATGTGTGAACCCTGAATCTAGGGCACTGATCAATACATGAACATTCCGCTGACCCTGCATCCGCATCTGATCACATGACAATCAGTTTCTGAATGAATGAGATCATTGTTATGACAATGGGGGAAACATCCATCCATCCATCCATTTTCCAAACTATTTGTGGATGTGAGGATGCTGGAGCCTATTCCAACCTCTTGGCCCGTATACGCAAGGAAATTACCTGGACAAATGGCCAGTCCATCGCAGGGCTGTGCGGGAAACAATCTCCTAATAATATTTACACATTATATGTTAGGAGACATGTAATAAAGCATTGCAAATCAGACTTACCTTAGTCTAGTAATGCAGAAGAATGCAAGTTTGTACTGCAGATTTGTTCCTTGTTAGTTTTTCCCATACACCAAATCTCTGTTTGAAGAGGAAGTTGTGACTTCAGAGTGAAACTGCAGTGCTCTCTGCTGGTTTAAAAGCACTTAAGTAAGTGTCAACTATTATGTGCTATTGTATATATATATATATATATTATTTCATTTTTGTAACTGAAAATAATAGTTATCACTATAATTATAACAATATTAGATAATGTAAAATCAAGCCTAGTTGTCACACTTTTTGCATCAAAATGATACTTTACAAAGACTGAATGTAAATATTATGACAACATCCCTGAATAGCATATGCATTAATATGTCACAATGGAAACCCTGGTTTCACCTATTTTAAAGGTAAAATCTACTATAGAGAGACAAAACAGACTGATGTTTTTATATAATTTGCATAGTTTATTTAAGTTGTAAATGAACACAGATTAATCTTGTAGAGGTTCCTATCAAATGTATGATATAAAAATGAATACTTCCCTATCATAATGTTTAGTATATTATTCTAAAATTGTTTGTTATTCTTAGAATGTATTATTAGATAAACTGACAAACAGACTACACTAAAAATAAAAGTAAAAATAGAATGTTGGCTAAAAATAGTACAGACCTACAGACAGACCCTGTGACCTGAAAAGGACCAGAAGCAATGCAATTCTGTTTGGAGCTGATTGATCACTACACTGAATAAATGATTTTCCCAGTTTAGACTAATGGAGCCACCAACTGTTTTCAGTCCAGGAATCTACACTTCTAAAACCAATAGAGGAATGTCAGAATAGCATATACAAGAATCTCTGTTAATACAACGTGACATTCAGTACTGTTTAAAAGTTTGGGGTCATTGAGATTTTCTCTTAGTCTCTTATGCTCTCCATTGTCACCAAGGCTGCATTTATTTGGGGGAAAAGACAAAAAAAAAACAAAAAAACAATAATATTAATATTACAATTTAAAATAAATGATTTCTATTTTTAATATATTTTAATGTATTTTATTTTTTATTTAATTGATTATGTAATTTATGTGATGGCGAAGCTGAATTTTTAGCATCATTACTTCAGTGTCACATGATCCTTTAGAAATCCTTCTAATATGCTGATTTGGTGCTCAAAAAAACATTTAGACAAAAAAAAACTGCTTAATATTTTTGTAGAAACTTTTTTTAAGGATACTTTGATGAATAAAAAGTTCAAAAGGACAGCATATATATTTTTTGTAACATCATAAATGCATTTACTATTTTTAATGCATTCTTTTTTTAAGTATATACACAGCAGAGTGTCCACTAGGGTCCTCCAGTACAGAAGCGCGAGAGTCGCGGCGTCCATTAGCGTCACTACTCACTACAAGGTAAGATAAGACCAAGATGATGTACTTTCAAAAATGAGTTAATATATAGTTCGGTGGCTGTAAAATCTGTATTTATGTTTTATAACTATTTTGAGATTAGTTGTAGACGCATCTGTTGCCATTCCATGTCAAACCGCATGGTGGCACTGGCAGCTGGTCACCATGAACTTCTACGGTACTGCCGAGGAAGAAGATTCCAGTAGATTTGACATTTGTAAGCGTGACTGGAGAGCAACAGCCAAAGACATAGGATGCACAATGTCCCAGCAGTCTCCGCCGGACCCTGAACGGCCAAGACATGCAGCCTTGGTGTGTTTGGTAACAAACATCACCTAAAAAGACGAGATAGATTGATGTAGCCAGGTTATGCACCGTAACGCTGAATGTTGTTGGTCTCCACTATAGCATCACTTAATCAGTAGACCTGCTTATGCATCATAATGCATGCTATTTGTAATCTGTCTTTCCATTATAATACCATGTTTCTGGATATTATTATTACTATACTATTATTATTTTATGACCTTCTTACTATATATATATATATATATATATATATATATATATATGAACATGTCATGTTTCAATTTGTGTATGTAGGGTCCCGTTGGAATGGACTACATCCCCACAGAGGAGGAGAGGAGGGTGTTTAGGGAGTGCAATCAGGAAAGCTTCTGGTACAGATGTGAGTGGATGTCCAGTGTTTTTACCCATTATTATGCTTGTGGTTTTATTGATATCGTAACTGATTTACGTTTCTGTCTACATACATACAGCTCTCCCTATATCAGCCATCAGCATGGCCTTCACTCAGTTCCTTATTTCTAGAGGTGAGTTTGTTGAGAATCTCACCGAACCTGAACCTTTAAACAATAATGTAAATGCTTTGATTTAATTGTTTTAGGTGCTCTTATGGCCACTGGCAGATTTGGATCATTGCCCAAAGTAGCTTGTGAGTAAAATTTAATATCACTGTAACTGTGAGATGCTTTATCGTTGGACTGAATGTTAAAAATATGTAAGCACTGTATGTGTTAAATATGTGTTAGTTGCTGGTGTTTGTGGGTACCTCGGAGGGAAGATGTCATACATGAAGACATGCCAGGAGAAGTTTAAGAGCTTGGAGAATTCACCACTGGGGGAGGCACTGAGACAGAGACAGCACCACCAAACACCAAAGTAAGTGTTTAATGTTTAATCTAAATGTCATAACTGGACCTTCCGTTAAAATTACTGGTGTGCCGGACTTCTCCAATCATTTGGTCCTCTAAAAGCCCAACCCTGCAAGCTCACATTCATATGCCATTTTTGATTGCAACACACACATCTCAAAATCCAATCAACAACCAATGCATAGAACCGGTCACCACCTTGTGACATTTTCATTGTTTTTTTTAACATTTTTTCCAGGTTTCCTCGTGAGCAGCCGGGGTTGAGTGATCCAAACAAAGCTGATTTTGAGCCAGCCTTTCAGCTTGATGATCAGAGGGATTTCACTTACAGTAAACCCACGCATTCAGCAAACCAATATGAAAACCAAATTACAGGCAAGTTAAAGTGCCATCATTTTTTGCATTAAAAACTGTTGTAGGTCTTATTACCCTTAAATAGTTAGTTCACCCAAAAATGAAAATTCTGTCATTAATTACTCACCCTCATGTCATTCCAAACCCGTAAGACCTTCATTCATCTTCAGAACACAAATTAAGATATTTTTGATGAAATCTGAGAGGTTTCTGACCTCCTAATACTCAGCAAAGTCATAACAAATTTCAAGGCCCAGAAAAGTAGTAAAGACATTGTTAAAATAGTCTATGTGACTGCAGTGGTCAAACTTAATGTTATGAAGCGACGAGAATACTTTTTGTGCACAAAAATAAACAAAAAAAATAAACAAAAATAAACAAAAATAATGACTTATTCAACAATTTCTTCTCTTCCCTGCCATTCTCCTATACTGTTGACGTTGCGTTCTGAAGTAGAACCCAGAAGCACTGAACTTTGTCTACAACGTAAACAGCGTAGAAGACTGGCAGGGAAGAGAAGAAATTGTTGGATGTTAACCCTTTAACATTTGCTGCAGATCTTATTACTCAGGCTATTATAAAACAGTAAAATAGTTAACCTCAAAATTAAAATAATGCCATAGAGCAGGGATGGGCAACTTCGTTCCTGGAGGGCCACTGTACTGCAAAGTTTAGCTCCAACTCTAATCAAACACACCTGAACCAGATAATCAGGGTCTTCAGGATTACTAGAACGCTAAAGGCAGTTTAACTCTGCAGGACAGTTGCTGGATTCATGCCATGTCATAATTACTGTAAATTATGTTTTTTTTAAAGGATTAGTTCACTTCAGAATTAAAATTTCCTGATAATTTACTCACCTCCATGTCATCCAAGATGTTTATGTCTTTCTTTCTTCAGTTGGAAAGAAATTAAGGTTTTTGAGGAAAACATTTTTCTCCATATAATGGACTTCAACGGCTACCAACGGGTTGAAGGTCCAAATTGCAGTTTCAGTGCAGCTTCAAAGGGCTCTATACGATCCCAGCCGAGGAATAAGAGTCTTATCTAGTGAAACGATCGCTCATTTTCTAAATTTTTTTTAAAAATTTACATACTTTTTAACCACAAATGCTTGTCTTGCATTAGCCTTGCTATGCGGCACGCATTACATAATCATGTTGGAAAGGTCAGGCAGGTGGAAGTACCACGGTAGGGCTCATTTTCTCCTCCAACTTAATAATCGTCCGACATCGTTGTTTTACCTTTTTTTGTAAAGGGCGTTTGATGATTGCTTTGTAAACACTTGCTCGGTACTTCTGCCTACGTCACGCGTGACCTTTCCACGTGATTACATAATGCATGCCGCATCACAGAGCTAGTGCAAGACGAGCATTTGTGGTTAAAAAGTATATAATTTTTTATTTTTTTAGAAAATGACCAATCATTTTACTAGATAAGACTAGTTATGACATGTTGTGAATGCACCAAGTGGCCCTTCAGGGCCGAATTTGCCCATTGCTGCCATAAAATGAGTGGTATTTAAAACCTTCCCTCAAATCCTGCAGAATCATCTTACATTGAGGAGGATGTAAGAAGTAAGGACAGGGAAAACTATGAAGTCACAATGACTCAGAAACCAGGTGGACTGGTGAAGTCTTCGGCCGATTCCACCCCAGCCAAGAAAGGTGAGACCTGCCAATATACTATCCAACATCCTAACTAGGTGTGTTTCGACAAAGTCATTTTTATGTCCTCTAAACTAAAAATTCTGATGTACATGGAGAAAATAGAAGTTACTACTTCTGACTTTTGACATCAGTTAGAGAGAACATGGGTTACACAGCACACATGCTCACCAAAGCCACATTTATTTGATCAAAAATACTGTAAAAACAGTTATATTGTGAAATATTATTACAATTTAAAGTTTTTATTTATTATTATTATTATTCTAATATATTTTATAACCAAATTCATTCCTGTGATGACGAAGCTGAAATTTGATCAGCCAGGATTTATTTTTACTTTATAATTTAATGCGTCCTTGCTGAATAATAATATTCATTTCTTTCTTAAAAAAAATCTGTACTGACCCTAAAATTATTGTCTGTATTAAATAAGAATAGTGGAGTTATAAGAATATAACTTTTTAACACCATTATAAGGCTGCACAGACAAAGTGCTTTTTGCGTACATATGGTTTCACTTGTTCACATTTTATTGTACATTCAGAATACATTTTAGTACAAAAGTTTTTGGTGAATCATGGGTTAGGGTTTTTTATCTACATAATGGGTATATATTTCTCTTTTATAAACAGGAAAGAAGAATATATATGGAGACACATGGGAGGAGTGAGAGCTGCTTCAGCACACTGTTTCACTGTCTACTGTCTGTAACTGATGTCTCTTATTATATCGATGTCTAACTGTGTCTGAGAGATGACTGTCATTGTACCTATTTGAGTTAAATACACAAATATTGTCTTTTGTGTACAGCTCACTGCATTATCTAATAGCAGCAACATTTTTTAAATTGTAAGGTTTTTACATTCTCTGAAGAGTGTTTTCCCACTCAAAAACTTTATCAATGGCATTTAGATTTACATTCATTTATCAGATGCTTTAATCCAAAACGACTCCATGAAGAATACAAAAAGCAAACATATTTTGGGAGAGTTTTAGCGTTACATGATAGAGGCCACATACTATGGCATGAATCCCTGATTTTTTTAGCTCATTTCATGACAGTTGGAGGAATCATTCAGGTCAGGAGCACATTTGGTGCAGGGATGAGTTACATGTCATAGTTTAATTCTTGAAATTCATAAACCTGATCCACAATAATTGTTTAGTTAGTTCATTTAAGTTTGTTAATTTGGTATTAAATCTTTTGAATTCAGTATATAGACATCAAAATATAGGCATCAATTCATAAGAAACAAATCAAGTTGGGCATATTTTATTTCTGTACACACATTGTACATAAATACACTGAAATCATTTTTTGAAAAATAAAGACGATGTCCCTGGGATTTGGAATGACATCAGACAAGAGAATAGGGCATTGTAATTTCAGTAATATCAGTATTCACACACACACACTTCATAAATTTCAGGTTTTGAGACCTAATAGGACCAATTGTCTTATTGAGTATTGGGACATAACTGTTTTATTAACCTACAATTGGATACATTTACACAAATATAGTTCACTAAGATAAAAAGGCCAGCATAGGACTTAGTCTTCACACCTGACCCAGGATTGAAACAAAGATGAAAAAACAAACTAAGTGAAAAATATTAAATAAAAAAAAATGTAGAAATAATGTCTTTCTGTTCTGGAGAAACTCCAATATTTGTGGGTTCATATTTTAAAATCAGGTATTTTTATTTTGTTTGACTCCTAATAATTTGTTAGAATGAATTGTTTAACTTTTTCAATGACCCAACAAACCTATAAATGTTTTGATTTGTCTCACTTGTGAACAAATGACTAACAAAATATCTTAGGGAAAGACAAAAAAACAATCACCTCCACACACAAATGAAGAGACAAACATTTGCTGCTCGTCTTTTTAAACAGAGCAAGTAAACAAGGATAAAAAAAAAAAAAAAAAATACTCAAAAGAAAAGAACAGCAAAACAAATCTAATCTGTGCTGCGTCACTACCCATTGGTGCACCTGGACCGCATCAGGTCCGTGACTTCCACTAGACTCAAAAGTCCCGTCAGAGTCTATATGGTGCGTGGCACAGTCAGTGTTTGATTGTCTTTGTATGTAGATGATAATTTGTGATAAGGAGAGATGGAGAACTATGTATTGTGCATTGACCGTGTCCATTTGGCTTTCAGCCAACGGAAAATCCGTATTAATTGTTCCTAACATCCATGTTTTTTTAATTAACAGGAAAAGTTTAATTCTACAGTTGCCACTTCCTCAAGCCATTCTCCACTGGTTTGCTCCACAGTGATGGTTGTCGGCAACAGGAAGTCGCTTAGCTAGTGTGCAGACTGTGTGATGTGATTAAGGTATAGTAGACGTTCCAGTCTGGAGCTACTTTCCGTGGCCTCCTCGCAGGCTCTGTGTAGTCATGTGACAGTAAAGGTCCCTCTGTGTGTATTCATGCACTCGCGAAACCAGATCGGCAAACCTCAGTTTGTGTGTATGTGGGTTGTAAACAGTGCTTTCTCGGTGAGGAGTGCTGTGAGTGGCGCTCGGACGTGAGGCGAGTCTCTTGCTCAAGAGTGTGGAGGGAAAAGGGATGAGGCCACATGAGAAAACCGTGACAGTACCGGAGAAAGGCACCTCAGGAAGACCACGCCGCAGGGATGAGCTCTGGCCCGCCACTGCTAATCCGGCCGGAAGATGGGAATCTTGGGTAGAAACTCTATTTGGATGACCTTTAAATAGGACGGTGAGAAATGGAGGTGAATTTACACATTTCATCTTTAGGAAGTAAGATTTATTCAGTAACACTTTACAATAAGGTTCATTTGTTAATCTGTCATTGTCCCGCTAACGAGACGCTTGACGCTATTTTATTTATTTGCCTTTATTTTGCATCACATATTTCAGTAACCACCATAAATTAAGTATCAATCAAAAGTGAAATTTGAAATCGATTTGAAATTGGACATTGCATTACCTACTGAGTTAAATGGTACTTTAAATCCTTTAAGCGGGCTCCTCCCCCTAGTGGCCACTGTCATGTTTCATATTACAAAGTTTAGCTGTACTACTTTATAGTCAAAACTTATCTAATCCTGACAAAACATATAGTCAAAAAGGTCTCAAGCTTCCATATTTGGTGGAGAATGTACGGTGGCCCAGTAGTGCACAACACAACGAAATCGAGCCACAACACAATGGAAATGCTCCTGACCACTAGGGGGCTCTCAGAGCTCAGTAAAGTTAGTTTTCCTTGGCACTGTTCTATAGTCGACAGTCTTACAGAGATATCAATACCATGATTAGTTTTAAGTATGTAAACATTGTATATCGACATGAAATATTAATTCAAAATCAACTACGTGCTTAATAGCTTCATATGTATAGATGTGAATGATATGACGCGCTACCACGGCGCATGATGAAGGGAACGTCTGCCAATTCCACCAAGTGGTTAAAACGAATCATTTGTATTCATTACAATTACTTTGTTTAACACTTAAAAACATGTTGATATACAGTGGTTACATACTAATCAAACTAATCGTGGTATTGATACCATTGCCGACTCTATAGAACACTGGCAAGGAAAACTAACTTTACTGAGCTCTGAGAGCCCCCTAGTGGTCGGGAGCATTTCTGTTGTGTTCTGGCTTTATTTCGTTGTGTTGTGGTTTGTTTCCGTTGTGTTGTGAACTTATGTTTGCTTTTTTAATTTCGTTGTGTTGTGCACTACTGGGCCACCGTAAGAATGCATAAAAAAAATTAAATGGAATGTGGGTGACACCCGGTGGCTTTTTTTGGTACAATGCCTAAACAAAATCTCAAGGGAACTTCAATTTTTGTGATACTAACTTCAAATTTGGAACACAAATTGGTTAGACATATGGCTTTGATTTTATGTCAATTTAGAGTAAAAATAAATAAAAATAAAATAACTTTAGTACAGTGCAATTTACAGTAAATTTAAACTTATATAACTTTTTCATACTTTCATTTTTTGAAGTGCTTTCACTTCAGCAACAATCTGAGTGTCTTCTTTAAAACAAAACCAAACAGGTTGAGATTTTAAAGGATTCTTGAATTACATTGATTAAAGTTTGGATAGTGCATTTTCACGTCTATGGTCAAAAAGGGAGTGGCAGTTAAGGGGTTAATGTATTAACTAACATGAACTAACCAATGAACTAAGCAATACATTTGTTACTGTATTTATTAATCTTTGTTAACATTAGTTAATAAAAATACAGCAGTTCATTGTTTGTTCATGTTAGATCACAGTGCATTAACTAATGTTAACAAATACAACTCTTGATTTTAATAATGTATTAGTAAATGTTGAAATTAACAAAGATTAATAAATGCTGTAGAAGTGCAGTTCATTATTAGTTCATGTTAACTAACGTAGTTATAACTAATGAACCTTATTGTAAAGTGTAACCATTCTATTTGAAACAGCTTAAATAGTTTTAGGTGCATGTTTGTAGTTTGCTTACATATTCCATCATGTTGTTGGTTTCACACTTCCTTTTGCTGAGCCTCCAATGCAAACACAGCTAAATGAACAGAGGGCATGTAGTAAAATTAGCACCTGACAGGAAAATACAAATTGCAAACAAGTACACGACCTTCTACATACCTTGTGATACAATCTGCTGTTTTCCCACTCCAACAGCTTCTCTATGGATCTGCGTGTCTGTTGGTGAAAAAGAAACTATTCAGCACACAACAAGAGAGCCTGTTATTTATGTCCTATTATGTACACTACCTTTTAAAAGTTTGGGGTCTGTAAGATTTTTCTTGAAAGTCATCTCACCAAGGCTGCATTTATTTGATCAAAAATACAAGTAAAAACACTAATACTGTTATAATATTATTATTTATTTTTTGTTTTTTAATATATTTTAAATTTTAATTTATTCCTGTGATGTTGAATTTTCAGCATCATTACTTAAGCTTTCAGTGTCACATGATCCTTCAGAAATCATTCTAATATGATGATTTGTTGCTCAATTAAAATGTAGTTTTATCATCAAATGTTGAAAACATGCTTAATATTTTTTGTGAAAACCTTGATACATTTTTCCAGGATTCTTTGATGAATGGAAAGATCAAAAGAACAGCATTTATTTGAAATAGAAATCTTTTGTTTCTATTTTTATTTAAAAAATGTCTACTGCGTCAATTATCCAAGAAAATATTGTCTCTCACTTTGTAAAAAAAAAAAAGAAAACATAAATCAAAGAAGTATATGGGGCAATGAATTCTGGGTGTTTAAAAGCAGAGATGTAAAGCTTCTTTATAATAAAGACCCATTAGTTACTCCATTAACTAACAGTGAGCAATACATTTGTTACAGTTTTTTTATACAGTTTATCTTTGTTAATGAGTTAGCTGCAAAACTGTCAATACTGAATGTGAAAAATTACACCACATTCTTAACCTATAGATTTCCACTGTAGATTAATTTCTGTAAACCTGTTAATTGCATTTTTACAAACTGAGAAACGGGTTTAACTCATTTTTCCTGGTAAGTGACAGCATACCACAAATGCTTTCGATCAAGCTAAGCTTCTTTTAAACCAGGAACATTCCTTGAGGTGACTCTGAACAAACTCACCCTCTTGCTAAGACAGATGACGGGCCACAGACTAAAGCCCAGAGTACAGCAACAGCACAGACAGCCGCACAGCAGCCAGCGCACATTCACCGGGAGAGCCTTCCTCAGACAGCTGTTCACGCGGTTTATGCTGGCTTTGAACTCCTCCGGTGCGACCTGTAAGTAAAAAAATGAATCAGGTAACTAAAAACCCATGTCAGACCTCAGAATTGTGTGTGGCACTCGAGCATTGTAAAATACTTTTTTTGAGCTTAACAACTAGTTACATGGAAAAGAACAGCTTGAACATTCTACTAAACATCAAAATTTGGGGGCAAACAATTCTTTTAAGCATTATATAACGCAACAGTGTTACACTATTTCCTTTCATGTCTGAATGCCCAGTAATGACAGACTTTTATAGGGCTTTTCACTTCTCACTGGGATTAAAAATGGATAATTCTACATTTAATTGTAGTTTCTTGGAGATGGAAAAGGCTACTGAAATATAGGGGTGGGACAAAATTTTGATAGGGCAATATATCGTTGTCCTTCTCCATACGATACGAGAATTGATGCAGTGGCGCCAGATATCAATATTTTATTTAATAAAATAAGGCACTCTGATAGATTTCCCTGCTTCCATCAACGCTACTTCATTGCACCTCAAGGTGGTGCTCAACACATGAACGAGGGAAACGTGAACAGAAGTTAACTAGCCTAAGAAAAAGAGGTTTCTAACAGGATGGCAGACAGCAGTGTGAGTAAAATAATAGATGCCCCAACCATTTTGTTTTCATAGTTATCATGATATATCATGATATTATCGGTATCGTTAGCCATGTAGTGTATCGTATCGTGAGGTACCCTGTGATTCCCACCCCTACTGAAATAACACTTACCTTTCCCGTAAGGGCTGAGGGAAACTCAGACTCAAATTTATTGCTCAGTCCAAACCTACAGAAAATGAAGAAGAAAAAAAAAAACTATTTAAAATCTTGTGACTTCAGTTTCTCAAACTTGAATGTCCACAAAGGCACAATATTGTATATTTACTGTAATATTCTATATTTTTGATATAGTATAATTGTTAATTTTACTAAATCAGGGGTTTTCAAACTAGGGTCCGGTTGAAAATTTAGAGAAAAACGGTGTGTACTGTGTACAAATAATTAAAAAAAAGATTAAAGTAATTAATATATATATATTTAAAATAAATAAAAAATAGATAATATATACACAAGAATGTCAAAAATATACATATAAATATGTAACTAAACAAATAAATCCAACCGTACAATGAAAAAATTCTCAAATAATAGAATAGCCATTTTAGATTCATGGCATAAATTGGGGTTTTTTTTAAAACCTTTCACACAAAAGCCTTTTAAGGGTCCCTCACATGAAGAAGGCCAAATTTGGGGTATAATCCCTGTAATAGATGTAGTTCGCCATCGTTATACTCACTCTTGTGTTATTACAAACCCATATAACTTACTTTTTCTAAGGAACACAAAAAAATTGACAGCCTCAGTCATCAGTCACTTTCATAACATAGGGAAAAAGAGATGTGTATGATGACTGAGCCTGTCAGAAAGAAAAGGAACAATAAGATCACATGGCTTTCATTTTTGGGGTGAACTATCCCTTTAAACGTGCAATATATAAGCTCCCCAGACAAAACTCAGTGAGCTGCCTTCTTACACAGCTGTAATAGGGGATAGGGGAACTATATGCGCATCCGAACATTCAAAATATTTTAGGTTGTTAAACCGTTTTGGGACTTGTCATGAACACTACTATTTGTCTTAAGCAGTTGTAATGATTCTTCTCATGTGTCTCTAAATGAGCGCCGAGCTCCTGATGGCTTTGGTTTGATCAGTATAGATTACTATTATATATATGAATAGATCCAGAGAGCTGCCGGGAGTCTTACACAGTGACGTGTCCGGATCCGCGCACTACCACCGGGTCCGGAGCGTATTTGAGCAGCTGCTCCTCCGCGGCCCTGTCCTCGTCCTCCTCTTCCTCTTCCTCCTCCTCGTAAATCTCATCAAAGTCCTCCATCATCGCCCTCCGCCTCGGCCTCTATGCTTCCCGAAAGAAGCGCCGAGAAAGACCACGTTTCGCACACGTTACTCAAATATTGGCAATAACGTAGATTGTACGGCCTTGGTGAGAAAAGACGGTACAGAATTCCGGATCAAAACATCAACATCCGCCGAAAATCTCGTCTGGGTTGATCTCGGGATACATCGCGAGAGTATACAAATCACATTCTCACTGATTGGGGCGTTCTCATGTCAGAATAAATGGGTGTATAAATAATATAATAATCTGGGCATGACTGCATTCTTTATGACTAGTACAATCATTTGCTTTATTATCTCGAATAAAACACCTAAAACTTCACACTTCCTTCATATTCTAACTAGCACGTTGAAAGGATAAAAACGTAATTAAAAAGTTTCCCTCGTAGATGGCATTTGCTATTTTCAGAGGCACATCAAAGACAAACAAACACACACACACACACACACACACACACACACACACACACACACACACAGTATAGCAAGTAAATATAAAATAATCTGCTACATTGTTAAATTAAAGAATAAATATTGCCCATAGTATCCTAGTACTTGCAAATTTAAACGTATTATGCAATCCTTGTTAACGTAGCGAAAGTACTGTATATTATACTCTACAGTTAAAAAGTTTGGGGTAATACGATTTTTTTTTTTTTTTTTTTAAAAAAACACTTATTCAGCGATAATGCATTAAATTGATCAAAGGTGACAGTAAAGACAAATAAATGCTGTTCTTTTGAACGTATTTATCAGTTAATTTAAAAAAATGTATCACAGTTTCCACAAAATATTAAGCAGCTCAACTGTTTTTAACATGGATAACAAGAAATGTTTCTTGAGCACCAATTCAGCATATAAAAATTATTTCTGAAAGATCATGTGACACTGAAGACTGGAGTAATGATGCTGACAATTCAGCTTTGCCATCACAGGAATAAATTACATATAAAATAGTAAATAGTCATTTTAAAGTCAAATATATTTTACAATTTTACTGTGTTTTTGATTAAATAAATGCAGCCTTTGGAACATAAGAGATAATCTACAATAGTGTATACAGTGTTCAAAAAGCCTAAAGACCAAATAAAAAATCTCTTATCAAAAATTAACTATTATTATTTCAATCAAGCTGGACACCCTGATCAACTGCAAAAGTTGATTGCCATTTGCTGTAGTCACAATATATGAAAAAAGACAACAAATATTACCAAATGCTCTTTTTTAATCCAACAAATCAACATCTACATGGTACAACTGCACTGGAAAAAAACAACGAAAAAAAAAGAAACATGAAAACAAAAGGAAGGTAAACTGGATTATAGTATCATTTAGCATGATTTGGTTGACAACCAGCGCTCTGATAAGAAGAAAGAGGAGCGGAGAAGACAGACAGGAGTTACTCCATGGCCTCCTGGTTCTCCTGGTCAACAGAATGCTCCTCACTGGGCTCCTTGCCCTCTTTGCTTCTCTTGGACTTCTTGTGCTTGTGGCGCCGGTGACTGTCACCCTCCTCGCTGTCATGTCTCCGTCTGCTACTGCTGTGACAGAAGAAGGGCAAAGAAAAGAAAGAGGATCTTAAAGGAATGAAGAGCATTCTGTGAGTAGAGTATGGTACAATAATGGAAATTAAGTTTCCTATTACAAAGCATTATTCCCCTCTTAAAGGTGATTTCCAGGGGAATTTTTTACCATATAAGGGAAATTTTATTAAATGTATGCAGCAGCTTTTATGTCAAATTCATACTTTTATACATCTCTTTTGAATTTTTTTTTTTTTAAACAGTAAATTCACTTACCAACTGTTACCAAACAAAATTCATCTTTGCACTGCACTGAAGCGGCATTTAAATGTATTGACAGACTGTTTAATACTGCTCAGAAGTGACATGAATGCATTTACATTGCAATTACAACTGCATAAATGATGAGATTAATGTTTTAAACATGAAATGAAATTATGTAAAAAATGAAATTATGCTTTGAAATATGAATCTGAAGTCACTGTCACTTCTTTAATCATTGTATCACTGATTCATTCAAAATGGCTGATTCAGTCAGGAACTAATCAAGCGACTGTCTTTGAATCACTGACTCACACAATTCATTCAAAAATGTGGATTCATTCAATAACGAAACACCACTGTGTGCCATGGCTTTGTTTGCAACTATTTTTGTTAACACAATAGAGCTAAAATACACAGTATTATCTCTAAATGTAAATTACTTCATATTAATTTGACTGTTTATTAACTGTTGTATAAAATCAATATAATAATATTTGCAATCAGTGCTGATATTTGAGAGAACAGCAGTCTTTCTCATATGAAATGGCTTAACTGCATTTAGATGTTACAAATTAAAAACAAGAACTCTTATAGGGGCATTTTTACTCCTACATCTCAAATTTTGGGGGCATTTTTACCCCAAGCCTCTATTAATTTTCAAACCCTGATATGATACCTCCGTGATGACTTGTGCCTCCCCTCCTCTTTCTCTCTGTGTCTCCTCTCTCTGTGCCGCTCCTCCTTCTCACGGCTCGCTCGCTCCCGATGCCTCTCGTACCCTCTGTCTCCATAGTCACGGTAAGAACGATACCGTTCTTCATCACTGCACAAGACCAAGTTTAAATCAATGAAAATGTAAAAAAGAATTAGAGAAACTAGGCCAAACCTTGAGAGAGTTAAAGTCAATTATTTTCTTTGGAATAATGTTAAGAATTTAATGTAAAATCTAAATTTGTCAGTTTAATGACAATTCCACACTTTCAAACTGAAAAACAGAGCACATCTGTGTAGTAAATGAGTGGGCTGACATTATTCACCTGTTATAAGCCACAGAGGAGGGACTGTGGTCTCTCTCGTGGCCCCGTTCCCTCTGCCTGTCCCTTTCTCTTTCTTTTTCCCTCTCTTTTTCTCGCCGAGGGTAGTAGTCCCACTGCTTTGAGTTGTCCATCAAACCGGGCCAGGGGCTAACAGCTCCTTGCATGGGTGGAGGAAACCCACCTGAAAACAGAACCACAGGAACAAACCCCAATGCGCATGATTCTTAATTGAGGTTAATAAAGCCTGGAATATGTGTAAGTACTTGTGACCTGTACCGAGATCTAAATTAAATGACTTTTTCAGGTGAATATAATAGACTTGGGAGATAGTAACACACTTACCTGTAGGAAAAGGATATGGAGCAACAGGACGCCCGTCATATCCTCCTGGGTGCCCACTGCTAAAAAAAGAACACACCGGCAATTAAGGAACTGTTAAAGTGCAACATTTTAAATGGTAACAGAAAATTATGTTTTAAATGAAAGTGATGTTTCAAAAACTGCAAGCATGTATACAGGCTTACAAGAATTATATTAAGGATAAAAATTACACAAAAATAAACATGACATGTACAGAACTTTTCTATTTTAATACATTTTAAAATTGTATTTATTTCTGTGATGCAAAGCTGAATTTTCAACATCATTTCAGTGTCACATGATCCTTCAGAAGTCATTCTAATATGCTGATTTGCTGGCAAAGAAACATTTCTTCTTATCATCAATGTTGAAAACAGTTATTTTTGTGGAAGCCATGATATATTTTTCAGGATTTTTGGACCAATATAAAGAAAAGAACAGCATACAGTCAAATTTATTCAGACAGCTTGAACATTTCATTCATTAATACAGTTGATTCACTATAGTTTAAAAAAATGGTAATAAAATATGACTGAAAAAAAAAAGATCTGAAAAAAATTAATTTTTATCAATTTTACTGGTAGTCCACTGCATGAAGAATTTTTGGGTATAATATGTCACAGTTTACTTTATTTTGCTATCCTCACCTACATAAATGAACTATAGTGTCCTGCACCCACTAAATATATCAAAAATATCAACATGTCTGAATAATTTTTGGTTTGACTGTATATCCCACAGTGTTGACTGGCTGACTTGCCCAAGTTCACAAACTAAATATTAACAGAAGTACTAGAACTGTACAGAAGCTACACCTACTTGTCCATAGTAGGTATCAGTGAAGGAGGAGGTCCTCCTGTGGGAGGAGGGAAATCTACAACATAAACAGAAACAAGATTTAAACTGCGACCAACACAATCATAGTGAAAACACAGGAATAATTAAGATTTTTAAAACACAATTAGTCAAAAAGTTAGCAATTTCAGTAGACAGGCACTTTGAAAACATTTTAGAGCTTACTTTTGCTATGTTTATCACGTTATTGCACACTTAGGTTTTCAAAGAAGGATAAACTTACTGGGAGGAGGAACAGTGATAGGCATCCCTGTTAAAAAAAATAAAAAAAGATAAGAAATTTTTTTTAAAATCCTTCGGTAACCACGTAGACCATGACAAATACATAAAAAAAACAAAAAAAAAAACAAAGTAGGGCTGCACGATATTGAAGAAAAATGTGATATGCGATATCTAGTTAAATAATGCAATAATTAACACAATAATGCTTTAAGTGTTTAAAATAAATTTAAATCTATTTAAAAACTAAAAATGATATAACCAAAATACATGTTTCACATTCTTTTTGTGAGAAGAAAGCATTCCTACAACTTCTGCAAGTGAAAGTGAGCAGTGCTTTACCGTAGCCTTACATAAAAAGTAAGTGTCATTTTAACATCAGTATAAACCTAGGGGATTTAGGGTTTCAGGTAGGCCTACATTTTATTTAACAACAAAAACTGAATAATCAAATGTAAAAATAGAACACTGCTTGGTCTTCACTGTATGAAATAAATATATGCTGATTCTTATTAAAGCTACCAAAGTTATTCAGTCAAGAGCAGTGAATGATTTTTTTCTTTGTCTTTTGTTGTTTGATTAACATTAAGCACACAGACAGAAGCAGGTTTATTAGGCTACTGTCACTTTAAGAGCTATTCGGATCTAATATATTGTTGTATGCACACTTTTTTTCTCATCCGTTTAGTCCATTTAAGACATAACTTACTGTGTTTACATGAATATTTACCAAGATTAGTACTTCGCTTATTGCATTTAATAACATTAAGCAACAGTCACGTGTACGGTCTACTCTCTGCTGTCTGCGTTGACACAAACAAAACTTGGACTTTCTGTAATCTTTTGGAGTATTAAAATCATGCAAGCCGTTGTGATATGCATATCACGATATGTACATTTGCGATATTTAGATTATTTCGATATATTGCAGCCCTACAGAAAAGTTACAAATGCTATGAGAAACCACAATATCAATGTGATCCATTCATACATACTTCATATATATTTAAAATTTAAATAAAATAAAATGATTCAAAATAAAATAAAATGTCTTAGTTGTCAGACTTACGTGGAGGTGGGATTAGAGGTGGAGCCTGACTGACAGGAGGAGGGAGGAATGGAGGAGGGGGGATGTTGGGTGGCAGTGGCCCTGGAGGAAAGAAAGGTGGCGGCATCTTAGCCACAGCAGGTTCAGCCTCAGAGCTGGGATGTTCCGAAATCACCTACGAGTGTTAAAGTCACATGATTCAGTTCCCAGATATGTTGCCGGCATTTTAGTTTTACAGTGTGGAGACTGAGGAGTGCGTAAGAGCATGTCATGTGTGTAACCTGGATGTTATTCCCCTCCAGATTGTGGCGACGTCGTCCTTCCACCCTGCTAATGGTGGCAGTCTGTCCTCCAATCACATCAATGGTCCCGGGCGTCTTCCTGCAACAAAAACATACATACACATACAGCTTTAGGGTGTATGTGCATTTCTATGTTTTTTACTCTGTTATCCAGATGCATACATAACACACCTTAGAGGAGGGCAGGGCGATATGACTATATATACCATGGATGATATATTTGTGCATTGAAAACAGCTTTGTCATTTCAGAAATACAGTGCAGGATGTGTACCACACAAGTTTAGTTAGTTAAATCTGTCTAAAAAAAAGTTGTTTTTTTTATATACTATTATATTATTTATCAATATTATGAATTAGTTTTTATTTTTAATTTTATTTTAATTTTAATTAAAAAAAATTCTTAAGTGCTTGTATTGAATATTTTTTAAATAAAAAAATAATTTGAATTTAAATATTTATATTTAGCTTTAGTTTATTTGTATTTAAGTTACAGTTTTTTAATTTTTAATTTTGTAATTTTAGTACTTCAACTCAAACTTCAAAAGTATTTTATTTCAGCTTTATTTCAATTAACAAATATTTTTAAATGGGTTTATTTAACACCACCAGTACAGGCAATGTTGTGACTTGCAACATTAATTTAGAATGATTTATGGTAATTTTTGCAACAACTCTGAAAGTGGCTCATCCAATCAGAACTTAGTTTTACCATGTTTCATTTAAAGGACAAGTGTGTTTGTGCAACTCCACTGTCTTGTGCATTTATAACATATGATTTGGTTTGCATAAATCATGTTCCAAATCGAAAAAGAAAATAAATTAAATATTTAATTCTTGCTTTAGCTTCATTTTCAAAATTTTCGTAGACGAAGCAAAAATAGACTAAAAACGGGAAACTTTTTATGTGTTTTAGCCATTCATTTACACAAGAACAGCTTTTTGGGGGCCTGAAAAAGTAAACTTTTGAAAAGTTTTTGAAAAAGATACCGTTATTGTCTCCATGTAAACTACAAAAATGCACATTTGTGCAAACGGTGATGTCATGAGCATGTGTATTACGTGTTAAGTATTTACAATGTGACATCGCCAAATACTGGCCTGGCATGAATAATACAGCGTTTTTTAGTAGTTTTTGCGGATCCGTGTGAACAGAGATTTTTTTGACAACGCTGTCGTGTGTACGTGAAAAACTGAAAAAGTTTCCATTTTTAGTACATCTGTGTCGTGTAAATGTACCCTAAAATGTAAGTTACTCAAATATTAGCTTTTTGTGCATTGAACTTTTGTATAAAAGCATACTCTCAAATCGTGCCTTCATTCCAAATATCAGCACATTCTTGCAATATTGTTTAATTTACAACATGGCTGTTTAAAATATAAACCAGCAAAAATAATTATACATCATTAATACATCATAATACAAAATTTTGGTCATACCGCCCACCCTACCAGAATGACATGCCTAACTAAGTAAAAATGCAGAAAAAAACAAACAAAAACGGTCCAGTTTTCTGAGTCCGTTGTCATAGCAGATTTTATCTTGCCATTTTTTCATAGTGCTTTGTAGATTAAAACATCAACATAAATGAACTGCAGTCAGCAATAAAAATTAGAAAGACAAACAAATGAAGCCCATTTAATTTCATATTTAAATGTCTACTCAGGCCTTGTAAGACAAACCACTCCCATGTCACCTCCCACTTACGTATAATAGGGCATTTCTTGAGTGGCAGGCCCTGCCCACTGTGGAGGGGATATCCTATGAGGGCATGGGTAAGGGGAGACAGGCAAAAATGAGTTACTAGTCCCCTCTCCCACATGACAGATGCGGGACAAACACTGTACATGCATTCCCAAACATGATTCTGAAACTGGAGTGTGGAAACTCTGAAACAAATGATGACTTCGACTAGTCGATGTGTGAGTGAATATGTTTACCTTGCTGGGTTGATTCCTGTTTTATAAAGGTTGGATGGAGTGGAAAAGTCTGCTTTAGATGCATGAGCTGGTATTGTGATCTCCTTCTCACTGTTACCTGTACGACCCTGCTGAACCTGAAAGAAAGAGTAAAAAAAAAAAAAAAAAAGTTAATTATGACAACTGCATCTATCAAAATGCACACTTTACAAGTAGTACTATTAATTAGTAATTAAATTACTACTACTATGAGATTATCAGACTGGAATGTAACAGCTAGGGTTTGAAATTAAAAATCGGTTCTTATTCAAAATTCAAATTTGTGTTTGTATGCAGATTGTATAAAATCATTAAAAATTGTAAAGATACTCTATCGTTCAAAAATTTGGGGTCAGCAAGATTTTTTAAAAAGAAATAATACTTTTTTTCAGCAAGGATGAATTAAATTGATCAAGAGTGACAGTATAGAATTCTATTTCAAATAAATGCTGTTCTTTTGAAAGCTCTATTAATCAAAGAGCCCTGAAAAAAAATCCACAAATATTAAGTAGCATAACAGATTTCAACATTGACAATAAATGTTTCTTAAGCAGCAAATCAGCATGATTAGAATGATTTCTGAAGGATCATGTGACACTGAAGACTGGAGTAATGATGCTGAAAATTCAACTTTGCCATCACAGGAATAAATTACATTTTAAAATATATTCAAATAGAAAACTGTTTTTTTCTGTATTTTTGATCAATTAAATGCAGTTGAAAGTGAAATGAAAGGTGAGATCAGATTTATTATGTCCATAAATCAAAAAAGCAATTTTAAGAGAAGAGAAGTTACCAGATATAAAGTTGAAAGTGTTTTAATTTTGTCCAAGAACTGTAGAATACAGTTTTTTTCTGACATGATCTGAGAGTAATTCATGCAAAAGAATTGTTTTCCAAACATTACAAATTGTTAAGAAATCATTAAAGGACCTGGGGCCTGTACCATGAAGCCGGATTAGCTGGCTAGCCAGGTAAGTTTCAGATTAGTTTGCGCCAATTATGGGTTTTAGGTACCATGAAAGTGTTCATCACCATAGTAACTTATGCTCCATGGCTAACCTGCTCCAGGGCAGGTTATGTTCTGGTTTAGAGATCTTAAACCGAAATTGGGCCAATCAGATGTGAGCAAACTGACACTAACACATCCAAGGAAATGCAATAAAGTCACTCCCCCAGTTTGTCTTCCTCCAAATTAAAGGTCACTATATAGCAAAAAATATATTTAACAATAAAATTGTCTGGCTTTAATGATAATTATTTTATGATTTATATCATTATTATATGACATATATTATTATTAATTCATTACACACAAGCAACTTTAGTTTAGCAGTCATTAAGCATTTAATTTTAATGAATATTAATATATATATTTTTGTACATATTAGTACAAAATGTAATATGTAATACATTTTTACTGTTCACCACTGATGTCACGCATTCATGTGCACACGCTCCACAAACTCAGGATCAAAGCCTGAGTTGACAAAGGAAGTTGATGATAAGCATCAGGGTACCAACAAAGCCGGATTGAAGTGGTTTGGTTTTGTCAACTCGAAACTAATCCTATAACCCTGAGTTTGTTCAACTACCATCATGGTACAGGACCCTGGAATAGTAGAATTAGAACCAGAAATGTTCAACTCTTTACAATTTCCATTCCTAGTAACAGCCAATTATGCTTACTGAGATCTTGCTTGTGGTGGATCCAATGTTGAGAATGTCGAGGCCCATGCGTAACCTCTTCTGCTTTTCACAGTACGCTTTCCATGTGTCCTCATTAAAACCATAGTTAAAATAGTCAGACAAGTCCGCACCTGTAAACACACATACATAAACACACACACACACTATGCAGACACCATATGCAAAAACCACAAAAAGGGACTTTAAACTTGTTCAGAAGTTAATACACACCTGGCTTCCTCCATGGTTTCTCCTCAAAGGACTCCATGTCCACTTCCAGGACTGGAACTCCATTGATGTTGCCTGGAGCTTCAAGGTCTACGCCCTTCACTTTAGAACCTACAGAATACACACTCAAACCATGTCAAGAACACACAAATGTTGCTTTGTATAAAAAGTATCTGTAAGCAAACTGATGTATTTAAAGTTTCAGGTTTGCAACAAACATAGAATCACTCACCTGCTCCATACGCTCTGCTGCCAGCTGACTTTATGTTCAGGTTCACTGGAGTTCCCCCATATGCCCTGCACAATAAAACAATACATAATGACATAACATACTACATAATCTGTCTTCATTCATGTCATGTTGTTCCAAACCCAAGACTTTTTTTATTGAAACCTGAGAGGTTTCTTTCCTCCACTGAAAGTCCAAGTAACCAAAACTTAGATCCAAAAAGGTCATAAAGGTGTTGTAAAATGAATCCATAGGAATTGAGCGGAATAATCCAAGTCTTGTGAAGAGATACAATCACTTTTTATGATTGAACAGATTTAATTTAGGCTTATGTGCCATACAGTATGTGATTCTCTCTATGAATGTGTGTTTAATAAATACCTAAAAGCCTAAAATAAATCAACGTGAACCTTACAATCTTCAGGATGCGAGAACAATCACTGAACGCTTACGTATACTGTGGCGCTCCTGTTTTGATATCTCCAATGGTGACACGGACATCATCATCGTCATCATCACTATCGCTCTCACTGTCTTCATCTTCTCCAGGTGCTTCTTCCTAAAACAGAAACAAAGTGTTTTCTATTTTATTCTATTGCTTTGTAATGACTGACCATAACGAATCAATATACAATTTACAGATAACTCAATCTAAAATTTGCCAATTATTAATTAATTACACAGGGGGGAAAGCATAGGAAAGTATAAAGAAAATAACAACCCAAATAAAGGCCCTTTCACACCAAGGAAGATAACTATAATGACAATAAAGATATACACCAGAGTCCACACCACAGCTAATAATAAACAAAACAATATTGTGTACTGGTGTGGAGCTGTAGATGCTAATATAGCTGTCGTTGTCTTTATAGTTATTGTTCTTGGTGTTGGCCTTAAATCATTAAAACCTCAACAAATACACATCTGCAGCTTTCCCCACACATAACTGACACACACTGCAGTGTAATATTGATACAGGTACAAGTGTAATATTGACATTTTCTTTTAATACTTAAATCTATTTAAGCTCAACAGTGATCAGCGATAAGCTGACCTTAAAGGGATAGTTCACCCAAAAATGAAAATTCATTTAAATCATTTACTCACCCTCAAGTTGTTCCAAACCTGTTGAACACAAAAGAAGATATTTTGAAGAATGAGAGTAACCAGAAAGTTGATGGTAGCCAATGACTTTTTTTTCCCCCTACTATGGAAGTCAATGGCTACAGTCGACTGTTTGGATACCCATATTCTTCAAAATATATTATTTTGTATTTAACAGAAGAAAAACTCAATGATAACAGAATTTTCATTTTTTGGTGAACTATCCCTTTAAATCAACTCCATCAAAACTGAATGAGGTTGCTTACAGTATTCTTGTTTGTTACCTGACTGGCCACACCATTTCCAGTAGTGGTGATGGTAGTGGTGGTAGTGGTGGTGGTCGCGGTAACCTCCTCAGTAACAGGAGGAGCAGAGGTCACACTGCAAACACAGACAGATCAGCGCGAGAATGAAGAAAACAAATGCAGGTGAACCCCTTATTTAACTTGAAGAGTACGGATGGTTATCGAGAACCGGTTCCAAATTTCCAAGAACTAGTGATTCGGATTTTGATTCTGCATATCAGTTCCTGTATGCACATTTTAATGTAATTTTAAACCATTTAAGCGCAAAGAAGACTCACTGTTTTCGGTGCTGTGCACACATCCAAAGTGTGCGCACAGGAAGCCTCTCATACTGTATACTCTATACAGCCTCTCATACTGTATACTCTATACAGCCTCTCATACTGTATAGTGCGCGATGCTGAACTGAGTTCTCTTCAGTGTATTTTTGCACTTGAATGGAAAAGAAAACGCATAACAGCATATTGATCTGTGCAGCTCTTAAAGTGGCAGTAGCCTAACATTCCTGCTGCCGTCTCTATAATAACATTAATCAAACAACAAAAGACAAAGAGAAAATTCACTCGCTGTTCTTGTCCGAATAACTTTTGTAACTATAGTTGTAATGTATATTTTATTTATAAAGTGCAGTGTTATTTTACATTTCATTACGGTTTCTGTACCTGAATACCCAAGTCTTAAAACATTGTTTATTTCGATCATATCTTTGTTCAGATGTATTTATTTGTGCGATTGCTAATTTCTTTATTTTATTTTATTTTTTTAATTACTGAGTGTTTACTTGTCTTTAATAATGTTTAAGATTTATATTAGTTAGGCTAGTTGTTTTTGCTATGTTATTTTTAAACTGCTCCTGGGGATCCACTGTCCTGCAAAGTTTATTTCCTACCTAATATTATTAATATTAATTTTTCACAGTATAAATTGGGTCTTTATACAAGAAACAATAAAAGTTTAGGATTTGGGTCCCTCGCACAAGGATCATCATATTTGGGGGTCTGTGAAATCTAAAAAAAAATTAACAATAAGCACTAACAATAAGCATGTCATATCTCACCTGATGGCTGCTGTCAGTTTGGCCTCTTCTTCTTCAGTTTCTTTACTTTCACCTTCATCTGTAAGAAAGACATTATGCATGAGTGACAAACTGATTATGGGCTCAGTACCCAATTTCTAGCGATAAGAAATTAGTTAAGCTGCTCCCAATATAAATATTTCATATTTACCTTACAGAATTATGAACATATTTTAAAGGTATTGTTTAACAGATTTTTAAATTCATACTACAACAGAATACATTCAAGACTTTATTAAATTCTCTCTCAATCCCCTCAAATGAGAAGTAGCGTATTTCCTAAAGTGGCGAATAAATAGAACAAAATAGAATCAAGAATGTCTTAACAGATTCAAAAGGTATTGTTGAACAGATTCTCAAATTCATTCTACAACAGAATCTATTCTGTATTTTATTAAATTCTTTCTTAATCCTCTAATATCATATTTCTTAAAGTAGCCAGTAAATAGAACAAAACAGAATCAAGAATGCTTAACAGATTCTACCATATTTTCAAAGCACTAAAGACTGCAACACCGTATAGAATCTATAGATTCAAGTAGAATTCTCAAAGAGAATCTAATAAGATAATAGATACATTCTATATACATATTAATATTTATTAAGCAGCGAAGAATATGATCTCAATGTGAGATCTTGAACAGATTCGAAATGCAAAATCTTGAACACAATCTACCTAAACTCCCTCCGGAAAGATTTGTCTCAAAACATTGAATCGAATAAATTCATAAACAGATTCCATTTCAATTCCCTCGTAAAGAAAAATATTTTTTTAATTTAAAGCACGGACGTAAACTTAAATGATTTAGTGAAGTGACAGGTATAACACTGCAGTATTAAGGCCCCACATTAATCAACATGCCATTATGTGCTGCACATTAATAAGCACACTTCTCAAGAGCCGTAGTGTTCAATAGCAAAGTACAGTAGTTCAGAGTAGATTTGGCGCTCACTGACCCCCGTATAGCCATTCCTCCTCCTCGTCTCCTGCACTCGCATCAGTGGTGGTGGTTTTATCCGCCTCCTCTGCAGACATCTTCTTCTCTGGCCTCTACAATGCGCTCCAGAAGCCGAAGTCAAGGTCAGATTAAAACCCACCAATCCCGAACGCGCCCACAAATATGTCGGTGGGAAAAACACAAACGCACATACGAATATAGAAAACAAACGTATTGAATGATGTTTACGGAGCAATCCACACTTCCTACAGCCTCTGTAGGATGTTCTTGCAGACTTGAGGACATCAGTTCCGGTTCATGACTGTACAAATTAAAAGTCTCTCAGTACACTACCAGCAAAGAACTTATACTATACTCTTTGCTACCAGTGAAACGTTTGGACAGGATTGACAGAAGTTATGTTTCTCACGATCACGTTTTTGCTTACGCTTAAATGCTTAGAATTAGTTTGTTTCCAGCACAAATGTGTATTCCCTCAATGGGCTACTATTTTAAAACCGAATGCTCAGAGTTTCCGAGCTGGAATCTAGACAAAGGGTGACTGATTTGAATTGATACTACTACTACTACTACTAATAATAATAATAATAATTATAATAACGACAACAATAACAATAATGAATAAATAAATAAGTAGCCTAAGCAAGTAGGCCATGAATTGTTGATATCAAATTAGGGTTGGTCTGGGACTTTGTTCAAATTAAAGTAACTAAGCTCTTGAATAAAAGATACATATGCATCTCATAGCCTAAACAGCCACTAGATGTCTCCAAGCAATAGCCTATTTATCTTCTACATTCACTTCCCGAAGTATAATATAATAATTAGTGTGATTCTTTAACCTGACATAATATCATGTTAATCCTGACAGACTTCTAAAACAAGCAAATCATTTTGATGTCCTGTAAGTGGAATATTAAGCATTTGCATGATATTCCTGAATTTTACTCATCTTGCAACATTGAGACTTTTTGATGTCAAACAGGACAACGTCATCAGTGTTGCAGGAATCATTTTGAGTGCATATACAGTCAAACCAAAATTTATTCAGACACCTTGAACATTTCATTCATTAATACATTTTATTCACTAAAAATGGTAATAAAATATGACAAGATCTCAGAGTTAAACTGTAAAAAGTAATCTTAATTATGTCAGATAACACTTAAGCAAAACATGGTCAGGTCAAAGTGTCTGAATAATTTCTGGTGCCAAATTTTATACATTTTACTGGTAGTCCACTGTATGAAGAATTTTTGGGTAAACTTTATTTAGCTATCCTCACTTACATAAATGAACTATAGTGTCCTGCACCCACTAGTAAAAAATATATACAAAATATCAAAATGAATGTATATGTATAAAACCCGTCGGATGGAACGTTTTCAGTAAAGTCAAAAAATAGGTCGAATGTAATTTTTTTGTCAAAATTGGGTTTTCATTATTTCATATTATTCTATAACATCTTGTCTATCATCTCTGAAAATATCTTGGCAGAATTCGCCTGTTAAGTGCAGAAAAATAGCGATTTATAGTGGCAAGGCTGTCTTTCTCTAACGTTACTGTTTAAGAACACACCCAGCGGAGGTTTAAAAAAAAAAAAAAACAGCCATAGCTTTCCCTGTCTTAACACTACAAAGACAGTTCACCTATCAAAATAAACCACATAACATGTAGAATGAAGGTGTATTAATGCAAATTTCCCGCCAGTCCTGTATAAACTACGGCACGCAAAGATTTTTTTTTCCAATACAAAGTTATCGTGAGAAGGTGGAGCACAAGAGAACAACGGAGCTATAATGAACACATGTTCTAATTATGTGTTTATTAGAGGTTGAATTCAAATCAAATACTGCTAAACTGCCCTGAATAGGATGTCTACTTCATAAAATGTATGAAAATATGGAAATATATGGTTCAGATCACGCAAATGAATGGAGGCGCCCTTAAATAGTCAGATATGGAGCTTGGGTGTCATCTAGTGAAAACGTTTGGTACTGCACCCAAACAAAATCTTATTGAAAGCTCATTTTTGAAGTATTTCAACCTAAAATCTAGAATGTTGGCATTTTTGGCTTTGATTTTCTTGCAATTTAAGAGTAAAACATGTTTTGTAGTATATTATTATAAAATATAAACAATTATATTTTACATACTTCTATAATTATAAACTTCTATATATTTTTTTAATTTCACTTTCCTACTTTATTTTACTTTTACAATAATCTGACTAGTGTCTTCTTTTAAACAAGACCCACCTTAGGTCTATATTCCAAAGCATTTTTGAATTACAACCTTTTATGTTTGGATGTGCGAAAAAAGGGGGTGACAGTTATTTAAACCTGTTTTTCTCAGAATTCCGTTCCTGAAAATCAGAGCGATCAGCCGACTTCATATATATATATATATATATATATATATATATATATATATATATATATACCTTAAAAGAGTCAAATATGTGTTGCATAACTGTTCAGCATGGAGTTATGTTGTTTATGGCCAGTTAAAAACTTGTTAAATAATTAAATCTGATACTGATAGCACATACAAGGTTGCATAATGCCCTACCATTAACAGGTTCTCAGATCAATACATTTTTCAGCAATACATTTTATTTCAACAAATTCTTTATACCATTAGGTCATGTGTTTGTGTGTTTTTCAATAAACAATAATGAAATACTCAAAATTCTCACACTCACTCACACTCACACACACACACACACACACACACACACACATTTTAAGTGGCAAATTAGAAAATATTTAACTAGTTGTTCCACTCTCTCTTCCCTTGAAATGAGCCTTTCAGTACAAATATAAAAACAGAAATCAAACTAGAAAATGTTACATTGATGTACATTGAAAAAAAAGAGTGCTGCAAAACAAAATAATTTATTTATTCATCTTCAGTATTAATTGACTATATGACTGATCACTATCACTCCTACTTCAGTTCCATTTTAAAGTTTTTGAAATACTTTTGTTAATTAAGCACACTTCATTGATTCCTGTGTTGTTTGTGTGTTCCTCCCTCAGTGACTGATCTCCTAACACCATGTGTGCACATTAACCTCACTGACCAGTTACAGGAAACTCAGTGTGCAGGCTAGCATTACTGTGAGTGTTTGATGACCAAGCACACAGAGAGAAAGATACTCTTTCTTCTTCATTAAGTAAGCATAGGCAATGGCCCCAAAAAGTATTTGGAAACTTAAGACACACTTGCTTAAAAAATCAAGTGGCATCTGCAAACAAATGGTGCCTGTGCTCCACTTTTCTGAGCCATTTTTGCAATTACTTAAACCAGTTTGTCTCAGAGTGATTTATAATGATACATCCTCAAGTTCACACAGGTCTCCTATCAGAGTAACCACAGGTGTAGCTTATCACTAACTATTAACTATGTACATGATCCACTAACCAGAAACTGTTAAAATACTTTTAATTTTGTTTAATATATATGTTGTTTTATTATATAAAACATATCAAAATTCTTTGTGCAAAATATTTAACTTCACAAATTGTAGTTGTTCTATCTTTCTTTAAATAAACTAACTAGTTGGTTAGATTTTTTTGTTATCGATTGCAATGACATTTATACATTTTAAGTGTGACTTAAAGGGGACCTATTATGTTTTTGGGGTCTATAAGAATAGGTTTTCATGCTTAAATTTTCAAAAAAAACAACAACATTATTTTCACTTATTTTCCATTATTGCAGCACCTCAATTGTCAGTAATGCTTAAATATGCACAGTGTGCTCTGATTGTTCGGCTGGATCAGTGTGTTTTGATTGGTCAACCCCTTACCATAATCGCGAGTTTCAACACACTACTGACGTGTCCTCCTCGCCCCTTTTTATGCATATTCCTTGGGCGGGAATTATTTGTGACATGTACGTTCCCGGAAGACAACTCACGACTACAATGGGGCGTTTCTACTACATGAGGTGTTTCAGGGGCTCTGTTTACACCTGGTATTAAAATGCGTTTTGGTCAATCGGATCACAAGTGGACGAGGAAAACAAATACCTGTTTACACCTGGTGTTTTAATCTATCTCTTTTGGCCACTTTCAGCCACTTCTGTCCTGATTTCTACAAGGGAGGGTCTATGGGTAAGTAAACGTATGGGTTTTTTCAGATCTTACGATCTAATGTACAAAATAAGCTCACACAATTTACATATGAACGCACCCAGAGACGACGGAAAACAAACGGAGAGCAACAGCTTTTGTTTCTCTTCTGAGAAGAGAAACAAAAGACCACACCGAACGCTGTGAGTGTTAGTTAGAAATCAGGAATGGTGAGAGAACATTGTGCTTGGTATGTTTTTTGCCTTAAAACTAAACTTGGTTCTTCAGCTGACACAGTTTAAATCCCGTCTGGCTAGCATGCTTTCCATAATGTTTACGCATTAGGTCAGGCGGAGAGTAGGCGGTCTTTAGTGGCTGTTCAAACACATTCAAGCACATAAGCGTCTACACTTCGAAAACAATCCAGTCAAACTACCTATTGAAGTGGTCGAAAGTGAACAAGCTCAAACCGTTTTACACCCCGTTTACACCTGTATTTAACGTTGTCCACTTGTCATCCGATTGACCAAAAGTCATCTTAATAGGTAGTTCGGAAACAGTGCTTGCTGATATCGAGAATAACTCCCATTGTGGACTTTATAAACACTTTTCAAGCTCAAGCAGCTACATTACACACTAAAGAAAGTTGAACATGAAAAAAAGCATAATAGGACCCCTTTAATTATTCAAATATTTTGTGACCTTTAAGGATTTTAATTGTTACATTGTTACGCCCCAGCCACTGAAAGAAATTAAGCCTGAGTCTGATCTGATCTCAGTTTAGATAAAAAGAAGCATGAGCTTGTTCTTAGCAGCTCCATCATGGCTTTTTTTTTTTAACAGTTTCAATAGACAAACATCCCTGTGGATTCCAAAATTAAAGCAAGCCTCAGGGGCTGGATGTGCTTCAAGAATGAAGACATCAAGGACGGACATAAGATGTATTTTTAGCTGTAAGGGCCATCAATTTTAAACACCCTTCCATTCAGCAACAAATCTAAGCAGTGATTTACCCGCGTTTGCATGTAAACATAACAGTCATGTTGTTGTAGTTTAACACTTGTCATTTTAAAATCAACACTTTTTATTTTTCAGTTTGTTTAAGGTTATTAAGGGATTAGGCATTGCTTTCCTATGGTTTATTCATTGCTGTGAGCCAACTGAAACCTCTCATTGTGAATTAATTACATACGTAACATGCCTGCTGTGAATGCACTCTAGCCCAATGTGTCCTTAAAAGACTCCCAAGGCTCAGGAAATGCTGCTTTGTGCAACCTTCACAGGGAAACCCGTATTAAATGACTTTTGGTGCTTACAATTTGGTGCTTGCAGTGAATCATTTAATTGAACATAAATCAAGAAGAATTATGAGTAGTATGTTTCATAGAAAGAACAAGATGTCCAACCTAATTCCAAAGTCAAGACGATCAACCTAATTAATAGAATATACCTGATTATTATGCAGTTATGAGCTTATAAAATACCATTTTCTTCAACTACCAGATCCTGCAAGCATCAACATGCTCAATGCACTTTAGCATGCCAAACAGAATCTATAGTCTAAAAGCTCTTGCACACTGAAATGTAACATTCCTTGAGTGGAGATTGCAGCCAACTAATTATTTATGAGAGGAAGTAACGATGTGCACTCGTGCCTAATGGAAAACGATACTTGGGACTCGTCAAGCTCTTTGGCATCCGGTCTATTAAAACCTCAGACCTGTTTCTGTGGCCACAGAACCTGACCTTTGTGGTCATCTTCAAATATGTGCAAATCAGTAAACAAAAAAGTAGACTATGGGAAGACACAGGAAGTTGTCACAAGAATTATATCTAAGAAGAGTTTGATGTATAGATGCAAATGGTTTCAGACACCTAGTTCAAAACTGTCATAATTTAGGATATTTATATGTATTCCATCTTCCAAATTATAGCTGTTGGGTAACACAATAGAATCACACTGGGATTATGCTAAGTGTAAATTGAAGGGAGATTTTAAATGAAAACTTAATCTGCATATATATATATATATATTTATATATATATATATTTTTTTTAGAAATGTAAGCTTGGGGACATTTACTTTCAAGAGGCAATTCTGGTGTAAGTTCACTAACATAAGGTACAAACCACTCTTTTTATTTTCTTGAAGGGATAGTTCACCCAAAAATGAAAATTCTGTCATCATACTCATCATGTCATTATTATTCACAATACAAAAGAAGATATTATAAATAATTTTGGTAACCAAACAGTTTTGGTCACCATTGATTTCCATTGTGTAGACATTTATCAAAATATTTTCTTTTATGATACACAGAAAATTGTTTGTAACAACATGAGGGTGAATAAGTGATGACAGAATTTTCGTTTTTGGGTGAACTATCCCTTTAAGCTCTTCATTTAATGTTGCTGTTGTTTAATTAATTATGTAAATGAATTAATTATGTTTAAAAGTAGATCGGGGCAAGTCGTCCCATGTGTAAATTGTAAGCCTAATTTCATACAAACAATTTATTTAAATGTCTGTTAGCCAAAAATAATTGTTTGATAATTCTGTGTTTACATGCATGTTAGATTAACTGTTTAAAAATTAACAAAAAATAAATAAAATAAAAATACAGAAGTCCTTTTCGTTTAAATATATGTCGAAAATGGCATTTTTACTTTAAGGTCGAAAATAGCATTTCCTTCAAATCATTCAATAAACAGCAGGTTTCCAGTGCGACATCATGCCCTGTTAGAAACAACATGTGTTGATGAAACTGTATCTTGTTTTCCTGAACATTTTTAAAGTTTTTGTAGCCATAACATTAAGGTATTAGCCTATACAGAAATGGACTTTCAAAAATGCAACCTGAGAAATATTAAGTGTGAAAACTTGCCCCGGTCTCCCCTACTAAAAGTTATTTATTTTGACATGCATCTTCTGAGTTAATATGCTTAACCTCGCTCTCATCTCCAAGCATATGCAGCTCCACCAATGGACGTTGCATTTCGTTGTCCACCCTGTGCAAACTGACATAACCGACCTCCATAGTGTTAACAGAGCTGCCCTGGTTATAAGTGGACACTGGATCCTTGCACTGAATACCAAGAGGTGTTTTGGTGCACAGGCCATGGCAGCACAGAAGTCGAGCAAAAGCATCTCTAAAATCAGAGTTGAAAGCATAAATGATCGGGTTGAGCGATGAGTTGCACCAGCCGAACCACACGAACACGTCAAAAGTTGCTTCACTGACACAATTTGGCTTGTGGCAGAAAGGAACCGCACAGTTCAGGACGAAGAACGGGAACCAGCAGCACACAAACACCCCCATAATCACGGACAGAGTTTTAAAGAGTTTGGTTTCTCTTATCGCACGGTGTTGGAGAGGACAGGTGCGCGCACCTGCCCTGCAGCCCTGCGCGCGCTCTGCTGCGCGCTCCAGAGAAGAGATGCTCTTGATTTGAACCTGAGCAATGCGGTAGATGCGCGTGTAGGTGACCAACATCACTGCTACTGGAATGTAAAAACTTATTAGGGAAGATGATATGGCATAAGTTCTACTCAGACTCGAATCACACATTTCCTTCGTGGTCCAGTTGCTTGTGTTGACCGTGCCCAGGTCTGCCCGGTGCCAGTTCAGCTGCACGGGCACGAATGATATGGCCACCGATACGATCCACGTTACGCTGACCATAACAAGGGCGACTCTACGGTTCATCTTCCTCTCGTACTGAAACGGGTTTGAAATAGCCCAGTATCGATCCAAGCTGATAACGCACAGGTTGAGGATGGAGGCTGTGGAGCACATAATGTCAAAAGCCACCCAGCACTCGCAGAAAGAGCCAAACGCCCAGTGTCCCGTCACCTCCGTGGCCGCTTTCCACGGCATCACGAGAACAGCCACCAGCAGGTCAGACATTGCCAGAGACACGATAAAAACGTTGGTAACTTTTCCTCTCAGGTGACGGAAGCGCAAAACCGCAGCGCAAACCGTGAAATTCCCGAAAAGCGTCCACAATACGAGGAGAGAAAGAGCAAAACCCAGGAAAATGCGACCCGCTGGCTCTCCATGAGCGCTCCATGAAGGTATCAGGGATGAGGTAAAGTTGTACATGTCTTTAACTGTCACAAAAAAAACAAAAACATACCAAAAAATGTTCCGTGTGGTGGACAACGCATGTTTCCCCGCAAAACAGTCCCATCTACTCGAGCGTTTTGACCTGATCTTATAGTTGACCTCATTGTTTCTTAAGACCCTCGCGGAAATGTTCACATGACTGAACGACAATCTGAAGTGTCTCGTGTCAGGTTCCTTTCTATAGTGCAAGTCACATTGATACCGGCGTAGAACGCCCTCTTTTGCCCATTTTACTTAATAGACACACAGTGGCCCCAAAACATATTTGGACACTTAATCCATGTCATTGCATTACAAAAAGAATTTACTTCATTTTAAATACACTTTTTAAAGAAAATCACGAAAATTTTGTTTTAAATGTAAAACATATAGACAATATAAGACATGTTTTGGCTATTAAAAGTTAGTGAAAGTTAGTGGAACATGTATTGTTTGTTTTTGCAGTATTTTATCTTTTTAACTGAAGGTCCCCCATATAAGATAATATATTTCCGCCAATATTTCTGATATATATATATATATATATATATGTTATTTTTAGCATTTTGATTGAGTTAGACCATTTTATTCATAATATTATTAATATTAATTTTAAAGCGTTTATACAGTATAATATATAGTATAAATAATTTTCATTCAAATAATTTAAAGTCAGCCTCTGGAAGCTTGCTGATGCCCCCTAGTGGGTTTCGCCCCTCTGGTTGAGAACCACTAATGTAGAGCAGTACTTCAGTTTATATTTAATTTAAGATGAAATTTTGAAAGTATTCTGTTCTGTATGACTTATTGAACCTGTTGTGTTTGTTGATAAGCAGGTGTTTCATGAATGGATCATTTTCCATGACGTTCATCTAAACAAGTTTTGCCTTTGCTAGTGGTGGAGCTGCATCTGGACGTTTTATAGGCTAGTTGAATGGTCTTTCTTTCTTTCTTTCTTTCTTTCTTTCTTTCTTTGTCCTTCTACTCCCTCACGTTTCAGGTAGATGCTCTTGCTCCACCTTAGCAGCTGAAGTATGATGTTTATGATTCATTGATTCATTAATATGGATTATTTTCATAAATTTGAGCTAAGGGGCAAATGTTGTCATATTTTAAATAATAAAGTTATCTCATGTTGTAATTTGATACAATTTATTAATTGCAAATGTTGGTCAAAACAAAATAGTTTGATGTATATGTTACCTTGTAGAATTTTCATTTTTATATTTTTGTTTTGTAAGTTGCTGTGAGTTTCATAATTGGTTAACCCTTGTGGACAAATATGGACATTTTTGTCTTTTTTAGGTTTTTTTGTTGTCGTTGTTGTTGTTGTCATTTTGTCTAAATGTTAATGCCAACTACATACATTTTGGCACAGGTGTGTATTTTTTACAGGAATTTTACTATTTCACCCCCATTTCCTTTAATAAATCTATTTTACACTAGGTACAGAAGGGCAAAAATGTCCCCATTGAAACCCATTAAAACTGTAATTTTTAATTCCAGGGCCATTTAACTACAAAATGATGCAGTCTTTGTTAATAGGCTTTTATTCTGTCAGCAGCCATATCACCCTATAGCCCAAGACTGGTTGTCCACTGAAGCTAAGCAGGGCAGAGCCTGGTTAGTACCTGGATGGGAGAACTCCTGGGAAATCTAGGTTGCTGCTGGAAAAGGTGTTAGTGAGGTCAGCAGGGGGTGCTCACCCTGTGGTCTGTGTGGGTCCTAACACCCCAGTATAGTGATGGGGACACTATACTATCAGAAAGCACAGTCCTTTGGATGAGATGTTAAACTGAGGTCCTGACTCTCTGTGGTCGTTAAAAATCCCAGGATGTCCTTTGAAAAGAGTAGGGGTGTAACCCCGACATCCTGGCCACATTTGCCCATTGGATCTATCCATCATGGCCTCCTAATCATCCCCATACACTGAATGGCTTCATCACCCTGTCTCCTCTCCATCAATAAGCTGGTGTGTGGTGGGTGTTCTGGCGCAATATGGCTGCCGTCGCATCATCCAGGTGGATGCTGCACATTGGTGGTGGTTAAGGAGATTCCCCCTTCCATATGTAAAGCGCTTTGAGTACCCAGAAAAGCTCTATATAAATGTAAGGAATTATTATTATTATTCTGTTAAGCTTTTATTTATTTATTTATTTATTTTTACAATTTTTTACCAAATGGTGCTATTTTCTCAAGTCTGGCCTATAAAGCAAATACTCACTTTATTCCTGTTTTCTTCTGCAGATTATAAATCTAATTGGATAAATTAAACAGCTACGATTGTGTTGGTATGTGTGTAATAAAAAAATTGTGTGTGCCTAACTGAGAGCGAAAAACTCTACTGTCCTGCAAATCACAAATCCAACCACTGTGTGCACCAGTGGAGTTTTGCTGGCATCTAATGGGGAAAAATTTGGTACTGCGCCCAAACAAAACTTACTGAAAGCTCATTTGGAACACAACTTTAGATTCATAGCTTTGATTTTCTAGCAGTTTTAGAGTTCAACATGTTTCATAAAATATATATTTTATATAAAATAATGTTCATAAATAATTTTCATAAAATTCTGTAACTTTTTTTTACATCAACAATAATCTGCCAAGGGTCTTCTTTAAAAGTCCCAAGCTTCAAATTTGTATGCTTTCAGGTTTTATTTTTATCCTCTATGGACCTACGTAACTTTTTTTTTTAAATTGACGCACAAGAGTTAATAATTAAAATGTAGCTACATACAAAATTAAATTGAGGCTTTTTGTCACAAAAAGGTGGGTTAAATGAACTTTATATGTTTTTTTTTTTCCTGGACAATATTGGTAGGAAAAAAAAAAAAAGTTCAATTTTTTTTTTTTTTTTTTTTGGCAAAACTTAGGTATGTGTCTACAAAAATATCAAAAATACAGATACCATGACAAGCCAGGAAAATACAACTACAAAATTTCTTTGTTCATGTCTGTCAAAATTGGGTTATTCAGAAGAAACAAATCTCGCACAAGTAAAACACACAGCAGCAGCTTCAACAACATCTATTTAGACTTTATTTCACCATATCAAAGTGATATCATTAGCAACAGTCAGTAAGTGCATTAGTGGATATCAGCCTACAGAAACTAAAATGGCATTGGTCATAAACACTATAAATACCATAGGCAATACGAAATCACAACAGGGTATGAAAGCAATACAGCAGACTTGGAATTGGCCTTGTATTGGTCCAAAACAAGAGGAATCACCAATTATCTAGAGGAAGTTTAGCGTTAAGACTTTTAGTGTACACAGTGACTAGGCTAGTGCCGTTTGGATGTGGAGCAATACTGTAGAAATCTCACAATAAAAGAAAAAACAGGCATATACGATAAAAGCCTTTACAGCTCTTTCTGAATGCATGTGTGACTTGCTCTTCCTGCATATATAATTGATTTTGCATTTGTGATACTGAGGTAATGTGAATACCTCCTCTAGTCAACATCTAACCTTGCAATAAGCATAATCTACACAGCTAAGAGCTGCATGCAGCCTTTTTACTTAAGTGAAAATAAATAGTGATATAACAAACCTTTCTTGTAAAACGATTCAAATTTGATAAGATGAAAAATAAAATTATCCTTCAAAGTATAAAGAGAGTAAGAATTAAAGATTAGATGTGAATATTACCTACATCTAAAAGTGAAATCATGCAATCCATCACCATTCTTTACCACAAAAGACTGATAACACAGAATTCAAAACATTTCAGTGCACAGAGAACATTAAAGTTAAGTGCTTGTAAGGGCAGATCTTCGCTCAGCTTTAGAATGTACTTATTAGCAGTACATCTGTGCCTAAACTGATCTCAGAACTGCATTCCATAGCACTTTTACCTCAAAATTACTAATAAGTTATCTTTAGTTCAGTAAGTTGTCCAGTAGGAAGAGCACCATTTTGTGGGATGACCAGCGACAGGCTTCACAGGGTTTTACAGCAGGACATTTTCAACAGTGTCACAAACACTGGGGTCACATTAGCAGAATGAGGGGATCAATTTAAAAATATGAGTAGTTATATTAATATTGTTTAAATGCTACTTTTTAAAAAAGTTGTTATGGATATAGAGTATTTTATAGTGATTGTCTAGCTATCTATAGGTATTTTTCTAGGTCTTTTAGCAGTGAGTCTAATGTGCACAATGTACACAGTAATATTCACTGTGGATGAGAGGTACTGCACAGGTAAAGGTGATATTTTGACATGCATGCAATGCACAAAAATCTGTTTATAGCATGGCCCTGTGAGAGGAGAATACTGATGATTTGTCACACACGCACGCACGCACACAAATATACACATACTCTCTTTCAAAGTCACTTGGGAGCTGCAGAAGGCTCAACCAAGGCTGGTGATGTTGGAACGACCACCAGGGGGAGCTACAATGCGGTGGCCAGAGCGCCGAGGAATGTTGTCATCGGTTTGAGCCCCTAAAAATGTAGAAATTTTAAAGAAAAGATATACTTACTGTAATATGATATATAAATTAATATATTTCTCAATATGAATATTCTTTTCTACATTAGAAAGGGTCATTTCTTCTATAATCTGACCTCATCTTACCTGATAGGCTGAAGTTAGATTGATGCAAGTTTCTGATTGGTGGAGGCTGGTGTGTAGTTGGCGAGGTCTTGGCAGAGGGTGCTGGGGTTATGTATTTGGGTGTTGCTGGGACATCATATACTGGACCATCATACATCCCACGAGAAACTCCCTGCTTGGTCATCATCTGCCAAACATCAGTTAAAGGATTACTTCACTTCAGAATTCATTTCCTGATAATTTACTCACCCCCATGTCATACAAGATGTTTATGACTTTTTCTTTCTTCAGTCAAAAAGAAATTAAGGTTTTGGAGGAAAACATTCCAGGATTTTTCTCCATATAGTGGAATTCAACAAGGTACAATGGGTTTAAGTTCCAAATTGCAGTTTCAGCTTCAAAGCAGTCTGCATGATCCCAGACGAGGAGTAAGGGTCTTATCTAGCGAAACGATCGGTCATTTTAAAAATTCTATACTTTTTAACCACAAATGCTCATCTTGCACTAGCTCTGTGATGCACCACGCATTACGTAATCACGTTAGAAAGGTCACGCGTCACGTAGGCGGAAGTACCGCGGTAGGGCGAAAAACTCATTTTTTTTTTTGTAAAGGATGTTTGACTTAGTCTTTTAGTCGCTTTGTAAACACTTGCTCGGTACTTCCACCTACATCATGCTTGACCTTTCCAATGTGATTACGTAATGCACGGCGCATCGCAAAGCTAGTGCAAGATGAGCATTTGTGGTTAAAAAGTATATAATTTTTTATATATATAAAATGACAGATCGTTTAGCTAGATAAGACCTTTATTCCTCAGCTGGGATCATGTAGACCGCTTTGAAGCTGCACTGAAACTGCAATTTGGACCTTAAACCCATTGTACCGTTAAATTCCACTATATGGAGAAAAATCCTGGAATGTTATCCTCAAAAACCTTAATTTATTTTCGACTGAAGAAAGAAAAAGTCATAAACATCTTGTATGACATGGGGGTGAGTAAATTATCAGGAAATTTTAATTCTGAAGTGAACTAATCCTTTAAAAGACAGGTTTGGTATAGATAAACACTGTGAGGCATGAACCTAAAATTTGCTAATACACTATTTTTTTCACTATTTTTGTCCCTACATTTTTTTGCATTATACCACAACTAATACATATACTTGATTACTATGTTATCATTTAGCAAATGTATGCAAAGGAACTATTGAAACTTTATGCTACACTATTATTATTAGCTTGGGGTCAGTAAGTTATTATATATATATATATATATATATATATATATATATATACATATATATATATATATATATATATTAGGGCTGTCAATAGATTCTTTTTTTTAATAGCGATTAATCGCGCACCCTTAATTCACGATTAATTGCACACTTGTCGTGAAATTAAGCATACACCATTTATCTTGTTTAATACGTCCATTTTGCCATCATTGCCTATATCCAGCAAAGTAAACCATCAGATTGAAGTGTGATTTTCACAAAACTTTTTCATTTTTTTCAAGGTAAATTTAGATATCTTTCCAAAAAAGGACACCAAATAACCAAATTATATAATTTAATATAATTCATACATTTATGTACACCAAAGCACCCATAAAAAAACAATTTAAAAAATCAACAATGCTTTACAGGTTTTTCAACTATCTAACGAAGTAATCAAATATAAAATAACTGCATATAAACGTCTTTGAATAATTAGCCTAAATAAAGATGAAACATTAAGTTACAAAAGCTATTCAGTCAAGAGTGATTTCTTCGTCTTTTGATTAACATTAAACACAGAAAATCGGAATATTAGACTGCTGTTCCTTTAAGATACAATTCAAAGATCCAGTACACTGATACTTATTCACATGCGTTGTCTGTCTCGATTTTCTCTTAAGACATAACCTACTATGTTTGTTAGGATACTCGCTAAGATGGGCATGTTGACATAATTTTTGTGTGAATTTAGGTGCAAGACTTGAAAGAGAGTTTGCGCGCTGTGACGCGGCTCTTCAAGTACGCGCTTCGGATGAGCGCACACATAAATCTCCTCACAGAGCGCGCGAGTTCTCTTTCGCGTCTTACGGATGAATGTTTAAATTGTCATGGTTTAAATGAGTTTAGTTTAAACAAAGATAGCAACGTGAGATGTTCAGGTCTCACCTGCGCTCGCGCGCTATCAACACCCGGGTGATGACGGCGTAAATGACTGGTCATAGAGCATTCGGCACGTCATTGAACATTAGTTTACAGTGACTGTTTTGTCCATGTTCTTTTAATCATGGTAGTTGTAACGTATTGGGAAACCAGAATGCACATCCATCGACTGAAACATACATCAGCCGAATCCGTCTGTCTGTTTTGCACGTTGTTTTCAACAAACCATATTATAAATGCGTCGTCAGCGGTGGGATGTTTTGACGTTCCGTTCAGACAGGAACAGCGCGATGCGGGAGGACACTGGAATGTCTAATAACTAATTCTCTCTGCCATCTCTGATATAATCAGCATGGACTTTAAGATCATCTAACTGCGTGACGTAAATTACGTTATGACGCAATTTCACATGCCTCCGTAATTTTTTTTTTTTTTTTTTTTGCGTTAAATATGCGTTAAATTATTTTAGCGTGTTAAGGAATTTGAATTAATCGCATGCGTTAACGCTGACAGCCCTAATATATATATATATATATATATATAAAGAAATTAATTGTTTTATTTATCAAGGACACAGTAAATAAAAAGTGACAGTAAATTATTTTTAATGTTAAAAAAGATTTATATTTCAAAGAAATGCTGTTAAAAGAGTTACTTTAAATTGTAACAATATTTCACAATATTACTGTTTTACTGTATTTTTATTTAAAAATGCAGCCTTGGTGAGCAAAAGAGACTTCTTTCAAAAACAATTAAAAAATCTTACCAAACTCAAACTTTTGAATGGATGAATAACATTACTTAGAGACAACAGACAAAGACTGAGGTAAGGTCATATTCTCACTATTTAAACTAGATGAAAAGCCTAAACTATAGTCATACCTTGTTGCGGTACTTAATGCGCTGGTAAGCAAAGTCAGGGAAAGGTTTGCGGGAGATGAAACGTCCAGTCCCCTGCTGAACCTGAAGCTTCCCTTCCTCAAACACAATCCTGCCCTGACTGACCACATGCACTGGACCGCCACGACACTCCATCCCCTCAAAAATATTATACTCAAGAGCCTAGAAAGAAAGGAACAGAGATATGCTAGAAGAAAATCCATACTATTTTTCACATATTTTCCAGTGTTTATTCAGCATGAACAAAATGATCATTAATATTTCAAGAAATGTTGAGATTTAGAAAAAATACCAAAGTTTTGCAAGTAGAATAATTCAACAGAATAAAATGCAGTATTAAATGTATAAATATCAGCAATCCAGACATTAATTCATTGTATCTTGCAGAGCTTTCCAATCCTCACCGACTGCTGTGCTTTAGCTGTGATGGTCTTGATCTTGGCGGGGTCCCAGATAACAATATCAGCATCTGAACCCACTGCTATCCGACCCTTCCGGGGGTACAGGTTGAAGATTTTGGCTGCATTAGTGCTTGTAACTGCAACAAACTGGTTTTCATCCATCTTCCCCATGGCCTGTAGGGAACCAATTTTGTGGTGACTGTCTCTATGAATTCATCCCATACATAGTTCATAGCCCATATAAACATGAACGCAGATGCACTTACCACAGATTTGTCCCAAACAAAACCCATTCTCTCCTCCACTCCATTGGTCCCCTCGGGTATAAGGGTAAAGTTGTCCTTCCCTATGGCCTTTTGAGAGGTGCTGTAAGCACAATGTCCACTGCCCACAACCTGCAGATCCCCACTGAAGAAAGAAGATTAAAAGGCACATAACTACAGGGGAAGAACACAAGCTGTCCTCTAGAGCTAGCTGTGATGTTCTTTGTGACCTTATTTTTATTTAGAGGTTGCAACTGTACAACTGTACACAACCATTCAAAAGTTTTGGGTCAGTAAGGCTGCATTTACACAGCAGGTCTTGATGACCAATTCCAATTTGTTAACTATATCCAATTTCTTTAATGACCAGCTTACATCATCTTTTAAAAGTGACCCATATCCTGCATTTACACTATACATTTGGCGAAACAACCCAAGGTAGACGTACCAACCAAGGGAAGCTTAGGCCGAAAAGGAAGTATAAACTACATGATTTGGTCAGCAAACATTGGTCTCTTAAGTGGGTTGAGCCTTCATCCTAAAATTGCACCACTGAAAAGAGTCATGGGATCTCGGTTGATGTCATTCGCCACCATCGCATCTGATGGGAATATCAGATCTGTCTGTTTAGATGGCAAATGCATGTATCTGATTCATATTCAAATTTATTTCCACATATGAATGAGGCCTGAAACCAATCTGAGAAAATTGGAATCCATGTGCTTTTTTCCTGCTTACAGGTTTGTGGGTCATATCCGATCTGTGCCATATGGGAGGAAAAAAATCGGAATTGGGTCATTTGAACCATGTAATGTAAATAAGGACTAAGATCACCAAGACTGCTTTTATTTGATCAAAAATGCAATAAAGATTAATATAGTGAAATATTATTACAATTTAAGATAAATGTTATCTTAATATATTTTAAAATGTAATTTATTCCTGTAACAGCAAGGCTGAATTTTCAGCATCATTATGGTAATCTTCAACACGCAATCATGGGAGACACTTCTGGGAGGTCATTATACCAAATCATTCTGATGACAGACTTTGGTTCAGGCATTTTAGAATGTGGTAGTATATCTTTTTAATGCCATGTCCATTTCAGAATGATACAAACAACATTTTAAATGCTGTGTAATGAAATTGGTCCGCTGGTTAGTCTAGTTATCCAATCACATCCACTGTTGATTCAAAGTCACGCAAGTTTTTTGTTGCGAGTCGAGGGATTTATTCGGTAAATGTGTTTCCATCTTAGTTTATATGCATTCCTTCTTATAGGATAAAAAATTTAATTGAGTGCATATGTTGTTTTAATTTATGTGCATCTTGGTGTTTAAATCCAGCCTTATTTTTAATGCGATATCCCAAAATGCACATAAAAATAGATGGAAGGAAACATAGCTAGTGTCATATAATCCTTCAGAAATCATTCTAATGTCCTGATTTGGTGCTCTAAAAACATTTAATATTATTATCAATGTTTAAAACAGTTGTGCTGCTTAATATTTTTTTTTTTGTGAAAATGGTGATACATTTTTCATGAAGATTATTTGATGAATAGAAAGTTCAAAAGAGCAGCATTTATTTGAAATAATTTAAATTTCTTTTAAACTAAACCTAACCATAAAACTAGGCCCAACTGTATTTGTTTAATATTTGCAATCCAACTAAAAAGATTATAAGCTAGAATATGCAATAGAATTAGGTTACTACTTGTAATTCATACATCCATTATGCAATTATGTAAGGATGTGTGTGGCTAAAAGATGCACACAATGAAATGATGAGAAAAGTATCTAGACAAAGTCAATATGCTTTGAAATCCACAAAATGCAATATCACACATCTACACAATATGACTAAAGGTTGTCTTCACAGCATACATATAATATTTAATACTTTAAAAGAGTCTTTGATCTTTTTCTAGAATTTTCTCTCATCCTTTGGACTCTTCTAATATATCAATGCTAAAAATAAATGTCCTCTCTCCAGCTGTGCTGTCTGCTGCTTTGTGGCACAGTCTGTGTGTGTGTGTGTGTGTGTGTGTGTGTATCTCTGTGCCTATGAGGGTGTGTGTGCATGTCAAAGTATGTGTGGCTGTGGATGTCAACATAATGACATCTCTCCCATAGTCTAGCAGCCTGCAAAGTCTACAAGTTGTGTGTGTGTGTGTGTGTGAGAGAGAGTGTGGTGGGGAGGGAGGAGGAGGGTGCTCTGTAACCATGGCAACAGGAGATGAAAGCCTGATCTATTTTTAGAAATGGGGCCAGGAAAAGGTGTGCCTGCGGTTTGGGTGTAGCCCAGAGCCAAAAGTAATCGGGAGAGTAGATAAAAAAATTGGTAGATGGTGCCAGGTATAGCACTTGCCCCAAGAATCCAGTTACACTTCATCTACTGCAACTAATGATGCAAATGTCACAGATGTCTAAAAATGTATAAATAACTTAATATTTCTTACCAGGCCAGTAGAGAGTTAAGGTGGTCAGGTGTCGTTTGGTCAGGGCTGAGGGGTGGAGAGGTCACATAGGCTGCTGCTTTCGCCCAGTTTTTGCTCCAATAGTGTGATCCATCTGTTGCCAAGCTGGCTGTGATTGGCTCACCAAAAACAACAGAGCCTAAAGCAAGTGCAATGAAGAAAATCCAAACATTTTAGGTCTGACATATTAAAATTAGTTTAAAATAGCCAGCTGTGCTAGACATCAGAATAAATAACTTTCTAAAAAAAATATGCACTACCATTCAAAAGTTTGGGGTCAGTACATGTTTTTTGAATGAAAGTAATATTTTTATTCAGCAAGGATGCATTATATTTCAAATATTGTATATACATTCTGTTCTTTCTATTCATCAAATACTGAAAAAAAATATATATCACCGTTTCCACAAAAACATTGACCAGCACAACTGTTTTCAACATTGATGATAATAAGAAATGTTTCTTGAGCACCAAGTCAGCATATTAGAATGATTTCTGAAGGATCATGTGACTGAAGACTGGAGTAATGATACTGAAAGTTCAGCTTTGTCATTATATATATATATATATACATATAGAAAATGTGAATTATTTTTTTCTCAATATTACTGTTTTGACTGTATTTTTTTATCAAATAAATGCAACCTTGGGTGAGCAATAAGAGGCTTCTTTCAGAAATATAAACAATGAACTCAGCATGCAAAAATATTTCACAGTGTGCTGTCACCTTTCTTCCGTGCATTGGCCACAGTATCAGCTGCACTCTTACTCATCACTTTAGTGATGTAGACAGGGCAGTTCACTTGGTTGCCTAGGGTGATGGCACGGAAAACAGCCTCCGCCTCCAGCTGTGAAACAGAGAACCAATTTAATTAGGACACTTCACTCCACTGAAACTGATTGGATAAACAGTAGTCAGTTAAACTTCTAATTAGTTCATCAATTTGTTTATTGATCTCACCTCCTCTGGACGGCTCAGTGGGTGGCCCTCTGGACCAGTGATGCCCATTCCCAAGATTTTGCTTTGTTCCTTGAACACAAATGTTGTGGACATGAAAAAACAGTAAACAGCACCAAATTGTGTTTGAATACTGGATGACGGTACGCTCATTGTTAACAGGTACCTGTGCTATCAGGTCTCCATTTTCTGCGTGCACCAGCACCACTGCCCCCAGCTCCTTAAGAAAGGAGAACGCTTCATACAACTAGAGGAGAAGAAGAGAGATCCTATTCATTATTTTATTGTATTGTACTACATAATGTTCTATGGTTGGAAGCACAGATGGCAATGTTGCAGATGGCAACATAAACTAACCTGAGAGTCAGGCATTTGGAAAATCCCTTTGTAAGCCATATACACTTGGAAAGAGTTGATTCCTGCCAAAAGAAGAGAACATTAACATATATATTATGGGTGTAACAGTACATGTATCCATCCTGAACCGCCACGGTATGGACGTTACAGTTTGGTGCATTTAGTCATACAATAAACACAGTAAGTCACAGTCAATCCACATTCCAATTCAGTAGGGTTAATGCAATGCTGTTTGCTAAACGGCATTACAGGAAAAAGCGCAGAAGAAGATGAACAGACCATAGATATGTTTAAGTGTGATCTCTCAATCAGTGTTTCAACTGTGGAAAGACATCAATAAAACAGCTTGACAAAAATTTCTCACGTAGCATTACATTAACCTCAGGCAAGTCATTTAGTGTCCACAGCATGTTAGTTTCACTAAATATATGCACTATATTAGCTTATATATTCATTATATTTACATTAAATATAGTTAGTAATGTCTTAATTACTTAATATATGTTTAAATAAATTTGTCATGAAAACAAGTTATTTTAGTAACTGTGTAAATGATTATATTTCAAAAATGAATTGGAGTAGAAAAATAATTTTATAATTAAATTTAGAAGTTAATGCCAAACCTGCCTTATGTGCAGCTTTTTTTTCTTTTTTTTTTTGAGTGTTGATTATTATATCTAAAAATAAATAGCAGCTAAATTTAATAGTTTGGGCTCTGTTGTTAATTGTAACCTTTAATATTATAGTAATGTGCAAGAAAGGGCTATAGTTTACAACATTAGCTGAGATCGATTTTTTTATCCTTAAGAAAATGTTAATTATAATTATATTTATTTAAAGAGACACAATTTGTTGAATAAACCACTGTTTATTACAAAAGAAGAAAAAAGAAGCAATGTTATGTTTAGTTTTCTCCCCCTTGCTGTACCAAACCTGTATCGAACCGTGACTTCAATACTGAGGTACATACCGAACCGTCATGTTTGTGTACCGTTACACCCCTAATATATATATTTCTAAAGACATACACTTCAGAATTCTCTGATGAAAAACAAGAAAATCTTACCGACCCCAAACTTTTGAACGGTAGTGAATTAACAAACATTAGCATTTGGCAAATTTCAACAAGTGGCTCTGAATCATCAGTATAATCAAGATATGTAACTTAAAAAAAAAAACAAAAAAAAAAAACTTAGATATTGTCATATCTTTGAATACGTGTTCACCTTTTTCTTGTACCAGCTGTTCCAGCTCCTCCTTCACACCTTCATGCCAATGTGGGATATCCACATGAAGTGAATAATCACAGCAGGACTTCTTATCAGCCGCATCCTGCCACTTCTCAAAGGCGTCCAATAGACTGTCGCCGGGCTGTGGAGTCACATGGTCAACTGAAACAGAAGATGATGTTTAAAATGTTTTTGAGATTTTCTATATTCTATTATTATATCAAGGATTTGAGTGATATTTGAAAATTCTATTAAATATTTCTGAAAAATCTTTTCTATTGAAGATTATGTTAAATTGCAACTTTAGTCTTCAATTACTGTATTAAACTCTGTATGTTCCTCTAAGACTTTTTCACATGTGCACAAAGGCTCTTTTCACTCATTGTGAATCACAACAGCAAATAGCTCTAATTCATTGTTTAAAGAAAATGAGCTATTGTAACCGCAACAAACTCTTGGCTCAGACTCCTGGATGAAACCAAATCTGATTGGCTGTAACTGACATGCACGACATGCATTCCTAGGGCATGCCCTTGTAGCAAGCAATAACAGACATATTTGGGACACTGCTTTGCTCTCGCAGGGAGATGCAAGTGAGTCCTAGTCCAGCCAATTTTTACTCCTTTTTAGAGAAGCTGCTCCAGAACTGCATCCTAAATCTTCAACATACTTGATCCTCTGCCCAAATGAGAAAATCTTGAGATCAAATGTAATTTTAAGTGCATTAAAAAAAAAAAAAAAAAATCATAAATTTTTCACAGTTTAACAGTTCATCCAGACTTACTGATCATGGTGGTTCCACCTGCCAGAGCAGCTTTGGTGCCCTGATAGAAGTCATCCACAGGTGGAGTGCCCAGGTAAGGCTTATGCAGGCAGGTGTTCACATCAATACCTCCAGGGATCACCATACACCCATTAGCCTCAATCACCTTCACACCCCCCGGCACAATCAGGTTCTCCCCAACCTGTCTGAAGGAGAGATTGAGGGTTTTATAAAGAGCAGAGAGGGCCACAGAGTCCTGGGACCAAGTACATTGCATATTATATTGGTATATCATTTAAAATTATTACACAGCTCTTTGAAAAGCTTGATTCTGATTGGTCAGCCGCAGACATTCAGAGGTCAGTGACGACAATGACTGTCATAAGTGGCCATGCTTTATTATGTCCGCTCACTTGGGTATTTGATTTCTTTCATGTCTCTGGTATCACACTACGGATGTGCTTTCTCTCATTTCATTCAAACGCAGCTGGTGCAATCTTGAGCCTAACTTATCGACTGTTGATGTGTCATTTTGTTGCTAGAGTGATTGTTTTGTACACTGTAATGGATTATAAGATAATAAACAGGTACGATTTTGAACCGGTTCCTTCTTAAAACAATATTTCATGTCCCTGTCATTATTAATGTGGTGAAAAGCCACGTGAGAAGTGATACAAACTGGATTAGAATTGTTCTTCTTTGCAGAAGCTTTGCATTTAATGAGCTAATAAAATATTTCATCTCGAATCAGTATTTTGTGCCTAATTATTTACTTATGTGCCAAGCAGGATACAAGAATACCTGAACACCCTGCCAGGTTTATTTTGCAATAACAAAATAGATGTACATTATCCCTTATAGTGTTGTCACAGTACCAAAATTCCAGTAGTCGGTACCAATACCATTCATATTATACGGTTCTCGGTACCAATTTCGGTACCATAGGAAAATCTTTTGGAACTATTTTACTATTTTATTTAACTAGCCTATTTAAAAAAAAAAAAAAAAAAAAAAAAAACATATTAAATATGATGCTAATCATACATGTAATTATTTGGAGCGTGTGTATATATACCTCAATGAAATAAATTATTAAATATAAAAAAATAAAAATAAACAAATGCTCAAACATCCATTTTGTAATAGTCATGCGCTTAGCTATTCCGTCAGTGAAATGAAACACTACATCCTGTAAAACTATGAAATAAATATCAGTAAATAATGGTAACCTAAATAATAAGTTAAATATTTTTTTTTTTTTAAAAACATTCGTTTTTTTATTTCCACATAAAGATATGTCATATAGCCCACCACTTTGCGCTTTGAGAGGAATGAGGGACATGAGCAGGAAAGAGACCATCTCTTTTATAATATCTTCATGTTATCTCCTGATGTTACAAGCAACTTGTTGTAAAAGGTCTGAAGAGCGAGTTTTATCCTTCTCAGGGGCAAGACATTCAAGCTATGTTTATACAAATCAACTTGACGTGCCTTATAAAGTCTAATAACAAGTGCAAACCGTGTTAAATAGAAATTGACGTGCAAGCAAAAAGGTTTCTGTCCTACGGTGTTTTTCTACTTTACCACAGTAAAGAATGCGAATATAATAGGCCTAAAAGCGAACGAAAGGAAGAAACGTTTATAATCCCCTGCGTGAGTGAAGATTTGGGAAAAGAAAGAGAAAGAGATTCCATGTTCAGTGGAATAACTAATGGAATATTGATAAATTCTCTGATAATCGAGTGACCAGATCGCGATTCTTAAAACAGGAATACAAACCCAACAACGCTTATGGACTCACGTAGGCTACCTCTCTTATTCGGCATGAACCAAAATGTCACATTTAATTGCTAACCTATTATTTCTTCATAAACAAAGCTTTGTGCTTCACTTGTGTCATATTCACGTAAATCCTGCCACAGCCCTATACATAATAAATAGACATGACCTATTGGCCGCTTTGGACTGTTGCTGCGATACGTCAACGAGTCCGCCATATTGTGCGGGGCAAGACTCCTCATTAAACAAATGCACGTAAACGGGGAAGCTGCGGCTTTTCTGGACAAAAAGCGCAATAAAGTTTACATTTCTCAACCGATTCCAACGGTTTATGATCTGTGTGGAGTACTAAAAAGGTTTTGTCTCCAATTACTCAGAATCTCGCTAGTTTGTACTTGAAAATGATTAATTCTGTCATAAGGAATTGTGAAAACTCACGCTTCTCAAGCATAGATTTGGTTTATTTTAAGGGTAATAATTGTGGAGATGCTCCTAATGTAATATAATTTAATGTACATGAAATGTGCACATTGATTTTAATTGTGGAAATGCTTTTCGGTCTTCAACAACGCCATTTTAGCTTTTCGTGACTTTAGCTTTTCCTCTTGAATCACATCACAGGATGTCACAGGACAGTTTCAAATAAATATGAAGATAATTTGCATCTCCAAACCTTATTAATCGTTTAATTATCTATAGACCTAAGCATTTCACAGATTTAACGTCAGTACACCATAGTTAATGTACTAAAATAATTTATTTCGATTCAAACAGCTAGCAACAAGATACGAAAAGGATTGGTCTTAAAAGATTTCTTATCCTGTGGCTCGCTCTAGTGGACAGCACAGCTTCTACTAATTATTATAAGACAATCCTTAATAGATCCAGTAAAACATTTGAGATACAGCGGTAGAATTTTTTTTAGTACAATTACAGTACAATATAAATTTTATGTGGTTTTATTCTATAGAATATTATTAGCCTATATTATTATAAATAGCCTAAAAATAAAATTGAGTATAAAAACAGTAAAATATAGTTTAATGTAGTAGTAATATAATAACTATGAATAAAATAGCAGATAGTATCATAAATTGTAAAATAATATAGTCAATAAAATAAAAATAGCAAATATTTGTATCCGCTGACAGGCTTTTCCTTGAGGTTTGTGTTGTACTGGTTCCACTAACTAAACTGGGGTAAAAATATGAATGAGCCACGATTAGATCAATCAAATCACCTGCTCTTCGGAGACGAGTCAGTTTAGGTCTATCTGTAACTCTGACAGCCTGAGTTATCCTGTCAAAGTCCTCTGGCTTCATTGCACGGAAGACTCTTATTTCTTATAAATCTCAGTTTTCATAGATAACTAGCATTGTCCTTAGCTTTTAATAGTCTGATGTTATAAACAATGTTATAATGACCAAATACAACCAGAAACAACTGTTCAGACTTACACATGAAAGGTAATTCCTCGATAAGTGGTTTGGATTGTGCGACGGTTTGTAAAACCTCAAAATAGTCAGGCATCTTTTCTTCAGTCCACTTATGAGAGCTACGGCATGTTGCCCCACACAATATGGCGGCGCCTTTGACGTGCGATCCAGCGGCCAACAGGGCGTCTATGTATCCATTATGTCTATGGCCCTATCAGTGGGTACCGAATATATGGTACTACAGAAATGCTGGTATCGTCACAGTTTCAAAATTTTAGTACCGACTTGGTACCGAAGTACCGGTACTTTTGACAACACTAATCCCTTACATGAACGTTCTAAAAAAAGAGTGGCATACTTCATATGATGCAAAATGACAGGGCTGTCAAATTTAATGTTAACTTATTAAATATCTTAATATCTAGTTCAGTCATGAAACTCTAGAGGGCACAGGCTGATAGGTCCTTTACATGAAATCTGCAAGCAAGAAATTACATCGTTACTGCATGGCTCAAGCTGATTGGCCTCTGCTGATCCTGCAACCAATTAGATTGCTTGCTCAACATTTAAATAGTATGGTTCATTGTCATTGTCTGTATTTATGCAGCAACAGCAGCATGTATGTGTATCTATTATTCTGTTGACAACCAGTTTTTTAACAGAAATAAATAAATATGTGTGTCCATCTTCAACATAAACGCCAGCATGTAGTGACTGATCATAAATTGTAAAATACGTTTCTAAATACCAATTTCTAAATTCTACTTAAATTCTACTTAATTCTACTTAATTCACTAACATTCAAGTGATAGTTCACCCAAAAATGAAAAATATCCCATGATTTACTCACCCTCAAGCCATCCTAGGTGTATTTGACTATCTTCTTTCAGACGAACACAATCAAAGATATATTTAAAAATATCCTTAGTCCTCCAAGGTTAATAATGGTTGTGAATAGGGGCCCGCATTTTGAAGTCAAAAATAATGCATCCATTAATAAAAAAGTAATCCATACGACTCCAGTAGGTTAATAAATGCCTTCTGAAGCGAAGCGATGCATTTTTGTAATAAAAATATCCATATTTAAAACTTTTTCAATTCAAATAACCAGCTTCTGGCAGATGACCATATGCAGAATGCACAAGTCGTGATAAACAATCACTGCTGAACATTTTTGGTTTTAATGAGAAAAAAATAAAATAAATAACACGAGGGCGGATTAGAACCCAGCAGCTCTGGCACACTGAACAAAAATTCTAACCCTAGTCCATCAGGACAATCTAATAGTAAACGTGGATTTACATATTTAATGACTAATGTAAATACTTTTGAGAGTAACAATATATTATAGTAGATGTAAGGACGAAACTATCATATTAAACATGAGGTCTATGTCAATAAATTTTGTGCATTTATTATTGTAATGATACACACACATTCCTAATACACACACATTCCCGTCCCACCCACTTTTTAAAACAAAGTTATGCCACTGTACTCTTCTTCCGCAAATCAACTTGCGCATTCTGCGTACGGTTGTCCACCAGAAGCCAGTTATTTGAATTGATAAAGTTTTAAATATAGATATTTTTATTACAAAAACGCCTGGAGTCGTATGGATTACTTTTTTTTTATGGATGGATGCATTATTTTTTACTTCAAAACGGCCCCCCATTCACAACCATTATAAACCTTGGAGGACTAAGGATATTGTGTTCGTCTGAAAAAGAAGATAGTCATTTACATCTAGGATGGCTTGAGGGTGAGTAAATCATGGGATAGTTTTCATTTTTGGGTGAACTATCCCTTTAAGGAAACTTGACATTTTCACATTCTTGGATATACTAAGATGCTGTAAAGAGCCTTTTAAAGAACCTTTTGGCATATGACTGGTGAGGTTTAATTCACAATTCATATTCGTATTAATGATATGCAACTGCCAGTGAAAAACTGCATTGTGCTTTGGTAAAAGTGTTTATTTGCTGGTGCATGACAGTGTGCATGGTGTCTTACTTAATAAGTCCATCTTCAATGTAAATGTCAGCATATAGGGACTGATCATCATTAACCACTCTTCCACCTTTAATCAGCAGCCGCTCACTCTGAAGAAGAGAGGAAGAGAGAGAAAGAGACATAGCAAGTGAGTGAGTGATTCTGACAACAGTTTAAACCTTATTTTTACCTGCTATATTTGCAATTCAGTAAAGTGCTCTTACAACCACTGATAAAAGAGCCTTCTGCACAGTTTCAGCCTCACACTCTGTGAATGGGTGGGGTTCTATGAACAGAGAAGAGCAAATGTGGTAATGTGGAAAGATGTTAGGTTGCCATGGTAACCTCACATCACCCAGTTGTCAGGAAGGCACATCCTCAGCTGATTTAGGCTTCATGTTCAAAGAAAGATCGTATTAATCTAACCTAAATATGTGCACTATTCCTAGATAAACCAGGCACAGATCGCAAAGATTGCGTTAGTCAAGGATTAGGAACGCTGTAATCCATTACTCATAACTACAGACAAAAATACAGCACACAGAGCACATATTCCTCTTGCTCTTTGTCCTAACGTGTGCACTGGCATTTAAAAAAAGTCTGTCCGCTCTATTCCAGATTTCTGCTCTTGGCGACAGACCTTGTTGCGTCTCGTCCGCTGCAAATGCACTCGCCATGATTTGTCAAAAGCAACGCGCCCAACAAAGCTACTGTATATTCATGCACTGATTCATTATTTATTCCCGCATCTATTTTAAAGGCAACCGGAGCATTCGTCGCTTCATGCACGGCAGGGATGTGTGCCTGGCTTGGACACATTGTAGCAGTAATGGTCACCTTCCCGTTGGCTGATTTCAGTGCTCTAGTAAGCGGCCTCCGCTTTGTTGGCTCGCTAAGAATTTAATCCCTTCTCGTTTCCCCCATGCGCAGGATCTGCCGGGTAGCAGCAGGGTCGCCTCGCAGCCGGTGTCTTACCGTCAAATGCGGGATGTTCTTCTTTCCCTGGTAGCCCGTTCCAGACATGTCTCCTTTATTATTTGAGGAGATGAACAATAAGCAGTCACCCGCTTCTTTGTGCCACCAACCCACTTAACAACCCAGCGCTCCGTTAGTGCTGCACAAGCGAGCGCCTCTCCCGAGGGGTGTGTGTGTGTTCGCTTTTCGAAGACGTGTTTTGTGTTGGAGTGTATGTTGGAGCGCCCCCCTCACATGAAACAAAGAGAGAGAGAACTGGGCGAGAATCGGTAAATGGCATACCGGTGTTATGGGTCAGGTCTAAGGTCTACTGATAATTTCGTCAAATTTGATTTTGATAGGCTATATATTGTAGTAGCCTAAATAGATTAAAATGTTAATGGATAAATGGACAAACGTTTCTAATTTCTAAATTCGAATTATTTTTAAATAACGTTCTTAACATTAACAAATCAACATTCCTAGAATGTTAGAGCTAATACAAATTAAGTTGAAAGAACGCTGCAGAAACATTATGATAACCTTAAGATAACGTTTCATTAACATTAAGAAAACTATACTTTATTACGTTTTTAGAACAATTCCCACAAAAATAAATGAATGAATGTATGAATGAATGAATGAATAAATAAACAGAATAGAATAGAATGTTTGGAAAACATCGTTAGAACCATTTTTGCGGGAAAATAGGCCTACACTTATTTGAGCTATTTAAGGCTGTTGGTTGCAGTAAAAGGAACTAATAGGCTAATAAGCTAATGGAAGGTCACATGATAACTTCAAATTAATAAAAACTGCCCAAAACACCACCAAAATAACACGTGACAAATAATGCAATAAACATTCAAACTAAAAATAAAAATGATACCCGAATAATCAGTCTATAAAACAAATAAAACGTTTTATTTATAAAAACCATAAATGTAATAATATAAAAATAAACCCAGCTAAACCATTTTTGGTTCCCAGAATGTTCCCAGAACATACATTTAACGTTCTCTGTTGGTTAGCCAGAAAGTTTTCTTTGTGTAAATAGAACGTTCCCTGTTGGTTTGGAAAACGTTCCCATAACCTTCCCAGAACGTTCCCTTAACCTCCCCAGAACGTTCCCGGAACATACATCCTAACGTTCTCTGTTGGTTAGCCAGGAAAGTTTTCTTTACGTAAATAGAACGTTCCCTGTTGGTTTGGAAAACGTTCCCATAACCTTCCCCTAACCTTCCCAGAACGTTCCCGTAACCTCTTTTCCGATATCATTTACCCTGCTGTACGTCAGTTATCATCCAGCATCCCGAGTCCCATATATGGTATAGGCGGCATGGAAGGCGGATGAATGAACGTCAATAAACCATGCATGTCTTGTTTTGAACTATTGTTTAATCAATAGAAACAATTCGAGCACATAAACCTTCAGGATTAAATAACATTTATGATTTAATATGTAACGTTATGATTTCGTAACTTGTATCACTAATGTAACCTAACTTTATTTTCTCTATACTTTATAAACGAATTCAAATTTGTTATTAGGCCTATTGCTTAAAAACTTTAAATATTATTTTTTTGTTTTCATTTTTTAGTAAAATTACATTAGGCCAACTGGATTTAAAATGTTAGGCTAGCCTATATGTTTTTTTTTTAATCATAGGCTATGGTAAAGCTAACCATGTTTTTATAGCCTATAGCATTTTATTTAAAACTAACATTTACGTTCATGTGCTTAAATTAAGAGATTTTGTCAATGTTTTACGAGCAACTTTGATCTGTAGGCTACTTGTAAATGGTTTAAAATTACTGCAATTGCCCACCTTCCCATTGTTTTGCTCATAACGACAATCCTTTCCAGTCTGATCCGTGATTTCAGCATCAGGACGCCCGTCGTCCCTCTCGCCCGGGGAGCTGATGAACGACCCCCCGCTGATCTCATAGGCTTCAAAATCCCCATCCACAATGCGTTCCCTGCTACTGCTCCGTGAGGTCCTGTTCCCCTTCCTCCCGACGGCGTACTGGTCAAAATCTATAGTCTTGCTATCATACGCGCCCTCGACGGAGCTGAACATTCCGTGAGACTTGTGACGCTGGTTGGGTCCAGTCGAGATGGGTTTAGCCAGGTACACAGGGAGCTCATCCTCCCGGTTCCACTGTCGCCTACAGTCCGACATCACTCACAGAAGGGAGATGATGCTCTTTATACGATGATGAAGCGAGACGCCCGTGCAGAAAACCAGGTCAGCCTTGGTTTGCCGGGGGATGCGGAGCGGAGGTCGCAGCTTGCAGACGGATTATGCGAATGAATGATGCTGCGATGTAGTGGCAGTGATATCTAATGACACGCTTTATTATGAGCTAGTCCGAACAATATTGAATCCTCAAATAAAGTCCCTCTGGGCCCAATACTGTAACCGTCAAAGCAAATTTAGTTTAGTTTTAATCGAGATAAAAGTTTTTCCTTTTTACTTTTTCCGGGAGATTTGGGCAGTGCAGTTACCTGCCATGCTCCTTTCGAAAGTGCGTGCAAGATGCGCAAAAAGACTGCAGTCGCTGCACTGACTTGCATAAAACTGTAAGTCTATGCAGGGACGTTTGGTGGGCTCTAGTGGTGTTTCAGTCGAGAACGAATCTGTTTTTTGAACAAAACTTTTGAAGGAAGGAATCGTTTTAGTTTTGACTCATTAACTGAAGTTTGAGCTCGTGACTGCTTTGGAATAAATGTTTAATATGATTGGTTGGACCCAAAATGGGCTTTCATCTTGTATGTGAAAGAACAGAATAAATAACATCTCATTTGTGAACGAAATTACTGAATCATCTCGTTCAACGAAGTGAATGAAGGCAACAGATCACATAAGGACTTTATTCAAAGTCGTATCTAGGCCTATGGTTGTCTTTTTCTAGCCTACCATATAGGCCTATATGTCTTACAGTTGTATAAATAAATTAATATCTTCTTTGTTGTATTTTGCGGGATGGTTAAGCACTCTTTCTGGAATCTCTTACAAACACTTGCTTCGATCATGAACTGTGTGAATGAATCAATCAATAACTCAAGACAAAAGACGCTCACTTCTCGCCACCTACTGGCGAAAAGGCCAGTGCACTATAATGTTTTAGAGGGTTTTTTTTTTTTACACTACACCATTTTCAACTAAAACCGTCAGACTTTTTTTATGGGTTTTGGCCGTTGATTTACATAACAAAGACGTTTTGGGTGCCTGAAAACGCAAGCTTTTGAAAACGGGTTTCAAAGTGCAAGGTTTTGAAAACGGTCTCCGTCTTAACAAAAACGCGAATCTGTGAAAACGATGACATCATGCACATGCGTATAACATGTAGTGTTTCTTCAAAATGAATATAACGTTATTGTCCGTTGGTATAGACACTATATTTATCGTTCTTGGGAACGGGCCAACTGCAGAAAAGGCCAAACAGAACAAATTCAAAAGAATCGATTCACTGATTAATCAATCCCGTTCAGTCTAGCTTTGGTGCCTATGGTGTCTCCTCCTTTCAGTTTTGTTTCTCAAACAGCATGGAGTTTAATTAACATTTCAGGGCTGCAGATGTGTCCGCAAACAACACTGCAAACTGCATCTTCTGTGAACCAGGCATACATCTATGCGAGAAAAAAAGCTATTATTTCTTGTCACTTCGTTGACATCTAGTGGCTGACCATTAGGTCTGAACAAGGTTCCTTCACTGGACCTTTTTCATGATTTTATCTTGATTAAGAAAGCACAGAAATAATTATTTTAATACATTATAAGCTTACCCCATAGTCTTTCGCCACAGAAAGACTGGTGTGTTTTGTCATGCGAATCCAAAATAAGTGCTATGACAATCCTTCGAGCAATGCCACGCGCTGCTCGATGTGCATCCAATCAGAGAGCAGAACTCTTTGATTGGCACTTGAGTTTTCCAATTGAAGCTCTGCTCGCTGGAGGCATGGTGGGTTTTAACAACTGCGATTCCTTAGCGGGGATCTGGTTTCATAGAGTGGTTATGTGTGGACACAGGAACGAAAACTTTAAAAAAATAACTTATTTGTACTGTGATATGTCATATAATGTTTGTCTGAAGATCGTCTATTCAATCATCTTAAACGAGTAAGTTGTTTCAATTCTGTTTTCTTTTATTTTGAGTGTTAAAACTACTTTTAATTTCCGCCTGTAGGCTATTATAAATATGTAAAATGTATGTATCTGGATATGTAAGTAAATTTGCATATAGGGCTATTATATATATATATATATATATATATATATATATATATATATATATATATGTATATATATATATATATATATATATATGTATAGAGAGAGAGAGAGAGAGAGAGAGATTATATATAGTTTAAATTGTATATACATACACACATTTGTTTAGTATATTTAGTACAGTTTATGTTGGTAGATTAAACAGATGTCTAAGAACATGTGAATATTTAAGAAATGAGAGTAAGTAAGGAAAACCCAGTGCTCTCTGTGAACGGAACATCTGTTCAGATTATGTTTATTGTCCTTTAGGTGAGATGGACGCTAATTCCAATCCACCACCATCACCTGAGTCTCTAATGGAGAATAGTGCAACCCACAAATCTCTCAACCCTCCTGTTCCATCCACTAAATCCATTCCAGGCACTGGAACGGCTGGTCCCCCTTTCTCCAACTCTGGCAGCACAGACCGACCCTCTAAATCCCCTTCTGTAACTCAAGATACTACATTAAAACACGCTAATGTTAAAACTTGTAACGTTCCAGCAAAACCAACAACAGTTAAACCAACCCCTGCATCATCACATATCTCTAAAACTACTCCAACTATGCCAGCTCCATCATCATCATCATCATCATCATCATCATCAAAATCAACACCATTAATATTATCTTCTCCCAATGACCCATCCACACCAAGCATCACCATTTCTGCTGATCCTAACCCATCTACAGCTCCTCCCGAGGGTTCATCTTCCACCACCAAAACACCTGGCTCCGGTAAACTCCCCCGTCAACGGAGCTTTTTGGCTGCAGCCCAAAAGGTGATGATGCAGGAGAAATTAAGAAAGGATGAGGAGCAGGACAAAGCTGAAGAATATGGTAAGTGAAGCTTTACATAATGATTAATACATTTAAAATCCTAAAAGACAATCTGATGACTTATTTCTTTCAATTATACAATTTCAGTATGATTTCCAAATTTCTTTGATGTATTTGACTTTTTGAAACTCAAAAAGGCTTATTTTCTTTGATATTTTTGATGGTACCATATTAATTGTAGTTTCTTGAAATACATTCAGTGTGCATTACACTAAAGGAATGCATCTGACCGAGGGTCACCAGTGAGACATGCTTGTGTGTGCTAGGGCTAGCTTAGGACATAAATCCTATTTTTATCACAAACTTCTGAGGAGACCAAAAAGATTCACCTCTCACTTCAAAATCAGAGGGATACATTTATTATACTCATATTCTAGTTTTGCTTTTCTGATTTGGTTATGGCCTTTAATTTCAAAAGGTAATGGAGATGTCAAGTTTGAATCATGATGAGTTATGTAACTTGTAATTTTCTTTCAGATGCAATTAATATATTTGGGATTTTCTATATTGGGGCCATAAATTTAATAAGTGACAAAGAATCAAGTAATACAACCCAGTTGGTAGGAAACTATTGATATGTTCAGTACAATGCCTTTATCTTTTCAGGCATACTCAAGTTTTCTTTCCACTCATTCTATTTGGATTGTTTGGTAACTTTAATCAACATTAATCATGATCAAACTATCAGGAACACATGATTCACCTTGGATCTGTAGCACAGATGAGCATAGTTAATTTATTTAGAGCGAAATAGGAGGACTGTTGTGGATTCATTAAGACTTCAGTTGTGCCAAATTAATGTTAACCTAATTTTAAGTGACTCTTATCTCTCTTAGATGATATGGATGAAGATCTGCCATTTGAGGAGCTCCTGGAAAAAGCTGAAGCTGGAGACCCTAGAGCACAGAGTAGAGTGAGTACATGAAAACATGAAATAATATTAAAATAGTCATTTAATGAAATATTATGACAATGTGAAATTGATTATAAAAACATGGGGTGTATTAACAGGTAACATGCAAGGCCATGATATCTAATAACTTCAAAAATGTAAAAGTGGACAGAATTCTGTTCAGCAAACTGGATATCTTTCTTTGAGGAGCTCGAAATTGGGTTAAGCACAAACACAATTATAACGGTTAATACTTATGAATTCACTAGTGTGTTCCTTGATTGAACGTTGTGTCATGGTTTTGGAACTAATTGTGATGGTATTGGAGTTGTGTGAAGCTGTTCTTCATTGACCTATATAATGGAGATGAGTGTTTGCAATGTTTTAAAGCTTTAAGACTTTAAACGATCTACAGTGTATTTTGAGGTACAGATTAAATTCTGTAGTGATTCTGTCACCATAGTTGACAGCGTGTCCTTTTTGGCGTGGCTATTTTCAGCTTTCTGGAAGACGAGCCCAGTCTCAATATAACTCGAATGCTCCTGCATGTACACATTCTCACACAGTCAGAGCAAATGTGTCTGCATATACAGACTCAGCTGACAATACATACTGTAAACACATACATTGAAAGATGAGCCTTGACTTCTCTTTGAGTACTTCCCCTTTCCTCTAAAATGAATTCCACACATATACCTTTTCTCATTCATATTTGATCAATTAGGATCAAGATATAATAGAGCACTATGTGAGATGGAGATAAGTCTAGTAGATGGGCCAAACATTTGACGGCATAGTTCAATTTCTGTTAATGATTTTGCACTAATCTGTGATGGCGTTGGTAAAGGCAGACTGTAAAGCTCTTACCATGGTTTAGCATTTAGGCTAAGATTAGATATGGTTATATGACACTCAGTCTGGCTTTGAGCCTCTGGGATATTAGGCCACTTATTACTGTTCATCAAAAAAATGGTACAGGGACTGATGGGTAATGTAGTCAGTTCTGCATCATGTTGTGATCTAAGCAAACTGCTCTGTAAACAAAAGATATTTGGATCATTATGCTCAAAAGTTCCTTTTATTTAAATTGTATATTATTTAATGTGTTTGCTGTAGCTTGGTAAATACTACCTTAAACTGGCTGAAGAAAAAGACACAGAGACAAATAACCATATAGCTGTTGAATGGTTGGTGAAGGCAGCAAAACAAGGTCGGAGAGATGCGGCCAAACTACTTCAGAAATGCTGGATCCAAAAGAAAGGTGAGAGAACAAGGACCTCTGAGAACTTGCCTTCAATTGCAAATTATATCAATGTATTCTGAAGATATGTTGAAACGTTCTTTGATAATAATCACGAATGGATTCTTTTTTGAATTCTCTACTGGCAGGCATCACACCAGAGAACGCACAAGAGGTGAGAAGGCTGTCCTCAGAGAGTAAGTTTGAACAGGCAGTAAGGAGAGCAGCCATGACAATGTATTGGAAACTCAATCCTGACAGAAAGAAGAAAGTAGCTATGTCTGAGATGCTGGAGAATGTCAACCAGGTCAATACTGTACCAGGTAATTAATTTCTTTATTTTATTAATTTTATGCAACAACAGTATTTTTCATTCTTGTGTACCTTAAAAATGTAAACAAGTGGCATTTTTGAGCAAATGTTGATTTCTAGGATGCTTATATTGTAAGTACATTCTAAAAAATGCTGGGTTGTTTCAACCCAAAATTGGATCAAATATGGACAAACCCAACCATTGGGTTAAATATTAAAATTTTAACCCAGTGGTTGGGTTTGTCCATATTTGACCCAATTTTGCATTGAAACAACCCAGCATTTTTTATTTATTTTTATTTTTTATTAATCGTTAACATAGTTAATAAAAATGCAACCGTTCATTGTTAGTTCATGTTAGCACAGGTCAATTAAATAATATTATCAGATTTTAATAATGTGTTAGTAGTTAACATTAACTAAGATGAATTAATGCTTTATAAGTATTTTTATTGTAAGTTCATGTTATCTAATGTTAACAAATGAAACCTTATTGTGTCAGTGAAATAAATGTAACATGTCTAACTAGTAGTAACTCTTAATAACTTCTGTTACAGGTGAACCTGCTGTATGTGGTGTAACACCCAGCATTCATTCTCAGAGGAAAATCTTTGAGACAATGGTGTCTAATGAATGTAAGTGTACATAAATGTGTACATGCAAATACAATACATTGGATCTTCTGAGAAAAAAACCCCAAAACAATTATATATGTATATATATATATATATATATATATATATATATATATATATATATATATATACATATTTGTTCAGTGTGAAAATAAAGAAGGTATATTTGTTTAACCTGAGGTCCAATTTTTCTGCTTAAAAGTGTAGCCAGATACTGGTAACTCATCAGTTATGCAATCTTTTTCCTTCTACAGCTGGCTCTAAGTATGTGGATGTGGAAGATTTTGTTGAGATGACAAAAAAGTTCACAGAAGGCAAGGATATTTTAAGGAAAAGTGATGAAGCCACATTTGATACGGTGAGGTGCTATACTATATACATATATATATTAAAGTTGCAAATAAAACAAAGATTATTGGGAGTTTTACATTAGTGGTTCCCAATGCTGGTCCTAAATACCTTAACACTTTACATTTTTGATGTCTATCTTATCTAACACAGACATTTGAGGCCTTGGGGTGTGTCTGAAATAGCATACTATATAGTAGGTACTTATTTTGAATAACTTACTTTGCAAGCACTAAAAATGTATGTACTATATAGTATGAATCGGTGTTGTATGAATGCAACCCGGACATACTACATTTGCCACATTGCCACTGTCATGTGACCTCCCAGTGTCAGTTGTGTCGCTTCACTGCTATTCACAAATCCTCTCCTGTGGCCTCATGGGATAGTAAAGTGTCCATCGTCTGCACACTTCAGAATCTTGCCAGAAATAGTAGGCAATTCGGGTAATTTTTTGCCTGCTCTCTTATGAGTACTGTAATATTATATCAGTCTTTCTGCTTCAAAGTTTTGTTTAATTCAATGTTGCTTGCTGTTTCTTTGTATTTCATTTATTTACTTGAAAAATCTGAAAATGTTCAAAATTCCTACACTGAATTTTTTTCAGTTGTATTGAAGAAGATAAGTATGGAAGAATATAAGTGTAGACTAATTCCAGGCTTTTCATATAACAGAACATTTTCAAAACACTGATTAAAATGTAAGGTGTTTTATAAATATGTAAGCTATCACCATTTATTTGTCTTTGAGGCATTTAAAGAGTATAATTTTCTCACCATGGTGTTGTTTCAAACCAGTATGGCCTTCTGTCTTCTGTGGAAAACAGTTTTTGACCATATAATGAAACTCCCATTGCATAATGGATCCCATTGCTTTGTATGGATGAAAAAAAGATCTTCTTTTGTGTTTTGTTTGGAAAGCCATGAGGGTGATTAAATGATGACAATTTTTCATTTTGTGTGAGCTTAAAATTCCACCAATGGGAGTGAAATGTAAGTTGCTAAATATAAGCTGCTAAATGACAGCTTGCTGCTTGCTTATACATCAAAATAAAATCTTGCAATGGTTCCAAAAGATCTGGAAGAGTAAAAATGTGCTACTCTTTTCATACAGAAAAAAAATGAATTGGCCCCCGCTATTCATAAGCGCCATCGAAAGTCTAGTTGGGGAATGGGGAGCAGTGGGATGATGCTGGCTACCAGGCGCAGTGGTGCAATGAAGAGAGCCCTGGACATAAAAGCCCACTTCTTGGTGAAAAACAAATAAACAAAAATTATGTACCAATATTTACTTGACACATGTAGCTGCTGATCAAACTTGAGTTGACAAAAATAATAGATTACTCTTGAAAAAACTGCAAATGCTGTTTCTAAATGTCCTTCCTTTCACTGTAGGGTCTGCAGTACCCACTCCATGCCATTATTGAGATGAAGGAACATTTAATTGACTGGGCATCTCGTGCTGGCGTCCAATGGCTGAGCACTATCATCCCAACACAACACGTCAATGCTCTTATCTTCTTCTTCATCATCTCCAATCTCACCATTGATCTATTTGCCTTCGCCATCCCACTCCTTATCTTCTACCTCTCCTTTATCTCCATGGCCATCTGCACACTGAGAGTCTTCCAGAGCAGCAAAGGCTGGGAGAACTTCCGTGCCTTTACTGCCCTCCTCACACACTTCGAGCCCAGTTTAGACGTGGAGCAAGCCGAGAACAACTTTGGTTGGAACAACCTGGAGCAGTACTTCTACTTCATGATATCCGTGTTCTTTGTGATCTTCACTTTCCCGGTTGCAGATAAAGGCTGGATCCCATGTTCAGAGCTTTCCACGGTAGCTATCTTCTTCACAGTACTGAGCTACATGAGCCTGAGCCCGTCTGCAGCAGCGTACGCTCGAAAGGCACTGATCATTGAGGTGGCTTCATCTTTGTGTGCCTTGACCAGCAGGTTGCCAAAGGAAATGGTGATGGCAAGGATGCTAGGACATATTTTCACAACCATCCCTCTAGGAGAATCAGTGGTGTTGGAGCTCAGTGTACCCTGTGTGCTCTACATCTACCTTTTCTACCTGTTCTTCAGGTGAGGAGACGGGTTTCGCATTAACCTATTTAAGGCAATGTAGATACATTCCATTGGATTGGGTTATTATCATTAACTACTAAATTAACATTAACTAAATCCAAAACTATTAAAAATATTTGTTAATTTAAATAAAGCTGAAAAAATATATATAAATATTGGATGAACTTAAACTAAACAGAAAATTAGAAATGTTGCCTTGGCAACTTAGTTTAAGTTGAAGCTTGTAAATTACTAACTGGATAATAATAAATAAAATAAAAATAATAAAAAATAAAAATAAATAAATAAAAACTAAAACTCTGAAATAAAAAAATAAAATAAAATACAATTCGAACATATGAATAAATATTAATAAAAAAGTAGATAAATAATACTAAAATAACACTGGATTAGATGCAGGAGAAAAAAAACAAAATCCATATTTGCACTGACTATAACACACACAAAAAAATACATTTAAATTTTTTATCAATTTAAATGTATAGTTTTATATTTACATTTATAATTTTTTAATGTCTAATTATTCAATATTTATTTAAAAAATGTATTGTTTTTATTATACATTTTTCACACATGCATTTATTTTTTTCATCAAATGTTACTTTTTTGAAAGAAAACTAGCTGGAAACCATTTAATCCCACCGGTCACAATTGTGACCACAAATTTTCCTCACACATTTTGGTGTGGTATTAAAAAGCAACTCTTATTATGAAGCATATGTTCACTTATAATGCAAATTTAAGATGTCTGCATGAGTTCTGGGCAGGTCGAACATTATTGTGTAGTTTGGTCATGTGATCACACATTTATTTCCTGGTACTGCCATCTTAACACAATGTTAACGTTAAAGCTCAGAAATGGCATTTAAGTTTTCTAAGTAAATTTTTGAATAGCTCATACATTTTTTGCACACATCATCATGAAAGGGTTATCTATACATACATATTGAAATTACAATAATACATGGTTTATTCTGTTGTCAGACTGCAGATAAATGAAGATGGTCACAATTGTGACCGATGGTATAACACAGGGAGTCTATGTCCCCTATATGTTATTCTCATAAACTCTATTTCGGACTGACTTTAAGTCAAGTTTTGGATTTACTTGATCCTTGGTGACATTCATCCATCCATCCATCTATCTATCTGTCTGTTTGGCTATCTGTCTGTCTGTTTGACTATCTATCTGTCTGTCTGTCTATCTATCTATCTGTCTGTCTGTACTTATTTATTTCAGTTTATAATGGAGTTTTTAATAATCATCTTTCAATTTCCTACAATTTATATCATTTTGTAAATGCATTGACACCATAGACCTAGACTTCCTATGTTCTACTACCATTTTTGCTGGAAAATAAAGGCATAAAAATGTATGTACATTATAAAAAAATAGCGCTGACCCAATCATCATTTTAATATTTATTGTACTATTATAATATTCATTTTAATATTATATATTTTAATATTGGTGTCTGAATATGCTGACCATACCTAACTGGACCTCTTTTTTGGCCTTTATAGTATGGCACGCATGAGGGGATTCAGAGGGACGTACTGCTTCCTGGTGCCGTACCTAGTCTGCTTTGTGTGGTGCGAATTCTCTGTGGTTCTGCTGCGGAATTCCACCACCATCGGTCTTATCCGCACTTGTGTCGCCTACTTCCTTTTCCTGTTTGCATTACCTGTCCTGGCTATGGGTCTGATAGCGATGCTCCTGATTCAGGTGGTCAAGTGGTTCCTGGAGTTGGAGTTGACTAAAATGCTGGTGACGCTGGCAGTGTGTGCCGTCCCTGTGATGCTGCGGCTTTGGACTCGATTCAGTCTCTCCATTCTAACTGTTTTCCGTTCCATCACCGACAGAGGCCCAGTCAAACTGATTCTCTTGTGCATCACTACAGTGATTTTTCTCTGCGGTGTCTATGTCTATAATGCTGAAGGTCTGAAGGTTTATAACTCCACACTCACCTGGCAGGAATATGGTACACTGTGCGGCCCACATGCCTGGCAGGATCGTGGGATGGCTCAAACACAGCTCCTCTGCAGCCACCTGGAAGGCCATCGTGTCACTTGGACAGGAATATTCCGTCGTATTCGCGTAGCTGAGAAGGAAAACGGAGCTCAGTCTGTTATAAACATACTACCGGTGTTCATGGGTGACTGGTTGCGGTGTCTCTATGGTGAGGTTTATCCGAAGTGTGAACCACAGAATAATACGTCTCCGGTTGTGAATGTCACGGACGTCGTCCCAGAGCCTGTCAACACCACAATGCTGTTCCTCCAGCAGGAAGAGGCTGAACTCTGTCGGATAAAGGCCTTTGCTAAACACCAATGCCACGTTAAACGCTTCGACAGTTACCGCTTTGAGGTGACGGTCGGCATGCCAGTGGATGGGGTCACAAAACTTGACGATCCGGCAGGCGACATCCTCCTAATGGCAAGTCAGGAGTTTAAACAGGTGCTGCTGAACCTCGACCCAGGCAGCATGGTAGAGTTCAGCACGAAGTTGGAAGGGAAGCTGGGTACCAAACTACCTGCATTTGAACTGAAAGCCATACACTGTCTGAACTGCAGCTCGTCATTGGTACCTGAGGGACGACAGGTCAAGATTGAGCGCAATTGGAGGAAAACAATGCTTAAAGCCATTAAATTTGCATTTGACTTTTTCTTTGCTCCGTTCCTTTGTGCTAGGATCAATGTGTAAAAGAGAAGTGGAAGGAAACATGAGAGATGGAAATCTGAATCACAGTCAAAGCGTTTGAAAGTAAAGTAACGTGTAGCCAAGTATAGTTTCCCATACTCGGAATTTGTGCTCTGCATTGGACCCATCCAAGTGCACACACACAGCAGTGTGAATACACACCCGGAGTAGTAAGCAGCCATTTTTTTTCTTTTTCTCCTGCAGCGCCCAGGGAGTGATTGGGGGTTGGGTGCCTTGCTCAAGGGCATCTCAGTTGTGGGTAATGAGAGTGGAAGAGAGTGCTGTTCATTCACTCCCCCCACCTACATTTCCTGTCGGTACTGAGACTTGAACCCACAACCTTCGGTTTACAAACCTGACTCACCATTAGGCCACAACTGCCCCGTTTGGAGTTTTTTCCTATTCAAAGTGGGATGAATTTGAAGGAGCTGTCATGATTAGAACTCCAAACACAGTTTGGCCATTTTACTGGCAACTTTTTTATATATATATATATATATATATATATATATATATATATATATATTATACAATTATATTATTTTAGAGATCATGTATAATTGTTGTGACATTGTAAAAATGATCTTTTTTTTTATATTAGGCTGATACCCCTTTTTTGGAGCTGTTATAAAATTGTGCATGCTTTGATATTTAATTGGTTAACACCTTAACTTTCATTAATAAGTCACAAACATTTTATGTTGTATCCATAATACACTCAAATATGAATATTGGAAGAATTATGGAGTTAAAAGTTTCATGACAGTTCTATTTTAATGTACACTATAAAATGCTTTGCATTTCATTATAGCAAACTGTTTGTTAAAGAAATTAAAATTCTGTCATTTACAAATGTTACAAAGTAATTATTTATTATCCAATGAGTTTAAAGTGTTTCATTCCATATTTTATTCACCATGTTTTTTTTAGCAAGCTTTGCTCAAATTAGAATTGTCTGCTTTTAAAATCCAGCATGAGCAAGATGCTGAAAAACTGAGATGTTTATATAGAAAAACAATTAAAAATAAGCACAGAAGAAAAACATGTTCTATGTGAAGCATTCATTTTTTTGTCCAGTGCCAAAGTAGGTTAGGGTTTTGTTTGATATTTCTAGGCATTTCCTTGCTTTTTTTTTTTTTTTTTTTGCTTTTTCTTATCTATTTAACCACCAGATTTGATCTAAGAACCACCATTTCTGACTTTTTAAATTTTTTTCTTAAGCTTCAGAAATTCAACCTTTGCAACCCAAATGATTAAAGCACATATTTATGATTATGATCTATGTGCAATGGATCTTTATTCACATTTTTGGATGGGTTTTTTTTTTTTTAAGATTGATTTTTGTCATGAATAAGAATGCATGGAATACTTTTAGAATTAATTTTTTGTAAACATGAGCCTTATCTATTATTTGTTAGTTTAAATTTTTTTTTTTTTTTTTATTAGTCTACATTATTCATAAAAATCTACATAGACCCACAGCCTGCACAAATTTGTCGGATGATGTCACTGTCTGTTAAATGGAAACGCCATCTCCACACAGATGTTTTCCTTAAATGTCCTATGACAAGTAACGTGTTTACAATATCTCTGTGATAATGCTTTTATTTTTGTGAAAATGTAAAAGTGAATTAAAGAATATCAATATCACTATAAGCATGTCAGATTTGTGTGTGTGTGTGTGTGTTAAATACACAGAAGCAGACAGAGAGACTGAGAAACAGCACAATGACAAAAAACGATATAATCTAAGTGGGTATACTGAGATCATATTAATTTAATCACATTCCTCCATTTGCCTCTTTTTTTCCATTAAGTGTCAATAGAATATGTTTAGGCATCATAGATATACACATTAGTAACACTGGATAATGATAAACATGCGGTTTTGTGTATGCTTGCATGTATAGGCCTATTTGTGCACGTGTGAGAACGAGTGTGTGTGTGTCCTGAAAAACTCAAGCCATTATTCCCTGGTTGCATTGTGAATGTGAGTGTGTGTGTTTCACTGCATGTCTGAGAGGAAAGCATGAGAGAATTCCTAATGGCAGAAGGCCTATCGCCATGGTAACAGGATGTAAGAGAACGAAAGAGTGAGAGAGAGAAAGAGAGGAACAGAGTGAAAAAGAGCGGAGAAGCATCGTCTCAGGGTACAAAAATTATGTGAATGAACTACAAATGTAAAAATAAGAGTAGAGAGACTGATTGTAAGAGGCACAGCCTCAGTATATGTAGAGCAAAGAGTACTACAAAAATGGGAAAGGGAAACAAGTGAACACCGGAAAAGACAGAAAAGGAAAATGAGAAAGCAAGCAAGCAAGCTCGCTCGTCAGTTTGAGCACCCCGTTAACATCTTAACACTTTAAAAATGGATTCATTAAAAGCACATGTTTGACAGTTACATTCATTCAGCCTTTTTCATATAGCAAAAACAATCACTGACCTCCGTGTCATAATCTACACAGACAACCCAACAACTCATTACATATACACCAAACAAATAGTCACCCATAAGGTGAATGGCACCTTAAATGAAAGATAACTCGCTGTGTTCTTTCTTACATGTACACCTGTGTGGTCACTGAAAACACAGAGTGCTGAGATTAACATTTAGAAATGATTTATCCACTTACTAGCTGGTACATACTGGAATGTTCCAGATTCAATAAAAGTTAAGCATTTGGCATGTTGTTGATTACCACAAAACATAATTTTGACACATCCTCAACTATACTGATGCACTTACAATGGAAGTCTAGGGAGTGTGAAGGCAACTGAAATTTGAAATTCAAAGTTTTGAAAGTATAGCCATAAAACAACATTATACATGTTAAAAGGAAACTAATAAATCTGATCAAATGAGTTATTAACCTTGTCTGTGCAATCATAAATCATATTTTTCAACTCCTGGCCTCTCATAACCACATAAAGCTGGTAAACCTAGTAACTTGAGTAAGGTCAACAAAAAGGGACAGGAATTACATTGGTAATGCATAACCAAAAGTTCATTCTTAAAGGGATAGTTCACCCCCAAAAAAAAAAAAAAAAAAAATATTTGTCATCATTTACTCACCCTCATGTTGTTCCAAACCTGTACGAGTTTCCCTCTTCTAAGCACAAAAGAAGATATTTTGAAGAATGTTGGTAGTCAAACAGTTGATGGTAGCCATCCATAGTATTTTTTTCCTTCTATGGAAGTCGATGGCTAGTGTCAACTGTTTGATTATCAAAATTCTTCTAAATATCTTCTTTTGTGCTCAACAGAAGAAGGAAACTCATACAGGTTTGGAACAACATGTGGGTGCGTAAATGATGACAATTTTTTTCATTTTTGGGTGAACTATCCCTTTAAAAAATAAACGTTCCAAAAGGGGTTTTTCAGAGCAATGCCATAGAAGATTTGGGTTAACCAAAGAACCTTTCTGTGAACAGTTCTTAAAAGAACCATTTTGTTTTTCTTAATGTGAAGAACAGTTTAATAAAGAACATTTTTCCACAAGTGTGGGTATCTGTAGGTCACAGTATGGGTGTGCTGAAAGGTTTTTATAATTGTTTGCGAAAGCTACCAGTTAGGGTGTGGGGTAGGGTTAGGGGTTAGTTCTGTTGTAGCATTGTGTGCCTTTTGGCACCTCCTGGATATATGAGGCCTAATTTTAAAAGTGTGATTTCTAGACCTGAAGTCATGTAAATTTCAAAAGTCTTAAAACTCATTGTAATGCATATACACAAGCTCTAAAATATTTTATCAGGTATAAATTGTGAGTATAAAATATTTTTAACTGGAAAGATTCATGGGTTCTTCGAATATTGTGGACAATCACAATCACGAATATTGTCTTGCAGTCACAAAGATTGAGAACCACCCATATAAGCATTTTAACAAAATTAGAAGCTGAAAATTCTGCTTTTAAATGCCCTATAGACTTCCACTGCAAGTACATTACTTTATTTTTTATTAAACAACTTTAGAAATGTCAGAATTATTGTTTGTTGTAAAGCTTTATGTTGTTTTGATGCCAGAATATTTCATTAATTTAACCAATTGATTTGTGTACACTACACAAATGTACACTACCATTCAAAAGTTTTAGATCTTTAGTCTCTTCTGCTATCCATGGCTATTTGATCCAAAATACAGCAAAAACAGTAATATTGTGAAATATTTTTACATTTTAAAATAATATATTTGAATCTATTCAAATATATTTTAAAATGCAATTTATTCCTGTGTTGGCAAAGCTGAATTTTCAGCATCATTATAGAACAGAAAGTTCGAAAGAACAGCATTTATCTGGCAAAAGTGACAGTATAGTGTTATAATGTTACAAAAGCTTTCTATTTCAGATAAATGCTTTTGAACTTTCCATTTATCAAAGAATCCTGATTGTACACAGCTGTTTCAACATTGATAATAATAATGAATGTTTCTTGAGGACTAAATCAGCATATTATAATGATTTCTGAAGGATCATGTGATGCTAAAGACTGCAGTAATGATGCTACAAAAATTCAAAACAGGAATAAATTGCATTTTAAAATATATTCAAATAGAGAACAGTTATTTGAATTTGTAAAGATATTTCACAATATTACTGTTTTTGCTGTATTTTGGGTCAAATAAATCCAGCCTTGGTGAGCAGAAGAGACTACTTTTAGAAACATTTTAAAAATCTTACCGATCTAAAACTTCTGAACGGTAGTGTATGTCTGCATTGTTTTATAGCCTGTGTCACTCAATTTGTCATTTATTTTTCCCACATGATTGTTTAAATTTCCTTTTTGAGGGGTCCATAAAATAGCTACAATCACAAATAAAAAGGCAGTGCTTTACTGTGAGAGACCAGAGCTGGAGTTTGATCCTAACACGTATAAGTTACCGTGCACAGCACTGCAGGAGGCCTTTCTGAAAGCGTGCTAACAGTGTGAGGAGATTGAGCAATACCTTTCACTTTCTTACCATACAGGTGTAAATGTAATCCATTATGAGGTGTAAACTGGTTAAGACAGTGTTCTGATGAAGTAGTGGAGCAATCCTTCCGTTTGAGACAAGTATTAGAATTTAAACCTCCTCCAGGTGTGAGATATAGTGATTCGGTCATAGGCATCCATGTTTCCACAATTCGATGCGAAGTAAAACGAGGGCTCTTGTAGCAGATGCATTGTGGGATAGGTTTTTTGGGAAGCACGTGATAGGAAGACTGCTCAGAGCACTCTTGTTACCATGACAACTGGTGTCCATGGCAACCTGGCACAGAGGAGTGGAGCGGTCTCATTCCTAGTCTTCAGCCCAAAGGCACCACCCCTTATCCAAATCAGCCGTCAATCACGATCAGCGCAGTCAGGGATTGGCTGTCAACGCCATCCATCACATATCAAAGGAGTTCAGGATTGGCTGACCGTGATGTCAATTGTAAAATTCCATGTGTCGTAGCTCATTGGCAACATTCCTGGCGGTGTAATTAACCAAATAGTTATCAGATAAAGTCATTGGCTATACATAACTGCTCTCCTGGAACGGCTTAACTGCAAAGTCCATCTGTGTACTTTCAGGGACTGGCAATTATGTCCATCTCCACAGGACCAATAATGTGTGTGTTTTAAAGGATGAATTTGATATGTGTGCATGATTTGAATGTGTGTGGCCCTGTGAAGAGCATTACTGCAACCCCCTACACATCTCTTGTCACTGGTTTTCTGGGTTGACCCTGTCCTGAAAGATATAGAGGTTGTTAGTGGCTGCTATGGCGATGATGTTTTCAGCTGGGTGCCAAGCCATGTGCAGAATCTTTTTTGTGAAGTCCAGACTGTCCACGCCCACGTCGCCCCTTCGACGGCGGCCCCCGGTGTAAACGCGCCGAGTCCGCAGCACGGCACGAGGTTTACTGCTCTCACGCCATGCCTCAAGGGTTACACCGCGACCGGTCTCGCGATCAAACATCCGGAAAAAACTGTTATACGCTCCTGTCATGATTACACTTGGAGTGGGGTACGGTGAGAGACAGCAAAGCATTATGGGTTAAAAACAGAATGGATATGTGGAGTAAAAAAAAAAAAAGTATAAAAGAGAAACAAATGAGCAAATCAATAGGATAAAGACCGTAATGGAAATACAAGAGAAAGTAGGAAGGAAAAGAAAGAGGGTATGAGTACAAAAGAGGAAATACACCTATATTGCATAAGATATGATCATTCAAAGCCTCAGAAATGTTTACCTGTCTGTGCTGTTCCAGACGCACTCAAACTTGTCAAAGATGCAGTCATTTTCATACAAAGAGCAGAGTTTACTTCTTAGGTACTCATGAACCTGATATATAATACAATAATACATAAGTTATAATACAAAGTTAAAAACATAGTGATGAACAGCATAATTTGAATAGATATTTTGCTACAAATGAAGAGTTCAGATGCAAAAGTCTGTCTGACATGTTTTCTTTCAAATGAGCATTTTTTTTTATCAGGCTCCTATGTTTAGGTTTGTAATTTTTTACTTTAATGGCAATGAAAAGGTTATTTGTCAGTTATTGAAAAGCCTTATTTAAAAAAAAAAAAAAAAAGTCACTTTAGTCAATTTATTGGTATTTAACAAATTTGACTGTCTTTTGCTGCAAGTCCATGTGTGCTATTTTTATTTTTTTTTTTTAAACGTCCACCTCTTTGGACAACAAGACATAGTAAAACGTCAGTTTCTGTCAGTTGCGTTGTGTTTACTTGCTACTTGTGAAATCCTGTCATTGCCACTGTAACGATGGACAAAACATGATAAAAACTCTGCAATTGAAAGCTGCTCATACGCACACTGTCATGCATCTTGAAATCATATGATTTGATTCATGTCTTCTGATTGGTTCTTCTGTGGACTATGTGCGGAGAGCATTCGCTTAATATCATTATCTCATTTTTGACGGAGGTGTAGTTAAATGGCTTTTGCATCTGAACTCTTCAAATATAGAAGAAATAAAGGTAAAAACAGAGACTCAAATCTGTGGATTCTTTATTAATTCTGTTCATTTACATCAGAGGTGCCCAACCCTGTTCCTGGAGATCTACCTACCTGCAAAATTTAGCTCCAACCCTGATAAAACACACCTGAATCAGCTAATTAAGATATCCAGGAGCACTTGATAATTACAGACCGGTGTGATAAGCAGGGCAGGAGTTGAACCAGGGTTGCTGCACATTTTTTATAGTCAAATTTAAGGCTTTTTAAGAACTGAAGAAATGAAAAATTAATACTATGCATTAGAGGTGTGCAATATTGTCAAAAAACCAAAAAACAAATGTATCTCAATATTTTTGAAGTTGTTTCAAAAGTTTCAAATTTTGTTAATAATAATTAGATGACATTTTGCTGAGTGTGTTTTTGTGCTGGTACCATGGCTGATTTAGGCCTGTTGTGGACAGCTGACTCACGAAGACAATTATATTATTCATATTCTATGCGGTGGTTAGTTCACAGCAGTAACAGAAATGAACATTTTTATTAAGAGGCAATATTTGCCACCTTGAATTGATTTCCAGGGGCATTTTTACCTAGCCTACATAAGGGTATTTTTTTACCTACATAAGGGCATTTAAAAAAAAAAAAAAAAAAAAAACTTATTAGATGTATGCATCACCTTTTAGGTCAAATTCTAAGATTAATAATAACACAGTATAGGGCTGTTACCAATCAAATGAAATCATTATCAACAAAATCTATCTTTGCAATGCAGCGGTGACACAGAAGCAGCATCAGAAGTGATATTAATATATTTACACAGCATTTACAATTTATCTACATAAATTTAATTCAATTGTTTTTAAAAGTAATTGTAATATTTAAATATGAAATTATTTCTATTTTTAACATTTTAATTAAAATGTACTTTAAATATGAAACTAAACTGCCAGTAGGTGGCAGCAAATCACTGTCTTAATGAGTGAGTCATTCATTCAACCGATTTGTTCAAACGACGAGCAAATGACCGTCTTTAATTTGAATGGGTCATTGAATCATTAATTAAACTGATTCGTTCAAAACGCGGATTCAGTCAGTATCATATAAAAAAACATTTGCCTGTTGCACGGAGACTGTTCTATTGTTCTTCATTTTAAAATTTTCGTTGGCAAAATAAAGAAAAAACAAACAATATTGCCAATATTGTATCTAAAATGTACCTCACAATGTTAACTTATTGTTCATTTAACTGTTGTATAAAATAATATAACATTTGCAATCGTGCTGATTTGGGGAAACGGCACTCTTGCTCGTCTGATATTGTAATATAACTATATCATATCATACGATAAGACAAAAACTCATGGGGGCAAAAATGCCCATGTATCTTGAATTTTGAGGGAATATAACTGCATACATCATGCAGTGAAAGTGTGAGTGACAAACTCAATGTCAGCTCGCACATCGTTAAAACAACAATTACGAAATCATCATAGACGATAGTACTTATCACACAGGCCTACGCACATACATAATGAACTTACAACGGTTACTGAACTGACATTTACCCGTTTTCTTCTGCTTTCTCTTCCTTTCGCGTGCAGGAGACAGATGTTATACGCTGTCGTAAATGCCGCGAGGCACGCGAATTGTCACGTGAACAAGCAAATCCACAAAGAAAAAATAGTAAAAAATAATATGTACCCTAATTAGATAGTTTTAATTTAGTAAATTATTTAGATATGTCTATATCAAAGTGTCATCTAAAATTTAAGACCTATCATAAGTAAAAATAAGACTTTTTATGACCTTAAATTTTAAAAATCTAATTTAAGTCTTTTTAAGGATCCGCGGGAACCCTGTGAACTCTGCAGAAAGGTAGATCTCCAGGAACAGTGTTGGGCACCCCTGGTTTACATGAATCGACAGAGGGAATCAATTTGATCAGTGATATTAAAACAAAAACTTTTAAAAATAATTTTCATTAACTGTAATAAAATATTACATGAAAAACGAAAATTACTAAAACTTAAACTGAAATAAAAATAAAGCTAAAAATTACAAAAGCACATAACAAAATGTATAAAAATCAAACAAATTATATACTTATAAATACTAAAATAGCATATAAATTAAACTAAAATAACACTGGACTTTCCAACACCTCATGGGAGAGGACCGTTTAGGATTCATCTGAACGAATAAGAGCATCCAAGTCTAAAAAGTTCTTATTTTCACATTAAAAAAAAAAAATCCTCATCAGCTAGAAATAGTTTAGCCTATCCTAGCATATGTGTTTATAGTATTGTGTACCAAGACCTGCATGATACCCACTTGGTAGGTCTCCACTGGGCCCTTCTCCATGTTGAGGTCCCATACTTTGACAGTCAAATAGTCTCTGGTGAGCAGATAACGTCCACTATGGCTGAACTTAACATCAGAAACTGAAGAGATGATCTCAGAGAAGAAAGATCGATTGCCTGGATCTTCTGGCTCCTCAAAGACTGAGAAAGAGAAAAGATACAGATTCAAACTAAGTTCAGATTCAAAACTAATTCACTAATAATTAGAGTGGGGCAGCTTTTATCAGCATGATGAACCTCCATACTGTTTTACTTCATTTTTTTACACTATAACTGTCAATAATCAGGCATTTTCGGTCAATCAGTGTCTGCTGAGGAATGGTTTTTTACAGTTAATGACGGCAATGAAACATTTTTAACACTGTGGTCTGCTTGACTTTTAATGCAGCTATAATTGTAAATCTCACTACATCTGCTACAGTGCTAATTCCCCTACCAGCTAGCACAGCTGTTCTTCTTAATTGTTTTCATTGTGTCCCGCTGTCTCTTTAAACTAAGCTACTGCAGTGTAACTTCTGGCTAAGTAAAGAATTCCTCAAATTGAAGATTTCAAATAGGCATAAAGACTGTCTATGCATTAAATGATAAAATAAAGGGTACATTTAGATTTCATGTTGACTGTAAAAATGTGCAAAGCAATCTAGAAGCGGAATACACTACTGTTCAAAAGTTTAGGATTGGTAAGATTAAAAAAATAATAATAATAAATTCACTGAAGCTTAGATCAAAAACAGTAATATTGTGAAGCATTATTACAATTTCAAATAACTGTTTTCTATTTTAATGTATTTTAAAATGTACGTTAATCCTCTGATGGGAAAGCTGTATTTTCAACATCATTATTCCAGTATTCAATGTCACATGATCCTTCAGAAATCACTCTAATATGCTTGATTTGCTGCTACAGAAACATTTCTTATTATTACCAATGTAGCAAAAAGCCGCTTAATATTTTTGTGGAAAACATGATACATTTTTTATTCAAGACTCTATCTTCTGTATCTTATATGTCTTTATTGTAACTTTTGATCAATTTAATTTGTCCTTGCTGAATAAAAGTATTTCTTAAAAAAAAAAAGCACTAATCCTAAACTTTTGAACAGTAATGCAGTCCTTGTGCTTATGAAGTGTATACTTACTTTTAGAGTGCTTGTCACAGAGGGCCGACTCTCTCATGTCACAGAGGCGCAGCGTGCCTTTACTGCTGCTGTATACAAACAGGTGGCAGTGATGTGGGTGGAACTCTGCAGCTGTTATCACCTCCGTCAGGTCCTCCATATTGGCAGGCTTAATGTCTACGATGTCTGAGAAGGGAGAAGGGGTCAAGGAGAGTTTCTGATTTACAGTTCTGAAAGCTAATCTTCAATGTTTGAGACACCTAATTCTTTCATGAACTCTCATGAACACAGATGTAAAAATGTTCAGTGAATAATGACTTAAAGGGGCCATATTATGTCTTGATTTTGTTTTTGGGGTCTACTCTCTTCCCAATCTGTCAGTAACGCTCTGTTTAGTTCCTGTCTCTATGAAGCCCCTCCTTCCAAAAAGTGCAATGTGCTCGTTTATGATATTTTTATGGTTTGCCTTGAAAGCTCTCCATTCATTGTAACTGCACACACACACACACAAATCTCTGTTTAGGTTCCACAGAAAAAAGAAGGACGTTTGTGTTTGGAACTACTTAAAGGGATGAAAAATGAAAATTCTGTCATCATTTACTCAACCTCAAGTCTAAATCTGCATAAGGTTCTTTCTTCTGTTTAACATAAAGGAAGATATTTTGAATATTGTTGGTAACAAATAGTTGCTGGTCCCCATTGATTTTCATAGTAAAGAAAAAAAATACAATGGAAGTCAATGGGGACCATAAACTGTCTGGTTACCAACATTCAAAATATCTTCTTTTGTGTTCAGCACAAGAAAGAGATTAATACAGGTTTGGAACAACTTGAGGGTGAGTAAATGATGACAGAATTTTCATTTTTCATCCCTTCAAGTAAGAATATACATTTTTGGGTGAACTATTCCTTTAAGGGTAAATAAATATTGACCAACTTTTCATTTTTAGGTGAACCCTTTGGATCACACCTGGCAAGGTTTGAACCTACAACTATATAGTTATCAGTCTGATCTTTCACCAGGCTGCACAATGCAAAATTTACTGTCAATACTTTGTCATTATATTCCAAATAATTTACAAATCTTCATGTAGAAACAGAGATCACATAAGGTCTTAAACTGAAAGCACACTGACAGTGGAAGCTTATAAACTATGTATCATCAGCTCCCTGAATGTTGTAAAGCTCTATGGTTGTATGATTATTATTCTGAGCACTCACACGCACACATACATGTGCATCCACACTACATCCACATCTACTCAGTAAGCACTACACATCACATGCAAGCACAACCTACAATTTTCCTGAAAGCAGCTATTATGTGTTTTAGAGGAGAGTGTTTCCTTGGTGAATTATTTAAATGTTTCCATAGATATTTTATTTCTAGGTCAGAGCCCTGCTCAAAAGAAGAGCAGCTACGCAATCTGGAACACAAAACCCTCTGCCTTCAGTCCAGTCAGAAGAACACAAAGAAATGAAAGCAATCTAGTTCAGAAACAATTTCTGCACCATATTCACCCAACTGATGCAACCTTTATGCCTCTGTCCCAATTATTCGGGTTTATATATAAGGCCATTTTGTGTGCGAATAGATAGGAGGATAGACATGAAGGATACTGAAGCTTCGGTCTGTGATGTCCAGATGCCACATGTTGATCCTGAGATCATCAGCAGACAGATATGTCTCGCCATCGCTATTGACTGAGATGGAGTTGACGTGGTAGGTGTGGCCATTAGCAAAGATTCTTCTTGGCCGCACTTCAACCATCAGGTCAGTGGGCTTCAGTACCGGCACCTTGAAGGAAATTGATTTTAGCATCAACTTGAAATAAGGGCAACGCTGTGTAACTTATAACATATGACAACTCATAAGTCATTAACAAACATTATATGGGATCAAAATTTCATGTACATTCAAATACGAATATAATTGTACATATTTAATCATTTGAAAATTAATTAAAATGAATATGCAAAATTTAATCTATCTGTAGTATCTATCAAGTAAGGGTTAATATACAGTCAGTCAGTCATTTTCACAGGGTGAACGGGACCCTGATCACGTCTTGTATCACCCTAAAGGGATTATATTTTGCGATCATAACCGCTGACTTTAACTTATCCAGCTTATTACACCACTACTTACCAAATAAATAAAAAACTAGACATGAAATATTGATTTGAGTTATCATTATCATCATGCGAAAAGAAAAAGAGTAATATGAGAAACTAGCACAGCTACTGTATGCAGAAAATTTGTTGATAATGACAATGGTCAATTATACAAGTCATTATACAAAAATATTTCATCCCAGGATGCATCGATCTACCAATCAGAAACATATTCCAGAGAGCTGTGTATAATAAGTTGTTATAGAGCATGGCAAAAATCAGTGATTATAACAAATGCTAAATCAAACCAGTTCTCTCCAGTGGATTGATCTAATATGCCAGCTGTGAAAATACCCGTAATGAGGTCACTGTGGAGATATCCTTTATTCGCCCTTCTTCGTCCTTCAGATTGTAGCCCTCTGGCCGCTTGTCTCTCTCGCTCACCTTCCATAGCTTTATCGTTTTATCTGTTGGAACATACCTGAGAAATTACAGCCATTCATTTTTATAACCATTCAGCCATTCATTTTTAGACTTTCTATACCCAAACATTAATATATATTTCTATGGTTTTGCAAGGCATTTTAATGCAAAAGGCCTTGAAAGTCATTGTTCATGTTTATTATAATATTAATAATGTCTTATTTGTCATACTCTTATAGAAATGTGTAATGCAACCCAGCTATTCCAGTCTAATATCTGGTATTGATTTATTGCACAGAACAGACATGACATTTAATATTAGGCTTAAAATTATTTCCCTCTAAAATTAATGGTTCCTTTTCTAATTAGGAGGATTAGACAAGTTTAAACCGTGATAGACAGGAAGAGGTGTGATTACCGTTGGTAGAGAGGAGAAAGTGGGCAGCATTTTGCTGTGGCAGCCAGCGGATCTTATTGATCTTCTCCTCAATTTCCAAACTCTTCAGGTAGTCAAAGTCCGGTTCGTGACTCTGGAACGTACTGTAGACATTATACTCACCCGATTCTCCCAGCTCCTCAGATTCACCTTTAGACTGCATTAAGAAAAAAGACCCAATACAATGTATATGCTTATGAACATAAATAACAGACAAAATGTTTGAGTTCTTAAAAGTATAATTCACAGATGTACATTATTTTAACAGTTTATGCAATATATATGATATATAAATATGAAATCTCCCTGTATAAAGATGTAAGAGATGAAAATGTTGACTTAGAAATGCAGGAAATTCTTTTTACAGTTTTGCTTGTTGTAAATGTCCTCCAAAAGATCAAATAAACAGAGGTCTGATCTTTAAATGGGTGAAAATGGGTTTCCATATGAGATCTCTCATAATAACAATGTGTTTTGATCAGCATCTAGTTTAAAATCAGGGTAATATATGGAAAATGCACTGATTTGATGACTCTAACCGTGATTTGTGTACCAGACAGCTCAATATCACAGTCGATATCTGATACTTTGTCTTTATGAAGTATTTTAAACCTGATCTATTTTAATTATGTGATAAAGCTCTTTGGGCAATGGAAATTAAAATCCCCTCATGCATATTTAGTGTCCCATGCAATAGCGCTGCAAAACATGTGTAAAAGCTAACATATCCAATATATTTGGTTTAGTATTTTTTTAATCAATATGACCTTTGATCTTCCCCTCTCCCATCAAATTCACTCTGCTGCTTAAAAGAACACTGCTTTAATCCCCAATTTATCAATCACACACTGCAGTGCTTTGCTCACAGTTTGACCTACCTCTGTCTCTCTCTGGAAGATGACCACTCTTCCCCCCTTATCCCCTGTGGCCAGCAGATCCCCCGTCTGGTTAAACTCCACAGTAGAAATGACATCAGCTACAAAGAAAGAAAGTGGATTGTGTTAATTTATAATTTATCAGTGAATATAATAACGAAAAAAAAAAAAAAAAAAAAAAAAAAATATATATATATATATATATATATAAAGAGAGAGAGAGAGAGAGAGAGATACAGTCAAACCAAAATGTATTCAGACACCTTGAACATTTCATTTATTAATACAGTTTATTCACTATAGTTTAAAAAAAATGGTAAAAAAATATGACAAGATCTCAGAGTTAAACTGTGTCAGAAAAAAATAATCTTAATTATGTCAGATAATTAAGCAAAACATCGTTAGGTCAAAGTGTCTGAATAATTTTTGGTGCCAAATTTTTCATCAATTTTACTGGTAGTCCACTGTATGAAGAATTTTTGGGTATAGTATGTCACAGTTTACTTTATTTTGCTATCCTCATTTACATAAATGAACTATAATGTCCTGCACCCACTAATAAAAATATATAAAAAATGTCTGAATAATTTTTGGTTTGACTATATATATATATATATATATATATATATATATTAGTACTGTCAAACGATTAATCGCATCCAAAATAAAATTTGTGTTTACATAATATATGTGTGTGTACTGTGTATATTTCTTATGTATATATAAATATGCACACATCCATGCATAAATTTAACAAAAATATATTAAAATGATATATAAAACATTTATATATTTATATATAATATAGATTTTATATATGTATACATGTAAATATTTCTTAAGTAAATACATGTATGTGTGCATATTTATATATACTATATGCATAATAAATATACACAGTACATACACACATATATAAACATTTATTTTAGATGTGATTAATCGTGATTAATCATTTGACAGCACTAATATATGTGTGATAATTTTAATTATTATCAGATTATATTATTATAATAACTATTAATAAATACTTAAATTTCATTTTTATAACTATTCTTATTATTCTCTCAAAATAAAATCAAAATATTTTTTAAATACATTTTACTTTCTGTAAAAGAATGTTTGTAGATTTTAGGCATGTGAACATCTGCAGGTGGCAAAATAGTATTTCTATTCTCATAGAAAATATATAACATTTTTCAGAGAATTGGAACAGATGGGTGAAGAATAACTGCACACCTGGAGCTAAATGCTAATACTTTTACATAACAGTCCTGCACAAAAATCCCGGCCAAAAGATATTTTACAGTACAAATTACCTAAAGTAATACAAGTTCATGGGTATGTGCTAGCACAGCACAACTGTGGTTTTGTCGACGCAAACACTTTTAGTCAAGAGCCTCATCTGGGCATATGGCTTCACATTGTGCACCCTAATAGTTGATAAACGGCATGCTCCTACTCCTGCCAGTATAATGATGATGACGCTAAATAAAAACAGCCCGGCCTGCTCTTGATGAAACATTTTTATGTTCTGTAACATGATTATGACAAGGCCTGCAAAAGACACAAATGACTTTTTAAGGACTAACGTGCGAGTGCTTGGATGGGAAAATTAAAATACTCACTGATTCCCTTCAAGATCAAAAGAATATGATTTAAGATGCAAGACTATCTTGGTTCTGTTTGCACATGCGTTATTCTGGATGGCTTACAGCACCCAATAATTGAATGAAAACAGTCTCACTAATGCATGCTGTAACCCAATAACAGGTGTGTGTGGTGGGACCAGGTGACCAAAGTCTGATGAGTCAGCTGAATTAGAAGACCTTATCGCACAGCTGCTGAGATCAAGGTTATATTCAGGACTTCAGAAAGGTGACCAGGATCAAATTACAGTTGAGTACATGTGTGTGTGTGTGTGTGTGTGTGTGAAGAGGGAGTGTTCATGCAGGTGTGTGCACATACCTTCTGTGACATAGTCTCGGAGGAAGCTGTGATTGATTTTGGGGCTCTCACCGTCCTCACCCATCGGAAGCGGCTGAGTGCGTAAGCGCGCCCGTCCGGAGCAGAGCCGTCCAATCCGTGCTGTCCCACCCCCCCGGTGCTTTGCCCATGCTGCTGCGGCCTAGCAGAGTGGCCTGCCGCACGGCATCCTGGGATACAGTCCGCCTTTGTGAGGAGGAAGCTGAGCGGCAAACGATGAAGGTGCGAAGGATGCCACGTACAGACAGGGAAAAGGGAGGAAAAAACGTTCAGTCAGCTGGAGAAAAGCACCTTGTCATAAGCACACATGCTTGAGCGCACGTCCTGACGCTCAGCCAACACTGCCTGGCAACAAGAAACGCAGAGGAAAAAAAAAAAAAAATAGGATGTAGGTGTGTGATCCGTAGATCTGTCGTGCTGCGGTAAGTCCTCTTCCAGGCGCTCCCTGTGTGCGGTGGTCCTTGAAGGAGAGAAGAGGATAGCGAAGGAGAGAGACAGGTTGTCTTTCACAGGAGGGATGAGTAGGAAGAGGATAGGCCTGGTCCTACCTCACAGCTTCACGGTGTGTCCTCTCCCTTCTGCTGCAGTGTGACGGAGTGCGCGTGTGTGTATGCGTGCTTGTGCGTGAAGGGAAAGGAAAGATGAAAAAGAGGGGGGAGGGAGAGAAATAGGGAGAGAGAGAGAGGATACCGCCAGCCTGTCTTTCTCGACTACCACTGCTGCTGAGCATCTGCACAGCATCACGATGTCACAGAAGCCTCCTCCCTGCTCGGCCAATCAGAGCTCAGTTATCCTTAGCTGCTCCTCCCACTGCAGGTGACAAGAGGAATGAGCTTGTAGAGGAGAGTAGATGAGGAAAAGAGAAGACAGGCAAGAGAATCTGGGATGCGGTGGAGCCAAAGATATTCACTGGAGTGAGAAGTGTGCAACGACGAGACTGATGGGAAACGGGGCAAGATGACATCCGAAATGAAAAGGATGGAAGAGAAAATGTAGATAAAAGAAAGCAAATAATGGAAGGACAAATATACGCTTTGGAGGTAAGAGAAAATAGATGTATGTGAATGTGAAAAGAGGTTTGAGGAAACATAAGGAAATTATATGAGGAAGACATGGAGATGTTCTGAAAACTTGTTGAGTTGCTCCCCCTAGTGTTTGTATATATTAATACATACAGTAGCATGTGAAGGTTAGGATTGAACTGTCAAAACTCTAAACAAGCAAATATTTGGGTAATAATTGTTAGGTTATATACAGAAACATTCTGGTAATCTGAACTACTTGTTTAATTTGGGCATATCTGTAGAGAAACAATAAAATAAAAAACTGAGGTAAACAAAGCAATGCCAAATAAGCATTTTAGCTGAATAAGTAAAACAATTTTTGTATTACAGCATAACTTAAATACAACCATAATTCACTATTATTTTATTATTACTTCAATTTTTAAACGTAAGTTGCCAACAACAATACTAATAGAATCAGAAAAAGCTTAATTGCCAAGTATGCCATATATAGTGGCGAGAGGTGACTTTTTTTAACCGGGTATGCTGGGTGGCGCGTCATCAAAAAAAGTTGAATGGGTTTATAATAAGCTAGACTTTCGCATTCGTTTTACACAGTCAGTTGGTTTCATGGCAAATAGCAGCACGGTTAAAAGTATTTTTAATATTTTGGACCTTTTATTGAAAGTTACTTTTACTTGTTGAGACATGCCTTCATAGTTAAGCACCTTTAAGAAGCTGTGATTGTGATGTTTGAGTCAGAGCCGTTGAAAAACAGAGTTGCGACACCTATTTAACGGCTCTGGTTTGGGTAGAGTAGGGGAAGGCGCCACGCACGAAATGGGCGTTTGCAAAATGTGCTGTATTTTTGTAATTCTACTAGGTGGCACTATTGTCACAGAAACTACATAGGCTAATTACTTCACATTTAAACGGTAGCCTACAACAGGACACGGGCAAAATGAGCTGACAGACAAGACAGAACAGGTTACTTGATATATGAAACAAAGTCTCAGCTTTACATTTTTGTAAGTTTTATTCATAGACTGTAAAAAAAATATGGACCTAGTGTCCGTGATGTCACCCCTAGATTTCTGAAGAGCATTTTTGAAGCGAAAATGAGGCCGCTGCCATCTTAGCTGCGCATCACCGCAGGTCACTCCCGGATAACTGAAAAAGGGCAAAGAGGCGGGATGTGGTTGGAACCAAGTGTGACTGGTTGCTGGTACCACGCCCGCCTGGCTGGACGTGATCATGTTAGCAGACAAAGGAGCTATCTATCTATCTATCTTAGATACTATCTAAATATAAATAAAGATAAGTTATATCATTAGAAAGTTCTAAAGGCTTACTGTCAATCTATGGTGTATTTTTTAAGATATAGATATAGCTCCAACACCAGTAATTAATTTGCGTCATGTGTGCAAATAACAACACACAAAATCAAATGGGATTCCATACCTTTATAATGAAATAGTGATCGCGAGATAAATCCAATCCGTGGAACTTAATTGGGTAAAATGTCCATGAGTGTCCATTGCAAAACAAAAAACAGCACTTTTTGTCCACAAAAGTGTTAAATCTAGGGATGCACCGATACCATTTTTTAAGGACCGAGTATGAGTACCAATACTTTTTTCTGGTACTTACGATACCGATGCCTATACATTTAATGATTTCTCTCTCTCTCTCTCTCTTTTTTTTTCTTTTCTGGTGATGTTGCAGTTTTCCAAGCACAACACAGTGAGACTAATGAATGTAGGACAGCTTCTTTATTATTACTCTAATGAAAAAATTAATATTTTTTATGTGCTTGTCACAAACTTAAAGAACAAAAATTTCACAGTGTCCAATAACCTTCAAATACTACAGAGATACAAATGAAATATTTTTCAGAAACAGTAGGTTTATTTACCATGTATACATTTATTTAACATCTTTTGTTGATTTATTAACATTACTGACAAATATACGCTACGGTCCCTTTAAGACCGAGTCCATGGATACTGACACATATCCTGTTTTACCCAAATGTTTACGTCCACTTAAGCCATAACCGACTGTATTTAGGTGAGTTAATACATTTGACCATTCAGGCACGAGGAGAACTGATCGTGCGCTGTCTGAGAGAACTGGGATTGCACGCAAGAATGAGAGAGTGCTTCTGGTCTGTCATTCAGCGCGATTGGACTGCACACCTAATCAAATCACGATATGGACTAGTATTTGTGAATAGTAATATTTAACCTTTAGTATAATATAATATTAGTATAATATTTAGTGTACTGTAGTGTTTCTAAAAGGAAACTACAAAAAGGTTCTAATATGTTCATTGTGTGCTGTAATACTACCGAAAAAAGATGGCCAGACAGCAATCTTTTATGAAAATCATTTAGCAATTATTTATTAATGTCTGACGGCGTGAGAACGGATAGTGTACGCCGTGATGTTTTTAAAAGATCGGCGTAAATGTATGATATGAATAAATAATGGTCAAAAACGGATTTATAGTATTCTAAATTGATTCTCAATTACTGAAATGACTATAGACTATTCCTTATGTTTCATACCTGTTTTTTATTTTTTTAATGCAAATATGTATTGGTGTTGCCATGTTGTTTATTCATAGTTACTGAATAAAGAAAAGAAAAAAAACTATTGCTAAGGTCATGACTCAACAAGAGGTATGTGTTGAAAATGACTAATCACAGGAGCGGAGACATCTGACATTTGATCCCTCCTCTAAAGTCTCAAAAGTCAACTTGACGAGCGAGTAGGGGTTGAGCTGTTGAGAGGGGCTAGAGAGGGTCGAGCGAGCGCAACTCGGCGCCATTTTTGCATGCGGATACTGTTCTGTGCGCTCGCGGTGCAGAAATGCTCCCTCGCGAGAATGGTTTTCCGTGCGCGGATACTGTTCTGTGCCCTCATATCATGTGCGTGCGTCTTGTTTTTATGTGCGCGAGTTTTGAGACTATCTAAACGCCATACAGTAAGAACTCTGAAATGTATCATGACTTATGTAGTTGCCCAGTCGTTGTTTCAACCGCGATAAAACTGCCACAATGTAAGAAAAGCCATTTAGTGCCCATAAACTGTCTAGTTAGCCAGAAAAACGTACTCTAGTGAGGAGCATTTTGCAAAATATAGTCTTTAAAATTCGCGTTTGAAAGGGTTGACTGTATGTAATCTATGACGTAGAACGTAGTAATTGCCTAAAACCTGTTTGGAAACAGACTTTTTTAAATTCCATTTGGTGCCGCTAATGGCGCAGAAACATCTTAACCCTGTTATAAAAACTGTATTTAACGCCTTTCAAAAGTTAATGAAATTATATGTATTCTGTTACCTCGTGTTATGTAGGCTGTTGAATCGGATGCAAAATGCATCCGTTGGTACTCGGTAGTTAGGCAGCTGATAGAAAGTTCGTCAAGTCGTTCAGGCAAAAGGCAAGCCTCTGGTTTCTACTTGTTTTTAATTTCTTGAGACTACCAGTAGAGGCCGCTAAATCAAATTTTCAAAGAGATGTACCGGTATTAGGGCTGTACCATAAGGAGCTTTGCCATTTACAACGAGTTATAACTCGTTGGACACTTGCACTGTACTACTTTTCAGCAGTGAAACTTTGAAACTTAACATAAACTGTTAAAAATATCTGAAAAAAAAAAAAGAAAAATTCCCAAAAAGTCCCAACTTTTCCAGAAACAAACAAATCTTTCATAATCAACACTCGCTATTGTTTTTTAATGGTATTTTCATTTATTATTTTTTTTTATAAAGTTATTTTAACTCATTTAAATGTGTTCTCTATCTTATTAATAAAACTCGGTCCACGCTTATGTTCAGTATGCTCACTATGTCCTCATGTTCTGTTCCAGTCTTTAATCAGTTTGCTTATTTATCTGGATTTGGATGATGTGGGGTTTGTCTATTTATGTCCACTTGACATTTTCTAATAGCTCTCTTTGGCAGGTAGAGTGGGTTAAAGTCGAGTGCAAAGTCATTTATAGACACTAATCCATTTCCCTGAATGGGCAAAACAGAACCTATTGGTGTTATCTCAGGGATTTGTTTTATGTAACAGATTAGCCTCCACATCCACTGTGCAGAGTTGAGATGTTAGTGTAACTGGTGACAGCAAAGCTTAATCCTCTGACCTGCCTTAGGCAGTGACTGCATCTGTGCTTTTCATCTCTCTTTATCACTCCTTCAGGAAGGTCCAGCAACTTGCCTATCTGCATCTGCTCTTGGAGAGAAGAAAAAAGAGAGAAAGCATGCCATGTCTGCACACTGAGTCCCTGCCCTCTTTGCCCGCTGAAGGCAGGTATGGAGTCACCTCAACCCGCAGGGGGTCTCAAGGGTCCAGGTCCAAATCTGGTAAAAAAGGGAAGAATGGAGAGAAGGGTGCACGTGTGGAGAGGAATGACAGCGAGAAAGAACGGAGTGTCATAACCAGTGCTGGATGGTTCTTCTCACCGCTCTGGACCCCAGGTACCAAAACACAGAGACTGGGATTCAGGATGGGAAAGGAAAGCGAGAGAGTGAAGGCATGGCTGGATGATCATTCAGATTCTGCCAGGTCTTACTTTAGCAGATCTCCAAGGTGAGCAGTGTATCTGTTCTGAGAGAGTGTGAAAAAAAGCTTGAAATTAAATGTAATGTGATGCATTTTTAATCATGTGTATTCATCAAGTCAAGTTTGAAAATTTCATACGGTAACAAATATGGTTCTAAATAGCACCAGATTAGGGTTCTCTGTGGTGCTGGATAGAACAAGAGAGGAAGAAATTGTTGCAATATGATGACTGGGAAGTCTCTATAATGTTTTGTATAAAATGTATTACATTTTAAAATAAAAAATTTATTTAATATAGCACACTCAATATTTTACTTTTACTAGTTCAGGAGCCTCAAACTCTCAAACACCAACACAAAGTAACTAAGTAACAAAGTAACCATTTCAACATATCAGGGTTCCAACCTTAAAAATGATTTTAAATTGAAAAATGAATACATTAACCAGTAAGGAAACCTTTTTGAGAGGCATCATAAATTATATCACAGACGTTGTTTGATGAAAATACCACTATAGATCAGTATGAATTTTAATTTGGTCTTGTAACAAACACACCTATGTTCTTAACTGGGAAACAACATCCAAAACACAAGATATACTGGTGGAAAGTAACTTTTAAAAGTAATGTTACAATATTGCGTTTCTTTACTTCTGCGTTACTTTTTCTCACCTGGGCTTGCTTGTTGTTGTTATGTAAAGTCATTTTTGCTTATTTAGTATGGTTGAATTGGATCATCGAAGGTCAGCAGCAAAAACATTGGTTAATAAAGTGAGATTAAATAAAGTATATTTGTGTAATTTAACTTTCAATTATTGCGGGTTTGTGTAGTATTCTGAGTTTTCATTTCACTGTTTTTATTTTGAGGAATACTGAATCTGTTTTCGTGCAAGTGAGAGGAGTAAATGTCTACTCACATTTAGTCAAACTATGATGTTTACACATTTACTCCTGATTTCTCTCAACATGGGAACAGGAGAGCTGTCAGTCAATAAATGGGAAAACAAAGTAACTTGCGTTACTTATTTGAAAAAGTAACCCAGATATTTTTCTAATTTAAAAGTAATGTGTTACTTTACTAGTTACTTGAAAAAGTAATCTGATTACGTACTTGTAATGCACTACCCCCAACACTGGTGACCACCCATGTTTGTCTTTGTTAACAGGGATGGCTTTAGATTAGATACTTTAGCATTTAATCTGCTCTGTCCCTTCTTTTCTTAGATATTGGTTGAACGGCTATGTAGAAAGAGCCCAGGCAGCGCAAACCCTCATAACTGAGCCAAGGTCTAGGATGTCTAGCAGACGCAGGGTGTCCCACCCTATGTGTGGGCCCTCTCGAGGGCTTGTGCACCCTGCCACAATGGAAAGACCACACTCCTGCTTTTCTCTTCATCAGATTGATAATCCTGAGAGTTTGAACCACTGCGAGGGGCGTTCTCCTCAATCACTGCAGTCTACATACTTTCCATTTTCACCTTGTGTGTCAAGGTCAAAGTGTTTGCCACATTCTCTGAGCTCCTCAAGTCCAGCGGGACAGTGTAGAAGAGGCGAGTCCTGTAACTTCATGATGCGCCTCGTTGGTGGTCTGAGCAGACCTCTACAGAACAAAAACCTCTGTCTTCAGGTCCTACAACATCTCTGTGAGATCACTCAGGCTCAGCGCTGCTGTCTCTCAATGACAACGGTGGACAAAACAGGTGTGAAGTGTTTGGGTCCTGTCTTCCAATCAGATGAGGAGTCTGTCTACGGCTACACACAGGCAGAGTGGGACAAGTGCATTATGGGATGTGTGGTCAGCACTGGGAGGCCTCTTAACATCAGGGATGCCTGTGAGGTAATAAATGAGGGTATTCCATGTCAAGTCTAATCTGGACTATACTCACCCCCTCACAGTTAGTTCAGATAACTGGAGAACTCTGGTCCAGGATTCCCCCGTAACAGTAACACTAAGATTACTCGGGCACTTTAGGACCGAACCAAACTAATTCTTTGTCCTCAAAACAGACTGAGTGTTAATCCAAGGTGCTTTAAGTTGTCATATTCAGAGCTTGTCTAGGCTTTTAACAGTTTAAAGACTTTAAATCTGGGGTGACTTAAAAGCAGTATTCGATAATGACACGAACAAATAAATAATCATGAGAATGAAATTCCAATTATGAAAATGGAAAGCACTGTTAGTTGAACATGTTTAAAAACATGAAGATGAGGATGAATTTCTTGTTTAGATAAAGAGGCTGAATATCTTTTTTTAAAAGTTTTAAAGTGTCTTGTGATTTAGATTTCATTATTTTATTTTTTAGGTATGCACTGATATTAATAAACAGCAAATAATGATAAGCAGATCGATGAACCGATAACCAATAAATTGCCAGTAAATTTCTGTAAATAAATTAAAATAAAACACTAAAATTTAAAATAAATAATTTTAAATTCTATAAGTTATTTTAGGCAGCACAACATAATACTGTACAGTAGAAAATAAGCTATGAGCAGACAAACTGATAACCAATAAATGGCCAGTATTAAATTTCTATACTTTTTCTGTCTAAATAAATTCTAATTAAAACTCTAAAAACTAAAATAAAATAAAACAATTGAATTTAGGACTCATGACCTATTACAGAACAATATGAAAAATGGTTATTCATTTTGAGGTTTGATAAAGATTACAGTTAACGATGTTATTAAATTATAAGTGTTTAAAAGATTAAATTTAAGAGCATTAGATGACAAAGGTAATCCCAATGTAAAATTAGGGGAAATGAGCATGCACAATTAAATATTTAATGATGACAGATACGGATAAATTAAAAAAGAATAACTTAGATATACTTATGTGATACCAATATATCAAGCATCTTTAGGTTTATTGGAACTGAGTATGCGTGGGGAAAAGATGTGAGATTGACTGTACTTTTGAGTCTTTATACGCTCTGGGGCATATGAGTGGGACGGGAAATCCTTCCCCCCCGCTTTAAACCCTGTTTTGGCACTATTACAGCTGACAGAATGTGAGCAGAGAAGAGAAAGAGACAGAATGAATAGCAGAGAAACTTAACCCGTATCTCTCTCAGAAACATGCCACTCCCACTTTAAAGGATTAGTTAACTTTCAAATAAAATTTTACTGACAATTTACTCACCCCCATGTTATCCAAGATGTTCATGTCTTTCTTTCTTCAGTCGAAAAGAAATTAAGGTTTTTGATGAAAACATTCCAGGATTATTCTCCTTATAATGGACTTCAATGGCCTCCAAACGGTTGAAGGTCAAAATTATAGTTTGGTGCAGCTTCAAAGGGCTTTAAACGATACCAGACGAGGAATAAGGGTCTTATCTAGCGCAATGATTGGTCATTTTCGAAAAAAAAAAAAGAAAATATGTAAATGTATATGCTTTATATAAACAAATGATCGCCTTCCAAGTGCTTCCGCCAAAACCGTACTTTCATATTCTTCAAAAAGCTTACGCTGTATGTCCTACGCCTTCCCTATTCTACTTACGGAACGAACGCAGCGCCAGATAAATTTTTTGCCATGGGGGTGAGTAAATTATCAGGAAAATTTTATTTGAAAGTGAACTAATCCTTTAAGTGGTTAATCCCGTTATGCCTCTGAAATTTCTCACATTTGACTGTGCCAGTCATAAAACAACATACTATACTGTCATTACCTCAAAGATAACAGTGTTGAAATGTTTGTGTTGTACTGAATAACCTGAATAAGTTATTTGAACTGTCCTTTTATAGGATCCAAGATTTCAAAGTGAACTGTATGAGAGGGGAGAGGACAGACCCAAGAGTATTCTCAGTGTGCCCATCCTGAACCACAAAAAGGAGGTTGGACCGTTATATATAAATATGTTGTCATCATGCTATATGTCTAGCATTGCATTAGTACCACTAACAAGATTGGTTGTACATTTTTATATTATATTATTTATAGCTGTAATATGATAATATACTAGTCAATCTTTTTAGTAATGAACATTATTTTTTGGACTGATTTTGGCAGGTTATAGGTGTCATCATGGCTGTGAACAAAAGCAGGCCGGGCAGCTGTTTCTCTGAGCAAGATGAGAAAGCAAGTATTGATCAATATTAAACATAGCAAACATTTTGCCTTTCAAAAATCTGAAATTCAGTAATACGGAGTACATGTAAATTTTTGTTAATTACACATGAAAATTGAATTTGAATTGTATGTGACGCAGGACACATATGTCTTTAATGAATGAGTCAAAGAATGAGACCGTGTTTTGCCTCTAGGTGCTGTCGTCACACATGGTGTTGTTCGGATTGATCCTGGAAAACAGTCAGCTGTGTGAGAGTTCTGAACAAGAGAGCAAACGCAACCAGGTAAATCACACAGACTACAGTCATTCATTTAGACACCTTTATCTAAAGTGACATACAAATGAGGAATGCGACAACATAAGTGATAAGTGAAGGAGACATAACATGCTTATCACAAAGAACTAATTGAAAATAACATATTTTGACAATATACAGTACAATTTGCAGTTTACTTAAATAGAACTATAAGTAACTAATACCATGGTACTATGATATATATCATAATGAATGATTAATCCTACATTGTACAGGTATGTTACTTTAGGGATTTATCTTAAATTCGCTGTTTTTATAATTTACTGTGGTTCTAATTGTGGAGGATTTGATTGGCAGGTACTGTTGGAGTTGGCCCAGCTAGTGTCACATGACTACCCCTCTGTGGATGACATGCTCAGCAAAATGGCTGCCATCATCCTGCCAGTGACAAAAGCACAATACTGTATTGTTTTCATCTCAGATGACAACTCCACGGTAATACAAAAATCAATAAAAGTTTATGGATAATTAATTCATTGTTAAGAGTGCTTTATTTGTATATTAGCATCTGTAAAGTGTTGGTTTTGTTCTTGCTTAAAGGGTTAGTTCACCCAAAAATGAAAATTCTGTCATTAATTACTCACCTTCATGTCGTTCCAAACCTGTAAGTCTTTCTGTCCCTCTGCTGGCTGCCTTCGTAACTGACACTTTGACGCTTCAAAAACTTTTCCATATTAATTGAGTGGTTTAGTCCAAATTTTCTGAAGAGACACGATCGCTTTACATGATGAACAGATTAAATTTAGGCTTTTATTCACATAAACATTCATCAACTCGCGCATCAGTTGTGGTAAATGGAAGCTCAAGCATGTTTGCTTGATGCGGGCTCATTCTCATGTGTTACGCTGCACGTTTGAGCTTCCTCAAGAGGTATGTTCTTGTGTGTAAAGTAGGTTCGGTTGAGCTTCTGTTTAAGTTCGCTGATTAAAGTTTGTATGTGAATAAAAACCTCAGTTCAATCTGTTCATCATATAAAGCAATCGAGTCTCTTCAGAAAATTTGGACTAAACAACTCTGTTCATATGGATTAGTTTTACGATCTCTTTATGAACTTTCAATTGCATAACTGTCTATGGAGGGACGGAAAGCTCTCAGATTTCATCAAAAAGATCTTTATTTGTGTTCTGAAGATGAACGTCTTATGTCTTACGAAAGTCTTACGTGTTTGGAATGACATGAGGGTGATTAATTAATGACATCATTTTCATTTTTGGGTGAACTAATCCTTTAAGTCATTCACTTTCATTTAATTTCTTGTAAAGGTTAAAAAACAGCATGAAGCTCATGAAATGCTTTTAATACTGATCTACTAAAAACAGCTTGATAAGTTGATACTGATAGAACCGATTTTTTATGTCTTGTAGGGGCCTTTTTCAAGGATGGTCCATATTGAAGACACCAATGGCTCAGTCCAATGTTCCACAAGGTAAATAAATGTACATTTATAATTTGATCATGACACAAAATAACATTTACTTTGATTTGTTTAAGCACATAATATTGAAAGCCACATAATAACAGTGTTCTAAATTGTTAAAGCATTAGTTCACTTTCAAATGAAAATTACCCCAAGCTTTACTCACCTTCAAGCCATCCTAGGTGTATATGACTTTATTCTTTCTGATGAACACTTTTGGAGAAAAAATTAAAAATATCCTGACGCATCAAAGCTTTATAATGGCAGTGAACAGGGGTCACGAGTATGAGCTAAAGAAAGAGCTTCCATCCACATCCATCCATCATAAACGTACTCCACATGACTCCGAGAGGTTAATAAGGTCCTTCTGAAGTGAAGCGATGCGTTTGTGTAAAGAAATATATCCATATTTAACAAGTTATGACAAGTTAACAAGTTTATTAATCCACGTGGAGTACATGTTTATGATGGATGGCTGCACTTTCTTCAGTTTATACTCGTGACGCCTGTTTACTGCCATTATAAAGCTCGGATGCTTCAGGATGCTTATTAATATTTCTCTGATTGTGTTCATCAGACAGAATAAAGTCATAATCTAGGATGGCTTGAGGGTGAGTAAGGCTTGGGGTAATTTTCATTTGAAAGTGAACTAATCCTTTAATACTTCAGCAAACAAAAAATAAATAAAACATTCTGTATTTATATGTTTGCCATAAGTTTAGCATGTTTATGTCAGGTAAATGTAAAATGGCAGGTGTAACTGTAATCTTCAGGGATTGTGACACCAGTGACACCAGCTACATGTATGCTGTGCATGTGCAAAACTCTATGGAAACGCTGAACTTTGCCAACAGGCCTGTAAGTTGATCTGATCAATTCACTAATTGTCACTCTGCTGTTTATATAATCTTACCAATAACACCTATTTATACCTGCTGGTATAAATACTTTTTCTAATGTAATGATTGGGATCATTTTCAAAACCAATGATATATTTTTATAGTCTTTCTTCCTTTTTTTACATATAGGGAAAAACATGTCATGTGACCAAAAAGTACCTCTTATCTGGGATTTTCCCTATATGTTTCTGACATAACACTGTTATTGTCTGTTCTCCAAGGCCCAGCTTTCCAAGGTCTCTCAGATTACAAGTTTGATTGGCACACCTCTGAGAGGGAAACAGAGAGGTAACATCATAGGTAAATATTTTCCCAGTCTCCCATTTTTTGTTTCAGACTTTCTTTTATAGCTCAAGAGATGATGTTATATTATATTACATACAATAAGAATATACAGCTCTAAATTTAACATGGATAACAAATTGGTTTTGGTTTGGTCTTGATGACAAATTTTTGAGTTCATACTAAAATCCCAGAAAATCTGAGCACGGTTTGTGATGTTGTTAAGATCAGTTTTTATACTGTTTAAAGAGGTGACACATGAGATAACTGGAGTCTTTTATCTCCTCTAGGGTCAAAACTCTTCATTTGCTCCCTTTTTAATGTCACTGATGCAATTAAAAAGATCTCATTTGTGATTTGCCTCAGTTCAGATACAAATATTACAGCCAATTCTGTTAATCTCCAAAGGAATTTAGAGAGCTGACAACGATACTGGTATGAAGATACTCTGTTTAGACAGTATACATATTGCTTTCTTCATATAGGTGTGTGCCAGCTAGTCAATAAAAGAAACATGGCCCGCTCTGAGACAGAAGATTTTATCCGAGCTGATGAGCTCCTTCTGGAGGACTTTGCGGTGTACTGTGCTCTAGGATTGCAGAAATTAAACACGCAGCAGAAGGCAGATAAAACCAGAGCCAGGCTGGCTGTAACTAAAGAGGTAGGAAATGGCATCACATTCCTTTTGAGTCACTGGAAATCACTTCATATTGTAAGAATAATGAGCAAGTGATTTTAACACTGACTCAACAATTACACAAAACCAGTATTAATTTACACAGGAAAATGTAATATTTAAAAGTACTATAGATTTGATGAACATACATTGTTTTTCTTTTTCATTTTAATGCTGTGTATGTACGTGTGTGTGTATGTTTGCACCTACAGGTCTTATCTTATCAAATCTCTGCCTCACAAGAAGAGATTCATGCCTTAGAGGTAACATTCAAAAACTCTCCTTTTACTACTTCCTTTTATTTTTCTTGAAAAGTACCTCTAATCCTTCTGCATTTGCACATTTTATCGGTCAAATTATTGTGCAACGGTGGAAAAGTCTGAAATTGTTATAAATTGCAAATTTCTATAGTTAGGGTCGTTTATTCTTGTGTGTTTGTGGTTTTGTCAGCTGCACCAGTCAACCCAGGACATTTTTTCAGTGTGTCATTTGAAAGGTTCAATCAGTAATTTCCCCCCGCTTTCTTTCTCTCACAGGAGTCTGTCATCCCTTCAGCAGATGCTCTCTGTCTACTGGATTTTGGCTTCTGTGATTTTAATATGTCCCAGGCTGCCATGACTCAGGCCGTTGTGCGCATGTTCCTAGATCTTAATTTGCCCCAGCATTTCAACATTGACTACAAGGTTTCTGGTTTAATCCTGCTTGCCTCATCTAAGTAACTAAATGAAATCACAATAAAGCTTTGAGTAATACTTTTGTGCAAGCTATGGATTTAGAATTGGTATTTCCCTTTGTTTTTCAGACCCTGTGTCAGTGGGTTTTGAGCATACGGAAGTGCTACAGGAACAATGTGGTCTATCATAACTGGAGTCATGCATTACGCACTGCCCAGTGTATGTTTGCCATGCTGCAGACAAAGGACCTACAGGTCAGAGTCATAGCCTGTTGATAAGCAACTTGTCCTAATCTTTTAAACTCAGCAGTGCACACTGGGTTAATAAGTTAAAAGGTTTATTCTGAAGAAATTGGATTAAGCAAATTATTAGTTAATTAATCCATGTCCTCCCAAATCTCTAATATTTCACTGCCCTCACATTTTGTGTCATTCCAAGCTCACTTAATCTTTCATGTTCTTTAATCCAGAGTAATTTTAGCAGTCTGGAGGTTCTTGCTCTCATGATTGCCTGTCTGAGCCATGATCTGGATCACAGAGGTGTGAATAACTCTTACGTAGAGAGGTAAACTACACTACTCCAACCCCATCCTGCTAAAGAACATCTCTGACTGTGGTGGTATTATAAACATCGGCCTAAAGCTCATTAATGCTATGCAGCTACATAAGCCTAATAAGTATTTGGACACACATTTAAACACTGTGTAAATTGCCTCAATATTTTGTCCTGGTAAATAATATGCATTCTTACAATCTGTTGTACAGCTTTGTATTCTCTTTCTCTCTTTCCCCTGTCTTTCTCTCTCTGTGTCTTAGGAGTAACCAGCCTCTGGCACAGCTGTATGGCCACTCATCCCTTGAGCACCATCATTATGACATGTGCCTTCTCATTCTCAACAACCCCGTAAGATCACATAACATCCATCCATCCATAACATAATTTATCCATTCATCCATCACATCATTTATCCATCCATCGATCCATCCATCCATCCATAACACCATCCATCATCCATCTATCTGTCTGTCCGTCCGTCCGTCCATCCATCCATTTATATCATCAACCATCCATTCACAACATCATCCATCCACCCATCCATCCATTCATAAAATAATTTATGCATCCATCTATTCATAACATCATCCATCCAACATTTATCCATCCATCTGTCCATCCATCTCTGTCTGTCTGTCTGTCTGTCTGTCTGTCTGTCCATCCATCCATTCATAACATCATCCATCCATTTATAACATCAACCATCCATTCATAACATCAATTATCCATCCATTTATCCATAACATAATTTATCCATTCATCCATCTATCCATTCATAACATCATTTATCCAGCCATCCATCTATTCATAAAATAATTTATCCATCCATCCATCCATCCATCCATCCAATCATAACATAATTATCCATCCATCCATCCATCCATCCTAACATCATTTATCCATCCAGCCATCCATCTTTCCATCCATCTGTCCATCCATCCACCTATTTATATCATCAACCATCCATTCATAACATCATCCATCCATCCATCCATCCATTCATAATTTTCATCCATTTTTGCATCCATCTATTCATAACATCATCCATCCAACATTTATCCATCCATCTGTCCGTCCATCTATCTGTCTGTCTGTCCCTCTGTCCGTCCATCCATCCATCCATCCATTTATATCATCAACCATCCATTCATATCATCCACCCTTCCACCTATCCATCCATCCATTCATATCAATTATCCATCCATTTATCCATAACATAATTTATCCATCCATTCATAAAATAATTTATCCATCTAACCATCATTCATAACATCATCCATTCATTTATAACACCATCCATCCATCCGTTCATCCACTAATAACATAATTATTCATTACAGCGAGGTGGTCTTTCTGCTGGGCCTTAGGCCTGTCGCACCTCCTGCGGTGCCTATGGTGGACTATGCATGGCAGGGGCGTCCTCTTCCCTGAGGCAGGCCTAAACCTGACCGCATACCACATGGATTTGCTGCAGGGCCTTCAGCTGAGGACCACCGCTCATTAACGTTTCGCCCCCTAACCCAGAACGTCTCCTGGTGGCGGGGCAGTGAACAGGGACATCTCCCTGACACCCCCTGCAGCAAAACCTAATTAGATGTTACTCCCCAAGCGTTATCTTGTCGTTTCAGCCAGAGCCAGTGGCTTGCTTTCTCCGCTTCCTCAGAAAGCTCTTAGGTGGATCTGCTCAGTGTGGCTCCCCGTAGTCCCAGGTCCTTAAGCAGGCATGATATTGATCTGCCCACAAAGCCTCTGGCTCCCACCTCCACTGGGTACAGCCTCACACTCCATCCACTTTCTCTGCACTCCGCAACCAAGTCTGCGTACTTCGCCTTCTTTCTCTCATATGCAGCTTCCAGTCCCTCCTCCCATGGCACTGTCAGTATCGATCAGTATCACTGACTTCACAGCTGCAGACCACAGCACTGCATCTGGTCTTAATGTGGTGCTGCATATCTCCTGTGGGAACTGGAGATGCCTTCCCAGATCTACTTCCATCTTCCACCCCGCCCCTGATATTAATAGCTTGGCGGGTGGTCTCTTGCTGGTATGCATTGCGGGTTCCCCCTGCCTGAGGAAGTGGATCCTGAATTGGCTATCTAATGGACTCTGATTGTTTGCCTCCTGCCGACTTTTCTCCAGCACCTCTGCCAGCTTCCTGAGCACTTGGTCATGCCGCCATCTGAGCCGACCCTGTGTCAGTGCTGTTTTACAGCCCGACAGAACATGCTGGACTGAAGCATTGATGGTCCCGCAGAGGTCACAGGATTGCTCTATTCCAAGCCATTGGTGGAGTTTTTTTGGGCTTGGGAGGGTGTCGTGTGTTGCCCTAATGTGGAAACTGAGCCGAGCCTGTAGCAGTTTCCAGAACTCTGCCCAGCTGATTGCTCGGCTCGCAACACCCTCCCAAATTATCCACCGCCCCTGTTCCACGGACCTTACTCTGAGCTCCTCCTGCTCAATCCTGGTGACCTCTGCCACAACTAGGTCCTTCCTCTCCTTCCTACTTGCCTTGGACCATAGGATGGGTGGCTCGCTCCATCCAAGGCCTGCCTGCTCTGTTTGGACCATGCCCAAAATTTGTAGATGTTGCAATTTGTCACCTTCTGCACCTCCTCCTTAGCCCTCCATTTCCTTCCAGTCTCAACTCTGGCATTTGCATCAGCCACTGCCCTGTCGGAGGAGTCCCTTAATTCCATCACCTGCCTTGCCTTCTCCTGCCTATAGCCCAAGGTAATGGATTTTAGGGGTAGCTGGAGTGCATTCCACCCATACAGACAAGCAACTGAAAAGCACTGTGGTAGGCCGAGCCATTTGCGGATGAAGGAATTGGCTTTTGCCTCCATCCGGCTTACTGCTGATGAGGTGACTTCGCACAGCTTCAGAGGCCACATCACCCTTGGGTACAAGGTGAAGTGATAACACCACACCTTGTACTTTCCAGGTAGCTGGCTAGCGTCGATCTTGGACAGGCCTTCTAACAACTGCCGAAGGATAATTTTCCCCATATCCTTGTCTGAGAGACCAGATGTATAAAGTCTTCCCAGGCTTCGGATGGGCTGATCTACGATGCGGAGGATGTCTTCCCCGCTGATGGTGAAGGTGATTCTGTCATTTCTCTCCCCCTTTCCCAATGAGAGGCTCCTTGACTTCTGCGGCTTGAACTTCATTCTGGCCTAGGTGATCAGCTCATCCAGCCTCTTAAGCAGCCTGACTGTAAATGTGTCGGTTCGTAGCAGGCAGGTGATGTCATCCATATAGCTCCTTAAGGGTGGGAGCCTCTGACCTGCAGGCAGCTGAACCCCACCCACCACCTGCCTTGCCCCGATCAGGATGACCTCAAACGCTGCCACGAAGAGGATGGGAGAAATGGAGCATCCCATTGGGATCCCTACTTCCAGTTGTTGCCAACCAGTGGTGACTTTCTTCAGTGCAAAACACATGTGCATTTCCTGGTAGTAATTTATGATCATGGTCCTGATGTTGTCTGGGATGTAGAAGAATTCCAAAGCGTAGGCTATAAGCAGGTGTGGCACTGACCCATAGGCATTAGCTAGATCTAGCCATATGACGTGCAGGTCTTTCTTCTCCCACTTAGTGGTCTGGATCCCTTCCCAAATCATGGAAGCATGCTCTACACGACCAGGGAAACCTGGAATCCTGGCTTTCTGACAACTGGTATTGATGTAGTTGTTCTCTGTGAGGTAGGTAGTCATTCTTCTTGCCATCACGGAGAAGAAGATTTTCCCCTCCACATTCAGTAGAGCTATGCTTCTGAACTGCTCGATGGTTTTGGCGTTCTGTTGTTTGGGAATAGCGACTGCCACTGCCCTCTGCCACTCCGATGGTATGGTCTGCTTAGTCCAGGTGATTCTCATCAGGGTCCATAACAGCTTCAGCACTCCTGGGCAGTTCTTATACAGCTTGTACGGTATTCCTTTCGGGCCTGGTGCTGAAGCAGATCTTGCCCGCTGGATCACCTGCCTGATCTCACTGAACTTGAAGGTGGTGATGCATCAAACAGGGCTGATGGTTCTGAGGGTCTAGGCACATACCGCTTGCGGAGCTGCCTTCTGCTTACCACCAGGTCATCGATCTCTTTCTCCCTCCTGCCTTTTGATCTTATTGAGGCTTCTGTAATAGTCACCTCACCGCAGAGTCCTGCACGGGTCCATTTTTGGAGACCCGCCCCCGCCCATACCCGCAAAGTTCAGCACCAGATCCGACCCGTCACCCGTGATAATATCAAAATTAAATCCGCACCCACCCAGACCCGGTAATATTTGGCCCGTTACCCGATCCGTGCCCATGAGAAATCACACATGCTAAAATCATTCCAATTAAAGTGCTCTCAACATCACAACAACGTCATGAATGTTCCTGGCCCTTTGGCTCAACTCCGTTCTTGGGGGTGCTACTGAGTTCACTTCTTGGGGTTCATCAACATAACTTTCTTTCTCCTCCTTCCATAAACTATTCATCCGTCCATTTAACCACCCATCTATCATCCATTCATAACATAAATTATCCATCCATCCATCTATTCATAACATAATTTATCCATCTATCCATACATCCATAAAATAATAAATTAATTTCCATGCACAACTTTATCGTACCTCCCACCCTTCTTCTCTCTCAGGGCAGTCAGATTCTCAGCTCACTCTCACTGAAGGAATACAGGGCCTGTGTGCAGATGATTGAGAAGAACATTCTGGCAACAGACCTTGCTATTTATATAGAGTAAGCTATAATCCTTTTCCAATTTAAGCTGTAAACAGATGTTCACACAAAATACGTTAAAACACAAGCGTATCTGTCTAATGTATGTGTGTCTGTATGGGATTATTTATCCATAGGAAGAGAACTAAGTTCTTTAAACTTGCTCAGAATAACAGCTGTCTTTGGAAGGATGAAGGACATAGAGAACTGCTGAGGTAAAAAAAAATATCCAAACATATATTTTGAAGAATATGCTCATTAATGCACAATATTCACACATTTATGACAAAAAATAATAAATAAAAAAATATATATTTCACCTGATGCACATTCTCACATACAGCGTAACCCACCAAAAATCTACATATATTTCTTATACTTCTAACAACACATACACATTAATTATTTTATTTCCTTTTTTCTGCTGTCATTTTATCTGACTGCAGAACAGTGCAAGAACAGGAAACACTTACCACATTTTGTTTGCTTGTGACCACTTCCTGTCTCTGTATTAACTGATGTTCATGATCTAAATAGGTCAATGTTAATGACAGCAAGTGACATATGTGCAATAACCAAACCATGGCCAGTTCAGAAGCGGGTGAGCATCTCCCACACACACATTTACATGCATGCATGCAGATACACCACAACCACACATGCACGCAAGCACACACATAGTAACACACACTTATACACGCACATACAAAAATGTCCTTTTCTTTCTTTTCGTCTACAGATTGCTGAACTTGTAGCAACAGAATTTTATGCACAAGGAGACAGAGAAAGGTGTGAATTCAACACTCAGCCAATTGTAAGTCTATGTGTTAACTTCCTCAAATTTATTTTCACTTCATCACTTTTGTACAAGAAGATATATTTAAGAGGGAGAGAGGCACATTATTTTACAGTTTCCACATTTATTTTTTTTTTTTTTTTTTACAAATAGTTATGTTGTGCAATTAAAAGTTGAATCACACTTTGAATCTCTTTTTTACAGGATTTGATGGACCGTAAAAACTCCTCTCGTTTACCTCACATGCAGGTTGACTATATTGACGGGATTTGCTCTCCGCTCTATGAGGTGAGGGCCTGCCCGCACACATCCTGTTACAAATGTGTGTCTCAGTGTGTGTTTAGTGAGTTAGAGGTACTTCTGCTGCAGTGCTGTGCCTCTGGCTTGCAAAAGAAGTATTTAGTCTGTAACTACTGCTTCTGTCTCTTTTCCATTATTTTCCAGGCCCTGGCCAGCATTTGTGAGTCCTGTTCTCCTCTGAAAGAAGGTTGCAGAAGGAACAGAAAACACTGGCAACAGCTGGTAGACAGCAGAAAGGAAGAAGAAAGGATAAAAAAGAAAGGACAAAATGGAGAAAAGGAAGAAGCAAGTTAAAGCAGAACTTTCTCGGGGGTCCATTCATAGAGCGGACCAGCAAGAGAGGAAACAAAATTCAGTCACATCTGATATTCAGATTAGTACTATATACGATGACATATAGTATGATGACATTAAAAACATTAACCATTTCTCATTTTCTAAGATATGATTATTAACACTCACCATCTGGTTTATAGTCAACACTAAAACAATGAAAAGAGAGAAAAACATAACTAACTAGTGCAATAAAGTGAAAGAGATGGACTTGAAAGAGATTGACGCTGGTATAATTTATCACAAGTTATGCCCATCTATACCTGCTATTCTTGATCTTCAAATAAGCCACAGACTATCACAAATTACACAAGACTAGTTCTTGGCTGGCTTTGTCATACTAATGAATAGTTACTCAACCATTGGTTGCTCTTTGTTTTACAGTACATGTACTTATGTTTACATACAGTGTAAATACCTAAGAAAATACTGGGTAATATAAGGTAACTACAGGGGTTAATGTTAGGTTTAGGGGTAGGTTTAGGGTTAGTACCTAGTTATTACCCAGTTATTGTAATTACTATAATAGTACATGGGGAACAGGACTGTAAAATAAAGTGCTACCCAATGATTTTATGGATTTGGTAACACTTTATTTTAAGGTGATGTAGTAACACGTTACTACATGTACTTACTTAAATAAGTGCAATGTAACTACGCCACCTTAAAAAAAAAAATGTAACCATAAATTTTCTTTAAAAATACATGTGCTAAATATTTGTTGAGTTGTTTTAGACAAGAAAGCACAACTTGATTCTTGATTCTACTGAATAATGTTTCTGTTCGTTCCGCAAAAAAGGATTCTTTTAATTAAACTCATGTGCTGGTACAACTGAACACATAAAAACATTGTTGATGGAGTGATTTCTAATAATAAAATTATTTTTGAATATAAAACATGAAAAAATGAATGAGTCTGTTATGTTTTTAGAACACACTAATAGTGTTGAATTTAATTTATGTATTACTCCCACACTGATTATTATAGGTTGACCTGATAATCTAACATCACAGTCATGAATACTTCCTGTAATATAACGAAATACTTGCTATTGTTCAAAGTGCAACGAAATTAGCAGCAGATAAAGAGGGAGTGCCTGACGGTGCAACAGAATGGTGTTTTCTCTTGATGTGGTCACATGTCTTCACGTGATCTGTGGCAACCTGTGCAGTCTTGTATAGAAACAAGTTTGCCAGATGTACCTTTCTAACTTACTCAGTATGCAGGGCAAGACTGACAGGAGAGCTAGTTGCTCAAACACAGATCTTTGAACTTTCAGATTTTATACAAAATCCACTTCATCATTACCAGGGCAGTTTAACTAAGTTCTAAACATCATTTGTAATAATTTTCATAATTATATTTTATGAAATTATAAAGTAAAGGAAAACATTATAGTGTTTTCTTCTTATAAGGACCCAAAAACATCCAAGAGTCAGAGTTAATTCTCTGTTTACAATGATTAAAAGATTTTTCTTGAGTGAAAACTAGTGAAGCAATCTTTTACGCCTTATGTTTCATTTTCATATTTATAAATAACATTTTTATCAGCCAAAGAAACACTCAAAACAATTGGACTTTGTACAAACAATGACCACAAAAAAATAAAAATGAATCATTAATTTTTTTGGAAGTGACTGAAGAAGAGAGAGTAGTTTCATTTTTCTTAGGAAGAGTCAGGAGAAAGTGCATTGCAGCCATCTAATCATAATACACACATATTTATATATATATATATGATCATATAATATATATGATCATCTTTTTTAAAAATAAAACAGGCTAAATAAGTAGCTAAATCTGTCATTAAATATGTAAAATGTGGAAAAAAAACAAATGTCATGAAATTTAGTACAAAATTGTTTTATTAAAAATGTATATAATAAATAAATACATAAATATATATATATATATAGCAAAACACTTATATAAACAAAAACTCAACATTAAACAAATAGTTTTAAACATAACCAAGCAGAATGGTGCCCATTAGTACAGGTAAAAATATTGTGCATATCGTCAGGCTCAACATCACAGATGATCCAGATATTCATGGTGCTTTGCTGCAAAACAAAAAGACATTTATTTAGAGGCATTATTTCCATGACAAATATGATGAGACCTGATAATTTCTACTTTTTCATCATTATTGTCCCAAAACAAATGTTGAGAATTTATTGACACTTACTTGGCAAGGATCTTCTCAATGACCTTCTTAACCCAGGGAGCAGTAGGGTCCAGACAGATCTCCTGCTTGGTTTCCTTCAGGGTGGCACTGTGTTAAAAATAAGGGAAAACCAGTAAGAACCATATTTTTGATTGAATCATATACAACGGGTCATTGTGGATTCATTCTAAGCTTCTAATATGTAAGTGTTATGCCATCATTAAGGTGTAAACTCACATGATCTCTGTATCTTTACAGTGAGGGCTGGGAGGGTAGAGCTCCACACTCTCTATGTGTTTACCAATGCGTCGATTCTCTGTTTTAATGCAGCGGCAGCGTAGATCTACACCCAGACCTTTAAGACTCATTCCTGAAAGCAAAATCAAATAAGTTAATATTGTGTTATCACATACATACATGCATGACTTACTAAAGTGCATATGTACTAACTATGGTTACTGATTAACCTGAAAGACCTTTTTATAGCAGAATTTGGTTTTGCAATTCACTTACCTTCAGTAATGGTCAGAAATGCCACAGCAACAATAACAAAGACTGAAAAGATTTTGCAGTTCATTCTGCCAACGAGAAGCTTAGATTTACTAATGAAAACAACAAAAGTAAAAGTGTTGTTGATGCTCGATGCTGTAGGTGTTCAGCTCTGTTGGTGAATTCTGTCCACACTGTGGAGCTTGCAGCTCTTTTAAAGCTCCCGTCCTGGAAATGAGTCAGAGAGAGTTGCGCAATATATCAGTTTGGGAAAGTTTGAGCTGATGTCAGAGTATGTGAACCTTCTCGTGTCACCCTCTCTGTTTCATGTGATTAAGAAAGTGACAGGATAATGAATGAGCTACAGGAATTTTAGAAGTGATCCTCACTGACGTGTGTAGCCTGTATGACTTAATATTTGGTGTTTTTCAGCAATAGAAAAAAAAAAAAAAAAAACATACAATCACATTCACATCACATTTATCACATCCGATAAAAACATGATTCATTGTTAAATTCTGCAGGACAGTAATGCAATAAACATAAATAATGTTGATTATGCAGATAAAAATTACACTCACTCTTAAGTACTGCACCAAATAAATAAACAAACTGAGCCACAAGCCAGTTATAACTCATTATTTAAACTAGTTCTTTTAGAAAAATTAGGGGTTTTTAAACTGGAGTCCAAAAAACTACAAGCAGGTGAGATTCCACAAAAATGTCTTTTACCAATAATAAAACTCAATATACACACAGATAGGCCAACATATTTTTTTTTATTTATTTACATTATTTATCTGGCAAAACCCAAGGATCTCTTTTAGCCACCAATAAAAATAATAAATATTAATATATATTAATATAACTGTGTAAAAATAGTAACCAACAGCAGAATGTAATTAAACAATATATTATTTTGTTAAATTATTATAATAAACACTATAATATTATTTTGTATATGGCTACAAAAAAGAATATGTAAAATGCAGCACAGAATTTTGCATAGGGACACAAATGAATCTATGAATCATTCCATTCAACTGGTGTATTTAAATGAGTCGTCTGATTAAACCGGTTCACATGATTTGGAATTTTGGACTTTCCAGAGGAAGTGGACGTATAGGCCAACACGGTAGATGTGGCGTTCTGTCACATTACACTGCTACTTGTTTAGGAGAAGTACCATATTTCTAGAAAGTTATATGTACTTCTGAAACTAAAATCATAGTCGTCGCTATTTTTCAGTTACTCCAAACAAGACTCCAAGGTAACCTCCTCACTCACAAGTGACAACCCATTAACTTTGCCTATAAAGTTTGTAACACAAAGTTACTGATTTGTATAATGCACCTTCCACCAATATACTTTCTCTTTTCTCACACCTCTTTCTCCTTCTCTCATTTCTCTTTAAGCATTAGCTTTGTTTGCAGCGGATAATTAGCTCAACAGTAGCCTATGTTTATACAGTACATGCCGAGGTTGCCACTGGTTGTTATCAGTTTTGCTTATTTGCGTACAGTGTGAAAAATGTTTGTTATTGTAACTGAGGAAATGTATAATTGTTTATGACTGCTAGTGCGTCTACTTGAACACATCAAAATGCTATTGAAAATGAACATATGAAAATGCAGTAAACAGTCAAATATAAACTAAAATGTTGCATGTTCTGAAGACAGTAGAGTAGTGTGAGTGGTGTTAGGCAATGCATAACTCACTATAGTGCTATAGGTACTATAGGGTGTTGTGGGTAGTTTTCCAGGGGATTGGATTTCAGGATTTTTACTTTAGGGGCTTGGTCATACAGTATGTCACATTAACTAATCTACATGTATTGGACCCAAATCCCAATGTGTAGCTAGAAACAACAATCCTAGATTGTTGATTAAAAAAGTGTATAGTACATTTTTAAGCAAAATAAAAATAGGCTCATTGCCAAAACTTTAATTGCTTTTACCCCCCAGATGAGATCACTGTTGTGCAGTGAAATTTTGTGGGCAAAAGCAAAAAACAAACGTAAATCCTTGATTGTTGATTTAAAAAAAAGTTTTGATCACCATGAAATCAAAACTGACAATTCTTATTTTGTTTGTGAAAGCATGTGGGTACTGCATTGAGTTCTTTAACATCAAGCATGTCCTGTGCTTTATTTTCTCATTCATGCATGTTTCTTTATCGCTGTAACGTGCCAATAACTTTAAGCAGTCCTGCGCTGCGCAGATATATAAAGTTTGGTATGGCCAGTGTGTCTGCAGGGTTGAGTTTAACCTAGAAAACCTAGACCAAAACCTAGAAATGCGTTAGCATTTAGTCCATCGTCAATGGGTTTTTTGAATGGGTTTTTGGTTAAATGCTTGTGGTGGTCTGGTGAATACAAGCTCAACATGTTTTCACATTTTATTTTCTTACATAAAATACACCAGTAATACCCTCTTGTGAATTTTTTTTTAAGCTTTTGCTTTTCTTGTAAAAGGTGGTTGCTATCAAGTGGCTAAATAGGACTACAGGGTAGTCGGGGACATTAAACATCATCAGCCAAACAGGTAAACTCATCTTCTCACTAGTCCTCTTTCACAGCCTCGTGTTTATAATAATGATCCAGTTTATTTAAAGGATTAGTTCACTTTCAAATGAAAATTAGCTTTACTCACCCTTAAGCCATCCTAGTTGTATATGACTTTCTTAGAAATATTCGTAGAAATATTAATAAATATCATGAGGCATCTGAGCTTTATAATGGCAGTATGCGATTACAAACATGTATGAGCTGAAGAAAGTGTCTCCATCCACATCCATCCATCCATCATAAACATATTCTAGATATTTTACTTCATAACTTGTTAAATATGGATTTTTTTTTTTTTTACACAAATGCATTGCTTCGCTTCAGAAGGCCTTTATTAACCCTCTGGAGCCGTGTGGGATATGTTTATGATGGAAGGATGTAGATGGAGACACTTTCTTCAGCTCATACTCGTTTGGTAACACATACTGCCATTATAAAGCTTGGATGCCTCAGGATATTTATTAATATTTCTACGATTGTGTTCATCAGAAATAAGTCATATACACCAAGGATGGCTTGAGTGCGAGTAAAGCTTAGGCTAATTTTCTTTTAAAAGGGAACTAATCCTTTAACAAAAAGAAAAAAAAAAAACATTTCCAGATGTAATAATTTTACCATTTCTTCCATGTTGGAATGAGCTGAGATTATCTGAAGCACTAAATATAACCATAAGTGGATGAGACTCTAACTCAACATGTAACATATCAGACCGAATCTATGTAATTTTGTTTTAGCGTAATAAAGTTGATGAGTAATTTTAAATTGAATAAGGCAGTGCCTGGAGTTAACAGAGCATGTATAAATTTTCTCTAGTGGATTGACCCAGAGCTCCCCTACTTCATGCTCCCATTGTAATCTTATACTCTGTGTAGAAGGTGAAGTTTTGCATAATAAGTTATAGAGTAAAGATATCATGTGTCTGCACCTGGCCAAAGCTTATTTTTCCTTTTTGCCTCTAACGGCAGCTGCAGTGACGCAATGACTTGATCAGCATGTTGCAGTTTTTTTCCCATTCATAAGTAATAGGAGTGAACCGTCTTTCTGTATCTATAGTCTTTGACCTGGCTAAAGGAGGCAAAGAACCATCTATGAATAAGTCACCAATGGTTTCAAATCTCTCCACTGTATGAAAACAGAGTCCATAGTAGAAAGAGTAAATGAGGGGTTCCCTCCAACTGGTAAGAGGAAAGATAAGGACTTTATTTTCAATTTTGATTTGATCTGCTTTCAAATGCAAATAGTACTTTAAATTATACAGTTATGATTATAGACTAACTTAGCTGACTTTGTAGGAGACAAGATCACTGCTCCGATATCATATGGACTACATGCTTCTCTTTCCATTTGGATCCAAGTGGAGTGTGTAAATGTGTGGTCTAACCACATTATAATAGTATGAAGAGCACAAACATAGTAGTAAAGGGAGAAGTTTGGGAGAGCCATTCCGCCTTCAGCTTTGGATTTACAGAGATGAGCTTTACTTATTCTATGGGCTTTTTATAATCCAAAAAAAAAAAAAAAGAAAAAGAAATAATGATTGAGTCCAATTGCTTGAAGAATGTCTTAGGTAAAAATGGGATGTTTCGAATATTGCAGTATTTATTATAAATGATTTATCTGTGCACATCGTTATTGTTTAATCAGAATAACTTCACTCCCCTCTTGCAGTGACATCTCTTTTCTGATATGTTACCTGGTGTGTCTTTATCTTACACCTTTAACCCTATGATTATTCAGGTAGGATAAGGATAGTCAAATTTAGTCTAAACCATAAAGTACTCACAATGCCCGCTGGTTAAAGTTCTTCAGGAATTACATAAAATTCTCCCTTGTGGTTGTTCTTTTTGAGGCTCAGTTTGTAGTTATAAGTAAAGTCTCTCAGACAGGAGTCAATCATAACAATAAAAACACTTATTTTATTGATTAAAATACAAAGCAGTTAATGCAAAAAAATAGGGCTGGGACAATAAATCATTGAATCGAGAAATGATTCTGGATCGATTCTGAGATTTTCCGAATGCATCGTGATTCTCTCAAATCGATTTTAAGCTTAGTTTTTAACAGCAGATGGCACTGTGTGCTTTAGAAACAGCCATATTCATTCTGCTTGCTTCCAATTCCTTACACACACCACTTGAAATTCAAGGGTGTTTGCAGTGGACTGTTTACAATAATCTCACATCATCAGGTGCAAGTACATAGCTGAACCATAGACTGTAAAAAAAATATGGATGTAGTGTCCGTGACATCACCTGTAGGTTTCTGAAGAGCATTTTTTAAAACCTAATGCCGGCCATTGCCATCTTGGCAATGCGTCACCGCATGTCACTCCCGGATAACAGAAAATGGGCAAAGAGGTGAGATGTGGGTGGAGCTGAGCTGAGGTGACGTGACTGCAGCAGACAAACAGCTAGTGGTGACAGCAGCCACAATCCACCTGTCACTCAAGTGGCCTTAATTATGCAGACCTTTAAGGCTTAATATAATTTAAATGCACCCCCCTCGCAGTTGTCATGAAAGGTAAAATTTGCTATATAGACCAAAACTACAATTTTTTACCAGGCTGTAAACATGTTTTTTTTCTGCTGTAAAGTTGGGCATTTTAACATGGGACTCAATGAAATTCTGCTCTCTTTTGGAGCCTGTCCCTAGCGGGCAGTCGATGAATTGCAGTTTAAGTCACTTCCGTATTGGCTTCAAGAGAAACGGAGGAAGTTGCTGCTTGAGCCGAACGCATGAGCGCTCTTCTTCGTTTGCATTTTACTGTGTGGTTGAAAAATACTCTAGAGCACCATCTGCTGTTCAAAACTAAGCTCAGAATCAGTTTGACAGAGAATCGCGACGCATTCAGAAGATCTCTGAATCGACCCACGAATCAAGATTTATTGTCCCAGCTCTACATAAAACTTAAAATTAGTTAATAGCTCTATAATCAAACTATAAACAGCAATATTGGACATTCTGTTAAGCGTCCATTGATAGGGTGTCAGGTGTCCTTCATGCTAAATGTAGGCAGCATCTGAGGGTTGCTTTGCAGTCTTTTTATACTTTTTTGGGTGGAATTCCAATTCAGTGTCAATCTCTGTGACTCATGTCTGACATTATTGTTAAGATTGACATTATTGTCCCGAAGGAAATTTGTTTCGGACACATACAATACTGCTGTTTAAATACAAATAACATATGACATACAATTCCTAACCGTAGTCTTCATCATTTTTATCTCTGCATGTAGTTTTAAAACATTCTCTTCACCCCGTGCATCCTCTCGTTAACCTTTGTGGATGGTTACAAACATTAAGTTCATGAACTCAATTATCACACTTTTTCCTCATTTCATCCTCTTCTCAAACATCATAATCAAGGAAGTCAAGTACAATATCATATAAAGTTTTGTAGGTACTTTCCATGCAAATAGCATTCAAGCATCTTTATATGGCATTAACTTAAAAAAAAGCAAAATAGCATTTCTTTGAAACAGGTAAATATGAATATCAAAACAGATTATGTGTTTACTGGCACAAAGGCAGGACAACCTGTCACTCACATGAGATCACAGAGAGATGAGATTCAAAAAGCTGTTTCACTCAGATAAACGTCACAATTGGGATGAAAAGACTATTACAACTTCCGTTTCAAGCCGACTTCAGTGTGTTACGGTATGCACAACAAATAGGCTAATAGCCATAGTCTTACTTGTTTTCACCATTAAGATGGTTTACATTTACTGTTGCTCAGTAAAATTTCGAGGGCAAAATTTACATTACAGTAAAGCTACATTTCAGTAGGAATCTACACGATAGGGAGTTTCACGCAAAGGCAAAAATTTCACTGCGAGTGGTGCTCTACACTACACTATTTATAATTAAACTTTTTGACCACATCTTTAGCAGTGTGAATCACATATTTCAGTTAAAATGGACACTAAATGGTTTTCATCTTCACTGCTTGCACATTTGCCATATGGCTTTGTTTAACTGCTATTGAACTTCACCAAAAATCTCATCTTAAGTGTTTGTTTTCAGTTCAATGAGCAGTGCAGGATAAGAAATGCAGAAAAAATACATACTAGTGCCAAACCACAAATATCTCTCTCTTGAGAAAGAGTTTATCCAGTGTTGCAAAATGTCTGATGAAAAATCTCATTGAGGTCTGAGTCTATTCTTTAAAAAAAAAAAAAAAAACAAAAAAAAAAAAAAAAAAAAAAACAATGGTAAAAAGTTGCAATGCAATGAATGATTCCAGCAGAGGCACCAAAAAAATAAATACATAAAAAAATAAATAAAAATTGGCTTGTAGGAAGCCTTTGCTGTGCAGGCTTCTTGCAGTAATCTGAAACAGACAGTCTATAATAATATGCACATTTATTATAAAATAGTATTCTAATGAATCAGTGCTGGGAAAGTCTCAATGGCACCTTGAACAAAGAAGTAATTATCGCCTACCTACTGTAAAACTAAGAAACCTTTAATCTGTGTGAATCTAAAACATGAAACTTTATCTCAAACTGAGTAAAAGGAAGTTGGGGCAAGTTGTCACACTTTTGTATTCCAGGGAACATTTCTCATGCATGGTAATATGTGTAAGTCAGTTTCTGTAGAGACACATTAAAAGAGACCATATTGTATTACCAACTAAAAAAAAAATATTTCCACCTTAATCAGTGTAGATGGCGTATTGAATTTACACGGAAAAGCAAGGCTATGAGGAATAGACATAGGCTTGGTATGGAAGCTTGTTTCCACCACTAAATAAAAAGTCGCAATTGCCTTTTTTATTTTTTATATCACAATTCTGACTTTATTTCTCACAAATGTGAGTTTGCATCTCACAATTCTGACTTCTTTTCTCAGAATTGCGAGATATACTGTAAACTGGCAATTGAGAATTATAATGTCAGAATTGTGAGATATAAACTCACAATTGCGCATTATAAAGTCAGAATTGTAAGATATAAACTTGCAATTCTGACTTTTTTTCTCGCAATTCTGACTTTTTTCTTGCATTTGCGAGATATAAACTTGCGGTTTTTAATTTTTTCTCGCAATATCTCAATTCGTACATTATAATTCTCAATTGCGAGTTTATATCACAATTCTGACTTTGTAACTTCTGACTTAGAATTATGACATATCAACAATTCAGAGAAAAAAAGTCAGAATTGCGAGTTCATATCTCACAATTCTGACGTCTTTTCTCAGAACTGTGAGATATAAACTCGCAATTGAGAATTCTGTCAGAATTGAGATATAAACTCACAATTGCGAGAAATGTCAAAATTGTGAGTTATGTCAGAATTGTGAGCTATAAACTCGCAATGACTGACTTTTTCTCAGAATTGCGAGTTTATATCTCACACTTCTGACTTTGTAATTCACAATTCTGATTTTATAATTCGCAACTGAGCGTTATAAAGTCAGAATTGTGAGATATAAGCTCACAATTCTAAGAAAAGTCAAAATTGCAAGTTTATATCTTTATACTCTCAATTGCTAATTTATATCATATATATATTGAGAAAAAAAATCAGAATTGCAAGATAAAAAGTTTTTTTTTTTTTAATTCAGTGGCGGAAACAAGCTTCCATAGCTTGGTTATTGCAAATACAGAGAAATCGGATACTTTGCTAACACTAATGATTATGGGCAGTATGGGCAAACCTGAAGTTTGCGGGTTCGATTCTCAATACTGGCAGGAAATGACTAAGGTGCTGAAAACACAGTTAAGGTTAAAATCTTACTAAAGATAGTTTGACATTTCTGTAGTGTTCTTTTTTGAATTCCCAAGAGTGTTTTGAATTCCCAAGCGTGTTTTGTTTAAAATGTTTACCCGTTAGAAATCTTTCAGGAAGAGTTCCAGCTTAATGATCTGACCCGAGTCCTGTTATTGGTGTCATTTATAAATTCAACACATAAGTTTACCGTAACTGCCACACAGGAAAGGATTAACTGCCAATAGGACGGTCTAGTGTTAACCTGCCTTAAATTATATTATTTGATATAGAACAAGAAGATGTAGGGGCATTCCCAGAATTGGGGCATTTTTTTCTACCCAGACACTTAAACAATAATTTATTGATTACACGCTGGATCAAATTTATGAGATTATAGAAGGCAGAAATACTCTACATTACTCTACAAGGAAGTTGTGCATGTTTTCTTTTAGTCCATAATCTTCATTGAAGGAAATGGGAAGTTTGGCCAAGACAATATCTTCAGTTAGTGTGACTCAGACACACTTGTTTAGTGCGAGCTGGTGTGTGTGTGTGTGTGTGTGTATGTTAAGTCCATGTGCTTAGTGTCACTGTTTTCTTATCATCATGACGAATCTGCACAGTCAAACGTGAGTGTGTGCAGTCATTTCTACCAAATCCAACTCTTAAAAATGTATTTAATCAGTTTAAATATCCATTTGATTCAGTATTTACAATAAGATGTCTGTCCTGAGTGAAGCCATGACGCACCTTTTGTAGGTTATTAAACAGAAGATTAGAGTTGGGTAATTGCTTTCTAGGTGTGGGAGTTTTTGTAAGTGGTAAAACGCAGGAAGTGTGCTTCAGATGTTTATCTGTTTAACAAAAACGTACTCAAATTTGCTCTGTCAACCATTTGAAAACTTTATACCGTCATATTCTTTCCAAATGTAGTTGTAGAATCCTGGAGTATTTGTTTGGGTGATGACTTTTTAAATGGTAATTTTTAAAATGGAGATGTGATACTGACTCTTATTTGACATACAAATATCCTATGAAGCGCATACCTGAAGAAATTTCTTATGTATCATTTTATAAAGATACATCCTTTGTAAACTACATTATTGAGTATATCAGCGAGGACATGGTGGTGTCAGTGCCTGCGTCTGTGTGTGTTATGAAATAGTTGTCTGTAAACACTTGGCTCAGTATTTAGACACTTAAACCACAATTAAACCATGCCTGAGTGCATTAACTTTTTTCCAGAAATGTAAGCTCTAGCGTAAATTCTGCCAGGAAGACTATTAGTTTAGATTTAGCCAATCATTATCTTACACTTGGAGTATAAAAGATTGCTGACACATGTTTGAGTCTGCAGATGCTGACGCCAACCTTCACCTCCATCCTCCCCTCCACCACCAGGATGGTCCCTGTCCATACCTCCCCAGGGGGTCGGCTATGCCCTTGCCTTCATCTTCAGGCAGGATATGCAGAGTCCGCAACCCTTTAGGATGTGAGCTGCGGACGGGGCCTACACCAAAGAACTTCTTAAAATATTTTGCTTGCTGATTGTTAATGAATATCGTTGTCACGTTATCTTACCTCCCAAGTCTTTCTGGTAGAACAAGCTTTTCTGAGACATTTTGGGATTTTCTTTTCTGGACCCAGCTGGACCCAATGTGATTTTCAGTTTCCTTCAAGTTCACATCAACTATGGATATGTTCCACTAACTGACAACCAGGAAGTGTCCGAGTACTTTTTGCTTTAATTTTGAACGGTATAGCTATTATTTTCTAATTTAAAACCTTACAAACTTCTTTTTGTGAAATGTTTTTGCTTAAAGAATGCTTGTGCTATATTTCGTTAAAATTAATGCCACTTGTTTTGATATTTTTCAATGCAATACTGTCTAGGTAGATACTCATTTTGTTTGAAACTTTGACTATTAAAAAAAATGTATGTTTGTTTTATATAGTATGACTAAAATTCGGACTTACTACATCACTGTCACGTGACCCACCAGTGTCAGTTGCATTGCTTCACTGCCATTCACAACTCCTCTCCCTTGGCCTAATGGGATAGTAGTGTCCAACAGATGTACATTTCAGAATTTTGTCATAGTAAATCATCCGGGTTCTGCTTTATAAATACTATGAATTTGGATGTAATACTACTATATAGTAGAGAAGTATATTCAGACATTAATGGTTCTTTATTCTTTTTTTAGTTCTTTTATTCTTTATTGGCATCTATGGTTCTATAAAAAAAAACTTTAACATCCATAGAACTTTCCCGTTGCACAAAAAGTTCTTTATAGTTGAAAAAGGTTAAATATTCTTCACACTAAATTGTGCTTTTAACGACTTTACTGAAAGATTCTTTAGGGAACCAAAAATGGTTCTTCTATAGCATCGCAGTGAAAACCCCCTTTTGGAAACTTTATTTTTAAGAGGGTTGTAGAGTTCAATATTGTGTCTGTCTACCCTGACTAAGGGTATACCCATGATGCAATACCCATGTGTTCAGTCAGGCCTATAAAGACAGGAAGAGACTCTCTTTCTTCCTGTTTCAAATTTTGTTCATATTTGGAAGAACACCATCAGTAAAATAGTTGTTATAGCTGGTTTCCCACAGAAGGAATATTCCTGTAAACGTTTGTCATAAAGTTTATTTTATCAAGGACAAGATATACTTGTGGTCTTGTTTTATTCCAGTTCCAAAAAAAAAAACAAAATAAAAAACAAACAAACAAATGAATTATTTCTCTGTTTTTCTTCTTCTTCATAATTCATTTATAATGAATAATGCAATATTCATAAGAACAAGAACTAATTACTAAGAACAAGTCAATTTTGATTTTATGTCTTTAATGCTCTCCTGTCTCGTTGTCACATAAGCTTCCCAGAGATTTGGAATGTAATTTCTTGTTTACACATTACTTTTTTTTGTATTGCTCAACAGATGACAGTCTATATTTCACAAGACTAGATGAAACTGACCTGCAATGTTACAAAGTAGTAGAATATATTGTAACAGCATACAATTGCACAAAACATGCACAAAAAAAAAAAAAGCCAACATGGATCATAATCACAATGCATATTGACATGCACCAAAAAATAAAAAGAGACCCCATCAGCAGTTGTTTTATACACACACATTTTAACAATTTATTGATTGAATTTATATGATTTACAGGGACGTAAATATTATAGATGCAGTCAAATACATGTACAAAATCATGGACCAGTGGCATACAGCAGATCTTCACAATATTAAGCATATCTCTCAGTTGTTATAGATTTAAATAACGTCTAACAGCAAACCGATGTGAGAAGGTTTGGCTCCCTCTCTCTCTCTCTCTCTCTCTCTCACTCACTCTCTCTCTCACACACACACACACGTTCAGAATGGAGATGGCAAGCACTTGAGTGTAGTTGTGTCCTATTATAACCTATTCAAATCATAACGTATTTGAGCATCATAATAGTCTGATTTACCATATCTAACATAAATATTAAATTGTTAATCAATTCACGGAGCCTGCCCTCAGTGACACATTCATGAAGTGAATGCCAAGACAGAAAATTACAGCATATTACAAGGAAAATGATGCAGACATGTTTACTTGTTACCATCAGAATTTATTATGTCCCCCCAAATTAACACCGGCAATGGTACAAACATATTAGGTTTTTTTTAAAAACTGCTTACACACAAAATCCTTACTTGTCATACAATTTCTGAAACCTGACACTCAAACACCAGAACGACACACCAAATCGGCAAAACCATACACTAATTCTCGGCCTTTGACGCTTTTTGCAAAACAACAACACACTATTCTCTAACACACAAAAAATAACAGGAAGTATCTTGATTTCCTTTTTCAAACACAACCCTTTTTTTTCTGTCCAGCTACACATGGTTGATGTATTTTTCTTTCGTACCGTGTAATACTGTATTCACAACCACAAATGCTTACAGTAAAATAACAAATAAATTGGTTTCAATCTTGCTTTTACATGTTTACCGTGCATTTTTTCAAAATCTCTGCCAATTACTTTCAGTCTTGTACAGTAATGTACATAGGAGCTCATAAAAGAAGAGCTGTAGGTTTTGAACAACTGTGTGTATATAATATATCCAAAAATATAATATTAAATATGATATGTTTGAGTCCACAGTAAGCCAGATGAATTTTTTTTTTTAAATCACGGCCTGTACAACAGCGCACCCGTGTGTTCAATATATAGAAGTGCACAAGAGATTACTCACAGCACGTGCGCATGCGTAAAAAATGGCAGCTGTGAATGTGCGTCATAACAGTTCTGCGCTCTGGCAGCATATCTGGGCTTTGATGTTACGGATTCTTGTGTTTAAAGGTTCCATACACTGCCCTGTCAAAATACAGTACAAATTAGGATATTGTTATTTAGATGATTTAGATCATGTGAGTTAGTTCTATAATATTTTTAGTGTAGCTTACATTTTTTTTTACCTGCATGCCATACTCCTTATTTTCTGTTTTTTTTTATTTTTTTTTTTATATTTTGCCAGAACCATTATTATTACTGTACTGTACTATACTACCATGTTTTTTTTGTTTTTTGTTTTGTACAATTGTAGGTCATTCTTGGAAGTACCTTGGAGTATGTGTGTGTGTGTGTGTGTGTGTATATATATATATATATATATATACATATATATATATATATATATATATATATATATATATATATATATATATATATATATAAATATATAACGGTATCTTGAGAAGATATCTTGAAATGCACAACCAGCATTCCAGCATGCAGCAGTACTTTCTGGCAATGCTGTTTCTGAAGAAAATTATCATTATTATTATTATTATTAGTAGTAGTAGTAGTTAAGAAAAAGAAGAATTTCAATTTCTCCAATGAGAAACCTTGAAACTTTGCCCGTGACGTCACCCTTTATAATTTTGTGCAGTTCATTTAAATAGTTTGACAAATGGTATTTTTTTCAAGCACAAATTATTTTTTTTATTAATTACTGCATTTGCATTAATTAAAATGAAACGTGTTTATAGTTTTAGATGGCGCTTAGCATGTGGCCTTATATAGGTTATCTAGATAAATTATTCATTTGACCTTCTTGCTATTATTGCCATGACGAATTATTAAGTATGAATATGAAAACTCTCCAAGTGCATGATGTTTGAGAGGGCGGGGCATGGCTTTGAAAGGGAGGGGAGACGGGGGGCGAGGTGCTGTATGCAAACACGTCCAAGAGAGAGATGGCAACGTCAACGCGCATAATGATGAGCCCATGGAACCGTCGGATGTGAACGCGCTTCTTCCTCCCCTTGGTGATCGACCCCTAGGTTTACATATCTGATCATCTGACATTGATCGGCGCAGCTCACTTCAAGTGACGAGGAACCGAAGCAGAAGCTCAGAAAAAAATCATTCAGGTGCTCCCCTTTTGGTGTACAGGAGGGACGAGAGGAGACTGACTGCGCTTCCCCGCATCATCCTCTTCCTCGCGCTGCCGATTCCCCATCACAATGGCTCTGACCATCTGCACCAGATTCACGGATGAATATCAGCTTTTTGAGGAGCTCGGAAAGTAAGTGCTGGATTTCTCTACTGCAGAATCATTGCATTCCTGTGCATTTAATATGCACAATGAAATGATGGGGTTGCGACGCGTCTTCTGTTTGACAGCTCCGCTTTGATTGCAACGAACGCTTATAATAACCTTGCCATGAGCGCTTGATTATATAGTCTCTGTCTCACAGCCTTGCAAGCTGCCAACCCAGACGGCATTCTTTGACAATCACGGGTGCGTTTGGAACGGAACGGAACGTTCCAAACGTGCCTGTGATGCCCACAATGGTAGTGTATGTAGCCACCGCTCTAGGTTTTGGAACGCGTCCATTGTGATCATCATGTCAGATATCCGAACAGCTGGTAGCTATAATGTACGTTTTGGTGGGCTCGGGCTTTTTTCTCCCGGAGACAGGAATACTCATGGCAATGCGACAACAGTGCAGACACACATTCCCGTGCCGTTAATTATCGCGTTGGGGATTCCTTGCGTTGCGTTTGACTGAGGAGGGGGAGGGTGCGTAGCAGGGGCCACATCGGTGGTCCCTATCTGTACGGGTTTCAGGAGATACCTTAAACATTTCAGCCTGTGACTGTGATATAATTATTCCGTCGTGCTGATGCGTTCAGATCAGAAACGACCCGTATTGAGTCCGTTTTTAAGCCCATTGTGACTTTAAATTGAAATCTCTTGAAGAACAGTCCTTTCAAAATATGATGTCGTCGAAACGTCTTCGCGCCATCTGCATCATGTATATAAATATTGGGCACCAGAGCTAGGCTCCCTAGGCTCCCATAGAGGTGCCTATTTCTACCATTTTTGAGTTCATATATTATTTATTTACCTTAAAAACTGGCAGTTGAACCCATCCAAAAGAGGTCGAAACAAAAGGTTTGGGGTGTATGAATGATTTTTGCATACAAGTATATATGAGTATACGTTGTAACAACGTTTCTAAACAACGTTTCACTAGCCATTAAAGTAAGCTTACAAGACTGTACGCTAAAGACGTTCGCGAAGTCGCTGACGAGGTTACTATAGCAACGATACGCAGCTCGAGCACATTCCATTATACCCTCAAGTCGACTAAACATAATAATTAGTCTATTGTCATTTTTTTTCACTTTATTATAGATTTGCACGTCACAAATATACGTTTTGTTTAAAATGTTTTTTTTAAAGATAAAAAGTAGACTATGATATCATAGGTCTTGCTGATAACAGGTTTCACATGATTTTGTTAATTAAAATCAGCCTTTCCAGCATTACACTTAAATAATGCAGTAAACATTATTTACTGCAACAAAACAATTCAGTGTACACTCTAAAAAATGCTGGGTTAAAAACAACCCAAGTTGGGTTGAAAATGTACAAACCCAGCGATACTTATTTATTTATTTATTTATTTTAAGCAAGCAATTCAGTATTTTTTTTAAACAATAGTTAAGTAAATAAAACTACCCAGCACGTTTGGCAAACATTTAACCCAATCACTGGGTTAAAATGACCCAATTGCTAGGTTTGTCCATTTTCAACCCAACTTGGGTTATTTTTAAACCAGCATTTTTTAGAGTGTACAAAAATAAGATGAAACTAACATTTTAAATATAATACAATCAGATACAATGATGGTTTGCACAGCAAATGCACTTTTCCACATATAAGGTGATTGATATTTTATTAAATTATTATTATTATTAAAAACACAATTGCAACAATATCTTGTTGGAAAAGTATATCTACTGACTTGTTACATGTACATTTTTTAATCCATAAATTACAAGGTAATTTATATGTACTTTTTTTTAATTCCTGAAAAGGATTGTCTTTACAGTAGCTAAAAAAAATACAGTAGTAAAATTACATATAAAATATATGTTAAGGTGACTTAATTGTACTGTAATTTTTACATTCTTTTTTTTTGTTCAAAATGATTACAATTTTATTACAGTGAGATCTGGCTAAAAATATAATTCCCTCATTCTGTTTGAGAGAAGAACAAACGCACCATAGGGGACATTTAAGGTGACGTGTAATTAACCCCCTCATTTCCAATGAGCGCATAGATGGATTTGGTGTGTGCATGTGGCCAGCAAATATGCTAAGCAATTTCAAAACACCCACACATGCTCATCAAACACACACGGACAAACAACCATGGAAAATCATAGTTGTGTAACCTTGGAAGTGCTCAGGCTGTGCCTCCATCATGGCACAGATTCTGCTCTCCAAGCCATATGCTCTATCTGTTCGGCATCAGGGCCTCGTGCCCATTTTTTTCCCTCACTGTCTTCTCTTTTTTTCCCTCTTCTACAGGGGCGCGTTCTCCGTCGTGAGGCGATGCGTGAAGATATCATCCGGCCAAGAGTATGCGGCCAAAATCATCAACACAAAGAAGCTGTCAGCCAGGGGTAGGTGATTTTTATTTGGTGTGCTCCTGTCAGGTGCGAGGCAGGATTTGAGTACAGTTAATGGAGCGTCTAGTGTAGCCGAACATGGAAACGTTCTGATGTAAGAGCAGAGCAGCACATCCGGTTAAACCGGGATAACGGAAATATGCATCTGGGTCTCATCTGGAACTCTGTGCGTGTGTTCTGACGTAACAGCTTGCGTCTAAGTGTAGCTGTGAAGAAGTTGAAGGGATTATATGCTTGAGAATCACATACATCCATGTATCAATCTGAACACTGTATTAATGAGTCTCTGGATGTAGTAAGTTGAGTGATTTGTGTTCTTGTGTGTATAAGTGCAGTAACAGGTGATATGTGAGCATATATGTATGTATATGTGTGTGCTTTGAAAGGCTTTGGCTGGTCTTATCGCCTGTTGGAAAGTGTGGGCATAGAGCGACCCAGTTCTTTCAGATCTGTCAGTGTAATTGTTGCTGTTGGCCTGTTTGCCTGCAGGCTCTGCTGCTATAGGGCAAAACAACCAATCAGCCTCCTTCCAACCCTCAGAACAACCAATCATTTTGCTTCTCCCACAGCATCTCTCCTCCTAAGAGCCAATCATAGTTGGCCGATTCTATGAAACAATTACATTTTTTTGCTTTAAAGTTTCCCTTTATGAAATGTAGGTTTTGGAAGGGAAAACGAGAATATTTTCTGGATCATTAGGATCGAATTACACCCCCCCCCTCCTCTTTCTGCACAGTGGGATTGAAATGGACACCTAGATTCTGGGATCAGTATCGCTGCACTGTTGCATGCTGGGATATCGTTTCCAAAAATACAGCATCGGGTGGTGTGGCAGTTTATGTTGTATTCATATCTCTTTCTCTCGCTCTCTCTCGCCGAGCACTGCAGTGCTCTGCTGCACTGGATGCTGGTCCGTGTTAGAGATGGTCTTAACCTCTTTCTGCGATAAGCCCAGGAATTGCGATTCTATGAGCACAAACATATATATAAATGCCACTGCACACAGACACACATATAAGCACATTGACACTAGACCCTTTCCCGCTAGTGGGATCATGACCTCCAGTACTAGATTAACGCAGGGTAAAAGGTGACATTTAAGGAGGTGAGGTGAGTACTGACAGGTCAAAATGCTGCTGTTTTTTTCTTTAAAGGCACAATATGTAAGATTTCTGGATTAAAATATCCAAAAACCACTAGAACAGTGTTATATATTTTGTTGACTTGTGTACTTACATTATCCCATGTACGTTTCCAAGAAAGAGAGAAATAAGAGAAATCCAGAGAAAAGCAATTTCAACCAGGGCACGGATCGTGTCCGTTTGTCACCTATTAATGACATCGTACCCGCGTTACCCTCAGTTTTCCGGTTTCATTTTGTAGAAACCATGGAAACACCAAAGACGCTTTAATACATGTTTTATTAGACAATAGAAGAACTGTTTGGATACACTTATAGGCAGAAAGCTAATCTTTGTTATATAGTTTACCTCATTTAGTCTTATTGTTTGAATCTCGTTTTCTAGATTTTTTTGCGAGTACCATGATTTTACCATTCCTCAGAGAAAAACACTGTTTTGTCAAGTAGCTAACATGGTGTAATCAGATGCAGCTTTATTTATAGTAACAGTAATACAGCATTTTCTTCATCATACAATATGTTTTCAAATTAATTGCAAGCCATCCAGCATTTATTAAAGGGTTCATTCACCCAAAAATGAAAATTATATAATTTATTACTCACCCTTATGTCGTTCCAAACCCGTAAGACCTTTGTTCATCTTCGGAACACAAATTAGGATATTTTTGATGCAATTTTAGGTGAAAATTTTGATGGAAGAGTTTTTTTTATCCTTAATAGAAAGCAACAAAATTACCACATTAAGTAAAAACATTGTTAAAATAGTCAACGTGACTACAGTGTTTCAAACTAAATGTTATGAAGTGACGAGAATACTTTTTGTGCTCAAAAACAAAACAGCAATAATGACTTTATTTAACAAATTAATCTCTCCCGTCATTCTCCTACGCTATTTTTGTTGCAGCGCTTCCAGGTCTCAGTATTGGCCGATGATTGTTCGCACAACGCATGCGTGTGATGCTGACGCAGGAGCCTGCCAATAATGAGTCGGTGTTTAGAAGTAAACACGGAAGCTCTGAACTGAGTTCACTCTATCATCTGTGTCAATTTTGGGTTCCCTAAAGAACCTTTTTAGTGAACCTTTTACTAAGTAATTGAATTGCTGTAATTTAATTTTCCCATGAAAAAGTAAAGTAATGGATTACTCTTAATTTTTCTGTAATTTAATTAGTTACTTTTGATGTAATTGCATTAAATACTGAATAGACTATACAACAATTCTGTATAAAAATCAAAATGTAATGTTAAAATGTATGTTTTTAATGTAACCTTTTCCCTTTACACACTTTGGTCAATTCAAGAATAATTTATGCAGTTGTATATTGTTTATTAGAAAGAGTTAAAAGAGCAGTTTCATGTCTATCCTTGCATTGTTCAACTGGTCGAGGTTGATATGGAATTTAGAAAGTAATAAGTAATGCAATACTTTTTAGAGAGAGTAATTAATACTGTAGTCTAATTACTGAAGATGATATTCATAGCGAGAAATTAATTACATTTTTAAAGTAACTTACCCAACACTGCTCCCCATATTCATACCATATAGGCTAGAACATACATTTTTAAATCAAATGCAGCACCTTCTAGACAGTATGCTGTTTTGGACATGCAGCATTTAACATTTAAATGAACTGACAATATTATGTAGTATTAAAAATATTAATTTTTAAATAACTGAATCAACATTACTATATACATCGACAATATATATATTTTTAATTGTCAGATTGCGTAAAAATAGCTCCTAAAGCTGACAACTTCTTTTTATTTATTTATTTATTTATTGTGGGAAGCTGCTTAACCAGATTTTTTTTTTTTCACTTGTGTTGAAAGTTTTGAAGTTTGAAGTTTTTTTTCCCTCAACCTTTTTTGTATCTAAGTATAACATTTATTATTATTATTTGGAAGAATCAGGATTTCCACTGTCTTCAAAAACCTGGATATGTGAGGTACCTTAATTTCAAAAGTCATGAAACTGAATAAAATCTTAAATACCACCATACCCCATCAATACGGCTCAAGTACCCATCATCAACACCAAACCAGAAATGTGTATGTCACCAGCAAAAAAATTAAAATATCCCATGATTTACCCATCCTAGGTGTATATGACTATCTTCTTTCAGACGAGCACAATCAGAGATATATTTAAAAATATACTTAGTCCAATAAGGTTTAGAATGGTTGTGAATGGGGGGCTGCATTTTAAAGTAAAAAATAATGCATCCATCCATAAAAAAAAGTAATCCATACCGCTCCAGGGGGTTAATAAAGGCCTTCTGAAGCAAAGCGATGTGTTTTTGTAAGAAAAATATCCATATTTAAAACTTTATAAATTCAAATAACCAGCTTCTGGCGGATGACCGTACGCAGAATGTGCAAGTCGTCTTGCGCCAAATGAGTAATCCTCTGACGTGATGTATGACGCAGGATGTAGAAATATTGTAAGCTTAGACGTCTCTCACGGTTCAAACAAATAGGGCTGTGCAACAAATTTAAGCTACTCTTCTCTTATATCGAAATCCTCCGAAATTTCTCTTTAAAAATTATTGTTTTAGACTTATAATCCATGACCAGTGATTTGTTTTGCTCTACCCGCTGCACCTCCATGTTCATTACGTTGTGCGTCAGGTCAAAGGATACTCTTTTGTCGCAAATCAACTTGATTCCATCCGCCTGAAGCTAGTTATTTGAATTTATACAGTTTTAAATATGGATATTTTTCTTAGAAAAATTCATTGCTTCGCTTCAGAAGGCCTTTATTAACCCCCTGGTGTCGTATGGATTACTTTTTTTCATGGATGGATGTATTATTTTTTACTTCAAAATGCGGCCCCCCATTGACTACCATTATAAACCTTGGAAGGCTAAGGATATTTTTAAATATATCTCTGATTGTGTTCATCTAAAAGACGATAGTCATATACACCTAGGATGGCTTGAGGGTGAATAAATCATGGGATCATTTTCATTTTGGGTGAACGATCCCTTTAAAAGAAGTGATTAAAATCTGCCATTAAAAATAAAATAAAATAAATGTACAGTATATGTTCAGAATACACAATAATCCTTGAAAGTAAGTGGTTTAATATCATTTGGATTTTGCTTCTCAGGTAAATTTGTCTTGTTTTCAGGATGTTTAGATCTGTGTATGTGTTTTTGAAGACAAAGATGCTGATTAATAATGAGAAATATTTGTTGTGTAAAAATAGAAAAACGTAGAGGAGGATAAAGACTGTAATCTAGAGAACTGGAATAAGAAAAAAGGCAAAAGAGAGGTCAAAAGACAAGCTGAGTACAGATTGTGTATTACGTAAGGCAAATGCCATGCAGAGGCAACAAAAAACAGAAAAGAACAACAAGAAGAAGGATAGTGTTGAAGATAGATAAAGAGGAAAGAGAGAATGAGAAAGCAGAAATGCAGTAGACTGGTGTCTGACAAAACAACCAGATGGTCATTGTCCATGTTGATGCTGCTGCTGTATGTGTTTATAGTATACCAGATGAATGTTAAAAGAAAGAATCTGCTAGTTTATTATGATTTAGTATCTTGTGGTGAAGATAACAGGAAAAAACAAACAAAAAAAAAAAAACACTCTCTGACCTCACCTGTCCTCATTTAGTACTCCTGAGCATTGCAGCGCTGTGCTCAGCTGTACCTCATTTTTATCATCATCGCTTTGATATACTATGAATCTTATTGATGGTAGACATGTATTTTTTTATGACATAAATGAAAACAGAATTAAAAATATAGTCTGTTCTATGGTTCGTATGGTTGTGTAATTTGGTATTGGTCGTTGATGTTGATGAGACAAATTAGAATTGATTATAACACATACTATATAAAATAATCACATTTATTATTAGACTATATAACTCTTTTTTGCAGCAAAACATTTTTAGAGCAAAGACGTTTCACATTTTATTTCATTCAACGTTCATAGAGAGCTTATTTGGCAGAGCAGTCTGTTCCATCGCATATGCCGTATTTGTTGTATTCTTTCACACATATTGAATTCATAATGAATATTTCACATTAAGATGCTAAGTTAGACATTTCTGCAAGCATATAGGCAATAATTCAGAGATGATGTTAATGAAGAGTTCACATGAGCCCTTGTCACAGCTGCAGTTCAAGACAGAATGTTCACTACCTCTGAATCTCCTTGACCGATGTTGAGTCATTCACTCATGGTGTGTGAGAGAGAGACTACAATCACATGAGAGGTTATGGTGCTGCAAAGCTAAAAATAAACTCATTGGTGTCTCAGACAGACAGCACCTCATACGCAGCCATACAGTACACACCTCTCTCTCTCTCTCTCTCTCTCTCTCTCTCTCACTCTCACACACAAACACACACATACATATTAAATGGAGATGGAATTTGTGAACTGAACTCATATAGGAAATGAAATGGCATTTATATTAAATACAATTAGTTGAACTTAAGAGTGCTTTTTTGACCCACTTATGTAGTAACTACTTCATAATTATATTTCATAATTCCGTTGTTTTTGAAACAGGTTATGGTCAATCTATCCATATAAAACTGTCAACTCTCCATTACACTGTGCCTCGACTACAAATTAAAGGGTTAGTTCAGCCAAAATTGAAAATTATGTCATTAATTACTCAGAACATAAATTAAGATATTTTGGATGAAATCCGATAGCTTAGTGAGGCCTCCTTTGCCAGCAAGATAATTAAGTACCCAGAAAGGTACTAAAAACATATTTAAAACAGTTCATGTGAGTGCCGTGGTTCAACCTTAATATTATAAAGCGATGAGAATACTTTTTGTGTGCCCAAAAAAAAAAAAAAAAATGACTTTTCAACAATATCTAGTGATGGCCAATTTCAAAACATTGCTTCGAAGCTTTACAAATCTTTTGTTTCGAATCAGTGGTTTGGCAGTTTGCTACACAATCCGAACCACTGAGGGTAAACCCTTACCCTTCAATCTGCAGTCAAATTCTCAGAACAAACATAATCCTCTGACGCGATCCATGAAGTCTCTACCAAAATGAGTAAATGAGCTGTCTAAACTGGACGTGTCAAAGCGAATGTTCCTTTATGCTTCCATTTACTCCTCTTTTTGTCTTCTTGTCGGCAGACTAAAGCGCAGTGCTCGCATCCAGTGTAGGCATGTGTCAAGCCCCGTTCGCACTGCCAGCGATACGCAGCGACAAAGCTCTCATTTTCAATGGAGAGCTGCCAACTTCCGGCAACAAGAGCGACCGTGGCCATCGGTGACAGAATGTAGGCGTGTCAAGCAACGCGAAACATGCAAATTTTGCGAGCGACAAACAATAGGAGTGAAGACAGTGGATCTCACGTCACTGTCTTGAGTGGGCAAGACAGTGTAGAGTTCAGGAGCGAGTTTAATGTTTTATATGATTTGACTGTAACCACATACATGGATATAATAAAGTGATGCGTTAAAAAGAAACTGTCAGCAGTTAGTTTGATTCATACATTGATAGTTTGTTGTTAATTATAAGATGAGCAGTTTGGCACTGTTGCAGTTCATATTACATTTTTCCCTGCATTATGTTGATTATTAGGGACAAAAAAAAATATATATTATTTGTCAAATTCAAATTACATTTTTGTTTGTAATTCTTAGTTGAATTAGAATATCTTTTTTTAGTTCTTTACTATCCCATGAAGCCATATTGGTAAATGGAGTGACCCGGCTAATAATCTAGGTCACATGACAATTCCAACATGGCACATGTGAGACTTTATTTGTACTATACACATGCATATTTATAAAACATACCTTATTAATAGTCATGAAGTAAGTTCTTTCAAATCAAATGCAGTACCTACTAGGCAGTATACAAATTTGGATGCAGTGGAAATGTATATCAGAGTATTTGGCTTATATTTGTCAGATATTTTGGTCTATGCTCTTTTTTTATGGCGGCATCTAAAACCTAAGGAAGCTGCTTTGTTGCCCGTATCATACCTGCAAAGACAGCATTTTTCAGTTTCAAATGCAACCTCTTTCTCTGTTCAGGCTGTGTGCAAAACTAGTAGGTCAGTGCTCCGACTATGTAGTGTAGCATAGAGAGAAACTCAGTGCCCACTTTAATAAACTAGGCCACAGAATTCTGAGGAGAGATAGCTAGGGCACTTTTAATTAGAGACACATTCTCTCAGTTTCCAGTCTCTCTATTTTGCTCTCTGACCAGTAGTTCAGATTCTCTCATGTCTGAGGACTTTAACTCATTGGAGAGTCTGTGGTCTCATTGGAGCTAAAGGTTCATTTGCCTGAGAGACATGGAGGAGTTAAACATCATCACACTTTGCAGAATAGTCTGTGTAATGTTTCATGCTGTACCATATTTCCATAGAGAACTGAATGTTCTGTTCTAAGCTCTTGTCTGGGTGTTTGATATTGTACATCCTCAGTGTGTCCTTGAATTGTGCATGTGTGTAGGGGCAACCTTTTGTAATGTTTTTCATATTCTGACAGGTCAACAATTTGGATTGATATCATCTTACCAAAAGTGATAGATTGATACATCGGCCAGGCCAATAAATCAGCTATTTTGAGATTATTGGCCTCGCTTGGCCAATTAACAGAAGCATTATCTCTCCCTGGTGTCTCCTTAACGTCTCTGCTAGTGTCAGTTTCAAAATCGACCATCAGTCTAATCAATGAATAATATTTTTAGTGGTGTTTCGGAAGTAAAATTCCCATTCACTTTCTCCATATAGCGCTATTGATTTTTAACAGTAATGTATAAACCTCCTAAAACCATGAAATTGCTTCTTTAGACGCCGCAAGTCCATGTGATAGTATAATAGCCTAATTGCCTGTGAATAGCGACGCTACATACAATCCTGCAGCGGTCAACACCTTGGATCCACCAATCAGAGACTCCCATTCCCACAAATCATTGTGAATAATGTAATTGAATCAGTTTTTAAATTTCAAGCAACTCATACCCATTTGACTATTTTGCGATAAACTTCAAATATATCTTGTTATACTTTTAATAAATATCTATAAATCAAGAGTTTTATATTTTACTCTCTGTTTTTTATTTTATTTTTTGATTATGCCATTTTCAGTGCTTTGTGGTTAAAAGCTTCATAGAAGACATACTGTATTAAGTCTTGTACTTTTCCATTTTTTATGCTTTGAAACAAAATTTGTAATGTTGTAATTCATAGGAGTGGTTTTGCTCATGGCTTAGAACCCTTTATTAAAGATTTTCTCGAAATCACTATGGAGAAAATGAATGGGGAAAAATACCTCGCATATCAAGATTTCTAAAAAGTATTAGGTCGCTGTTGTGCTAATATTGCAAACATTATTTGTGAATATCGTAGCCTATATCAAATATATTTGCTTTATGTTTATCAGTATTGGCACTGGCCATTGATAAAACCCTTATCAGCTACTCAGTGGTCGAGCCCATTCGAGCCCAAAATACAATATATGCAATTTTGCAATACAATTTGCAAATATTTTTGAATTTTGTCTGGACTATACAACTGTTACCATTGGTTTACTGGTGGTGCACCTAAATTGAGCTGTTTCTGGATGATAAAGAAGTCAGTGAATTGGTTCTCTTCTGGTCTGAATATAGGCAGCTGGATAAAGATCATAAGATTTTGAACCGTGTTTATTTATTTATTTATCAAGCATGATTGCTATAGCCAAGTCAAAGGACTAGGTTTGGTCATTCATTTCAGAGGTTTATTGCTTCTCTCTCTCTCTCTCTCTCTCTCTCTCTCTCTCTCTCTCTCTCTGATGATCTCAAATCTCTCATTAATCTCCTGGAAAAGCAGCACAAAACATGAAGGAATACTCTCTCTCTCTCTCTCTCTCTCTCTCTCTCTCACACACACACACACACACACACACACACACACTGCTGCAGTGCGGAAGGCTTCAGATAGCAAATAAAAAAGAGAACAGCAGAAAAAAGAGGAGAGGAGGCAGGACTGTCAAATGTAGGCCTTTCCCTGCTACTGACCGGACTGCATTTTACACATACTGTACTGTTTATAGTGCAAAAACTGCTATACTACCAACAAGCCTGATTCATACCTGTAAATAGTCCAGTACAATATTTTACAAACAGTCCATATACAAATTATGTCATGTCACACACATCTAGGCCTTTTTGTGGTTGAGATTGTTTTTTTCTTTTTTCTTTTGCTCCAAACTGATGCTACGATTGATAGTCTTAAGTGTTTGTCCTCATGAATAATGCGTGCCAGTGGCTAGATGATCCAAAATTCTGGTCTGGTTATCATTAATTGTTTCATTGCAGTTGTCCAATAATGAAAGTGTTATTTATGATAGTGGTTGTTCTTGGTCCAGATTAATAGCACTGATATTATTCAGATGTATGAATAAGCCATCTGCTTCAGTCTAAATCTGAGCACATCTTGGGAATGCACATGTGCATAATTCTTGTGTTGAAACAGTTTTGTGAAATATCTTATGTGAGAATTATGTAACCAACTGCGTAGTCATGATAAGATGGTGCTATAATTGTAGATTGTTAAGAACTATTTATTAACTTGTCTCATTTGTCTGAGGTGACAGGACATGGTGTTAAAGTTTGTGCACAACTTTGAGAGTTCTGCTGTAATTGCTTGGGTTCTGTGGGATCCAGAGGGTTCTGATATTTGCATGCAGGGCTGGTTCCACTGCAGAGAGGAAGAGAGACCTTTGCGTTCTGATTGGTGGAGGAGTTGCTAGACAACAGATGTCTGGCCGGTTGGTAGGTGGACTACCTGTGGAGCTGGGGGTGGGGGTGGGTGGGTGGGAGGGAGTTGATTAGTTATAGAAAGAGAGAGTTGTGTGGGGCTGAAAGAAGCTTGTGAAATTGAGAATAAACTGCCAAACCTGAGATGACACCAGATAAACTTAAATATACTGATTCTCATCGGTAAAAATGGGTAGTTGAGTGATTTGAGCTAATGTGCATGCTATTTTATCCCCCTCACCGCCTTTACAACTTAATTTATTCCCTCCCTCTTAACAAAAATGAGAGAAGGATCTGAATGTGGCCAAAGGCTGCGCAGACATGAGCTATTCATTTATGATCTCAATTCAAATTCAGATTAATCACCTTTTCATATGATTCACCAGGCTTCATTTCACTATGAATCAGCTCTAACTACGTGCAGAATCGCATACTAACATGCATTTCATACTGTGCACAGTACACATAAAATACCAGAATGACGTTTTCCAAAATGTGCAGTATTCATTTATTTTTAACCTTCCATTTCCTATGTAACAAATTAACCTTTAGTTTTTAAATGTTCTTCTTCTTAAAGACCCCCTGTGGTGAACAGTCAGTTTTTAATGTGTTTATGTGTCTGTGTGATGTTTTTAATATGCTTAAAGGTGCAATGTGCTAATTTTAGCGACATCTAGCGGTGTGGTTGCGAATTGCAATATAGAGATGCTATGGTGGCCAACACAGGACAAAAATGTCGTTGTCTGACACAGCAGAGAGAAGCAAGTCAAGCAAACGTTCTCTGTAGGGCAGTTTGTACGTTTAGGGCTACTGTAGAAACATGCCGGCGCAAAATGGTGATTTAACGTTTTCACATGCGTATTACGTGTTCAGTCTGTAATGTTCCATCGCCATCTAATGGCCTGACAGCAGAATACAGCGTCTTTACAAAATTTTGTGGATCAGTGTGAATGGGGATCATTTTAAAAATGGTACCATCTGTATGCAGAAAACTGAAAAGGAAAAACGTCTCTGTTTTAAGCATATCGTTGTTGTGTAAACGTACCCTTTGAAACCCGTATTCAAAAGTTTGCGTTTTCGAACCCTCTAAAACGCTGTTGTTGTATAAATTAATGGCCAAAACGCATAAAAAGTTTTCAGTTTTTAGTTGAAAATGGTGTCGTTTAAACAGCCCCTAAAAAATGTGGTTTAAAAATGCCCTTGTTCTTTACGTCACAAATATGTTAACCAATCCCGTTAAAGTGCGGGGTTGTCTTTAGCATATCATTAACTATGCTGAGAAGCAGAGGGGTCTTGAGAAAGCCAGGTTATCATGGTACATTCTGTTGATATGAAAAATCAGGTACATTTAAGAAAATAGTGGGTGAATTATGTATATGATGTACTGTATATTATGATGTTATGATGACCTATATGCCTTTCTCCACTGACGTTCTAAGTTGTTCAAAGCGTTTTCTAAGGATACTGATTTTTAGAAGGCAGACTTGAGACGCCGAATGGGAACATGGTTTGTGTGACATTAAAAACACATTATTAGCCATTTGGTAGCGTAATCAAGCAAAAGGCAAATCATATTAATTGCCGTTATGTGTCTGACATTGTAGAGCGATATAAAATGCATTACCATTCTGATACATCGACTTGTAGACAACCTGTAGCTTATAATTCACTCTTCCGCTTCTTCTTCTGAATCGGTTTCTGGTTCAAACAGATATGCCTGAATTAAATCAGTATTTCCACTTGCCATTGTGCAGCGTTAAAATTGACCGAATGGATCAGGTATTCTGAGCTTGTGTGATTGAGTGGAGGCGGGGCTAATTTGCATGTTCATGGGTTCACCTATACTAAATGAAGCAAGGGTGTAGAGTTACATTCAAGCTATTTTAAGACATGAATCATTTTTTTCCACAGGAAAGAAAGGTTTAAATATGTCATTTTGGTGATCAAAGATGATTGTTAAAGGATAAAATTATTGACTAAAAGAAGACTTTAATTATTTGATCAGACTGACAAACTTTAAGATATTACACAAAAATAAATAAAAATGCAAAATAATCCTTTCTGAGATGATAACTCGGCACCACTTGCTGATTTTAACATGCAACTAAATGAGGTCAAGTGACAATGTTGAAGCATTTTTAATTGCATACTTTGCAGACTGTTTCTTTTTTATATATACATTAGTAGGCTATATATACTGCACACTATGCAGTAAGGAGCATTTCTGAAACAAAATGTGCTTTCTTAATTTGTCTTTTCTTTTGTGTGTTAATGGCTTGTTAATTGATTGTAACGCCAGATGCTTAAAAGTATTTTGAATAATGAATCGTGTCACATGATTCTTTAGAGAATTGTGTTTTTTCTGTTTGCGAGTTAAGTTTAGTATGTTTTTTATATCGGATTAGTACAGAAGAGAGAAGAGCGCATGTGGTTATTTATAGTTTTCTGCAGGTCAGGGTGCCATCTGCCCTGCATACACACTCACAGGCATCAAAACACTGTCCTCTGGTGGTGATTCAAAGATCTGCAGTGCTCTCATAGAAACATTAGACATGAAAAAGCATGGTTTTATGAACAGATCTGCCTGTTGTACCTTGTCAGTTAAAACATCTCTAATATATCAGCTACATTTAAAAAAAAAAATTTTTTTTAATCTGTTTCAGATCACCAGAAGCTGGAGAGAGAGGCCAGGATTTGCCGTCTCTTGAAACACCCGAATATTGGTAATGGGCTCAGTTTTTCCAGAGACATTCTACCAGAGATCTGTATTACCTAATGGTAACTAAAGATGAGGAAATGACGGAGCAAAATTCTCTTTGTAGTTCGACTTCATGACAGCATATCAGAGGAGGGCTTCCATTACCTAGTCTTTGATCTGTAAGTATATATATATTAACTTAATCTCTTTTTCTCCACATTTCTTAATAGGCTTTCTTTTCTATCTTTGCTTTCTCAGAGTCTGTGTGGTTAGTATTAGACTGCCCCATTTACAAAGTACTGCTGATATTTATGTGATAGCAGGACAGTGCCCAGAGGGCAGCCTTCGGCAAACCAGTGAGCCTACTTTCAGCATTACTTTATAGAACTGACTTATAGAATAAAATACATTTCTGGCTATGTTCTAACAGCAGATGAATACAGATATCAGTCCTGTTTTAGAGTGTTAAATAGTTATGTTCACAAACAGTTTGATTATAAACAATCATGACAACTCCATTCTTACAACAAAATGATATAATAATATATTATTGTGTGAACAGGACTATTCAAGAGTCATACCTGTTTGTGGGAACGTTCTCTGAACTCTAACATTCTGGCAAGGCTTTCTCAAGGTTATGAACAAGGGTTCTTCCAGTAACATTAATAGAATGTTTTGTTCAGAGTTATTTGGTCTTTAATAATGTTCTCAAAACATTAGCACAAAAATATTTTTCCCCCCTGAAACGTTTTAGTTCGTTTAACGTTTTTAAAATGTTGCTGCTTTTTTCAGAATGTTCAGAGAACCTTTAAAAGTAACATTCTCATATTGTTTGCAGAATGATAAAATGGAATGTTCCCTTAACATTGGTATAACTTTATATATATAAATATATATATTTAAAAAAACTGTTTTGAACTTTTAGAGAACATTCAGAAATAACGTTTTCAAATCTCAATGGAGACTAGGGGTGTAATGGTACACAAACATGGCGGTTCGGTACGTACCTCAGTATTGAAGTCACGGTTCGGTACAGCAGGGGGGAGAAAACTAAACATAAAAACAGGTAGTCCTTTTTATTAAACTGTGGTTTGTTGAGTAAATTGTGTCTCTTTCTTTAAATAAATTCAATTATAAGTAACATTTTCTTAAGGATACATTTTTTTTTATCTCAGCTAATGCTGTAAACCATACCCTTTTTGCACATTACTATAATATTAAAGGCTACAATTAACAACAGAGCCAAAACTATTAAATTCAGTTGCTATTTATTTTTAGATATAATAATCAACACTCAAATCAAAAAACATGTAAATTGCACATAAAGCAGGTTTTGTACATAAGGCAGATCAGATAAAATAATTTTTTTAATAATTTTTCTACTCTAATCTAATTTTTGAAATATAATCATATATACAGTTTCTGTCATAACTTGTTTTCATGACATTTATTTAAACATATATTAAATAATTAAGACATTACTAATAGGTAAAGTAAATATATTGAATATATAAGGTAATATAGTGTATATATTTAGTAAAATGCTCCCCTCTAGAGTTCATTTTTCTAGTGAACTAACATGCTGTGGACACTAAATGACTTGCCTGAGGTAAATGTAATGTTACATAAGATATTAATTTCAAGCTGTTTTATTGTCTTTCCGTAGTTGAAACACTAGTTGAGAGAATACATGTAAACATATCAATGCATAGATCATTTGTTCTTCTTTTTTTGCACTTTTTCCTGTTGTGGCAGTTAGCAAAAAGCGTTGCATTACCGCACACGCCCCCTTCAGGATTGGAGTGTGGATCGCCTTTGACTGACTGTATTCGCCGTCTGACTGTATGCACCGAAATGTGACATCCGTAAAATGACGTTTCAGGACGAATACATGTACTGTTACACCCCAAATTAAAACATATTTTTTGTAGTTGAGTGGTTGTCAATCCTAAACACTGACTGTGTGAGCATAGCCTTAGAAATTGAGCAGACCAGTGGATTGTGCTGACTTCTGTCTGTATGACATCAAAAAATGGCTTATGATGTAGTTCTGCTAGTAGCTGATGTGGCTGATAGGAGAAAGGCAAACAGAGAGGAGAACACAAGGACAAGCAAGTGGAGAAAAACAAGTAGAGAGACACAAGCTGTCATATTCAGTGATATTCAACTGTTTGTGACCCAGATTCACACAGTTTGACAAATGCTTGCACTGCTATTTTTGAAATACTGTCAGCTTTTGTATGAATAAACATACAATGTTGATTTTTAGTGTAGTTTTTTTTTTTGAGTAGAGCTCAACAATACAGCCCACTTTATCATTGGACTAGCCTTTAGAAGGACCAAACAGCTCTGACATGAATAGCAAATATTACACAATGTTATACAGTATTACACGATATTCACAACATTTTGAGGAATACTAGCAGGGCTTGACATTAACACCCGCCAACCCGCCAAATGCGGGTGGATTTCAGCAGTGCCGTATAACGCAGTCACTCCTACTAGCCACTTTGGTGGGTTGAAGTTTATATATAATATACATTTTTCAGTTGTAGTCTTTTAAAAAGGCATCTTAAATAATAAACTAAGTGCAATGTTAAAAATGTTAAAAATACTGATTTTTAGATACATTTCAATACTGAAAAATCTGAAATGCTTCCAATGCTCATTTTCCACAGAATAGATACATGAGACCAGCTGCGCTTTCTCACTCTCTCATCTCTCCAACAGCGAGTTGACACACAAACCTGCCTCCCCTCACTCACTCATTTCATTTGCTCTGGATGAATATTGTTGGTGTTACAGGGCTTGAATTTTGGCGTGGGATGCGCATATTGCGCATAATTTTACTAATTCCCACTAATTTTTTTGCTCACACATAAAGCCGCCTCTCAGTCCTAAATTGAGTTCTGCTTATTGCACTTAAACAGTCAAATACACACAAAATTATGTAAAAATTCTGATCTTGGCAAGTATTCATGTAAACAGTCAGTTTTAATTGAACGTAAACAGTTGAGAAAGAAAACGCATGTGTAATAGCATAATGGATCCGTGCGTCAGGTCTTAAAGTGACAGCAGCCTAATATACGTGCTGCCAAATTATGAGATATTATTTAAAATATCTATGTGGCAGTTTTTCCCCATGATATTGATGTCAAAATTGTGGACAGTGAAAATGCTGAGTGGCTAGTAACTTTGGAAAACCACTAGCCTAATAGAGCTAAATATTAGTATAAACTACTTCTAAAATAAAGCATTGTGAACAATATTACAGAATAAATCATTTATTTAGCCGCCATATTGAGTTTTGCCATAATGGTTTGTCTACCCCACCTCATAATGTCTATTGTTACTCCACTTTACAGTCTAACTGTCTACCACTATCTTGCAAAAACTCCCCACTGTGGAAATTATGGCAATTCCCTGTTTCTATGGTAACAGTGACTTCTTTGATGGGTGAATCTGGCTTCAGGATTGTGTATAGAAAAGAACTCCTAAGGAATTAACCATTTTAAAATAGCATGTAGCATTGTTTAAAAACCTCAGAAAAAGATCTATAAAAACAGTTTCTCAGTGGAGGTTTTGAATAGCTTTTGATATGCAATAATTTACCTTTGACCTCAGGGTTACTGGAGGTGAGCTGTTTGAAGACATTGTAGCAAGAGAGTACTACAGCGAGGCTGATGCCAGGTAAGAACATGCAGACAGTTACAACAGTAGCACATTAGTACATTCATTAGTGTCAAGTTTGTTCTACATAAAATATGCTTACAGACAGTTCTTTTAGGTCACATGACTCTTTTGTGAGCCTGTTTCTCTGTGTGCAGGTTATTTATACTGATGATAAATTATACACTGCTTCCCTCTACAGCCTCGCCTCCCTGAGTGTAATTTTGCATGTGTAAAGGAAAATGTGCATGTGTGTCTTCAGAGCTGGACAAGAGAGTGTGCAGCATGTTATTTATAGATGATTAATGACTGCATGCGTTCTCATGAATGTATAATTCTATGTACAATCCTCCACAATTGCATTTTTACTTCATAAAAGGCTGATAAAGTCCCCATTATCTCTATTTTCCTCTAAGTTCCCTCTTTTTACTGATTATGTTACATGATTTTTTTTTTTTTTTTTTACTTTTGTTCCTTCTGCCTGCCATTGTCACACTTCCCCTCTGTCTTACCTTTCTCTTTCACCGTCTCTCTCTCTCTCAGTCACTGCATTCAGCAGATTTTGGAGAGCGTTCATCACTGCCATGTTAATGGGATTGTCCACCGGGACCTGAAGGTCAGGACACACACACACACACTTGCACACACACTCACACTTCTCCAGACAGTGGCGCTCAATGTAGCAGAGTTCAGTGCCAAATTTAGCACAGTCTGACGTAGCCGGATCTCATATTGTCTAACAGAAAATAGCCTTGCTGTGTCTGAGAATCTAATATTTTTTCCTTTCTTCTACTGAAATCTTCACAAAGCCTTTTAGCTAGTGAAAATCAATCCACATTTGTGCGGATACAATTCAGACGTTTGACAGATTTAGCTTTTTTCGTCTTCTTCCAAAAATGTCTTTCAACCTGCTGAGGAGGAATGAGTCATCATAGCATGGCTGCTATTAAAACTGTCTTTTATTCAATAAATAGCTGCTTTTAGAAAAGCCATTACCTAAGGGAGAATTAAGACCATTTAGTGATATGCTTGTGCGTGTCTGCATGCTTTTCTCGAAGCCTGAGAATTTGCTGTTGGCCAGTAAGATGAAGGGGGCGGCAGTAAAACTTGCTGACTTTGGTTTGGCCATAGAAGTCCAGGGTGATCAGCAGGCATGGTTTGGTAAGTACTACAAAATAATATATATATATATATATATATATATGTGTGTGTGTGTGTGTGTGTGTGTAAAAAAAAATTCCATCCTCTTACAGTATATATGGAAAGCAGTGTTTCCTGTACCCCTTTTCAGTGGTGGTGCTGTGCTGCTATAAAAGAAATTACATTTTAATTGAGTTGCGAGTTTGAATTTGTTGTAATATTAAAATAATTGATACAAAAAGATAATTGATGCATGCAAAAACAAGCATGTAGGACGATCAGTGTAGTCCAGTTTACAAATGAATCAGCTTTTAAAGGGATAGTTCACCCAAAAATGAAAATTATCCCCTGATTTACTCACCCTCAAGCCATCCTAGGTGTATATGACTATCTTCTTTCAGACAAACACAATCGGAGATATATTTAAAAATATCCTTGCTCCTCCAAGCTTTATAATGGTTGTGAATGGGGGCCACATTTTAAGGCCAAAAAAAAAATGCATCCATCCATCATCAAAGTAATCTATATGGCTCCAGTGTGTTAATAAAGGCCTTATGAAGCAAAGCGATGGGTTTTTGTAAGAAAAATATCCATATTTAAAACTTTATTAACTATAATAACTTGCTTCTGGCAGACGCCTGTACGCATCGATTTGCGGCGGAAGAGTAATGTACTCAAAAACATTAAAAAATATTTTTTGTATTGTTGTAAAAAGAATATTTAATTAAAACAAATATGCTACAAACATAATTCTGTTTGTTTTAGTATGTAATTAGGACCAGCAAAAGCAGAAGTCTATAGGGAACACTGCTTTATTAGTAATTTTGCTGTAAACAATTCTGCATAACTAAGCTTTTACAAGCCAACTTTGTAAATAAGACTTTCTAGTATTCTAAACTGTAATTAAATGCTGTAGAATCTGTTCCTTTATTCCTCTAAACCGCTCTTTGTTCAGGTTTTGCTGGTACTCCAGGGTACCTTTCCCCGGAGGTCTTGAGGAAAGATCCTTATGGCAAACCTGTGGACATGTGGGCCTGCGGTAAGGAATGAATGAGCCACAAAAATATCAGCCTCATAAGTGAGTTATGATGGATGTCACTGTTGAAGCTCATTAACTGATTATTAAATTATTGCAGCCTGAGTTTTTAAGCAGCGTTGAATCTAATCAGCCAAATGGAGTGTCCCTGGTAAATTGTCTTTCTGTTTTTAGGCTTAAAACTAGTTAGTCCAACGCAAGCAGCTGAATGAATGTTTCAATTTAGCCTTGATGTAAAAACGATTGCACAATTATTCAAGTTCACCATCAGGATGTTCTTCCCACATACGAGAAGATGGACAGATGGTAATATCATGGTACTTTGAGATATAGATTCCAAATGGTACTGAATGATTACCATATTCATGCACCATAGTATTTAAATGGTATTGTCTCTCTTCAAAGAATATCATGAGACTGTCACCCAAAAATACATTACTATGGTAGATATCCGAAAACATATTTCTAAAAGCCACGCTTCCACCGCAGGAACTTTCCCAAGGAACTTGGGACTTGTTGTACTCGGTGTGTTTCGATTGCAGGGACCAGGGTCAAAATTAAGTTCCGCGTAAATATTTCCCCCTCAGAAAGTCCCTGCTCGCGAGGTAGTACTTTTTCAAAGTTCAGGAACTTTCGGGGTGGGCCTTGGCCGCTAAACATGCTGATTGGTTGAGTTCATGCAGCATTTTGATTTGTTGACTCCACGCAGCGTTTTATTTTAAGCGTCTGTTGCAGTGCATGCAGTGAGAGTTGTTTGCTATTCGAATCAACAATTGAGTTTAAAAAATACGACTAATGGACCAACGACAAGGTTCAGGCTTTATTAAGCTTATATGCGGAGGACGAAATCCAGTGGGAACTGGAAAGTCACACGCAGTCCTACGTCACTGGACTAATTTGCCTAATATTCACAGTTTTTTAGACCGCGATGGAAATGCAGACAGCAACAGATCTGGGGAAAAGAACGGAAAAAAGTTCCTGGGACAAATTGTTCCGGGTAATTTCAGTGAAAATGCGGCTTAAGATTGCTTGAATACAGACATTATAGCCCAGTTTATGTCAAATGTATTTCAAATTTGAGTATTTGTTTGAAGAATATTTCTCTCTGAATGTAGTTATATAAAAAAAATGTGTTTCATAGGTGTGATTCTCTATATTCTGCTGGTTGGATATCCTCCATTTTGGGATGAAGACCAGCATCGCCTCTATCAACAGATTAAGGCTGGTGCTTATGACGTGAGTCTGAATTTCTAATGATTTGCCTGCAAAGTGTTTACAAAGATGAGGTGAACACTAAGAACACTCTATTACAGCTACAACTGATGATACTGATGATAAATTGATGTCATCCTCAGTTCCTTCCAAGGAGTACAAATTCATACAAAATGATTAAATGACACATTATTGTGTTGTCTTATCTCTCTGTGCAGTTTCCTTCTCCTGAGTGGGACACAGTGACCCCTGAAGCTAAAGATCTGATTAACAAGATGTTGACTATCAATCCTTCCAAACGCATCACAGCTGCTGAAGCCCTTAAACACCCCTGGATCTGCGTATGTGTTTCAACACACAAACACACACTAACACGCATTTTTCTTTATTATACAACATAATAATTTCCTAATCCTCAGTAAGGACTTGCAGTCACTCTGTCTTTTTTTTCTCTTTCTGTAGCAACGCTCCACTGTAGCCTCTATGATGCACAGACAGGAAACCGTGGAGTGCTTGAAGAAATTCAATGCCAGAAGGAAACTCAAGGTTAGTTTTGGTCTGTTTTTCTTCAAACATCTTCTACATGTCTTTTGACCAACCTTTAGCTTTCTTCACACCTTGAGAGTTTTCTTCACATGAATTTCAACATGCATTTACCCACTCACTACATGCAAGATCTAGATATACAATGTTGCTTTTAAATGTAATGTGTTACATTATTGCATTACTCCCTATCTAATTCTACTAACTTAGATTGCATTTGTCTTTTTTTATGGAAAGTAAGTTAGTTATTTCTGGATAATGGTAGCTATGGGTAGGGTTGGGGATCGAAAATCGATTCCAATTCTGGGATCGGATACTTAAGGTCAGGAAATAGATACCTGTTGTAAAATTAAAATTTTGATTCCTCATATTGATTCCTTTGTGTGCATTAAACTGAATTTTAATATGACTTTAAACCAATCAAGCGCATGAAGACCCACGTGCGCACTGAAAGCCGTCTCTCATACTGAATAGTGCTCGATACTGAACTGTTCTCTTTCTCGTCTTTTTGCACTTGACCGGACAAATACTCACAAAAATATGTCAAAATGTCCATGTAAACACAGTCAGTTATGTCTTAAGTGAACCTAAACGGTTGACAAAGAACTCATACCAGTATATTGGATCTGTGCAGCTCTTAAAGTGACAGCAACCTAATGTTCCTGCTGCCGTCTCTATAATAACATTAATTAAACAACAAAAGACAATGAGAAAATGCCCTCGCTGTTCTTGACTGAATAACTTTTGTAACTATATTTGTAATGTATATTTTATTTATAAAGTGCAGTGTTATTTTACATTTGATTACATTTTCTGTACCTGAATACCTGAAAATCTTAAAACACTGTTTATTTCAATCATACCTTTGTTCAGTTGTATTTATTTGTGCGATTGCTAATTTATTTGTTCTTTTTTAATTAATGAGTGTTTACTTGTCTTTAATAATGTTTGAGATTTATATTAGTTAGGCTTGTTGTTTTTGCTATGGTATTTTTAAACCATATGCAAAAGTTGTGTAAGTGTTCTTCAGTCTGTTGATTTTTGTTCATGATATTCAGCTACAATTAAATGTTTTGCAATAAGACTTAGAATAATTGTGAATGATATCAATGTTGTTTTTTTGTTGTTGTTTTTTACCTTATTGGAATCGAAATTAGGAATCAATAAGAATCTGAATTGATAAGCAGAATCAGAATCGGAATCATTATCTACCAGCTGGAAATAACTGGACCAAAGTGATAATGTTATGAGGAAGGAAGAGTTTTGCAATACAATGATGATTTGCAATGCCCAAAACTGACAAGATATTCTAGCAAATTAAACATCCAAATACCAAATACTTTATAAAAATAAGGGTATACATTGTTTCTGCTGTTGCTTCTGTACTATTGCTTTCTTTAATTTCTCTCTTGCTTGTTGTTTTTTCCTTTTCTTATATTTCCAAAACTTTTTTTGCAACTAGGGTGCAATTTTGACCACTCTTCTGGTCACAAGAAACTTCTCAGGTATGTCTGGCTCTGCTGACCTGTATGTATGAATGTGTTTGTGTTTGAGTGTGTTTAACCTACATTCCTGTTACACTTTATTTCGATAGTCCACTTTAGACACTAACTATAAGTAACTTTGCAACTACATGTCAACTAACTCTCATTAGAGTATTAATAGACTGTTAGGCTAGGGTTAGCGTTAGTAGAATAAGTTGGCATGTACTCGCAAAGTTACTTATAGTCAGTGCAGACCAAGTGTTAGCAGATCAAGCAGACAGTCTACTAATACTCTAATGACTGCTAGTTGACATGTAGTTGCAAAAATGTCTAAAGTGGACTATTAAAATAAAGTAATACCTAGACTCCCTTCTTTTTTATCTTCTTATATACAGTATATTGTGAACTTGATTCATAATGCTACTGTTTCTTACATATAATGTTATTAGTTAATTTGTGATTAATTTAGTGTTTATTATTATTATTATTTTTTATTTATTTATTTATTTATTTTTAACAAAGGCTGTTTTAAAGTGAGGTGGTACAGTACCCCCTTTTCAGACATTTTATTTAACATTTCTTTCCTGTTCATCATTGCTTTATCTCTTTTTTGGGGGGGGGGGGTCCTGTATGTCCTGTGAGGTAAGAGTCTGATTGGACATAAGAAGGGGATGTGTTTTTACTCTAACCAGTGAACTGGTTTGCTTGTTTGACACACTTCCCTGTTACTCTGAGCTACTAACTACCCTTGTTTGCATGTAATCAAACAGATTACATTCATAATGTCAACTAACATTTAGTCTATGTGTAATTTTTAAAACAAAACTGCAAGTTGAAATTGCAAAATATGCATATTCAATAATATAATAACAAACAGTACTTTATGAATGTAATCATGATAATAATTTTGAGTTACTGGGGGAGTAAATGTTTCCTGTCTTGCTTATAGAAAAGTATCTTGAATGCTTGCTCATTTTCTGGTTACATTTGCATCTGGATATGTTCATGTACATTCTGGAATGTTACATTTATAAATAAGGTATAATTCAATGGTTTAGCATTTTTCATACATGATGGCTGTTAGCAAAATGTAGTTGGAAACATGTTATAATAGAATGATAGAAAAGCTTTAATCTAATAATCTAATAGATGTGTGTTTGTCTGCACTTAATTTGTGATAAACTGTATTGTAAAGCAGCTCTTTCTTCGAGGACAAATGTGTGCACTTTAGGTTCAAGAAGTTTGAAGACTGTAAACTATATTTGCAATGCTAGATTGTGAAAAGATTATATTATATTATTTTAAGGTAAAAAAAAGTTTTATAGTCATAGTCATAGGCAGTGATAAAATTGTACAGCATATCGTTTTATTTTCTAACACAAACACACATCCTCTAAGAATAGAATTGCTTACTCTGGTTTAATCTTTTTGATCCCTTAGCCTTGCATTTGTGTATCAAGAGTTCCTATTCTAAAAATGAATGATTTGTATGACTGCGAGTTGTTTCTCCTACCCGAGGTCTTGTGACACAATAAGGAGAACAGTAATCCCAAAATGCCTGCTGCATGTGTCTTTATGGATTTGTAATGTAATACATAATTATTCATGGTTCTCTTTTATTTTTCACCCAACAGCAGCCAAGAGCTTGTTGAACAAGAAGACAGATGGTGTGAAGGTGGGTTAAATCTGTTTCCTATTCATCTTTTGGCAAAACTAAGATGTATAAAGAACATGAGTACTTGGCAATGGCTGAGAATTATCTTGCAGCAGAACATTGTGTATCCTTCAGGTTGCATTTGTTTGTTGGTTGTTTGTCCAGAAATTCTGAGGTCTTTAATTGGATCAGTTTCCAATTCAACGACTATACAGTTCATATATTAGAGTGCTGTGTGGCATTTTGATAAATTCCATTTCAATTCCAATTTTCAGGTTTTATATGAAATATATTACATTTTGGCAATAAAAATCTATTTGGACCTTTCAGCCATTAATGAAATGTTTATGTTAGTTAATTCCCTGAATTTGCTGGAAATTAAATGGAATTACCCATCATCCTCACTTTTTTATTTAATTTGTGTTTCAGTTTTTTAGTGTTTCAAAAAATATGGTATATTATATAAAGATTTCTTTTTCTTAAAACTCTCTGGGGGAATTCACTAATAATGAATTGTGCTCACTGATTACTGATCTCTGATGTTTAGTGATTCGCTAAAGAAATTATGCAAATCAACCAAACCTCCAATCAAACCTCTAAAATCTTTTGCTGAGTGCAGATAACTAAAAATAAACTGCAATCTATAATAATCTAGAAAGCAGGGCTTGTTTTCTAATACAAATGAAAATTGCTTAACATGCCCTATTATCACCTTTCATGCAGTGTGTAATAGATGATTGTGAATGTAAGGTCTGCAAAGTTTTAAAGATCAAAATGCACAACAAATAAAGTTATTGCTTCCTAAAAGAAAGACTCGATTCTGAACTGCTGAAACTAGTCTTTAGCAATTTCAGTCTCATTTCCTGTTACATACCTTCATAACAACAAAGTGCCTTTCAAGGAAAGTCTTAGCGGCCATATTTGCAATGCCTCCGGGCAGCTATTTCAGGCATCCAAGACCAAGTCCTATCTATTTGGAAATCTTGAAATATCAAAAACTGCTTGGCGAACTCACAATTAAATAACATATTTCAAATCGGCAACAAAATCTGACATCAACTGTCTCATTAATATTTTTTCTTATGCTCAAATAGCTTTAAAAGTTTATTTATCTGGCTAGATGAGCCAATGCGCATGTGCAGTCCTATGCGTGAGTCTCAGGTTTCTATGGAAACTGGAGCCTCTAATGGCAGCTGCAGTGACGCAATGACTTTATCAATCAACAATTGTCTCTTTTACTTAGAAGGCAGGACGTATTCCGCCATATTGCGTGTTGCAGTTTCTCCCATTCATAACTAATAGGAGTGAACCGTCTTTCTATATGTGTAGTCTTTGGTAACAATGTAACACATTTGTATAATGCCAGCCTATGCTCTTCATTGGCTTCCTGAGAAACAATGTCTATTTTGACCCGCCCTCAAACACTGCAGTTGTAGCTAAGGCCTTTAAACCAATCGCAAGAGACTGGGCCGTCTGACCAATCAGAGCAGAGTAGGCTTTCAGAGAGACAAACCGTTTTCAAACTCTTGAAATGAGGTGATGTGCAATATATATTATGAGAAAATGAAAGTGTTTTTTGACCTTGAAAGCATGTAAACCTTTTGTAGGAGACCTCTAAAATAGCATAATAGGGACACTTTAATTTAAATATACATGGTGCAGCACTAGATACTCCAAAAGATTCAGGTTTTTGTAATAGTTTTTAGTGAATTCGCCCTATCTACTTTTTTCGGTATCATTTCTTGTCTTATTTTATTTGTCTTATTATCTAGATCATATCATCCAAAACAATAGTTAAGAGGTTTCTGACATGAGTAACAAAATGTGATGTTGGTTTGTTGCACGATTCCGTCACTCATATGTCTTTTATGTCTTTAGCAGATTTTATTTAAGAGAAAATAAAATAAATTATCAAAGAACAAGATTTTTTAAATAAGTTAGAAATGGATATGTTAGTACTGTGAATTGCAATTCACAACCCATTTTACTTCCATAATGTGCCATACTGTGCTGTATGTTTGGTTGAAACAGGAAATTGCACAAGAAAAAAATGCAGTGGTGGGACTTGTTTTTAAGCACCAGAAATTGATTGGATCACTGATGATTTATTCACAATCATTTTAGGAACACACATTAAGAAAGTAAATGGGTGCAATTTTGATTGATATATGGTAACTGTAAAAGTAAAAAAAAAAAAAAAAAATGTTTTTTATATATATATATATAATTTGTAAATACATTTACAAAACCCCAGGACCTTTATTTTAATGTTTTAATTATCTTATTATTTTTGGCACAGTATATGTTCAGGCTTGTGTCCTCCATAGTTTGTGAGTTGCTGTATTCATCAGATCATACATCATCAGATCCCTCCCATGTGTATCTGTGCTTGTCACTATATCTGTGAATTCCTAGTTGTGGATGCCTCCTTTTTTACCCCGGTCTTGTGTAATTTTGTATCCCTAGTGTGATGCAGTTGACCCCGTCAGTGTGATATTTTGTAATGTGTGATTTGCTCCTCATCCCACTTACAGGTTAACAACAAAACCAACCTAGCCAGCAGCCCCAAAGACACAGGCCCCGCCCCAGCACTGGTACCCATGACAACAACCCCGCCCCCAGCACGACATCACCCCAGTAGACCCTCCCCTTTTAACCAATGAGCCAGATTTGCTTACCTTTTTACCACAATACAAAAGCTCTGTTCCAAAACCTAAAAGCTACCTTGCTGTGTAAAATCTACATAAGCAGCTAGTTTTAAGGCAGCATCCTAAAAGTCAAGCAATCTCAGGTGATCATGCAGGAACAAAACATAGCATTCATCACATAAAGCACACGACAGACAGAATTCAGCTTTGATTTCAACAGAGTTTATTGTTAGCATGTTGCTAAGCTAACAATACAGTAACAAACAGATAACATACCTAGATATTAGGTGAAATACTGACATTTTAATTAGGTTATACTGTTTTTTTTAATCAATATGTTTCAGTACATATGTGTATTTTCAGTCAACATGTTCTTATTTTGCATTGCATTCTGGGATTGGTTTATCTGAAAAGAATATATATTATGCTGCCTTAGGATTCTTCCTAATGTTGCTGCCTACATTTTAGAATGGCTTTCACATTGTTTGTCTAGATTGTCAATGATGCATTAAATGTTAATAAGCTAATGCATCACTTTTATGCCTTAAACCATGTATAGTTTGTAACTATTTTTAAGATCATTTTCATTCAAGCAAGATATGCAAGGAAAACCAAGGGTTGGTAAATCTGGCGCTGTTGGTGTGTCTACCCAAGTTCCGCAAACCTTGCATGACTTTATTCACCTTTCATGTCGTCTTTGTCACACGTGATGTTTTTCATTTGAACTCTTAATTCCAGGAAATTTAGGGTTGTATTCAATCGAATTGTCTTTGAAACATCAAAAGCGACTGCTGCTGCTTGATGTTTTGTAATGATATAGTTTTATGCCTTCTCAAACACAAAAATCCATATAACGCTTGTGGTTTTTGCTTGCACAGTAATGGTGTATTGTCATTAGTCTACTATTTTTGCCTATTTGTATTTCCCATTTGTTTCAATCAAAATCTTGTATAATCAGAGTGCCTTTCTCTGGCAGATGCATAATTTAAGTACTTGGAGTGAATGCTTTACAGTGCATGGCTGGTGTTAGCATTGCTTTGATAGCTCTTCGCTGTGTGTAGCTTGACATCATTTGCCATCCATATTGACGCAGACTGACGACACAGTGACGCACTCATACTGATACACATAGGCTGCTTCTCTCTGTCACACACACACACATGAACACTCAGAGGGTTTCTTAGACAAGTGACAAGCATGCATATGTAATCTTCTCTAATCTGGTGGTGATTAGACAAGACATGATCAATCCCGTTCAGTCCTGCTCAAAGACCACCAGGCTGATTACATTGTATCTGTCATTACGTGTGTGTTTGACCTAGGGATCACCCCATTCCGGTGATCCACTGCCTGTTTGTTTAAAGAAAAAAAAAAAGCCATTTCTAACCCAAGAGAAAACTGATCCAAAATTTGTAGAATTTCTTGTGATCTTATTTAGTAATTCCCATTACAGAAAACAGATATATGGCAAGCAATACATGTAAAACGCATATACATATGCCCATGTATAGTACCGTTAACACTGATATGAAAACACTGATATGTTTTTTTTTTGTACTTGATGTATTTTAAGCATACACTACCAGTCAAGAGTTTGGAATAATTAAGATCTTTTTTTTTTTTTTTTTTTATGTTTTTGAGATACCTCTCTTATCTGAATGAAAACAGTAAAAACAGCAATATTGTGAAATATTATTACAGTTGTTTTCTATTTTAATATATTTGAAAAATTCCTACTTTATTCCAGTTATGGTAAAGCTGAATTTTCAGCAGCCATTTCTGTAGTTGTCAGTGTCACATGATCCTTCAGAAATCATTCTAATATTCTGATATGGATTTAAAGAAATGTTTTTTTTTTTTTTTTTTTTAATTTTTTATCAGTGTTCGAAACAGTTGTGCTTTAGTTTTTCAGGATTCTTTGATTAATAGCTCAAAAGTACAGCATTTATTTGTAAGATAAATCTTGTAGCAATATAAATGTCTTTACTGTCATTTTTGAAATATTTAGTGTATATATTTTGCATGTAATTTCTGCCATATACCAGATTTCCGTATAGGGACAGTTAGAGCTAATGCTTTTGCTGTTTCTTATGTTTTTGGTAATTGCTATTATTAGTGTGCACTTGATTGTGCTACATTTTAAGTTGCTTAGATAAGAGTGCTTGCTAAAATATTTTTAAGGCTGTGGCAGTTCCAATTATACTCCAAACCAATAGGATATTTTTGTTCTCTAGGATCTCTTTTCATTAGCTGAGCTGGAAAAGGAGTCATTTTAGAGAATCAGGATGTGACTAATAAGTCAACTTCTAGAATATTAGAGGACCAATCCACATGCATAGAGATTTCAAATACTCCAGGTTTATTTCTGGAGTGTATTGTTTAGGACAATTTTCACAGTAAACTTTCAGCATTAAAGGGATAGTTCACACAAAAATGAAAATTCTGTCATCATTTACTCACCCTCAAGTTGTTCCAGACCTGTATAAATTTCTTTGTTCTGCTGTACACAAAGGAAGATATTGGGAAGAATGTTTGTAACCAATTTTTGGGTGAACTATCTCTTTAATCTCTTTAATCTCCATTCTGAGCAGGAATGGGAGGAAGAAGTGTGCTTTAGACTCCATTATCATGCAGGCCACATACACTACACATGATAAATCACCAATGAGATGCTGTTCTGATAGTCTTGTTATGCTGGTTGGATTTAGTAGTTTGTTTGGATATATATATATATATATATATATATATATATATAATATTTATTTTCCTTAATACCTGGAAACAAAATCATTTGCAATTCCATGAATGTTGTGTCTGGTACACAGCCATTATCTGCCATTATGCTGCTATCAAGCTTACTTTTCATATACAAACAATAATGTATTTTCTCTCCCTTTCATTCTTTCAGGAGCCACAAACTACCGTGATCCACAACCCAGTGGACAGAAACAAGGTAATGGGACATATTTCTGTTTCAAGCAGTGGCTTGATGCCATGAATGCAACTGTCCAGTCTGAAAGTGATTCACAAGGATCCTTTCACATTTCTCCAGGAGTCTACAGAGAGTGCCAACACGACTATCGAGGATGAGGACCTTAAAGGTAAAGCTTGACGTCTCTCTGCCTGTGTGTCTGCCCATAGACCTGCCGTTTGTTGCTGTTATCCCTCCTCGATATGTCTTCCATCCGTGCTTCTCCTCAGTCATATGTACATTCTTTCTTGTTTACTTTCCTCACCAAATTTGTACTCAAGTTCTGCCTGTTGCTACCATTCTCTCCCCCCTTCATCCTTCGTTCGTTTCCCTGCTTAAGGGTGTCTGTTTCAGTATTTCTTGTCGAGTGTGCTATTTGAAATGTCTTCTTTTTCGTTTGTCCTGCTCCTGTTGTTTCTTCCTCTCATTGGTTCAATGTACAGCCAGACGCTTTGGAAACCTCAGCATTAATTCAATCTGGCAACCCGCGGGCCGCCCGCAAAACTCCGAGCCCAAGCAGGCGCCCAACTCCTCGGTGCAGAGTAAGTCCGTAACGGGCAGGAGACAAAGTCACCCCGTCCTCCCCTAACGTCGTTCAAATGCTTCGAACCCCCCTGTATGAACGAGAGGCCCCTCAACTACTAAGGATATTTTTTAATTTAAACTTCATTCTTCATCAATGCTCCGAATGTTTTAATCCATCCAGCTGCTTCTATCAGACACACGTTTGTGTGTGCCTTTTCTTCATGGACTGATTTTTACGACTTTGAAAGGCCAAGAAAATCATAAATTACAATAGTTTTAGAAGAAACATCAGATTCTAATTTAGATTAGCATTAAAACACATGAAAAAACACAAATTCCAGTCTGTGAAGGAGAGGGAGACATAGACGCGTGTAGCATGTGTTAGAAAGGCCTGATGGATTAAAAGCAAATCTCTGAATCAATATGAGAGATGCTCAAGTAAATGGGAAATCGGGTTTTAATGTGTAAGTACCAGAACATTCTTTCAATGTGCTCTTCATGAAAAGACACCCTCTCAATGTCTCAAATGCCCTCGACGTGGGAGAAAGACCCTTCTTTTGCCTTTAGTGCTCTTCACTCTTGACAGAAAACCACCTGACTGCCTTTTAGGTGCTTGAGGCCTTCCGGTTGCACCACTAACAAACCTCTTCTTACTCAAAAGATTGTTCAGTTGACCTTTTGCCCCTGTGTCCTATTCCTAATATGGAGAGATCCACTGCACTTGCTCTGTTATCCCATCCTGCTCCATGCCTGAGAGCCTGATGTTTGCTCCTCCTTTTTAGTATCTCTCCCCCTCCCACCAATCCAACCTGAAAAAAATTTGAACCCTTTATTCAGACAAATAGAATCACTTTGGATTTGTTCAAGCTCAGTAATATGGAATGGACCTAAACCAGTATTGGAAGGACAATACGCTGTTTTTCAACGTCAGATTCTGTTTGCACTTTATGTTGACATGACCATATGACAAAATGCATTTTGTCCAGAGTCTGTGTTTCACATGATGATAAAAAATGTTTATATTATTTTTAGGGCTGTTAATAGATTTAAAGTTTTACATGGTTCAATGAGATTCATTAATCATAATGAGAAAGCCCCCAAATGAAGATAATTCAAAGAAATGATTGTGAAACCATTGAATAGACAGTTCAGAAAGTGGATTAATAATTTTTAAATACTGTAATTAATCACACTAAATTAACACAATTTACAGTTGACAGCCCTAATTCTTTTATTGTTGTCATGGTTTTTAGACCAAAACCATTTTGATATCTTATGAAACACAGAGGAAAATGGTGTTTCCACATATGCTAACAGTGGCATTATGCTGAATAATGAAAATGATGTTGAAAAAAGGTCCCATGTTACAAAGCATGTCCATTGTTAGAGAAAACAAGCATTAGATGGAATGCTTTTCTGAAGAAAAGTAAAGTCCTCTTTTTCTCGTTTGAAAGCCGCAAACCCTTTTCCATCTCATTTGTCATTCAGTGCCTTCCGGGCGAAAGACATCAGCTAGAAGACGTATCCATTCCTTTTTTTCTTTTCATCTATTAATTTGCAGACGCCATAAACTCAGTGCTGGAGAATGATATAATTAATATTTCACATTAAATGAACTGTTAAATATTAAAAGTACAAAGTACATTTAACGTCTTTTTGCCCGGTGGGCTGGAGTTATTATGTCATCATCAGTAGACGTAGATACATTGCACTAGTTTTATTTGGTGCTTTCATAAGAAATTGCCATTTTGACCAATTATGAGCCATCTTTTTGCTGTCCCTTAGCTTGCCAAGTTATCAATAAAGGTAATTTTAAACTTTAATACTTTGAATGAAAGTGTTGCCTGTGATTTTCCTACCAGTAAACACTGCTCATTCTGAAACTCATCGTAGAACACTAGGAGTGCTGGTATACGCTTTCCTTTGGGTACCCTTTGTTTATCGAGTGTCAAAATTGCCTCTTTTTAATAATACAGTAAACAGAACTACTACAGATTGTACATAGACAAATAAAATTCACACAACCTCTCTGTAAGCTAATTAGGGCTGGGCGATATAAATAAATGAAGCCAAAAAACTTTGCATTTTGTTTATACTCATAATATATCTTGATGTTTATGTACAGTATTTGCTCTGAAATGGCTTAAAGGGTTAGTTCACCCAAAAATGAAAATTATCCCATAATTTACTCACCCTCAAGTCATCCTAGGTGTATATGACTTTATTCTTTCAGTCAAACACAATCTGAGTTATATTTAAAAAATATTCTTGCTCTTCCAAGCTTTATAATGGGAATGAATAGTAACTGTGAACTATTTTGAAGCCCAAAAAAGCACATTCATCAATCATAAAAATAATCCATATGGCTCCAGGGGGTTAATAAAGTCCTTCTGAAGTGAAGCAATGCTTTTTTGTAAGAAAAATATTCATATTTATAACATTATAGACTATAATTCCTAGCTTCCAGTAATGTCCGTCCACGCATTCACAAGAGAGTCCAGTTCTGCTGTATGATGTAGGATGTAGATGTAAGCTTAGGTGAGAGTAGATGCCTCTCGCTGTTCAAACAAATAGGGCTGGGCAACAAACTCGAGCTCCTCCAACATTTCTCTTTAAAAATTCTCGTTGTAGACTTCTAATTTGTGACCAGTGTTTTGTTTTGCTCTATCCTCTGCACTTCCCCGTTAGTCAACGCGTCATGTGTCCGGTCAAAGTTCACTCTTACGCTGGAATCAAATCGTGTACGGAACCCAGAGATTCTAGTTTATAAAGTTATAAATATAGATATTTTTCCTACAAAAACACATCACTTCGCTTCAGAAGGCCTTTACTAACCCCCATGAGCCACATAGATTACTTTTATGATGGATAGATATACTTTTTTTGGGCTTCAAAATGGCGGTTACTATTCATTCCCATTATAAAGCTTGAAAGAGCCAAAATAATTTTTAATATAACTCTGATTGTATTTGACTGAAAGAATAAAGTCATATACACCTAGAATGGCTTAAGGGTGAGTAAATTATGGGATAATTTTCATTTTTGGGTGAACTTGCTTTAATTAATCAAAGCAAGTGTTTCACTAAATAAACATAAGAAAAGCTATATTTAGTTTTTATTTAAATGCATCAATGTATCAATAATTTACCTACATTTATTATGCAATACAGGAACTTCCTTTGACCATGTCTGGGTGATGGTCAGTTTGATTAATTGCAATGAATCAAACTTATCAAAATCAACATTTTGTTACTTAAGTTTAAATCAGAGACACCATTAAAACACTCTTATATTCATGAATTGTTAGACAAAAAAGAATTGTGAAACTTGTCACATCATCTTTAATACACTTTTTATTTGGCTATTAAGTTTCTTAAAGTCATTACAATATATATAATTCATTGCAAATATTCACTATATATCGCCCAGCCCTGAAGCCAACTAATAACTGCAAAGACAGAAGCAATAAAGGTTCACTGTAAAAAATTTTCTGGTGCTTTCTAAACAAAGGTTTGCATTTTGTGCATTGCATAAATTCAGTCAAGCTTTGAAATGAGTTGGGATGTTAATAAATAATTGTGATTTTTGTGCCGTAAGGATGTCTGACTCACACGCTAGACGTCTCTGTGTGTTTCAGCTCGAAAGCAGGAGATCATAAAGGTGACCGAACAGCTGATTGAATCCATAAACAACGGCGACTTTGAGGCTTACGCGTGAGTGAACACACAAACCCTTAAGAACACTAATGCATTGCTTTATTTTCTCTTGATTACTGAGATTATATTTAACGGTGACCTTTTCACAACAGGTGCTCTGTCTTTAATTAGAACCAAGCCTCATTTAATTACAGCTTTTGATTGGCAGATTGGAGATCAGAAGGAAATTCAGATGATATCAGCGACCACATACATTCAAAATTGGAACGTTCCTGTTGCTTTTGTACCATTGTTTGCCCACAAAACAAGACTTTTAGCTTTACTTTCTGCTCTTTTTCTCACAGAAAGATTTGCGATCCTGGTCTTACTTCCTTTGAGCCAGAAGCTTTGGGAAACCTGGTGGAGGGACATGACTTCCACAGGTTCTACTTTGAGAATGGTATCTAGACCAATATCTTGAAAACAATATCTGGAAGAGTTTTTCAATGGTATTTTGATCACTTTATTATCTTTGTCTTTTCCTTTAGCTCTGTCCAAAGGTAATAAGCCTGTACACACTATCCTGCTGAACCCCCATGTGCACCTGATTGGGGAGGATGCGGCATGTATCGCGTACATCCGTCTGACCCAGTACATGGATGGCAGTGGGATGCCACGCACCATGCAATCAGAGGAGACCCGTGTCTGGCACCGTCGAGATGGCAAGTGGCTGAACATACACTTCCATCGCTCTGGAGCCCCCAGTGTGCCCATCAAGTAAGACTCATAGAGTGTTTCTATGGTTTAGTTTATATAGTTTATAATGATATTGATTGCAAAAGGGTCATTCTAATTCATCTGTAAGTGACAGTAAAGACATTTATAATGTTACAAAAGGTTTATTTTTTAAATAATGCTGTCAAATCGATTCATTGCAAGTAATCATGTCTAACATAAGTTTGTAAATATATAATATATGTTTGTATATATACACACACTAAGAATAATAACAGGTCATTCTTATTCATTTGTGTCCCGATTATACAGGTCAGTCAAACAAAAGATTATGCTCACCCAGGCTGTTTTTTTTTTTAATCAAAAATATTGTAAAATATTATTTTGAAATAAATTTAAAATGAACTGTTTTCTATTTTAATATGTTTTAAAATATTTATTTCTGTGACGGCAAAGCAGAATGTTTAATGTCATTAATCCAGTTTCACATGATCACATGATCAACTCTACTTTATTTATAGAGTGCTTTCAACACCACGAGTGGAACCAAAGTGATGTACAGAGATACACAGCTTACAAAGCATGTTCAAATGCTAAAGAAAACAAATACGTTTAAAGTGCACTCTGAAATACCTCCAATGCAGGGGGATTTTACAGACAGAGGAAGATCTTTCCAGAGCCTAGGAGCTGCAACAGAGATTGCCCGATCACCTTTACATTTTAAACGAGATCGCGGAACCATAAGGAGCAATTGATCATTTGAGCACAGAGATCTACTGGATTGACAGAGACCGATTAAATCAGTAACATACTCTGTGCTGGGCCATTCAGAGCCTTAAAAACATACAACACTTCGTAAGGAATTCTGTATCGTATGGGTCCCAGGATACAACCCCAGGCAGTCATAAACCTCCTCTACACACCCCTTATTACCAAATAAAATCATCTCTGTCTTATCTTCATTCAATTGGATAAAGTTATTCACCAACCAGCACTTAACCTCAGTCAAACATTCATGCAGGGACTGAATGGCACATTTATGCCCATGTTTCAGTGGCAAAGAGGAGCAACAGTAGAAGAATAATCCCCTATACTAACTGAAAAGGTCCTATCTTCCAAATAGGAAGAGAACCATTTCAGAGCTAACCCCTGAATACCAACCTGATCCCTAAGATGATCAGTGAGAATATTATGATCAACTGTATAAAATGCCGCGGTAAGAACAACACAGTTTCCAGAATCAGCGCCTTGTAGGATGTCATTAGAGACCCTTAAAAGAGAAGACTCTGTACTAAGGCCAGCTCTAAAAAAAACCTACTGGAATCTATCTAAAAATGTTATCCTCATTAAAAATAAATCATTAAGCTGTGCATACACATTTTTTTTCTAGTATCTTAGATATAAAAGGCTATTTCGGAATGGGGCAAGAACTGCTCGTCAAAGGGGTTTAAGCCAATTTTTTTTTTTTTTTTTTTTTTTTTTTTTGAGAAGGGGCTGAATAACTGCATGCTTAAAACTAGCCGGAAAAACACCAGATGACAAACTAAGATTCATAATAGACAAAATACTTGGACCAATGAAATCAGTGATAATTGGTGATCAAATCAATGATCCTTCAGAAATTATCCTTTCTAATATGCTGATTTGGTGCTCAAGAAACAACTTAATTTTGTAAAATTATTAAAAACAAAAAAGCACCAAATCAGCATATTAGAAAGATTTCTGAAGAATCATGTGATACTGGATTTGTGACTGTTGTGAACTGTTTTCTATTTTAATACATTTCAAATGAATATTTCTTAATATTTCTGTTTTTGATCAAAAATACAGCCTGGGTGAGCATAACAGACTTCCTATAAAAGTATAAAATTGTATTGACCTCAAACTTTTGAATGGTAGTGTATAATCAGGACAAAAATGCAGAACTAATGACTTAAGAATGACCTGTTATTATTGTTAGTGGCTTAGTTGCGCTACATGAAGATATATTACTCAGAAACATTCATTCATAATTTAGTGGAATCTGATAATACTAATTTAATGTCATGCTTATTTCTAGGTTTTGCTGATGTGTGTTTGTCTGTGTATATTGTTGTAGTTAATGGAATATTAAGCTTCAATATTTCCCCAACTGAGGAGAAACCATCAGCAAAAACCCAACCGTCTGTCAGTCAAGCTGAAGGTGTGTCTCCTAAGCCACACCTTCTTTTCAACAACCACGCCCCTCTCCCTTCCCTCTTGAGGGTCGTTTACATGTTATCGCACATGGACCAGAGAGTTCAAGCATTTTGCTAAAGGTCATCACGTACACCAAAACCTGTGGGCCATTCGCATATATGGACATTATTAAAAGGAGTGTATTTTTAACATTTTATTTTCTGTTTCTTTTTTTAAGCTGTTTTGGTATGCATTTTAAATGTATAGATATGTAAAGAGAATCACCTTTCCCCAAGTCTGTACTGTATTTTTATGTCTATTTATGTGTGTGCAATATATCAAATTTTGAAAGATAAGAATGTTAATATTGAGCTTGCTATTGTTCTGGTGATGTACATATGTCGTGATCGTTCAGATAAAAAAATATAAAATAAAAAATCATAAAAAAAAAAAAAAACTTTAAGAAACTTTTAAAAATACGTACATTTAAATTCTGGCTTACAGCAAAATTAAAGATTTTAGTAACCGCTGTCAAAAAGCTTTGTTTATATTCGCTAGCTTACAATGTTTGGCTCCTTAAAGATTCTGATTTACTTTACTGAATTTAAGAGAACTGCAGAATACTAATATGGACTGTATGTTTACCTTTATGTCATAGAATATGAGAGAAAAAAAAAACGATATCAATGAGAATGTAGCATATATGATACATCAAACTGACAAGCATTGGGTAAATGCATGGAGGACTATTTTTTGAATGACCATGCTGTTTTTTTCTTCTTTATGTTGTGTAATTCATGATTTCCTTATCAAATTGTGTTTTATTTCTATCAATATCATACGGATTTGATACAATAATGATGATAGTGAATATCATCATTATGATCCAACATATCTAGAAGTATCACCCTTCCTTCAGATCTATGTAGCTTAATTTTCCTATACTGAGTGGCTGTGAAAATATCCTTTGACTTTATATCATGGCTGTATGAGAAAAATAAATATAAGTAGCTTATGAGAAACTACATGTATCATTTTCACACGACGTTTGTGAATTTTTTTTTTTTTTTTTTTAATCCCGACATTATTTTCGCCAATAGCAAGAAGAGTGAAAGTGAGCTGAGCCTGATTTACAAGCATGCACACTGCCCCTTAGTGGCGACTTTGTGTCTGTGCGCCACTCAATCGGAAGATGATGTTTTGTCGGAATGGAACGGTCTTCCTTGAGGAAAAACCTCACAACTACTGGACTATGCCAACACCGTACTTTCCGTTTCTCCATGTTCCTTTTTCTCTTCTTAAAGACATTTCCTCTGCTGATACTTACAAAACCTCGACGCCAATAAGAGGATGTGAAGAACTACATAATTTGTTGCCATGGTGGCGCTAGCAAATCAACATATTTAATGACAACTACAATAAAGGTGTGATATGTACTGTATGTTTGACGTCATGTGTCAGCTTCCTCTCCACACACAACCAGAAAATAAACACAACACGAAGGCTATAACACTTATACACTTTTATTCTCTTTCAGCCATATACACACACTGCAGCCATGGTATAGTGTTTAAATGTCTTTTTTAAAAGTCATATAGTAAACTAATACATGCCTTTTTAGGATAGATATTTATGTACCATATATATGCATATTTTTATCTCCACAGACATAGAATGCGGATTCAGTAAATCAAACGTGGGCCAGTCACAGTGAAAGTAGTAGCAGTGTTCAGCTTGATGACATTGCTTTGAAAAGAGGATGGCTTTTAATGCTGTTCCAGGGCCAGTTTCCCAAACCCAAATTATAAGAGAAACAAAGCAGAGCTGGCCTCAGATCAGCATTAAAAATAACCTCTGCTAACACAGCTGTATTAATCTGCAGTTAAAAAGGCAACGTAATTAGAATATCTCATGGTACTTCCCAGCAGTCTCAACTGAAGCCAACCTGTGATTTGGTGAATCAGAAAGGGAATATTCACTCGGTTGCACCTGTTTCATGACGCACATAAAGTATATAAATGTAATACATCAAAATAAAACATTCTTTTTAAAATCATACATCCATTATGCTCGCTTCCGAAGCCTATTTTACCAATCATAAATACCTCAGAGCAAGATTCCCCAACACATACTGATATTGAGCATTATGTACAGAACAAAAGTAACATAGTTTGAAAAAAAAAAGAAGTCACATTTTCATTTACACACACGCACACACACTCAAAGAAAAGAATAAATTCAGAATGAAAGTTTAAAAATAGAATCATATGTGTAACATTTAACTGATCATTTGAAATTGATTCCACCTTTGCTTCCTGAGTCCCTCTTGAAACACTTGCAACGTAAGTTTAAAACTATAAAGCGTGTTAATGTGATCTATTATAACAAAAAGCTGTAATGAAATGTTTAAACTCCAGTGATGATGATGATGATGAAGACTAGAATTGCTACAGATCACAGACACAAAGAGAGGGGTGAGACAGAAAAATGACAGTCATCTAACCATAGAAAGAGTGTTATTAATACAGTAAGTGTCTGCTGCTAGCTAAGCATGCCTGCTAATATCCTTACAGGTGGCTAATGTGATCTACTGTCATTTTAAAAATGCATATTATATATACTCTCCATGGACAGAATACACAGACACACAATACCCCAACAGCTGATAAAGAAGGCAAGAAGTTTTCAGACATCTCAACCGTTGAGATCAAAAGAGCATGTCATGATATAATGCAATGATATTCAATAGTCGTGGTAGGCAGTGCAGCACAGGTTCTGTTAGTTCGAGCTTAAATTTTCTGAGAATGAACAACCAGGACTTTTTCTGTTTTGATAAAAACATGTTGGTTATTGTGATTTTTTTCTTCGTCTTTTTTTTGTGCGTGAGTGTATTTGTATTCATTATTTCATAACTGAGGGATTTAAAAAGCAAAGGAAAGGAAAGAACACCCTTTGGTCACAATGAAAGACAGATAAACACTCATGGTGAACGGGGGAAAATAAGGAGCGAGAAAATATAGTCTATTGACTTAAACTGGGCAAACATCCAGTTTGACTGGACAGGAAGACTGGAAGTGGCAGGAGTGAAGTGCACTCTGGGATTGCATGAGCATGGTGCATAGGAGTGGTTAGAAGGGCGGACAGGCTCAAAGAGAGGAGCGATGGAGATTGGGAGAGGAAAATGAAGGGGGAAACCATCACTCTTCAGCTTCCTCCCTCTCAGTCATTTTGGGCACAGTAGTGGTGAATGAGGTGATGGAGGTGATGCTGTAGGTTGTCATGGGGCTCAGATCGATCGTCTATCTGCTCCACGCACACCTGCTTCTGTCCCCCAGCATCCCTCACTACTGACCTCCTGTGGGTCCTAGACTTCTGCATCCTCGTCCTGTGAGTGAGAAAGAAAGATTGATCAGTGTTTTAAAGGGCAGAAATTGATGTTTTAGGACCTTACAAAAGGTTCGAAGTGAAATAAATAACATGGAAATCCCATAGTACTTTTGTGTAAAGTCAGAGTACTGATAGGAGAGAGGAAGAAAATTGTTATTAGAGAAATCAAGATGAAAAGACATGCTTTGTTAACAAATATACACACACTGACACCAAATATAGAAATTCATTTGCATGAACATTACATACACTACTTTTCAAAAGTCAGTAAGACTTTTTAAAAAGAAATTATTACTTTTATTTAGCTAGGATGCATTTAATTAATCAAAAGTGACTAAAGGCTTTCACATTGTTACAAATTAAATGTTACATTTTTACAACTAAATGCTGTTCTTTTGAACTTTCTATTCATCAATTAATCCTAAACAATATATCAGTTTCCACAAAATTATTAAGCAGCATAAGCATTTTCAAATGTAATAATAATAATAATAATAAATGGTTTTTTTTGAGAATCAACTCAGAATTTTAGATTGGTTTCAATATTAGAAGGATCATTTGACATTAAATTTTCAGCAGATATTATTCCAGTGTTCAGTTTTCCCATCACAGGAATTAAATTAGATAAATAAAAAATTACAATATGCAAAAAAAAAAAAAAAAAAAAAAAAAAAAATATATATATCTACTATATATATATAATATATATATAATTTTTTTTGCATATTGTAATTTGTATATATATATATATGTATGTGTGTGTGTGTGTAATTCGTATATATATTACAATGTTTTACTGTATTTTTGATAAAATAAATACATTGATGAGCATAAGAGACTTATTTAAAAAAAACAAAACAAAAAAAATCTTACTGACCTTAAACTTTTGAATGATAGTGTAGATAAAGTTTTTTCCCCCCTCCTACTTCCCTCCCAATTTCACACTTTTATACTAATATGCACACAAACGTCATGCCCGTCTCTCAAACCTCCTGATCACAGATCCATCAGGCTGCAGTATTTCCTGCTCTACCACTCGAGGGATCTGCACCTTCTTAAAACCTCCAAAGTAGCTTAGAGCCTGAGGGAATGAGGCACACTCTACATTAACACTAAATGAGCCCTGATGAAAAGAGATACAAACATGATGGAGAAACTACAGTACTTGGGTATGTTGGACTGTTACAGCAGAGGATGCCTCAAAAGTTTATGGCGGAGTTCAAAATGACATATAAACAGAATTATTTCTGCAGTATTTACAACTGTACAGTATGTGAATTTCCTGTATGCATGGAGTACCTGGATGACCTACATTTATATAATAGGCATAATGTTGAGACTTTAGAATGAGAATTTTTGGAATCTTTCCCTCAAAATAATGCTAAGCTTACAAATCTGATTGTTGTAAAGATGTCAGAAATGACTGCTGTGTTTGGCAGCTCACCTGGGTGAAGTCATCCTGGGCAGAGGGCAGGTCTGTGGCGAGGAAAGTATTCCCCTCATGCTTTTCCAGCTGTTCTCCATGTACCACCGTTGTTTGGACCACCTGTCTGACCTCTTGACCAACAGCAGACTCCCCCTTTGAAGCTGACATGCCATCTTGCTCATGGAAAGTCACCTGAAATTAAACAAAAGACACCTTTTTAATTCAGCAGAACTCTTTTAAGTGCCAACAATTGATTAAGTGAAGTAAATCAAGTGTAGTGTCTGGATCGATCAAACTTTGTATAAGTCAATTGTATAAGTCAATCTTCACAACATATCTTCACAACAATCTTCCATAAAGACTGCCCCCCCCACTGAGAACTACCACCATTTGCTCCCCACATACAGTGCACAGCATAAATGAGTACACCCCCTCTGAAACTTCTGAAAGTCAGCAATTACTCATTTACTTAGAAGACATGTTAGGGTTCTTTAGAGATATAATGTTCCAGCAAGTCTGCTTAATCAATTACCAAAGAAGCATGTCAAAATTATTCAGGAAAATAAGATTCTTATCAAGGTGATAAAATGTTGTGTAGCAAAAATGAGTATACCCTCCTAAAAGTAACTAAATAAAACAAAATGAAAAATTTCTGGTGCAAGTTTAAAGTAATGTTTGATCAACAGGTAAGTATGTTGAACCAAAACATTTAAAGAGAAGTAATTTCTTGACAATTATAAGTGTTATATAGCCCACTGAATCATTCTCAGACGTAATCCTGACAACAATGGAACCACTTGGGAGAGAACTGTCAGGAGACTTCTTTCTTAACACAAAAGAGGACAGTGGTACAAGAGGATTACCAAATCATTGTTTTAAGTGTGAAAATACAGCAAAAGTAACACAGAAATTCTAAAACAATGGACTTGTGACAAGGCCCCTGAAATAATCAGGCCTTCATTTTAAGCTTTCATTTAGTGATGAGGGATTTTTTTTTTGCTAGACAAAGAGCAGGAGGAATACCAAGCGAGTGTCTCAGAGTCAGCAAAAACTATGAAAAGAGTGACTGTTTATCTCACAGAGTAAGATGCAGCCTGCAGAAATGACATGCGTGGTTGTTGTTCTCACTGGAACTACCTACTGTAGCCAACGCACAAAGTCAGTTAGCCATTTCCAAAGCCCATATTTACAAAATATAGATTTTGGGAATCAATGGGTCTCATGAGACCAAATCAATCATTTTGGATCTAACAGCATAGTTCAGTGGTAGTAAAGCTCTTATATAGGGATGTATGAGTGCTGAAGGTGTGAGGGAGTTGTGCTTTATCAGTGTTGTCATGAATTCCCACACCACTGTGTAATTTAATACACAAACTTGAAAAAGATGATGTTACCCTTTCCTCATTCCCTGCATTGTTGGCCATTTTTTCAAAATGACAATTAGGATATGCATTCTCCCAAGCTGAAAAACCTTCTGTGGACATGTATTGCACTCAATCTTAACACTCTTGAGCGCTTGCGGGGGATTCTGTAGAGATGAGTTTAGCAACACTCCCCATTAAAGATCAGGGCATTTAAGGAGTTCGGCATTTAAAGAGGTCATCATCCAGGAGTTAAACAGGACAGATGTGACAATTTGTCATGAACTTGTACACTTGAACTTGTATATTCAAAATTATGGAGGGCATACTACGTACTAGAATATTATACATTTGTTGAATTAAATCTAATGTGTACGCATTTCTGAAATCCTTAATTTAAACAAAATTGGCTCATTTTCTTATTTTATGGCTATTTATGACATATTTCTCAGTTTTTATTATGTATATGTTTAATACATTTTAGTTTTGCCATCTTTCCATGAACTGTATTAGCGATCATAAAGAAAATACATATTTTGTATTTGTTCAGAGGGGGTGTACTCATCTGTGCTGTGCACTGTACATTTCAAAGACACTTGGGAGAGAATGCCTGATCAGAAAAGTACAAGTCACAAGAATCATACATTCGGCCCATAGAAATTACATATTTTCCACTAATTCATTGACAAATTTGCTTAAAGGAATGAACATGCATTTCCCCAGTACATTCTGTCTATTATTACTGTGTGTATATTGTTCTTTTCTGTGTGTATATTTGTTCTTGTTATACATGCCAGCATACAACATGTTCATCTACAGCAGCTGGTGTTTCATATCAAATTACTCCTTGTTTAATGACTCACACTTTGGTGGACATCATCTCATACAATGCACTGTATGTTTGTTATATTTATCAGAGTATAAATGGACACAAACTGCATAGCTTACTCCCCTCATGCAAATGATGTCACTTTCAAAGAAACTCTCCCGCCAGAGAACTGCACCTTTCTCATTGGTCCAGAACTCAAAGGTGTGACTTCTGTAGAGGTTAAAAAGCCCCCCAACACAGATCGCACAGGCCTCTTCTGGTTCTTCTCTTTTTGCTGCTGATACTATGGTTTGCTGTCACGTGAGATGCGCAGCCGAGCGGGCAGGTCTTATTCACTTCAAGCCATGCGCAACTTCTTCGACAACAGGGTCAAATTAACAGTACAAGTTTGTCGTCATTTTCTTCGTTCAACACAGAAGATATTGATTACAATTTCAGCACCATCGGACTGAACAATCAAGAATTTCTCCTCAGCCTGCAGATCCGGACGCTCCTCAACAGCTAAGGCAATTTGCAAGTATCGTACATTTAAATACTAAACAGCGATTTAGTATGAATTTTGAACCCCTTTGTTAACAAAGGTGCTTTAGAGGGAGAAACTGATGGTTCTTCCAGCTCGTTAAATGACTCTTTCATAGCTACATTCCCCTGTTATGCTATGGTTCAAATTAATTTCCACTCTCTCATTTCCTACGTATGCGTGAGTTGTATGTCTGTGTGTGTTTAGTCTAGCTATGTGTTCGTGATTTAGTTAAATAAAACTTGTGTGCACATTCTTGGGAGTTGATTCTGATTTGCTTATGAAACCAATGTCCCTGATAATGATTAAGATCACAGCTACGTGCTAAGAAAGCAATATTTTTCTGTGGCCAGGGAAAATACCCTTTCTGAAGAGTTGATAGACGATCAATACTGAGTGTTCACTGGCCAAACAGATGAATTGATTGTAGTATTAATTCAGCTACATCAAGTTAATTCGATTAACTGATTCAAATATTTATAATTCATTATAACAAGTTTTTTTTTAATTTTTTTATCTTGTATCTCATGATGAGTGGCAGCATCACACACCTCTGTCTCATGTCCTTCGCTCTTCAATACTGTCCTCTTAATTACTTTCGAATATCCATCCCCTGGTGCTGCCTTGACAGGCTGCTGAGCAGAGCCTTCCACCCTCACCTGCTCTGTCTCCACCCCATCAGATGACACACACCGTCGAATGACTTTCCTGGTCACCTAAGCAGGTAAGTGAGTGAGGTAAACACATTTGAATGGAAATAATGCATTTAACATAAGTCCTTCTGGATCAGTTGCTCTTCTCTTGGATTGTACCTGCCCTCAGAGTATCACACTGACAGTAAAAGCAAAGAAAAAAACAAGTAAAAAAGTAAAATAAAAATGTAAGAGGTTATATAGAGGACATTAACAAGAAAGCTCAGATTATGGATGGATTGATGGATGGATGGAAATGTACTGTAGATGGACTGACGGAGGGACTGAATGGATACTGCGAATCTTGGATGTTTACCTTCTTCACAACCAAGTTTCCCTGGGCATCGGTGTATTGTTCTTCTGTTACCGACTGTGGAGGAATGTCTGGAACATCATCACCCTGCAGAAGAAACCAGACACACAAATCAATACATGTCACCTGCTAAAGCAGTGTTCACCATTAGAGGAAACGGCTGCCCTGGCTTGGGTAAAGGTTAGGGTTAGCAAAAGAGGAATAATAAAGAAATAGTGTTAAAAAAATATTCATCCAATATAGAAAGAACAACACATCCTGTAGAAGTTGTCCATTTTATGATGATCAAGGGTCAACTACTCCAGCAGTATAGTATATGGGAAAGCATACAAGGCTCTTAGTTTAAAATGGACAAATTCTACCAACAATTAAGGAGCAGGGAGGTTAAGTCACAGCTGAAAATGCAGGATTTTAAAATAGTGTCAGTTTCTGAAATAAATTTTAGAGCTGCATGAAAAAACATTGCACAACAGTTTGGCACCCAAAACTGAACTCTGCTTTCACACTGAACCTCAAAAATAGAGCAAGCAATCCTTAGTTACAGATGTACCTGAATAATTACTCTCCTTCGTACCACTCTGGTGGTCAGCACATCCTCATCAGAGCTATCCGACAGCACACCTAATGCATCATCAATCTCCTAACCAATCAGCATGTATAAAAAATCATGCAATAAAATAAGATTAAAATGTACATGAAATGTATGAAACACAAAAATGTTGTAAAACATTTGTAAAAATGAATGTAATGCTGCCCCCTCTGCTAAAGTAGCATAAGACCAAACATATTAGAATCTGTCAAATAAATATCAAATATCAATAACAAGGTCAAATGTCAATTTTATTTATTTAATTATTGTTTAATCAAAAAACAAAAAAAAACAATAGAAAAAAAGAGAAGGGGTAACAAAACATTGTTAACTTGACACAACATGCACCATTTTTAAACAGACTTCTTGTATGAAACAATTATCTGGTAAGCAAGTCACTTCAAAATCCATTGCTTAGTTGTTCTAGTTCTACATATCTATGGAAAATATCTCTTAATTGTTATGTATATTATGATATATTTATGCTTGCAAAATCCTGCATATTTAGACTATATGACCTTACAATGTCATAAATGTAGTACATGCATTAGCACTATCTAAACAAGCTGACAGCGATTATGATGGTGTTAAGGTATGAATGTGACATGATCATGTTTTTTATTTTTGTTTGAGTAAAATCAAGTTTTTCAGGTTTTACAATCCACCTAATTAGTGAAATTGTTAATTCAAAGAAACCAAACACCATCCCTTCAGCATACTCATTCAGCGGGAAATGGATTAGGGTAGATCAGAGAGGGAGGAGAGGGAGGTCATGCTGAGGATGCTTACCCTCCTCAGATCATCCTCATCATCATTATACTCAGCCCCTCCTCGAGGAGGAAGCTCCCGAGGAAATTGTGCAGAAGATTCAAAACCTTTCTGGCTTGAAAAGACTATCTCCTCTGCATCATCATTGGGTTCTTGGATGATGAGAGAATCCTCAAAATCTTCACTGTCTGATGACCTGATTGACAAACGAGGGCTCTCATGGGATGGTAGTGCTGAGGCACTTCTGACATTTGGTTGTTGTTGCAGTTCATGAATAGTAGACCTCAAGACTTTATTACTAAGTATCATGGTGCCTTTCCAGGGTTCGTCGTCTTCAGAATAATCTGAGACGGTCTGTTTGCAGTCGAAAAAAGCCTCAATATCAGAGTCATCATGTTGATGATCAATGCTTAGTAAGTCTTTGGGTTTTTGTTTTTCAGTGTTGGCAGGTTTTGGCACATCAGTGTCTTCTAATTCCTTATGTTCACCTAGATCAGTTTGACATGTAGGTGACTCCATTAATGTTTTTTCAATTGATTGTAGTTCCCCTGTAAATTTGTCTTGGGATACACCAAGAATTAATGAAACACTCACCCCGGAGTTGACTGGTTGATCAGATAATGGCTGTTCTGGTTGAACTGTTTTCTTAAGTTCCTCAAGCACTAAATTCATGTTAAACACAGAGGGTTCAGAAGAGTCAGAGAGACAACGATCAGAATGTTTTTCCTCTGATTGTTGGGATATTGTACCAGACATAACTGAGTCCGACAGTAGTCGTTTGGAATCTTTGGAAGGTAAGGCTTTGTCACTCCCATCCTGAGAGTGCGGTAAATCTAGTACTGCCTCCTGGGAAACAGGTTTCTCAACTGCTGGATTCATGTTCCGAGTGAGTACCAAGGGTTCAGAAGACTCAGAAAGACAACGGTCAATATGCTTTTCTTCTGACTGTTGAGTTGCACCAGAGATAAATGATTCAGACTGCGGCCGTTTTAAACCTTTGGACACCACTGCCTCTTGTGCAACAGGTTTCTTAGTAGTTGCTGAACCAAGTTCAGAAGACTTCTCCTTGAAGTCAAAATGTTGACAAGCTATGACTGTTTCTGACAGTAGTTGTTCAGAATCTTTGGAAGGTAAGGCCTTGTCACTGCCATCCTGAGAGAGCGGTAAATCTAGTACTGCCTCCCGGGAAACCGGTTTCTCAACTGCTGGATTCATGTTCCGAGTGAGTACCAAGGGTTCAGAAGACTCAGAAAGACAATGGTCAATATGCTTTTCTTCTGACTGTTGAGTTGCACCAGAGATAAATGATTCAGACTGCGGCCGTTTTAAACCTTTGGACACCACTGCCTCTTGTGCAACAGGTTTCTTAGTAGTTGCTGAACCAAGTTCAGAAGACTTCTCCCTGAAGTCGAAATGTTGACAAGCTATGACTGTTTCTGACAGTAGTTGTTCAGAATCTTTGGAAGGTAAGGCCTTGTCACTGCCATCCCAAGAGAGCGGAAAATCTAGTACTGCCTCCTGGGAAACAGGTTTCTCAACTGCTGGATTTATGTTCAAAGTGAGTACCAAGGGTTCAGAAGACTCAGAAAGACAACGGTCAATATGCTTCTTTTCTGACTGTTGGGTTGCACCAGAGATAAATGATTCAGACTGTGGCCGTTTTAAACTTTTGGGCACCACTGACTTCTGTGCAACAGGTTCCTTAGAAGTTGCTGATCCAAGTTCAGAAGACTTCTCCTTGAAGTCCAAATGTTGACAAGCTATGACTGTTTCTGACAGTAGTTGTTCGGAATCTTTGGAAGGTAAGGCCTTGTCACTGCCATCCTGAGAGAGCGGTAAATCTAGTACTGCCTCCTGGGAGACAGGTTTCTCAACTGCTGGATTCATGTTCAGAGTGAGTACCAAGGGTTCAGAAGACTCAGAAAGACAACGGTCAATATGCTTTTCTTCTGACTGTTGAGTTGCACCAGAGATAAATGATTCAGACTGCGGCCGTTTTAAACCTTTGGACACCACTGCCTCTTGTGCAACAGGTTTCTTAGTAGTTGCTGAACCAAGTTCAGAAGACTTCTCTTTGAAGTCAAAATGTTGACAAGCTATGACTGTTTCTGACAGTAGTTGTTCGGAATCTTTGGAAGGTAAGGCCTTGTCACTGCCATCCCAAGAGAGCGGAAAATCTAGTACTGCCTCCTGGGAGACAGGTTTCTCAGCTGCTGGATTCATGTTCAGAGTGAGTACCAAGGGTTCAGAAGACTCAGAAAGACAACGGTCAATATGCTTCTTTTCTGACTGTTGGGTTGCACCAGAGATAAATGATTCAGACTGTGGCCGTTTTAAACTTTTGGGCACCACTGACTTCAGTGCAACAGGTTCCTTAGAAGTTGCTGATCCAAGTTCAGAAGACTTCTCCCTGAAGTCAAAATGTTGACAAGCTATGACTGTTTCTGACAGTAGTTGTTCGGAATCTTTGGAAGGTAAGGCCTTGTCACTGCCATCCTGAGAGAGCGGTAAATCTAGTACTGCCTCCTGGGAGACAGGTTTCTCAACTGCTGGATTCATGTTCAGAGTGAGTACCAAGGGTTCAGAAGACTCAGAAAGACAGCGGTCCATATGCTTTTCTTCTGATTGTTGGGTTGCACCAGAGATTATTGATTCAGACTGAGGCCGTTTTAAATCTTTGGACACCACTGCCTCCTCTGCAACAGTATCCTTATTAGTTGCTGATCCAAGTTCAATAGACTTCTCTCTGAACTCGAAATGTTGACAAGCTATGACTGTTTCTGGTGTTTGTGGACTGAGGTCAGAGCTACAAAAAGAAGAAGTTTCACTCAGGTGTGCAGTTTCCCTTTGAATCCACACGTCTGGGTCAGTCTCAGACTGGGACAACAGTTCTCTTTTAAAGCCATGACTGTAATCTATGAGAGGTTCAATGGTTGAATCCAATTGTGTATTTACTTTTCCCACCTCAGGACAATATATATCTTCCTGATCATAAGAATGGTCTCCTAAGGTTTCTGGCTTTTGCTCTGGAGACTCTAATAGTTGCAGATATGGTTCCTGTTCACAGAAATCAGTTTGTGGTCCTATCCTAGGATCAACTTTGGGTTCTGAAGGTCGCTGTGGGGAGCTGTTGGTATCAGATTGTTCTTGATTTAAAATTGTGATCTCATGATGAGTAGGTGACTGCAGTAATGCAGAGTCAATTGTAGGAGAGGATTCAACTACATTTTGATCTACTACTCTAAGGCTTTGCAATGTAGCAATTGGATCCAAATCACTAAACTTTTCTGGGGTAAAAAAGACCTGATCTGATTCTGGAGAGCCCTTAATGAGGTCTGGAGTCACTCTTGAAAACCCTGGATTCACTTCAACACTGTGTGAGAGAGTTTCATCAGTCTCCCTCTCCCTGAAGGTTTGTAATGATTTTTCATTGCTTTCTAAATCACTTTTTTCATTGCTTTCTAAATCACTTTTTTCATATACAGGTGAAACTTGTTCTTGGAGTTGATTTTCTTCTTCTTGACTCACTGGTGAAGTGTGCTGCAGTAGGTCGGGTACTGTGTATCCAGGTTCAACTGCTGGCAAAACAACTGAATTTTCACCAGACGAAAATCTCGTAATAGATACCTGACTGAAATCAAAGGCATTTTGAGATGCCTTGTTTGTTGATTGTTGGTGGAATTCGGACTGACTCTTCAAACTGACTGGTGATGAAGAGAGACAAGCATTTTCATTGTCTGAAAGGTCACCCTGAGCTTGATTTTCCTCCTCAGATGCTGCTGAAACCTACGGGATAAATTATATGAGGTATGGAAAAGTATGACATGGAAAAAGAGATGATATTGAAGGGATATTTACAATCAGAGACAAACAACACATGCAATGACCATCAGTTCATTTTAGAAACATATCCATGTAACAATTCTGTAATCATTTCTATTCAGGCAGGTCAAGAGAGAGCAGTCTCGAATCATCAGTTGAGTGGAGTGTGTTTCTTCCTGGAACAACATTCCTGTATAAACTTTCCTTTTTTTCCGCCTCTTTTTTGTCATCTAGAAAAGGTTTCTTGTCAGTAATGGGTAACCCTCATGTTATGCATCAAATGCACATTGCCATGAACTTACTTCTTCATCTGCAGCTTCCTTTGTAGATTCTTTCCTGACCTCTTGAAACAGCCATGGATTGGTGAAGCTTTCCCTAGGAGACATTGAGAGTGGAAAATGAATGACCAGGTGTTGTATTACCAGAAGACTGACATCACTGTAAATGTCATTTCAGAAAAGTAGCTCTGTGAATCACTCACTGATTGATCTCCAGTTCCTCCATCAGATCCCCATGAATGCTCTCTGAATGGGTGTTTCCCATTGTTTCGGCCCATGAGGGAATGTCAAGGAGAGAGGCCACAGATAAGTCCTCTTCTGACACAGCTGGAGGATGCCTTTGTGAAGTCTCCACTCTCCGCACCACCCGAAGACTGTCAACATCCTCTTGGACCGAGGAGAGAGCTACAAAAGACAAAAACATCCACTTTGACACCCTAAGACTTTAGACTAAGACTTTTACTTCAAGACTTCTTTTTAAGGTTTACATCTTACATTTCACATCTATATGCAAAACAAGAATGTAGTTTAAATGCATTGTCCTACCTTCACTGTGGTCTAAGGTCCTTTCAATCTCTGCATATGTTCTTGAGGTTTGCTCCTGGATTGACTTGTGCATTTGAATTTCAATAAGATGGACAATGTCCATGCGATTTATTTTAGTGAGTCTTTTAATCAATGTATCTTCTGTGGAATTTGAGACATAATTAGAATTGATTATTTAAAATGGATTTTAAGCATTTTTATAACATTCTATGATTTTCATTTTGACTGAAAAGAGTGAATAAGAACAGGACTCACCAGTTGCATGCTTTCCTTCTCTCTCTACCCAGCGCTGCAAAAGAGCATGACTCTGCTCTTGTAGTGAATTTGGGTTTTCAGCACGCACTTGCTGAATCTCATCTTCATTGAACTCCAACTCCTTGGCCAGTTCTGAAAAGAAATGTCCACTTATGTATTTGCATCTTGTTGATTTTCTGACAATTTCATACTGACATACTCACCTGTCCAGCTAAAACCTAAAAGGTCAGCAATGATGGCCAAAGTCTCTTCTTTCCTATCTGCATCATCATGCCAGTCCACTGTAAACATCAAAGTATTTTTCATTAATATTTAATGATAGAAATGCATTTAAAACTGAAAAAAACCTTCAGGTTTCATTTGCTCTATGAACTACTTTGACAGCTAATGGACTATTTATGACTTTATAATGGGATGTGCACTAACGGTATTTGAGGTATCACATAAATGTGTGACTAGATTTATTAAGTCTTTATCTCTTTGTAAATTATTTCCAAATTCATTTAAACTTCTAATAGTGGCACTCAAAGAGTAAAAATGGTAAGGCTGGGTTGTAATTTTACATATTTCTGAATAGTATGAATGTATGGACAACATAGTGACTGAAGATCTATATAATTACTGTATATATTATATAGATCTATAAAGTTATATAATATTATATGCCATCATATATTCTTTTAAAACTTTTTACACAAAAATGTGCCATTGTCATGGTTGTTTTATTATTCCTCAGATGAAACATGCAGTTGAACATGCAGATGAAACATTGCACAATTGTATTATTATCAAACATATGTAGAGTCAGTCAATCTTGAGATTTCAGTTTTCATGTACACAATGATATGCAAATTAATAAAACATGACATAAAAAAGTCACAAAACATGACACACAAACACACAGAAAACATTGAGATGAGACAAAGTACAGCACAAAACACCACAAACAAAAATCACAGGACAACACAGAACAACAAATAAAATAAAAAACAAAAAAGAAAAGAGACTTGCATGAAGTTAAGGTCAATTTTGGAGCAAGTAATACGGGGGGCAAGTGCCAAGTAGAGGTACCTTTACTTTGGTCTGGGGTAGTGCTGTCTGAGATTCTCTGCATCTGTGTCTCCACACAATCTTCCCAGTAGGTCCTTGACTCAAAGACATCATCGCCTACGGACGGGGGTCGAATTGCTTTCAAACTACTTTCTATCCCTAACTCAACAGATGCTCTGTCTCTTTTGGTTTCATTGCACTCTGTGTTCTTTGAAGGGTCTAATTCCTGAAAGATTTTGGCAGGAAGTTCAGGTTGACTGGACGCAGAATACTGTGAAGGAGCCTGTGTTGGTGAAACAGGCATCTGGGAGGATGAAGTCTTTGGTTTGGTGTAGTTGCTTTCTATATTAGTGTGATCATCCACAACAGACATGGACCATTCTGAGACACCAATATCTGCCTCAGACTTAGGCCTTTGATTCTGCTCAACGGAATCCCCTTGTCCTAAAATTTGGTCAAAGCTGGCTGCTTTCACAGCAATTTTTGGCTTAGATGTTGTGTCTTCAATTTCAGCAGCAATGCCTTTGAATGGAATGAATATTGAAGGTGATGTCTGGAATTGCTCTTGACTAACACTATGAGCTGAGGCACTAGGGGAAATCGTTGATACTTGGGTGGATATTGGCATTTCAACAACAGAATGCTGTTCATCTTCTACTGAGGAGTCTGAGGATTCCAGGTCTTGCTCAGAATAAACTGTTCGTGTTACTGTATAAGTGGCAGTGTCAACATCCGGTATCAGTGTGTCTTCATGGATCCCATTATCCTCTGTGGGGCTCTTTGGTTCACACTGTACCAATTCAATCGGTTCTGGATGTTCTGGATTAACAATCTTGGTTTCAGTTTTACTAAAACCATCAGACTTTGCATCAGGTTCATCAGTATACCTATCTTGATGCACTAAACCATCTGCAGTCGTCTCAAATGAAGCTACTGCAACAGACTCACTAGCATTGAAACTGACTTTAAATTCTTCACTTGGATCTTCATTTATTGGGAAAAAGACTAATCTTTCTTCCTCTTCCTCGATTGTCCTTTTTGTCATGTCAATGGCTCCACCTCTGGTCATCTCAAATAGTTTTCCCTCTTGGAAGAGGAAAGGATTTGGTGTCCCCTCTTCAGTAGGGGTGCGTCCTGGAGTTGTGTCAGGTGTGGTTCCATGGGATCGTCTGTCTGTACACAAAGCCAGTATTTTCTGCTCCTCGGCCTCAATTTGTGCATCAAATGCCTCGTCATCTTCCACTTCAGCACTCCAGGGAACCAAGTCTCTTGGAATAGAGGCTGAAATTTCTTCAGGCTTTCCTTCATTGTCCTCTTCATAAATACAAAAATCTGTCTGGGATTCATTTTGCACTTCCTTTGCTGCAGTAGTAGTACCTACAATATCAATAGGAGAAACTAGTTCTTGCACTTTTTCAGAAGTTGGGCTCCCACCAGGAGACTTCAAATCAAAATCACCATCCATCTCAATGCCCGTTTTGCTCTCTGCTGATGTAATAATGAGATCCTCCTCAGGTGTAGTCTCACCGATCACTATACTATGGTACTCTGAAGGGAACAGTTCATAGTCTTCCTCCTTGTTTACATGTGTTTGCAAAGATGGTATGTCTGTGCATGTCTGTAAATCCACAGTCTTCAAGTGGGCATGGTCCTGCTCACCTTTGTCCATGGTTTCTAAAACCTCACTGGTTACTCCTGAGACCTTGTGAGGTGACTCATCCAACTCAGGCCTGCCATAATCATCATCAGAAAATGAAGATTGTAAAGGTAATACTGGGCCAGATTCAGTCAGATTCTCCAAGTATTGCTCTTCTGATTCTTTTGTTGACATTGTGTTAAAGTCTAGTGGACTTTTATGTGGTGACAGCACTTCTTCTTTTAGTTGTTTAGAATCACAATCAAAATCAAATTTGACCTTTTTAACTTTTGCATCCTTTTCCATTTCATCAAATGTTTTGATCTTTGCAGCCATTTTAAACATCTCTTCTTCTGGAGTGAATTGCCTTTGTAAAGCGTCAAAATCGTCACTATCAAGTACTTCTTCTTTTTGCTCCAGGGTCATGGAAAAGAACTGCATATCTGGGGTCTCATGGGACCCTTGGGATGACTCACTTTCTTGTTCAGAAATGATTTCTTTTTCTACATTTTCCCTGGAATCAGAAACGAAAGCCTGACTTGTTGAGAAGATCCTTTCAATATAACTTAATTGTCCATGTTCCTGCCCAGTGGGACTTCCCTCTAAAGAATCTTGACATGGGGACTCCTTGTTTGGGCTTGGCTCGATAGAGTCTGGCGTTTTTTGAGATGACCTATCTTCTCTGATGGGAGTGGTCTCAAGCGAGTCTGTTCTACAGAGAGTTTTAGAGTCACTTATGGTTGCAGGCTGCAGAGAATCCAAAGTAGAAGGTCTATCTAGTGCATCTTGACTGTGAATGCAATGTTGAGATATCTTAGACTCAGTGATTACATTAAATTCTGTTGGCTTCATAGTATCTCTACAAGATGAATCACTTTTCATATCATGTGCAGATGTTTCACTGTCCCATTTCATAATGTTAATTGTGTCTTGAATTGTTGCCTTTGAATTAGCAGAGGATGGTGACTCAGTTTTGGAGGATGGAGAAAGTGAGTCCATTTCAAAGTCATCATTGGATGACGAATCAATTTTGGTGAACAGGGAAGGTGATGTAATCTTAGAATTATAAGATGATGGTGATTCAGTCTTGCTTTTTATGGCGGTTACTGAACATAACTGGGCACTCTTGTCACTCTCTGCTCTTTCATGTGATTTCACCAAAATTGATTGGTAAGGTGTCTCCTTAGCCTCTTGACATCTGACTTCTGTTTCTTCAGTAGTTGTACTGGAAGACAAAACAAGGATTTCAGGACTACTTTGAGGGGTTTCAGCAAGTCCCTCATGCTTCTCACTGTCACCTGTGCTGGAGCGAGGAGTCCTAGTCCCTATACTATTGCCAGGAGAGTCTACCAAGGCCTCATGTTTGTCACTATCAGGACTTTCTTCAGATGCTCCATGTATTTCACTTTTAAGTAAAGGCTCACCTTGCACCATTGCAGTAGCAAATGCAGTGATTATATTTGATTTACTTGGATCCACAGCTACCTGGTGTATCTGCTCCTCATCGTCTAAAGAAAGGCCATCAATGCTCATTGAATAGCGTTTACTTGCTTCAGCTGATCTCCGCCTAAAGAGTAGATATTCAGGGCTGTCCTCAAGTTCTGCCTTAATATCTGCACTGAAGTCCTCTGATGGTTTCCTGTCTGGGCTGATCTGAGGTTCCACAGACAATTTCCTGTTCTGGCAGATGTTATTTTCATAAAACATTTTCTCAGGTAGCAGCCCTGGGTCTTCATTTCCTAATAGCTCAGAAATTTGTTGTTCCTCAGTTTCAAATTTGCCTTGTTCCTGAGATGGTTTTCCATTTTGGTCAATTGTTGTAAGCTTAGAGATCTGGTCTTCTGGAGAGCTTTCCTCTTCAAAGTTAAAGATAATGTTGGAAGTTACAGCTAGATCACCTTCTTTATTTTGTGTGGACAAAGTACTGTTTAAGGTTGTCAATGGTTTTTCATGTAGTGTTTCACCATCATCGATCATTGGTTTATGTTGAATTGTGTTTGGGTCAAAACATGACTCTTGAATGATCTTGTTTTCTACAACATTTTTTTCTAGTAAATGTTGGGTTGATACTGTCATTTGGTTATCATATGTTGGAGGAACCTGCATAATATCAGAACTTGCCGCTTCAGGGGTTACAGTCGTAATTTCTCTTTCTTGTAAATCTTGGGTTGTTACTGTCAATTGGCTGTCAAGTGTCGGAGGAATCTGCGTTAAAATAGGACTTGCCGCTTCAGAGGTCACAGTCGTAATTGCACTTTCTTGTAAATGTTGAGTTGTTACTGTCATTTGGTTATCATATGTTGGGAGAACCTGCATCACATCAGAAGTTGCTGCTTCAAAGGTCACAGTTGTAATTGCTCTTTCTTGTAAATCCTGTGTTGTTACTGTCAATTGGCTATCACATGTCGGAGATATCTGCATTACAATAGGACTTGCCGCTTCAGAGGTCACAGTCATAATTGCACTTTCTTGTAAATGTTGAGTTGTTACTATCATTTGGTTATCGTATGTTGGGAGAACCTGCAACACATCAGAGGTTGCTGCTTTAGAGGTCATAGATGTAATTGCTCTTTCTTGTAAATCTTGGGTTGTTACTGTCAATTGGCTGTCACATGTCGGAGGAATCTGCATTACAATAGGACTTGCCGCTTCAGAGGTCACAGTCGTAATTGCACTTTCTTGTAAATGTTGAGTTGTTACTGTCATTTGGTTATCATACGTTGGGAGAACCTGCATCACATCAGAAGTTGCTGCTTCAGAGGTCACAGTTGTAATTGCTCTTTCTTGTAAATCTTGGGTTGTTACTGTCAATTGGCTGGCACATGTCGGAGGAATCTGCATTACAATAGGACTTGCCGTTTCAGAGGTCACAGTCGTAATTGCACTTTCTTGTAAATGTTGAGTTGTTACTGTCATTTGGTTATCATATGCTGGGAGAACCTGCATCACATCAGAAGTTGCTGCTTCAGAGGTCACAGTTGTAATTGCTCTTTCTTGTAAATCATGGGTTGTTACTGTCAATTGGCTGTCACATGTTGGGGGAATCTGCATTACAATAGGACTTGCCGCTTCAGAGGACACAGTCGCAATTGCACTTTCTTGTAAATGTTGAGTTGTTACTGTCATTTGGCTATCATATGCTGTGAGAACCTGCATCACATCAGAAGTTGCCGCTTCAGGGGTCACAGTCGTAATTGCAGTTTCTTGTAAATCTTGGGTTGTTACTGTCAATTGGCTGTCACATGTTGGAGGAATCTGCATTACAATGGGACTTGCCGCTTCAGAGGTCACAGTCGTAATTGCACTTTCTTGTAAATGTTGAGTTGTTACTGTCATTTGGTTATCATACGTTGGGAGAACCTGCATCACATCAGAAGTTGCTGCTTCAGAGGTCACAGTTGTAACTGCTCTTTCTTGTAAATCTTGGGTTGTTACTGTCAATTGGCTGTCACATGTCGGAGGAATCTGCATTACAATAGGACTTGCCGCTTCAGAGGACACAGTCGCAATTGCACTTTCTTGTAAATGTTGAGTTGTTACTGTCATTTGGTTATCATATGCTGGGAGAACCTGCATCACATCAGAAGTTGCTGCTTCAGAGGTCACAGTTGTAATTGCTCTTTCTTGTAAATCTTGGGTTGTTACTGTCAATTGGCTGTCACATGTTGGAGGAATCTGCATTACAATGGGACTTGCCGCTTCAGAGGTCACAGTCGTAATTGCACTTTCTTGTAAATGTTGAGTTGTTACTGTCATTTGGTTATCATATGTTGGGAGAACCTGCATCACATCAGAAGTTGCTGCTTCAGAGGTCACAGTTGTAACTGCTCTTTCTTGTAAATCTTGGGTTGTTACTGTCAACTGGCTGTCACATGTCGGAGGAATCTGCATTACAATAGGACTTGCCGCTTCAGAGGTCACAGTCGTAATTGCACTTTCTTGTAAATGTTGAGTTGTTACTGTCATTTGGTTATCGTATGTTGGGAGAACCTGCATCACATCAGAAGTTTCTGCTTCAGAGGTCACAGTTATAATTGCTTTTTCTTGTAAATCTTGGGTTGTTACTGTCAATTGGCTGTCACATGTTGGAGGAATCTGCATTACAATAGGACTTGCCGCTTCAGGGGTCACAGTCGTAATTGCAGTTTCTTGTAAATCTTGGGTTGTTACTGTCAATTGGCTGTCACATGTTGGAGGAATCTGCATTACAATAGGACTTGACACCTCAGGGGTCACAGTCGTAATTGCACTTTCTTGTACATATTGAGTTGTTACTGTCATTTGGTTATCATATGTTGGGAGAACCTGCATCACATCAGAAGTTGCTGCTTCAGAGGTCACAGTTGTAACTGCTCTTTCTTGTAAATCTTGGGTTGTTACTGTCAACTGGCTGTCACATGTCGGAGGAATCTGCATTACAATAGGACTTGCCGCTTCAGAGGTCACAGTCGTAATTGCACTTTCTTGTAAATGTTGAGTTGTTACTGTCATTTGGTTATCGTATGTTGGGAGAACCTGCATCACATCAGAAGTTTCTGCTTCAGAGGTCACAGTTATAATTGCTTTTTCTTGTAAATCTTGGGTTGTTACTGTCAATTGGCTGTCACATGTTGGAGGAATCTGCATTACAATAGGACTTGCCGCTTCAGGGGTCACAGTCGTAATTGCAGTTTCTTGTAAATCTTGGGTTGTTACTGTCAATTGGCTGTCACATGTTGGAGGAATCTGCATTACAATAGGACTTGACACCTCAGGGGTCACAGTCGTAATTGCACTTTCTTGTACATATTGAGTTGTTACTGTCATTTGGTTATCATATGTTGGGGGAACCTGCATGACATCAGAAGTTGCTGTCTCAGAGCTTACAGCTGTAATTGCTTTATGTTCAAAAAGTCCAGACTTGCTTTTTGATGGATCTTGGCCAGTCTGAAATGCCTTCATCAGCTCTCTTACAGACATGGTTTCCTCCAGTCTTTCTGTCTGTGACTTTGGAGATCTGGGGGATTTTGGAGGAAGCTTGGTTGATTTTTCTGTCTCTGTGACATATGACTTACTCTGGGAAATATTCACTTTTTGGGATTTCCACTTTTGACTGTCCACCTCCTTTTCTTCTTCAACCTTCATCTGCAATGCCTTAACCCTGTCTTTAATGGATCCAATTGGAGTTTCTACAACTCTAGGAGACACAGGAACAGATCCAAAGTCAGGTTCAGATCCACCAATAACTGCATCTTCATCAAGAGACTCCTCAGACTGACTCCTACTCATCCTTTCCAGGTCATCTTCAGAACTGCCACTTGCAAACTCCCTTTCTTTACGCTTTTTCCTTGCTGGCTTTTTGATTTCTGCTGGACGGTGTTTACCACGGGCAACAAATACCTCTTTAAAGCTTTCTTGAACAATATCTACATCTTGTGAATGACTAAATGGTACAGGTTCCTGCAGGCACTGTTCTAAGTCACTGCTGAGATATGAAACCATACCTGACATATCCTTCTTAGGAGAAGAACTTGATTTAGTGTCTCTTGTGATTCGAACTTCCTGAATGAGTGTCTCTTGGACTTCAGTGATGTTTTTGCTTTTGGATTCCTCAACATCTGTCTCACTGAGAAGTACCCACTCCTCATCATCAATGGTTACAGATATCCCAATAGCACCTTTGCTCTTTTTTTCATCCATTGTTTCCACACGGAGGATCTCTTCTACCTTTTCTAAGTCCTCTTTCACTTTTTCAACTATTTCAAATGGCTCATCCTCTTCGTCATCCTCAGTCTTGTCTGATCGTTCTCTGGCATCCAAGGCATCCGATTTTTCAGAGGTCAGAAGGACTGACACTTTAATCAGGTCCTTCTTCATATCGGACACCTCTGAAAGCAGATCTGGACTTGCGAGTGTGGCAGGATCATGCATGATTTGCATCATGGAAAGCTCTGTTGACTCAGATCCATCATAATCTTCCATTTTAACAGCACAAAGAGTTGTTTAAAAGAACAGAGGGGGAAATGGAGAGGACAAAAGACATTGGAAAACTAGTCAGGGCAGGAGCAATACAAACTGTCTTCAGTTTAGATGATGAGGAAACTACTTGACAGAATGACGAACATCGCTAAATTTATCTAGATTTGGATCCAAAGGATTTGGGAAGGCATGGGAGCAGTTAAGCAAAGCAAAAAAGAATTACAGAGTGAGGGAAGGAAATGGGCAGGAAATAACTTGCTCAAACACATTATATTGATTCAAGTATCCACTCATACACTTACACAAGAGGAAAAGTATAAAGAAAAACAAAGAGAAAGTATAAGTAATACAGAAACCTGTGCACAAAGAACAAATGGGGAAAGTAATCATAACACAGAGTGGAGCTGTACCAATGAGGCATCTCAAGATTGTTCTCGACATGAATTCATGTCAACACAAACACAGATAGCATGTTCGAAACATGTTAAAAACAGCACTGAGATACAATCAGAGGCTTTTCCCATAAAACACTTTATCGAATTATCAAATGCTATGGCTTTGAGTCAATAATGGAGTTGTTTAACATATGGGAATTTGTTAAAAGACTGAGGTAAATGATAAGGAAAATTTAGAAAAGCAAAAAAACAAACAAAAATAAAAGTGAATCAAATCAAATAATGTGAGTGACAGGGATAAAGAAAAAAAAATTCACAAATTATTTTCAAAAAGATTATCCACGCAAACAGGCTGAGCAGACACACTCACACACATACATATACAATAATATAATATGTGTAAGTCAAGTTATTTCCATGCAAGGGAAATGATCCATGCAAAGGTGACTTTTGGCAAGCAAATTATGTGGTTTCATTATAGGCAAAATAATATGTGCCTGGACAATGTGATTTTCTTTTCGGGGAGAATGGTTTGTTTTCCAGTATCTCTTTTGGCATGTAACACATTTTATTTTAAACTCATTAAACATTTTAGAAACCAACATGCCAGAAGTAAGATACCATTGTGAGAGAATATAACTGAATGTAATGTTTTATGAGAACAGCAGACCAAAAAAATAAAAATGGAAGAAGGGATGTTTATCAGCCATAGCACAGCAATCAGGGATCCACAAATACAATTTCAGTTAAAATCACTTATAAATATGTTTTCTATAATATTTCAAACAATGTACTATTACATTAGTAACCTACAGTTACAAGATTTATGGAGGTTAAAATAATGTGAGAAAACACTATATATACACTCCTGGGCACAAAGGAAAACATGGGCCAAGCCAAAAATGGCCATTTTAATCACAAATCACTGGTCAGGAAGTTAGCAAGAATTGCACAAATACTGTAGATAAAGTAACTTAGCACGGAATAGCTTTCCCCTTTTTTTAACTTAAATGTTTAAGCTGTGTGGGTGAACTTGCAGGCAGCTTTTTTACAAGAAAAGTCAGTGTTGTTCCACTTAATGTCAATGGCTTCAAACAGTTCATGAGTAGTTGAAAAATATCTCTCATTTCGTTTACATTTAATGTGAGACCAAATATTCACTATAGGCTTCAAATCTGGACTGGCCTTGGTTGTCTTTTGCAATTTGGGAAGGAGCATTGTCTTGTTGAAAAATAACATCTGATGGTTCCTCTTTAGATAACAACTTTTCATTTGCCATTCTGCAATATTCTCCTGTACTCCAAAGCATTAAATGACTTTTCATGGTGTAGCTCAATACCAGCAGCTAAAAAGGCTCCCCAGATACTCTTCTTCCATGCCTCACTGTGGTAGAGATTCATTTATTATTATATTTCTCACCAGATTTTCAGATACACCATTCTGGATCATCACAACGCAACTCGTGTTTCATTGTGATTCTACACTTCACAAAACTCTGCTGAACCACTCGGAATCAAACTTACCATATTCTGACAAAAATATGGGAACATCTTTAATGTTTTTCTGTGACAGCAATGGCTTTTTAAGTAGTGCATTTGTGTAAATTTTGCTAATTTACTGGCCAATAATTTGGGGTTAAAACAATTAAAAGCTTAGTGTTTAGCCATTTTGGGCTTGGCCCCTTTTTTGCCCAGGAGTGCATAATTTTCATTTTAATTAAACTAATGACTTAAATATTGCTTACATTTCTCATGTGTCTTCTCACTCTATAAAGAAATTAGATTGAAACAGAGAAAGTTAATAGCATTGAAAACATAAATTCCTTATCTTTTCTTTTTGCAAAGAAAACATTAAAAATAAATTGTTTTTAAATGTTAAAATAGGGATTTACCTCCTCCTCTGCATCTTGGTCAGAATCAGAATCCTTAAAAAGTAACAGTAAAAATCAAATACTATATTAAATTTGGCTAAACTAAATATAATTTGAAATAAAAGATACTGTTTTTTTTGTGTCTGTATGCATATGTATATTTGAATTAATATGATAGTTCAGTCTGTTTGAACTTACCTTTGAGTAGACAGGTAGGCAGATGTTCAGGTTGCATATTGCATTGTGGTGTAGACTGCGATATGTTCTTGGCTCTTTTGTAAAAGACAGTCTGCCACATGGTTCTTGAGTGCTGTCACGAATCTGTTGAAATAACCAGTCTGTGACTTTGCTGACCACTAAGTGACATTTGCACAATACTGTGGCATTATATTTCAACTAGTAAGGGGCAACATGGAGTGCTGTAACACATTTGTTTAAAGATTTTGCCTTTTTTACTATTTGTCTCAAATCTTTAAATAATATCCCCATAGTTATTTACTATAAATAGTTCTTCAAATAACAAAGTGCTTACTTTGATAAATAGAGAAAGACGGTTTTCCTTAAAGGCATAGAAACTGAACACATGGTGTTGTCCACTTTTGGTCAGTGGGACCAGATTTCCAAAGCAGTCAGCAAAGATTGGCTTTCCTTCTAGTACCTGTAGAGATAAATATACCACCATTTAAATGAGGTTCTTCTCAATGGCACTTTTTGTTGTGAAAAGACTAAACCACACTTACCTCAACATCTCGACTACGAGCCACCTCTGTGAAGTTCTCCTGCTGCTCCAGTGTTTTGTCCATCTTATCATCCGTCATACAGAAGCAGCGGAGTCGTGCTTCGATGGGGTCTAAAGTCTTGGCAAAGATGACAAACTTGGCCATATACGGAACACAGATGATCTCACGATACAGCTGACTGGAGAAGTTCACAGACTCTTGGATCTGACGGCAATCTATGAGCCAGAACCTGGGAGAAAAAAAACATTTATTTAACGATTTGTCAAATGAAACCTATCAACAAACAGTTGTCACTGCAACAGAACTCACCTTGCTGATACATTGGTGGTAAATGAAACACACTGGTTGATGAATGTCAGAGGTGTGGATCCAGTAATGTCCTCCCACTGTGCTGGAGTTGTCCCTCCTGGAAAAAGAAAATTATTAGAACTATTTACACCTTCTTGTAAAGGTGTTGTGATTTTTTTTTTCTTGGATGAATCAATCAGAAATGGCTTTATTGGCAAGTGTGTTTACACACACACACAGGGAATTTGTCTTGGTGACAGGAGCTTCCAGTGCAGAAAAAGTACAGACATACATAGAAATTAAGGTAATAAAATGAAATATAACACCAATAATAAAGAGAATAGATATAATACAATACAGTAATAAAATATATATATATAAAAACATACCAATAAATATACCAATAGACAGAATTATGAATGTACAGATATGCTATTTACAGATGTACAATCCTGCAATGTGTTATGAATTGTTCAGGTGGAATATAGTCTGAGAGAAAAAGCTGTTCTGGTGCTCAGTGCCCAGTTCAAAGTGAAAGTGAGCTGGGTGTGAGGGTGATGGACAAAACTGGATGAACTGGGAAAAACTCCTACTCTTTATTCTCACATACCAGTAATGCTACATAGCAGTCGGAGAGTGGGTGTACTGCTGGTCCCGTCACTGGTTGGGCTTTTAGGGACAGGAATAGTCATGGTGATGGGCTTGTGAAACTTGCGTCTTCTGGGTTCCAACGTAACAATTGGGCTGAATGTAGCCTTATTACCCAGGATCTTCCTCACCATATCCTCACTGATGGGCTGAGACTAATGAAGGATGAGATTAAGATGTGAAATTCAGGATGGACATCTCACTTTATTTTTCAGTTCCCTTCATCATTCTCCCTGCCTCTAAACAATGTAGGAGTGATACTGTATATTGCTAAGTAAATATTTCCGAGAAGAGCGTAACTAGAAAAAAAAAAAAAAAAGAAATTATTTATTTTTCCATAAAATAACACATTTTAATATTTCTTGATATTTTCAATATAATGCATTAGTATTACTTTTGCAGTGTATTTTTTTTTTTCCTTTTTTTTTTTTTACCTTTACTTAAAAAGAAAATTGCTGCTGCATACAGCTCAACATCAGTTGAATCAGTTTTAATGGCACAAAGAAGCTTGTTTGTTCTATCGATCTAGAGTAATAAATAATCATAATAATTGTACAGTATTGCCCCCAATATAATTTGCGTGAAAATGGTCTAACATGTCAAAAGCACACTATGAAACCTGTTATTTATACATTATAAGGTCAATGATCAAGACTGCATGGCATACCTGTAGTCCCACGCGTATCCGTTTAGTCAGTGCTCCCTCTGGGAACACAGCCTGGACCTGTGGAACAAGTGTGCTGCTTAGCACACCGCCCTCTGGACCAATCAGGTGACTGTCCTGCTTAATGCGGGACACCACAGCAAAGTACTGTGGGAAATCCCGAGTGATGATGCGGCATATTCGCCTTTTCTCCAGCTCCTCAGGACTGTCCAGTTCTGGTGTGAAAAATCACAATTGTATCTCATAACCAAGATTTGCAATTTGTCCAATATAAAATTAGTCGACAAGGGAGATTATGAGTATGATTTAAGGCATGCATTAAATTACACCACTTAGGGTTTATACAAGTAAGTGTAATGATGCTGAAAATTCAGCTATGCCATGACAGGAATAAATTATGTTTTAAAATATATTCAAACAGAAAACAGTTCATTTCAATTTTATTTTACAATACTACTGTTTTACTGTATTTCTGATCAAATGCACCCTTGGTGAGCATAAGAGACATCAAGAACATTAAAAAATATACAGATTTTTCTGTGGCACACCACTGGCCGAGTTTGATTTGAGTGTAACAGCAAATTCAAGGTGTGTTATGTTAATCAAACAAGTGTCTCTGTGCATTCAGGACACACACACTCACCTTCATCCATGCCATTGAGTATCTGATTCAGCTCCTCTTCTGTATGCTCACAGTGATGTTCTCTCCAGCTCTCTCCTGTCTCACTGCGCAGAATCACTAACTCCCTCTCTGTCCCACGCAATGCAGCAAAGTGGGGGATCTCCACTATTACAGGCCTGCAAAATAAGCAGTGTTATTTCAGACAAATTAAAGTGTGGCTTTAGACTGCTCAAAGTGAGGGTTGTTGTTCAGAAACAGATATTGCATCTGTGGAGGACGACATAAAAACAGGAAAATGCAGCATGCAGCAAGGTAGAAAAAGAGAGTAAACAAAACAATGGATAATGCAATATACAGCATACACACAGCACATGACAAATATAAATAGAATTACAATAAATATCAAATTTAAAATCAAATGATATCCATAATGTAACAAGGGAGGAAAAGGTAAATTCATGGAACACCTTTATTTCGGAATGATAAAAAATAACTCACAAAATTATAAAAAAGGACAAAAAAAAGAAAGAAAAAAAGGACAAAACAACAACAAAAACGACATCTTGGAGATGGAGGTGTATTTAAAAGAATTAGGGGGAAATGTGACCGGTATCCACAGGATATTTGGCATTAGGGTCTCTCCTACCCGAGGAATTTGGTGCCGGGTGGACCCAGCTGCAGAATTCTGCTGACAAGACTTTCACCCTCATTAAGAGGAGGAGGGGCTGTTGGGAGGTGGAGTTTACTGTTCCGATCGCAGCCATTAAAAAAAGATGTAAAAACAACAAGGCACACTGTGAACCTGATTTACTGAACTCGGACTTAGTGAGAGAGGAACATTGTTGTCATTCCTCCAAACTAAGAGATGACAAGTGTCCTAACCAGGTGAGATGAACCCTAAAAGGTAGACATTAAAACCATGAGTTTTTGTCATAGCCAGCTGTGGCATTTTGTTCATCGCTTGGTCTCTATTTCAGCAGTATCATGCCCAGCAGTGTTGTTATTGTTTAACTTAAACTAAAACTATTTAAAAAAATTTTAATCATTTTTGTTAATTAAAATAAAATACAATAAAACATAAACATTAAATGAAAACTATAAATGTTGCCTGAAATAAAATAGGTTTAGTAATTTTATATGTCAGATTAAACTTAAGACTGAAATAAAAATACATTAAAGCATGTATATGTGTATATGTATATATATATATATATATATATATATATATATAGGGTGAATTCAGGGTGATTGGGACACATTTTGCCATTGAGATGACTGGGGAAAAGTGGCCCAATCAACCTGAATTCACCCTATATTTATACAACATTCTGGTTCTTGAATCTGACTGGCTGAGAGGTCTTTCCAGCGTGTGATATGTGATATTCTGCAAGTATCGCCAAGGGAACAGTTTCACCGCTTGAATCACTCTGCTGTCAGCATTCTCACAGCGAGTGTCATGGCAGATGAGCAAACCCACCATATTTTTATAGATACTACTGTTATTTTGTAAAGGAATGTAGTTTTAAGAGTTTTTTAAGGTGAGAATATAGTTTAGACCTCAGATATGTGATTTATATGTAAACATAGCACCTAGACGCTTGTTTAGACGCTTTCAGAGATGTGAGCTCCAGGCCGTCAGCAACGTTTGGCACTCATGTACCCGCAGAGAACAGCTTAATCTCGGCCAGTCCTTCGGGAATTTGCCGCTGGCTCTTATGTAGATAGTGTTTAAACATGAGGTATAATTTGTTTTGGGTAAATCAAACGAGCAATCTTTGGTCTTATTAATCTATTACTTGTTCCAGAACTAATACATTTGGCTTAAGGGCTATATTAAGTTTCATAACTTTATTTACATTGAAATTAAATCCTACACTAACTAGAACGCTGTTTTTGTACATTTGACTGAACTGTTTGCTTGTGTTTATTTCCTGTTTTACTTCTTATACTGTTATAATGGCTATTGTTGTTCATTTAAATATTGTTAAATAAATAATATTTTATATAAATAGCATGCTGTATGTTTTGGTATTGAGAGAGTCCGTTAGTGATTTCAACTTCAAATTTTAAAGCTACATTAATACACCATTAGATGGCGGCAAAGACTGTCTTTATTAGTGAGTCAGTCAGTCGCAGACTTTTATATTGAAATGGGCAGAAACAAGGAAACAAGGACATTGTTTTTACTTTAAACATCATCATACGAGACCCAACTGACAAATGCATTGACTAGCACTGTCATGGGAATGCCTTAAATATTACAAGGACAAAGACAAAGATATTGCTTTCCTCAGCGGACATTCAAAATATCAGCTAGATGCAAGTAATGCACTCGCTTAGTCGATCTCTCTCTCATAAAACTCTACTCATTACAATGAGTTTCAATGAAGCGACTCAACGTTCCTTCGTTACGAGTTCTAAAGTGACATTTTTGAATTAGCAGTGGAGGCTTGGGCTCAACTGTTAAACTGTCAACTTAAAAATAAACTGAAAATATAAAAAATAAAATCTTATTATGAATAAATATTATAATTATATAAATATTACTAAAATAATACTGATGCCTAGTAGCCCCATTCACTGAATCTCATTGGTCCAAAATTCACAAAATAAACATAAAATATTGTCTTATTGGCTGAAATTACATCATACTGCACAGCTGATTCAGTGTAGACAAACAAATTGATTGACGCTGGAAACTAACATCACTCCTGGTTAGGACACGAACATGCTGACATATTGTTCTGCTTTGTCAGTCAAGACAAGACAAAATAGAGAACATATAACTGCACCATACATACACAAAAGTAGACGAAAATGTTCATGGTGATACAGCATAAATGTTCAACATTTGCAGCCCCTTACCCAAGAAACTGGGCTCCAGTGGGTCCAACTTCAATGATCTTGCCTGCGAGCCCCTCTCCCTCCACCATAGGGGGCATAGAGGCCAGTCTGTGCCTCTTCACCAGACGACATGTGACCCGTGTAGGGGCTGAGCACTTTCTAGGTGGCACAATAATGCGTAGCCCATTGTGCCGACAGCCACGCATGGCTCCGCCACGGGCATCCACCATGAAACTGACCAGGAAGCTGTTTATATATATATAACAACAGCAAGTGACAATGAAACATACAACATAATGCTACTTAACTTCTTCAATAAAAATACCCAGAAATGAAATACTACAAAAGTGTGTAAATTCTTGTTTCTAAACTTATGGATGCCACCTAGGCCATGCTTTATTACTTTTTTGTCTAATTTCCTAAACTTATTTTATAGGCTCTGAGGGCTTCCATATGTTTGTAAACAATCATCAATTTTGCAATTCTCTTTGGTGCCATTAGAAATTACACACTTGACCAGAAATGTTCTCGGTTTCCATTGTTTTCTGTTTCAGGATTAGCTTCTGTTAAACCCAGAACACTCATTTTAGTATTTGATTGTGTTGCCATTATGTGTTTTAAAATTAAAGACCAATGTACACTACCGTTCCAAAGTTTGGGGTCTGTAACATTTTTTAAATGTTTTTGAAAGAAGTGTCTTATGCTCACCAATGCTGCATTTATTTGATCAAAAATACAGTATTACTGTGAAATATTACTACAATTTAAAATAACTTTTCTATTTGAATAATATTTTAAAATGTAATTTATTCCTGTGATGCAAAGCTGAATTACTAGCAGCCATTACTCCAGTCTTTAGTGTCACATGATCCTTAAGAAATCATTATAATATGCTGATTTGCTGCTCAAAAAAACATTTCTTATTATGTTAAAAACAGTTGTGTTCCTTTTTTTGTGGAAACTGTGACACCATTTATTTTTCTTTTGTAACATTATAAATGTATTTAATGTCAAATGACTTTACTGATCAATTGAATGCATTCTTGCTGAATAAAAGTATTCAAAAATAAAAAATCTTACTGACCACAAACTTTTAAGCAGCGTTGTTTAATGTTTCATGTTGTTTTGCTTATGAGGTTTCTGGAGAAAGTCTTTATTAGATGATAAAGAATGATAACCCTTGAACATGCTCAAGAGACAATGGGGAAAACACTATAGGAGTTGAGAAACACAATGTGTCCAGTTTCATACCACTCATGTGAGAAATATTGAATAATATTGAATATTATTCATGGTGTTCTCTATGAATACGGAGACATGACTCACTGTGTTTATAATCAAAACATGCTTATTAAAATGTTAATAGGCTCATTTAAAAAGCTCAAAGCAGTCAGCTGTTAAAAATACATGCAATAATGTAATAAAAGTAGATGAAGAGAGGAAGAAAAAGGGCACAAGGAAGAGAAGTGAAGGATCACCTGCTGTTGTCATGGTCAAGGCATGGGGTAGATCGGCTAAAAGCAGAACAAAAGACACAAATCACGAACAGCAGAGACAGAGAGAAGCCGAGTGATTTAGGGCGATGACGTGAGTGTAATAAAGGGAAAGAAAGAAAGAAAGAAAGAAAGAAAGAAAGAAAGAAAGAAAGAAAGAAAGAAAGAAAGAAAGAAAGAAAGAGAGCAAGAAAGAAAGAAAGAGCGAAAGAGCAAGAAAGAAAGAAAGCATGAATAACAATCATTCATGGTTCATAAGAGTGCCATCTAATGCAATGCCTGCTTTGACTAAGGGTTTTGACATGGCAGGCAAGTGTGTGTGTGTGTGTGTGTGTGTGTGTGTGTGTGTGAGAAACCTACTAACCCTGACTGCAGAAGAGTGCTGGTTAGCACCACATTATCCAGATGTTCAGCACCCCAGCTCAGTCGATACGAGTCCTTCTCATGCTCTCGAGAGAACGCTGACACCTGACAAACAACAAAATCAAATTATAACATATCATGAAATAAAAACAAAGATTTAGTATTATTCAGATATAAATATCTCTATTATAGTATTTTTATTGACATTTTGAATTAGGTTTTATTTAGTTTTAATTTTAGTTTAAGTTTTAGTAAGTAATTTTAGTACGTCAACTTAAATGTATCCATTTCGGTTATTTGCTAAGGCACCATTTCTAATTCTAAGTTTTAATCTAATATTTATATTTTATTTTATTTAATATTTATTTCAATGACTAAAAGCCATTTTTAATAACACTGGCCCAAAAGATGAATTAGACGTGCATAAGACCTTAGTAAGCTGGTGGCTGGAGATCATTTCCTCAATCAAGATTCCTTCACCCCTGTAAGCAAGATGACTGGGGGTCTCATGGGACCTGTGGTAGGACAATGCAAGCAGGTGGGCAAAACAGCATTATGTGTGTCTCACCCAATGGTGTGAGTTTGGGGGCGGGGCTAACTGTAATAATCTGTTTAGCAGGAATTAGCTTATCTGTTGAATGTTAAAATATTGTTTTGTCTGTGTGCAAATGTGCCTGTGGGTTTTTTACCGGTCTAGGTTGTGGGTGTAGCTCATGCCATCCAGGTAGTGTCCAGGTAGAGAGTCATCACCAAGTTCTCTCAGGTCCTCTGCTCTCAGGTACTCCCCTCCATCACCTGTCATTGTGTCCTCACCTGCTCATACATACATTTACAGTATGGATTGATTGATACTGTCAATTTGACAGACTAATGAACTGAGTATGGGTTGATCAAATGACTGACTTGATTAAATAATCGCTATAGAGCCCAAAATCATGACTTTATTTCTATTTCTTTGGACATGCTATTCTCTCATTCTCTGACCCAATGTAGATGCAAATGAAACAGAATCCTTTTAAAATTCATACCAAATAACATTTATTATAAACCTTCAGGTTTGTGATTGTAAAGATTAAAAAAAGAGCATAAGAGAGACAGAAAGGACAAATAAAACCCATAAAAACTAAAATGAACAAAAGATCATTTTCAATTCAAATAAACAAATTCTATTTATCTTAATTTATATTTAGCATATTAATTTGCTTATTTATTCTGTCATCTTTGATAGTATGCAGATGAGCTAATATTAATAATACAGTAACAGTTTACAATAGATTTGTAAACATTAGTTAACTTAACATGAACTAACAATGAAAAATACTTCTAAAGTGTTTATTAATCTTAGTTCATTGTAATTTCAACATTTACTAATACATAATTAAAATGAAAATTTGTGGTTTTAGATCTGGACCTGAGCTTTTGTGAACTAACAAATAATTTTTTTTTTTATTAACAAACAAAAATTAAGACTGTAACAAATGTATTTCTTATTGTTAGTTAATGTTAGTTAATGCAGTAACGAATGTTAAAGGGGTAGTTCACCCAAAAATGAAAATTTTGTCATTATTTACTCCCCCTCAAGTTGTTCCAAACCTGTGTGAGTTTCTTTCTTCTGTTGAACACAAAAGAAGATATTTTAAATAATGTTGGTAATCAAAGAGTTGATGGTAGCCATTGACTTCCATGGTAGGAAAAAAAAATACTATGGAAGTCAATAACTACTGTCAACTGTCTGGTTACCAACATTGTTTAAAATAAAACTTTTACAGGTTGAGGGTGAGTAAGTGATGACTAAATTTTCATTTTTTTTTATGTGAAATATCCCTTTAATTAATGGGACCTTATTGTAAAGTGTTACCAACAGTACTTAGGGTTAGGGGTCTATTCAAATCTCTTACTCTAAATATGAGCAATAGTAATAGTGATGACTACCATAACAAGTATCCCTAACTCATTATGTAGATATTATTAATTAAAAATGCTCAGTGTCCCACAGATATTATATATTCTCACTTTATAATTTTAAAAATGATCCCCAGATTAGCACAAATAACTCAGAAGAAAGTTAGTTTTCCACAGTTTAGTTTTCTACACACAATAATCATGCTGGTTCCAGTTAGCACACAAACTGCAAACCACACTTTGGAATAGATACAGAACGAACTGAACAGATTTTTGGCAAATGTAGTAAGTGTAACGTTAGTAAAGGGGTCAGTTTTGTTCACTCTATATCTATACCCTTTATACCTTCGACCTCCATAGAGACTTCAGTAAAAAGCTCCTCCTCCATCTGATGCTGGGCTATAGAGGCACAGCAATTTTTACACAGACTTATGAAATCCTGACTACGCATAATAAAAGTTAATAAAACACAGTATCTTACCCTCCTCATCAGACACATCCAGAACTTCTGTCATTGTCTCTGGAACGTTCAGTTTGTGTTTCTCTGTCACAGTCTACAGTAGTTGAAGTTAACAAGCATTTAACATATACACTGTACTGTTTATGCACACATCAAAAGTTATTAATATGTAAAGTCAAGGATACGTACGGTTGTTGTGACTATTTCCTCAGTAACAACTTTCAGAGTGTCCACCACTGAGATGTACCCCAGTCGTTTAGCAATAGAGAGTGCTGTGTTTCCGTTCTGAGAGAAAAAGAGTGTGAGGTTAGAGGAGTATGATTCAAAATTATTATCATTTCTGCGAGTACGAGTGTGTCCCTCACCATGGTGACGGCATTAGGCTTGGCACCATGTTGCAACAGGACATTGATAATGTGTGTATTTCCCTGCTGAGCAGCTTGGTGAAGTGGCGTGTAGCCATTCTGAAAAAAAACAAAACAAAAAAAAAACAGCTCCATCAATACAGTAAACAGTTTAGAAATAACAATTATAATATGAAAAATCAGTATGCAATGCAAAAAGCTGAAGAATGTCAGACATTAAAAAGTTTCTAGGATACAAAATAGAATATTTAGCTCACAAAATAAAAAAATGTATATATAAAAAAATAATAATACAATAATATAGTAGATAAATAACAGCATGCTTGTTGTGTATAAATGAAAAAATATAACAATTGCAGTATTAATATGCTGATTTGGTGCTCAAGAAACATTTCTTATTATTTTCACATTCGAAAATTATTGTGCATATATAACAATATAAAACTCTTACCTTAGTTTTTGCATTGACATTAGCGCCATTTTGCAAAAGGAAATTAACCATTTTTGCATTTCCATAGTGACAAGCAACAATAAGAGGAGTGTAGCCCAACTAGAAGAAACAACCAAATTTCAAATTAGCTGAAATGTAACACATCTTAAAAACTTTCTTTCCAAATGATTCTTTTTAAAAATAAAATACAGTAAAAGAACGACGGTAATATAAAACTATGAGTCATGCTTACTTTAGTCTGTTGGTCTATGTTTGCATCATGCTTGACGAGTATTTCAGCCACCCGCACTCTGTCCTCCTGAGCAGTAAGGTGAAGAGGTGTAAGACCACTCTGAAAAACAAAAAAGAAGAAATTATGAACCAACTCATGTTTATTATTGCAGCAGTCATGGCCTAATGGTTAGAGAGTCAGACTGGTAATCTGAAGGTTGCATGTTTGATTCTCAATACCGGCAGGAAATGATTGAGGTGCCCTTAAGCAAGGCACCTAACCCCAATCACTCCCTAGGTGCCACAGATTGGCCTTCACATGTCACTTCACCTTTTTCACTATTACATGGCTCTCTGGAATACTTCTTTCTGATTGGTCACTTGCTGAATTCTACAGTACAATATTTTTTCTTTGTGTCCCTATTATATTAGCAAAGTAAGGAGCCAATAGTATGGCTTCTAGGAGTAAGTAATGATCTAATTTGCTAATGCACAAGTGGACTGGAGATAACAGTCTACAGGGACACTGAGTAGCACAATCTGAATAAAAAAAGTCACATGTAACCACGTCTATCGGAATGAATGAATCGGCCAAACCCAATTGAAATTTAATTCGGATGGTAAGGGGTGGTTTAAACCTTTTGTAATCCATTCTATGTAAACATATAAAAACGTTGTGTCTTTAAAAACCCTCTTTTGTGCAGAACTATTTCCTTCCGTCACAGATTCAAATCTCAAGTTGACAGTTTAAAAGTTGCAGCTGTAACAGATGTAGGCTAGTAAGAGCTGTGCATGTAAGCCTCACTCCCCTGATCTCAAGAGGTGCTCTAGTGACTGACACTAGAGACTGCGGTCTTTAGCTTCCTTGTTAGAGCGCCTGACTCCCATGCCGGTGGACCTGGGTTCAAGTCCCGTTTAGAGTGGGCGGTTCAAACAGGAGGGGTTGCAGTGGTGCCATGACCCAGATGGGAGTGAGGTTTAGGGGAGTGAGTGTAACAGACGTAGGCTAGTAAGAGCTATGTGTGTAAGCCTCACTCCCTTGATCTCAAGAGGCACTCTAAAGACTGCAGTCTTTAGCTTCCTTGTTAGAGCGCCTGACTCCCATGCCGGCGGACCTGGGCTCGAGTCCCGCTTAGAGCGGGCAGTTCGAACAGGAGGGGTTGCAGTGGTGCCATGACCCGGATGCGAGTGAGGTTTAGGGGAGTAAGTGTAACAGACGTAGGCTAGTAAGAGCTGTGCATGTAAGCTTTACTCCCCTGATCTCAAGAAGAACTCTAGCGACAGACGCTAGAGACTGTGGTCTTTAGCCTCCTTGTTAGAGTGCCCAACTCCCTTGAGGCCGGGCTGGGTTCGAGTCCCGTTTAGAGCGTCACTTTAGAACTAATAAGTAAACGGAATGTTCTTCAGGTCAATCTTATATCCATGATCACAAAATCAGTTTGAATGTCCGCTGAGGACAGTTAACAGCTAAGGGGATTTCCCATGACAGCGTAAGTCAATGTATTTGTCGGTTGCGTCTAATGGTTGTTTAAAGTTGTTTACAACCTAGGTTCAGTCCCTTTCGATATAAAAGTTCTTGCGACTCACTCATAAAGACAGCCATCTAATAGCGTAATAATGTAACTTTTAAAGTTGAAGTCAAACTACCATTCACTAACTAACAGACCCTTTCTCAATACCAAATACAGCATATTAGTTATATAAAGTATTCTTTATTGAACAATAATTTAAATTAACAACAATAGCCAAAAGTATAAGAACTTTGTACAATAGGAAATAAACACAACCAAACAATTCAGTCAAAATTACAAAAGCAGTGCTATAGTTAGTACAGGATTTAATAAAATGAAAACAGTTTGCTCTGGAACAAGTAATAGATTAATAAGACCAAAAATTGCATGTACATGAGTGCTGAACAACGGACGCTGACTGGAGCTCACATCACTGAAAGCGTCTAAACACATTGTCAAATAGGCGATATGTTTAGATATAAATCTCATATTTGAGGTCTAAACAACGACATTCTCGCCAAAAAAAACTTTTAAAACTACATTCTGTGACAATAACAGTAATAATATTGGGAAATTATAGTGGGTTTGCTCTTACGACAACATAGAGATTATAGATTCGAGTGGAGTGATACAAATTGTGAAATGGTTCCAGTGCCGATAATGGGGGAATATCGCGCGGCTCTCAACCAATAAGATTTGAGAACCAGAAAGAACTGTTGTATAAAGTGTAACAAATGACTGTCGTATCATTCTAAAATTCTCATTCCACTTATCGTCTGTGCAGTACTGCAGGAGAATGTCGTCCCAGTAGTCCTTGCTTCGGACTCTCATCCACAGATGTGAGAAGTGGCGGTTTTACAGCTTGATAAATACAAACAGCACGGCACAAAGCTTCATGTGCTCTTCGTCTCCTAACCAGGACCCGAAATAGATTAATATTAATTCTGCTTTTTAAAACAAAGAAAAGAAGCGATGGCAGGATGGATGGTTAGTATGCGCCAACAGCAGGATACTCTGTATATTCGTGCAGTGTGCGCATGTCAAAAGATGAAATCCGATTTGAAACTTGTGTCATATAAATGCGCACATCAACCCGATCACTTAATTTAGCATTCGAGTAAACATTATATTCGGCTTCATCAATTGGAATGATTTAATTCCGATCGAAACAAAAAGTGTCCATGTAAACGTAGTCAGTTTGGATGACAAAAATATGTTAAAATTAAAGGCTTTTTTAAGACCTGCACACATAAATGTAATACCATATGGGTGAGGTAGGGCAATGTCTATGGTAGCATAGACTCAAATAATACAAGTTTTAATAAAAACAAAGTTTTATAAAATGATAAACATTTCAGCCTTTAAACCATTTTTATAAATATCATTATTATACAATATTCCATAAATTATATATATATAATTTTAATTATTTATTTCAGATTTAATTAAATCATAGTCTTTTAAGCCATATTGCAATTCCAGTTTTTCTTTCCCTAAATTTAAAATGATGTTTAAGACTTTCCTTATACCATTAAAGAGGTTTACAACTTGTTATAGCCTTAAATTTGATTAAACTGAATTTAAGACTTTTTAAGGACTCACTTTGAGCATGATGTTATGTTTATGCATGATCATTAGCTGAGGATACATAGACTCCTTACTCTAGACACAGATATATGTATACACATACAGGTGCTGGTCATATAATTAGAATATCATCAAAAAGTTGATTTATTTCACTAATTCCATTCAAAAAGTGAAACTTGTATATTATATTCATTCATTACACACAGACTGATATATTTCAAATGTTTATTTCTTTTAATTTTGATGATTATAACTGACAACTAAGGAAAATCCCAAATTCAGCATATCAGAAAATTAGAATATTGTGAAAAGGTTCAATATTGAAGACACCTGGTGCCACACTCTAATCAGCTAATTAACTCAAAACACCTGCAAAGGCCTTTAAATGGTCTCTCAGTCTAGTTCTGTAGGCTACACAATCATGGGGAAGACTGCTGACTTGACAGTTGTCCAAAAGACGACCATTGACACCTTGCACAAGGAGGGCAAGACACAAAAGGTCATTGCAAAAGAGGCTGGCTGTTCACAGAGCTCTGTGTCCAAGAACATTAATAGAGAGGCGAAGGGAAGCAAAAGATGTGGTAGAAAAAAGGGTACAAGCAATAGGTATAACCACACCCTGGAGAGGATTGTGAAACAAAACCCATTCAAAAAGGTGGGGGAGATTCACAAAGAGTGGACTGCAGCTGGAGTCAGTGCTTCAAGAACCACTACGCACAAACGTATGCAAGACATGGGTTTCAGCTGTCGCATTCCTTGTGTCAAGCCACTCTTAAACAACAGACAGTGTCAGAAGCGTCTCGCCTGGGCTAAAGGCAAAAAGGACTGGACTGCTGCTGAGTGCTCCAAAGTTATGTTCTCTGATGAAAGTAAATTTTGCATTTCCTTTGAAAATCAGGGTCCCAGAGTCTGGAGGAAGAGAGGAGAGGCACACAATCCATGTTGCTTGAGGTACAGTGTAAAGTTTCCACAGTCAGTGATGGTTTGGGGTGCCATGTCATCTGCTGGTGTTGGTCCACTGTTTTCTGAGGTCCAAGGTCAACGCAGCCGTATACCAGGAAGTTTTAGAGCACTTTATGCTTCCTGCTGCTGACCAACTTTATGGAGATGCAGATTTCATTTTCCAACAGGACTTGGCACCTGCACACAGTGCCAAAGCTACCAGTACCTGGTTTAAGGACCATGGTATCCCTGTTCTTAATTGGCCAAAATCTATGAAAATCTATGGGGTATTGTGAAGAGGAAGATGCGATATGCCAGACCCAACAATGCAGAAGAGCTGAAGGCCACTATCAGAGCAAGCTGGGCTCTTATAACACCTGAGCAGTGCCACAGACTGATCAACTACATGCCACGCCATATTGCTGCAGTAATTCAGGCAAAAGGAGCCCCAGCTAAGTACTGAGTGCTGTACATGCTCATACGTTTCATGTTCATACTTTTCAGTTGGCCAAGATTTCTAAAAATCCTTTCTTTGTATTGGTCTTAAGTAATATTCTAATTTTCTGAGATACTGAATTTGGGATTTTCTTAGTTGTCAGTTATAATCATCAAAATGAAAAGAAATAAATATTTGAAATATATCAGTCTGTGTGTAATGAATGAATACAATATACAAGTTTCACTTTCTGAATGGAATTAGTGAAATAAATAAACTTTTTGATGATATTCTAATTATATGACCAGCACCTGTATATGCCTCATTAGTATCTGTTTCTATGGGCTGCCCGTCCGCCATATTGGAATGGTCAAATCTGGTCAAAGGGTCAAATCTAACCTAGTTATTCATATGTATGAATATTTATAACTATGGTAGACATTAGTAGATGACGTTTAAAGTATTTAGTTTATCATTAATGTGATAATTCTGCATATGGACATTGCATATTGAGTTATACATAAAAATATAAACCAGCACATATCCCATTTAGTCTGGAATTTATAGCTCGGTGGTTTTTACAGCTATAGGCTGCACAATGCTGTGACATTTTAGATGGAAATTCATTGATTTGTTAGTTAGTGTGAGTGATAAACAGCGTCATGTTAACCGTTCCAAGATACATTGAAGTGTCTGGAGTGGTCGATGTGGCATCTAGGTATACATATCTATGGCTCAATCTAGATCTTACCTTAGTGGCAGCATTGACGTGTGCACCCCTCTCCAGCAGTAAGGAGGCCATCTCTGTGTGCCCCTCCTGAGACGCCAGGTGTAAAGGACTCACACCCTGCTTGGTCAATGCATTTGTCTCTGCTCCATACTGAAGCAACGCAGAGGCGATCTGAGTCTGGTTCTTCTTCGACGCAATGTGGAGGGGTGTATAGCCATTCTGCACAGAAAGAGATTAACACAAAACATCAGGTAATACATTTATGTCGTATTGATGGATGCAGCGGCAGTCTGATATTTGTCATCTTTCAATCAATTTAAGATTAGCACCTTAGCAGTAGCGTGAGGTGAGGCCCCTTTATCCAAGAGCATCATCGCCACCTGCTGGTTATCATAGTGAGCAGCTACATGCAGAGGTGTCAGACCATACTGTTTCAGAAAGACAAATATAGAAAGAAAATGGCAATAGTGAACACATATTTTCAAAAAAAAAAAAAAAGGTAACACTTTATTTTGATAGTCGACCTTTGACATTCTACTAAATATATGTAACTTTGCAGCTACATGTCAACTACTACCAATCATTAGAGTATTAGTAGACTGTCTGCTAGCACTTTATTTATTTTGATGGTCCCTCAACATACATTCAACTGATTATAAGTACCTTTGCAAGTACATCTCAACTTATTCTACTAACCCTAATCCTAACACCTAACCATAACCTTACTGTCTACTAATACTCTAATGAAAGTTAACAGAATGTCTAAAGTAGATTATTAAAATAAAGTGTAAAATGGTAATTAGTAGGTGATTAAAGTTTTGACTTTTACCTTTCCAGCATCATCAAGAAGTGCTCTTCGCTGTAGGAGGAGTTTTGCCACGTCCAGGCTTCCATACTTAGCAGCAACATGTAGAGGAGTAAAGCCTTTCTGTTAAGGGAAGGATATTTATCTTTAGTTAAATACAGACAAATACAGTGCTCAGCGTAAATAAGTACACCCCCTTTGAAAAGTAACATTTTAAACAATATCTCAATAAACACAAAAACAATTTCCAAAATGTTGACAAGACTAAGTTTAATATAATATCTGTTTAACTTATACCATGAAAGTAAGGTTAATAATATAACTTAGATTACACAGTTTTTAGTTTTACTCAAATTAGGGTGATGCAAAAATGAGTACACCCCACAACAAAAACTACTACATCTAGTACTTTGTATGGCCTCTATGATTTTTAATGACAGCACCAAGTCTTCTAGGCATGGAATGAACAAGTTGGCGACATTTTGCAACATCTATCTTTTTCCATTCTTCAAGAATGACCTCTTTTAGAGACTGGATGCTGGATGGAGAGTGATGCTCAACTTGTCTCTTCAGAATTGCCCATAGGTGTTCGATTAGGTTCAGATCAGGAGCCACTGAATCACTTTCATACTGTTCTTCTTCAGAAATCCAACAGTGGCCTTAGATTTGTGTTTAGGATCATTGTCATGATGAAAAAAGTGCATGACGACCAAGGGTATGGAGTGATGGTAGCATCTTCTCTTTCAGTATAGAGCAGTACATCTGTGAATTCATGATGCCATCTATAAAATGCAGCTCCCCAACACCAGCAGCACTCATGCAGCCCCACATAAGGACACTGCCACCACCATGTTTCACTGTAGGCACTATGCATTTTTCTTTGTATTCCTCACCTTTGCAACGCCATACAGTTTTGAAGCCATCAGTTCCAAAAACATTTATCTTGGTCTCATCACTCCAGAGTATAGAGTCCCAGTAGTCTTCATCTTTGTCAGCGTGGGCCCTGACAAACTCTAGGTGGGCTTTTTTGTGCCTGGGCTTTAGGAGAGACTTCTTTCGTGGACGGCACCCATGCATGCCATTTCTCTGCAGTGTATTGCCATATTGTGTCATGGGAAATAGTCACCCCAGTTTGGCTTTCTACTTCTTTAGATAACTGCAGTGAACTTGCATGCCGATTTTCTTCAACACTTCTCATCAGAAGTCGCTCCTGTTGAGGTGTTAACTTCCCTGGACGACCTGAACGTCTCTGTGAGATGATTGCAGTTCCATCTTTTTTCAAGCCTTCACCTTTATGGTGTAAAGAAATTATTTTGTGACATTTATCTTCCATGTGGTGCCATTGCTGACAGCATGAAATGGGAAGGGGACTCCAGAGACTTTCAGTGGGGTGTACTCATTTTTGCATCACCCTAATTTGAGTACAAATTTTGTTCTCTAAGTTATATTATTACTTTCATGTTATAAGTTAAAAATATGTTATATTAAACTTAGTCTTGTCAACATTTTGGAAATTGTTTTTGTGTTTATTGAGATATTGTTTAAAATGTTACTTTTCAAAGTTTTAAATTTTACTCATTTACGCTGAGCACTGTACATACTATTGTACAAAAATGTGTGGTCTGTAAGATTTTATATATATAGATTTTAAAGACATTAACACTTTTATTCAGCAAGGACACTTAATTTCACACTATTTCAAATAAATGCTGTTCTTTTTTACTTTTCATCAAACAACCCTGAAAAGAAATGGTTTACACATAAACATTAAGCACCAAATAATCATATTAGAATGATTTCTGGAGGATCATGTGACACTGAAAACTGGAGTTGTTATTTGAATTTGTAATGATATTTCACAGTTCTGTCAGGACCACTATCGTCAAATATGATTGATAATGCATAGAGTTTATATTGGCGGTATGATTCTGCTCTGGGCAGCCTAGCATGGATAAGAGCAGGGAGAACAGCAATAACCCCCCTTAGGGTAAACAGAACAGAACCAACATATGCAGATATAATTAATGTAAATAATTTAACATGTACACATTTTTCAAGAATTAGTTTGATTCAGGGGAATCATAAGGCCTAATCCTGACTGACAGGAGGAGGAGCTGGGGATGGAGGAGGGTAATTAGCTCCTGAGAAACGCGGTAGCTACTGATAATACTGAGGAACTTATATATGGATGCTGTGATAGGCATCATATTCCTATAGGTAGACGTGAGTCTTGACTGATGTGACCTGCCAGAACTGATGCTAATGCTGGATTATTACTATATTTATGTACTAAATAAATGTTTAAAAAAAAACATTTAAAAAAATCTTATCGACCTCAAATTTTTTAATGGTAGTGTACAAAATAACAGGGTTATTGAAATAATATTTGACAATATATTTGAATGAGGGTCTGTATTTGTTTCACAGATATGCCTGCCCACCTTCGTTGCGAGCGAATGAGATGCTCCGGCCTCCAGCAGCACTGCAGCCGTGTCCACCTGCCCTTCACGAGCGGAGATGTGCAGAGGTGTGTATCCATTAGTGGTGGAAGCATCAGGGTGAGCCATGTGCTGCAGTAACAACTGCACAATCTCTATCTGACCTAGACGTGATGCAATGTGAAGGGGTGTCTGATCCTCCTGGAGGGAGAAATCAGATAGAAAAAGTGAGAGAAATACAGATATAGTATATTTAAATTTGTAGTCATTAATATCTGTATTTTTGCTTTCTTCAGTAAGTGTTTTTATTGACTCACTCTGGCCATGGCATCCACCAGAGCGCCGTTCCTTAGCAAACATCGCACCACCTCCATCTGTCCTGCCCTTGCAGCCATGTGCAATGCTGTCTCGCCACGCTGATGACACACACACACACACACACACAACCACAGTAAGTATTACAGGAAATGCAGGCTTTTGTAGACTTTTTTTACTCAGAGGAGAGTATAAAGGACAGGAAATGTGCCACAATGTGCCAAAGCATGAGCTAAGCCAAGGCTCTGACACTAGGGTGTGTGATACGTATCGTCTATGATAATATTGTGATTTATTGTTTTAATGATATGCGAGTTGGCATTATCGAGTACGTCACTCACTTTGCAAAAACATGCTTTCAGAGTCCATGCATTCACTGTATGTAGCCTATTAAAATGCAGTTAGAATGGCAGCAAAAAATAGTTACAAAACAAAGCTGGAGCAGAACCAGTGGGCATCTCTGAGCAACCCCAGCTAACAGGGAATGTTCTCAGATCTTTGGCAAATTTCTCTCAAAGTTATGAACAAACATTCTTCTAGTAACACGAATAGAAACACATTTCGACAAAATTCCAGAAAAAAAAACAACACTTTTTTGGGCTTGCGGTTAAAAATCACAGGAGGGGGGGCAACCACAAGTCTGAGGCCCCCCTCATTGGGTGATTTAGCCTACTTGTTTATTTACTCTTTTATTTAATAATCTGCTTGATTTTATTATCACGAAATGTGAATTGTTGTCCATCATTTTGCGAGCAATTGTTGATAAAGAAAACTGTCACGTCACAATATTGGAAATATTTCCGTTTAAAAGACGCGCCAGTGGATATGACACAAGCAATGTGCAAACTCTGTGCAAGAGTGACTGCCGGTGAAGTCTCAAACCCCAGTCAATTATTCACAACAGAAAGTATTATTGTACTCACAATATTACAGACATCAGGAGAGGCTCCATTCTGTAGCAGAAGGAGAACGATATTCAGGTGCCCCATAAATGCTGCAACATGGATTGGGGTCAGGCCGGACTAGAGAGAAAGAGAGGAGAGAGTGATACAAGTGCTAAAATACTGAGCAATGAATGTGCAAGCAGTGGTTGAGTCAGCAGGTCAACAAAAGGAACAACATTAAGATATTTGGCAGACACTTTTATCCTAAGCAATTTACATTGCATTCAATGTATACATTTTAGCAGTTCATGCATTCTCTGGGAATCAAACCCAAGACTTTGGCATTGTTAGTGCCATGTTCTACTGTTTGAGCTACAGTAATAATCAGACTCTACAAAGTTTAATTATTCAACTGTAAATAATTAAACTCCACAAAGTTGCATGGCAGTTTACATATTATTCATCCTAAATAGTATGCGAAATGGGGCACAGTCACAGACTACTAAGACTCTCACCTCAGTGATGGCCTGGATTGAGGCGCCGTATTTAACCAGCAGCTCCATGACTTTCACTCTGTTCTTCTTGCAGGCAATATGCAGAGGAGTGAAGCCATTCTAAAAGAAACATAAACGTATTTACTGTATATACATCTCTATGTATGTTTCAATCCAAAGTTGCTTATTCAACCTATGCGCAAATTTGGAGTATTGTAGTCAAGCCACATAAACTGAGACCAAGTCCAGAGTGTGTTGAGATCAAGACAAGAACAAGACTTTGTACGGTTGGGACCAAGACAAGACTAAGACCTAGACAGGGCGAGACCTAGTCAAGACCAAGTGCAGGCCAGCACTCCTTAAATTCATCTAAAAGATTTACATTTACTGCCTGAGAAATGTCTTACATTTAATCAATAAATATAGTTAGAATAATGAGACAGTATATAAAGCTGTTACCTATCAAATGAAGTCACTAACAACAAAATTAATCTTTGCACTGCCGAGGTGGCACAGAAGTTGCTGAATTGGTACAATTAGATTAATGTTTTAAATGATACTTTGATACTTTTAAATATGAAACTAAAACCACCAGTAGGTGGCGGCAAAACACGTAATGAGTGAGTCACGGAGTCGATTCGTTCAAAGCAGCTGATTCATTCAGTAATGGAAAACCGCTGTGTGTTGCTTGGAAACGCACAACATTTTGTTTTCACATGTTTAAAATTGTGTCTAAAATGTAAGTTACTTAATATTAACTTCTTGTTTATTGAACGTTTGTAAACAAATTTTTATACAAGTATTTTTTTGCAATCATATCTTGAATTATTTTGGGTGTTTGTACTGATTTTGGAGAGTTTTTTTAAAACAATACCCTTTTAGTCTGAGACCAATACAAGACCGAGTACAAAAGTGGTCGAGACAAAGACCGAAAACTTCAAAAAATAGTCTCAAGTACTACAACACTACATTTGGGTAACAAATTTGGATACCAACTTAGTAAAATGGGTACTAACTATAGTTGGATCCCAAACTATGGTTATTAGAATGTCTAAAACGTGAAATAAATTGAAATAAAAAATAAAGTGTAACCAACATTTGCAAATAAAGAACCATTTCCATCAATGAGCTTAAGAGAACAAAATTGCAACATCCTAGAAAATTTGCACAAAATATATGTAATAAAAATGGAAGTTGCTTCAATTAGGGAAGCCACTGTGGCTTTTTTTCATAAACGACTTCGGCTTTGAAACGCATTAAACACTGTCATGTTATCTTGTGTTCAGAGGCAGATGCTTGGTGTTTGGGAATACAATTTTGTGAGACAGACATTTCCAGACTTTGGCTCAGGCACTTTAGAATGACCAAACATTTGAGATGCCATGCAATGAAATTGGTTCACTGGTTAGCCCAGTTATCCAATCACATCCTCTGTTGAGTCAAAGTAACGTGAGTTTTTTTGTTGCACATCAAGGGATTTATTCTGTAAATGTAAACGCTTACATGGATGTCTTCTTAACAGATAAAAAATTATCCACCTCAATTGAGTGCATACCTTTTTTATGCACTTTTTTTAATTTATGCACATCTTGGCATATCCATCTAGAGTTTTTATGTGATAAATCAAAATTTTCATAAAAATATGTGGTTGGAAACATAGCTACTAATACTTGCTGATTAACACAATGCATATTAATTTTATCGTCTATCAAAGACAAAGAATTACCAGTGCTCTGGCATTAGGATTCGCTTTCTTATCCAGCAGTAATTTTGTGACTCTGTAGTGACCACAGTGGGCGGCAACATGAAGGGCGGTAAGGTAGTCCAGTGTTACATCATCAACCGGTGCCTTGTGTTGCAGCAGGTGTTTCACACACTCAACATGATCACCCTGAGCAGACATGTGCAGCGGGGACAGTCCGTTCTGTGTGTGGAAAAATAAAGAAAGAGAGAAAAAAATAGATCAGCCTGAGATCAAAAAGTTCTATGGTGGTACCATGGAGCATTCATACTGTGACATGATAACGTGGTATTGAATGATTACCATATTCATGTACCATAGTACACTACTTTTCAAAAAATTTTTAAAGGAAATTATTACTTTTATCAAGCAAAGATTAAATTGATCAAAAGTGATTCTGTTTCAAATAAATGCTTTTGACCTTTTTTTGTTTTGACCTTTCGATTCATCAAAGAATCCTGCAAAATATATAAATTATATTTTTACAAAAAAATATTATGCAGCACAACAATGATAATAATGTAACAAGAAATGTTACTTGAGTACCAAATTAGCTTATTCTAAAGATTCACATTACACTGAGTAATGATGCTAACAATTCAGCTTTGTTATCACAGGAATAAATTACATTTTAAAATATATTAAAATAGAAAACAGTTATTTTAAATTGTAATCATATTTTACAATAGTACTGTTTTTACTGCATTTTATAAAATAAATCAAATAAAAGATTTATTTTTGATTTTTTTTTATATTTTGATCTGCTTATAAATCATACTAAATTATGCTTTTTTGATTTGTTTTGTTTTTTTAAATGTAAAAATGCAGAAAGTTTTCTGTGAGGGTTGTGTTTAAGGTACCTTGGTCCGTGCCAGTATGGGAGCTCCTTTTTCAAGCAGTATTTCCACTGCAGGGTCATGTCCACTTCTGGCAGCACAATGCAGTGGTGTCAGCCCATCCTGTTCAACAGAGAGAAGACAGAAACAGACAAACAGCAAATATTTTAAAAAACACACATTATAAATGTACATACATAATGTATTATTAAAACAAGTTGTACAAATCCACAAACACCCATCCACTCGCTGCTACCAATTTTTTTAAAATAAGATACCCTAAACAGTGTGAATCAGCAATCATAATGCATTGCTCACAAAAAGCTATTAATTTCTTATATTGAAGTAATATTTTTTTCTCTGTTAACAGTAGAGGGCACTTGTTTTACAGCATTTTGATGGTACTATTGATACTCACCCTTGTCTTGGCATCAATCTGAGACCCCCTATCTAGCAGCAGAGCAATCATGTTGGTATTTCCTCGTTTGGAGGCCACATGGAGAGGGGTAATACCATTCTAAAACAAAACAGTACATCTTTTAGGATAATGTATTCAAACTTAGGAAGTGATTAAACTAAACCATTAAACCAAGACACTATCTGCTGAAATCCAGGGAAAGTAAAAGATGAACTGCAAGTATTGCTTCATATATGTAAAATCTGATAGTATATGAAATTCAAGTTATACTAAACGATAATTCATTAGATCGACTGCACCAAAATTTGGTTAACTGTGACATGCACATTATCCCTGTACAATGATAGTTTACCGAAAAATGATAATTGTGTGATTTCAGTGAATAACAACTTAAATATCAGTCCATTCCTTACAGAAAGCTATTGCATGGATTTAAGACTTATATAATATTTAACCTAATTCTAAGTAGTGCATCCCAAATCCTAGTACACTGAGTAAGGCAAACATGCTTGGACAATATATGCTATTTATTCGAGATAGAAGAGGTAGCATGAAACTGTCCTATGACACATTTAAAAGTATGTACACTTGAACAAAAAGTATGCTATTTTAGTCAATATAAGTTATGATCAGTATATGATCATACCCTGGCTGTGAAGTCTACAGCAGCCCCTCTGTTGAGCAGCAGCGTGGCCACATTTACATTACCGTAGTGAGCAGCAATATGCAGAGGAGTGAAGCCACTCTGTTAGAGGATGGAATAGTATTGGGATAAAAGAAGGGATAGAACAAGAGAAACAGAATGAAGGTAAATTTGCCAGTGCTAGTCTTCCAACTAATTTAAAACATCTGTCATCCATGATCTACCATGCAGCATTCCAGTGAATCATCACATTTGTGCAAAAACTTAAAAGAAAGAAAAGAATGTAAAAGTAATGTCTAGATTCTCATCTGCTACCAATGGATCGAACCATGCACTAGAGTGAAGGAAAAGTAAAAACTTTGATGAAATAAGAAACAGAAAGATTAGATTTGTGCATGTTATATAATATATGAGCACATTCCCAGTGTCATATGAGAGAGATGAGAAGTTTCTCAGTGACAATGAAAGGGAAAAAAGGATGATAAACAAAATATCTGAACAAACAAATGTTATTCAGCAACTACTCACTACATATTGCTAAAGATGGATGTATAAATAGAAAATTGGCATTGTCTGTCTTACTGAGTTCGTTTGATGGTGCCATTTTTTCTTACCTTTCCATTCTGACAGACATGGTGCAATTTAAAAAACAGAATTAACAAAAAGGTGCAGCAAAATGTGACCGAGAGACTTCTACACAGACAGTGAGAGTGACAGCATGAGTTCACATGCACAATTAAGAGTTAAACCAAAGTCCCTTTAAGTCATTTCACTCGGCGGCCATCTTTGAAAACGCCTCTTCAGTGGCTATTTCAGTCATGCAAGTGCAGCTCTTATTTCTTTGAATGGGGAAACATCAAATTCTCCAAAGCTGTTCACCAAGCTTAAATTTCATATTTGAAATCACGAATGAAATCTGACAACATGTGGTTTCTTATACTCAAACAGCGTTAAAAAAAGCTTATTTTTTAGGTTGCAGCCAGTGCGCATGCGCAGTCCTAAGCGTGTGTCTCAGAACGCTGATTGTTCACTCCCATTCATAGTAATACAAGTGCACCATCTTACTAAATATAAAGTCTTTGGTTAAACGTCTGTTTAGTCTGTTAGTAAAATCATAAGTGGTATTAAATAACATAACAAACCCCTAATTCCTGCTCAAAACGGAGCATAAAACATGTTGATGAGCAAGAAACATCCATAAATTCTGAGAAAACGGTGTTACTACTAAAATAAAAACAACAATGTGTCATGCACTACAAGACTCTACTCTTCCCATGCACTGTAAAAGAAAGATTCAGTGTCAAATAGCACATTAGGCTTTACAAGAGTTGAGAAGAATGCAGGATTCTGCTGAGAGTCTTAATACCTCTGTAGTCCTGTTGACCATCATCTGAGGGAGTCGCACATGAGGAAAAAATATGGCATTTTTATTAATATGGCATTTTTTGTTTTTGTTACGTTTTTACATTTTTATCTTAAAAGGATCTTCTAAAAGCATGACTATAATTCAGTGAAGATAAAAAAAAAAAACGCCAAACAAGTGTTCTAATATCAAACTCAATTTGTTCAAAATTAACAACATTTAAATAATGAGTCAATACATCATATGTTCTTGAACATATTTATGTGTCCGCAGTGTGTGTACACAGCCACCCTATTGTGGTAAAAATCCATCCGGATGTATGCGCTCAGAAAACAGCATGTTTTTGCTTACACTCAAAAATGGGCATATACAATATGTTATAATAAATTATCTGTGGGGTACTTTGAGCTGGAAATTCACAGACAATTTCTGGGGACACCTGAGACTTACATAACATCTTGTAAAAAGAGACATAATTGGTCCCCCTTTAAGTGACTAGATAAATACATTTAAAAAATAAATATAAAAATCCTTCAAAAATGTACTGTGGTACTATGATACAGTGACTGTATAACAACATGTTTACCATATTGATATACTATGGTACCACAAGTTCAAAGAACACCATGGCACAATGATACTGTACATGTATCATATGAAATGGAAAAAAAAAAACATTACTATGCTAAATTTTCAAACAACACCATGTTATTACAAAAATATACTGTACATGTTCAAAAACCATATTTAAAAAAAAAAGGTACAAAAGCTGTCACGGTGTCACCCTTTCAAAAGGTACTAATATGGACTATTTAGGTAGTTATATGTACTCTCTAGGTACTAATATGAACCCTTAAGAGGTAAATAAGGTACAAAGATGTACCTTTTGAAAGGTTACTGCACCAGTGACAGCTTTTGTACCTTTTTGAGTGTAACTATAGTGCCATCTTTAAAAAAGTACCAAGGTCATGTACTTGTACTCGTACTAGTAAAAACACCCCCAATACCACAGACTGATACCACACGTGACGTAAATGACAGAATTTTCCATGCACAGAGACACCGGCGGGAGCAGCAGAAACAATGTCAGCCTCAGAGGTGTGGAAATACTTCAAAATTAATGATGACAACACGCACATTGCGAACTGCATGCTTTCAATCACAAATTGTTATCGATTAGTGAAGGCGGGATAGGCTGAATCGCACTGAATGACAGACCAGAAACGCTCTCTCTCGCATGCGCTCTCTCTCTTTCTTGCGCGCGATCGGTTCTCCTTGCCCCTGAATGGTCAAATGCACACATAGTCAAAATGTCCATCATGTGGAGTATTTCACGTAAGTACAGTCGGTTATGGCTTAAGTGGACGTAAACATTTGGGTAAAACAGGATATGTGTCAGCATCCATGAATTCTGTCTTAAAGGGACCGTAGCCTATATTTGTCATTAATGTTAATAAAATGTTAATAAAATATGTTAAATAAATGTATACATGGTAAATAAACCTACTGTATCTGAAAAACAAGTTTATTTAATTTGTATCTCTATAGTATTTGTTGTATTGTTTGTAATTAGTTTGTAAATTTCTTTTTATATAACAACAATTATATATATTGGTAATTATGCCCTTTGAGGGTTATTGGACACTGTTAAATTTTTGTCCTTTAAGTTTGTGACAAGCACAAAAATTATTAATTTTTTCGTTAGAGTAATAATAAAGAAGCTGTCCTACATTCATTAGTCTTACTGTGTTGTGCTTGGAAAACTGCAACATCACCAAAAAAAAGAGAGACAGAGAGAGAGAGAGAAATTAATAAATGTATAGGTATCGGTATCGGTATCTACAAGTACTAGAAAAAAAGTATCGGTACTCGCACTTGGTCCTTAAAAAATTTGGTGCATCCCTACTATGAACATTAAATCCCCACTCCTTTACTCTCTTACCTTGGACTGGACATCAGCATTATGGTCGTTCTGGAGCAGCAAAGCAGCAGACTTTGTGTCATCCTTGCGGGCAGCGATGTGGAGTGCAGGCAGGCGGACTTTACCTTTCGTGTCATGTTCCAGGAGCAAAGAGACCACCTGATTATGACCCTGCTGCAGAGCAATGGCCAGAGGAGTGAATCCATCCTAGAAATAAAGAGAACAGATAAGATAGAGATTAACAAACAGAACCAACTCTTTGTTCAGATACAAAACCATAACCAGCTTCACCAATATGCAGGTTAAACCAGCTGATCAACCACCTGATGAACCAGCAAATGAACAGGTAAGAAACCATACACCACCTTATGCTATTAGCTGGGTTTTCTAGCAGGGATGAATATGATTTCAAATCACTCAAGATTGAGATTTCACTTCCATCCAGTTTTAGTAGTCTTTAGCTTGCATGTTTGATAAACAGTATCAGTATCATCAAAATCACAATCTATGGAAATGTGTAAATGCTCTCTTCTTTTAAAGAAGACTTATTATGCCCTTTTGCAAAGTCTTGATTTTGTTTTTGGAGTGTACTAAAATAGCTTTTCATGCTTGAATGTTCAAAAAATGCATTATTTTTTATTTTACATTGTTGCAGCACCTCTCTTCCCAGTCTGTCAGTAACCCTATGTTTTAGTTCCTGTCTCTATGAAGCCCCTCCTTCCAAAAAGCACACTGTGCTCTGATTGGTCAGCTGGATCAGTGTGTTGCGATTAGTCAACTGCTTTGATGATGTTTTGGAAATGTCACACCCCCTTACCATAACCACAAGTTTCAACACACTACTAACTCAACTCAACCAGGCCTCGACCTCTTTTTTTGCATCTGCCTTGTGGGAATTATTTAAATGAGGGATATTGTGACTTATGTTCGCAGAATAAAACTCAAGACTACAATCAAGGCGTTTCAGGGAGTTCAGAAACAGTGCTTATTGATATAAACAATAACTCCCTTTGGAATGGACTTTGTGTTTTGTAAATTTTCAGACCTTTTTCATGCTCAAACAGCCACATTACACACTAAAGAAAGTGTAAAAAAGCAGGTCCTTTTTAAGAGAGACAGATACTTGTATGGGCATGTTGGAAAGAATGGAAACACACACACACACACACACACACACACACACAACACTTGCAATCCCAAACCTCTGTAGCCGTGCTCTGGTTTCCACCATTCTCCAGAAGATATCGCACAACATCCAGGTGATTCTCTTGAGCAGCCATATAAAGTGGAGTGAAGCCATTCTGTAGTAACATACATGTACAGTAAAGCTTAATATTATAACAATTTATTAAATAATAAATTACATTTTTATTAAATTTTATATAATCATTATTATAATTTATATAATAATAAGTATATAATTTTTTATAATTTATTAAAAAAAAATTTCACCTGCGATTGGGAGTTTACATCTGCTCCTCTTTTCACCAACAACTTTGCAACTTCTTTCTGCCCAGCCAGACAAGCAATGTGTAATGCAGTGTTCCCTTTCTGAAGACGAAAGGGAGATACATATTAATTGTGCACTTGTTTGTGTATTAGTATGTTAGTACTTGTGTGAATCACAAAGGGACAACACTGAAAAAAAGATGAAAAGAATTCCTAATCAGTCTTGTGGGTTTGATTTACAGTCAAAATATCCCAACAAATTCTAAAAATAATCTAAAATATCTATAATAAGATATTTAAACAACAAACTATTACTTCAGAAGCAACATTGCATAAGGTATTAGGACTTATCAAAGAAAATATCTCAAGCATCTTTTTTCTTACCCCAAAAGCAACTTATGAACTAATCTAACACAACTGACCCTTCATGGGAGTTTGATTGACATGCGATCTAACCAATCATAACACCGAATTCGCCGTTATGTCCGACAAAGTAGTCAGGGGAGTTGGTAGAATAACGTCAGTGGATTTAAAAACATGGTGTGTACTGACATCTTTCCACAGTTGAAACAACATTCCTTCTGATGTTCATTCATGTTTATTTGATGCTATAAATTAACCAATAGGATGAGATGATTGGCGCTACAGCGAACTGTCATGACACATTAAAGAGCCACAAAATGGTATTTATTGTTTAAATTTCTTTAAGAAAATTACAAAATTTGAAATTTGAGACTTTGTTTCATATCAAAAGTAACCTGCTCTGTCTTGTCTATCGACGCGTTGTTAGTGTCCTCTTTGCTCCGCGATGTATTTTTCACTGCGTGAGAACATGATGTGTGGCGCCAGAGACAAATAGGGCTTGACGGACATTGCAACAGTAACTAAAAGGGGCAGGTCTTTGCGAACGGTCAATTCGCAATTATGCTTGAAACAAAAAAAACTATTTGCCAATGGAGACTGCAGGAGACATTTGACCTGATTCACTCACTGCTTGCATTAAATTGCAGAAATCTTATCAGGCAAAAAGGACCTTTACGAATCTAGTCCATAATAAAACAAATGGTCCAACACAAAGTCTCCAAAGCTTTTGTCCTTGCAGGATAGAGCTCTTTGCTGTCTGTGTGATTGCTGATCATTTGTTTATAGTCCCTGGCTTGTGTGGGTGTGTCTGTTTGGCTCTGTGAGTCAGATGACAGGAGTCAACCGAGTCCAACTGTACTCATCATATCACAGTGCTGGATGACTGGCATTCCATCAGTTTACTCTCTCTCTAGCCATTTGGGAATCACATAACCCTCTCTTCAGTTTGTGAGTGTTTAAGTGTGCTTAACCTTGGTTGAAGAGTCCACGGTCGCACCCCTCTCCAGAAGTTCCTCCACAAGCCCCACATGACCCTCTTTGGCTGCTAGATGGAGCGCATTGAGCCCATTCTAAGTGCAGAGGTAGACATTTTCTATCAGTGCAAATTTGACAATAAGCTACGATACAAAACAAGACAACAGCACATTTTGCTAATGATAAATAATGGCAATACAGCCCTTTTTGGCAGGAAAATTTGACAGGGGTAATACAAGAAAAAAAATGTTTCCTATACTCTAATAGATCACCCATGTGCATTTTCTAGATTGATACTAAATATAGGAAATTGTTTTGTATAGCTCTAGAAAAAAAAGATTAAAGAAGAGTCACTTATGTTATTAATAAATCAAGCTTACATGTTAAACATGGAATTTCAATGTTTAATCTCTTTTTCTGGAGCTGTAAATAAGCATTCCCCTTATTCAAACATCACCACCTGTCTTAATTTACTAATGCACCTCATTCTGTATTTGATGGGTAAATCATGACAGCTCTTGTGTAACAGTGTGGCTAACATTCACACACGTCAGTAAGAGCAACGAGAATTAACTAGACTCTAATCTCATTTATTTGGATAATGAAAGATGGAGGAGTTTTGCATCTGGAGAGAGGGATTCCGGTGAAAGATTGGACAGGGGAAAAAAAACAAAAAAACAGATAAAACATGGACAGATTATATTGCAATATCACTCAGCAAGGATTAGAAGAGTGGATTTTAGAGAAAACAACACGGAATGCCTGTTCATTGTTGTGCTGACATGCTCATTACTGGTCGACTCCAGATGACATCATAATGGATAAATGTCATGGTAAAAACTATTATATCTACTGGAGCAGTGGCAAATTCAGCCCATTACATAATAGCAACCCTATGACATTTGTCTCTGATGTCATTTCAGTCCATTTTAATTGGAAATTGGAATAACAAACAAAATTGCATTGCATAACAAAATATCACACAGTTGCATTTAATCCAAAAAATAAAATAATTGAATAAGACAGCACAATCACACTTTAAGCAAAATATGTAATAAAAAATGTAAAAAATCAGCAGATATGCTATTCAATTTGGACACACTATGACTGTCAAATGTAGTGAAACATGTCTTCTACATTTTTTTCTACAGTCTTGTTAAACCAATGTTAGTGTAACATTAAGGTACTTGAAACACTATAGGGGTGTAACAATATATCATCATAATATATTGCATTACAAAAATGATAGTGACAATATGTATTGTGTATAGTTCACCCAATAAGAAAATTAGTGTGTGAAAAAAAACTACATTGAATTACTATATGATGTTGATGTCTTGTGTTACCAGTAAAATGTGGCCTACATTATTTTAAATATATCTAGTCAATGACAGAGTGCAAGCATATTCATATTTTTTTTATGTTATCAACATTGTCCTGTGCATTGAGTTAGCAGCACGAGTTGAGTCCAAGCCTATCATTTCCACCCCCAGTGTAATACCAAATTTAGCATTTTAATCAACGGTTAATTTTTTATAACATTTTATCATATGTCTTGAAGTATCACAATAATATTGTATTGTGAGTTCAGTATCGTGATATGTATCGAATCATGAAATGAGGATATCATTACATCCCTATAAAACACTGATTTATTTTCTCTTTTTTCCCCGGGTTGGTCATGGTTTCCAGGTATTTGTTTGCTAGTATAATGACCTCAACACTTTGCATGACCTACATTTGCATCATATCTATATGGCACACCCTGGTAAAAACCAGTACCGTGAAGATGATTTGTTGACAATTTTGTAGTTTGTGCCTGTGCCAAACCTCGTTGAATGGTATTTTGCATGTGGTGTCTTCTGTTCGTTGATAAAAGTTGACTTTATCATATATCTGATTAGAAACACTGTTTTATTTTACGTGCATGTTTGCATATTAAGACTGTTCGTTTTCAAGTGAAACCATTTTGTATTGACTTCACACATAAGATTATAGATCTATTTACCTTCAATATATTTGTTGATATCAGTGCATTTTTATGCCAGGGGTTATTTGTAAGGAATGTTTAAACACAGCAGTGCTGTGACAGTGGGAGGGTTTGGTTATGCAGAAGGTACAGAAGGTCGGGAGTGTGAACAGCTGCCAGATACACGCATGAGTAAAAAGCCTTTGATATACTAGAAAGAACTGCCTGGCAGAGAACTAGCTGCTTATGTTTTGATGGCAGTGCAGCATTTGTCAGGAATCAGTATCACTTTCTAACATCATAATGCAATGTGTGCTAAAAAAAAAAAAAAAAAAACCTGCATTATTTCTAATAATCAGGATTATCCTTCCCTCACAAAGCACAATCTACTAGGACTTTCTAAAGAGTGTATAGCTAACACACAGTTGACAGAATATGTCTCTTAACCTGGAAAGAAGTTTATGGCAACCTGCTTCTTGGAAAGCATAGGCCTTCAAATTCAGCATTACCCAACAGACTTTATCTCCACAGATTAGATTATATTCATAAATACATAATCTAAAAACTGTGAAATTTCACTGTGCAGAGATACATCAATAAGTATTTAGTTACAAATACTTACTCATCAAATGTATTTAAATAAAATACAAAATATTGCTGTGAATACAAAAATACAAACAAAACTTACATGCAATCATCTTGTTTTTTGTAACGCTGAAATCCTAGTTCATGGAAAAAGTTACCTGGTTGCATGTAGAAATATCCTGTCCGCTCTTGAGGAAATCCAGAACCTTTTCAATATTACCTGCTCTGGCTGCTCTCAGGAAGCTGGTGTTACTGTCCGACTGTAGAAACAACACACCAAGAAAAACATTAAGAAACATCAGCCCAGCTCTAGTAAAACACTGAGAAATTACAATGCAATATTCAAGTGATCAAAGTCAATGCAACTCATTTTACTTCGGTAAAAATATGACATATTTACAAGTGAAATAAGATATTAAACAAGAACAAATGCTGGGTGAGCTCATATTTATTTCAATCAGGATGGTCCTTCTGATAATGTACATTACCATTTAAAAGTGTGGGGTCAGTAAGATCCTTTTGAAAGAAATTAATATTTTTATTCAGCAGTGATGTATTATATTGATCAAAAGTGACAGTAAAGACTTTTACATTGTTACCTTCTATTCAGCAACGAATCCAACAAATTTGAGCACCAAATCAGCATATTACAATGATTTCTGAAGTATCATGTGACACTGAATATGCTGACATTTTTTTTTTTTTTACATTAAAAAATCGTATTAACCCTGTATTAACTTAAGTAAAGTATTTGTCATTTCAGGATTCATCAACTTTATGCTATGTGTTTATGTGCGTGTATGTGAAGTTTTTCATTTCAGTGGTTGTATCTCCTTTTATCAGAATTGTCTGACTGTGACTCTGCTAAATATAGACAGCAAAACAGAATGAAGGCAGCTGACATGACATACACACACGCACAGATCTGAATGTGTGTACAGTTATGCACTGAAAGTCTTGCCATGCGAAGAAGAAAATTAATACTAAGATCAAATTTCAGATTTGGCATCATTCAGCGAACATGTGTTGGTTTGTACTGCTAGAGCAATTCCTTTTGACATAAGAGTCACAACTGTGACAATAAAACCTGCATGTGCAATACCAACACAAAATCCTCAATGTACTGGTTAATAAAGACTACAGCGCAGGTAGACAGGGACAATACAACATTACCTTTCAACAGCTGCACAAAATGTATTAAGACATGCAGTATTTTTATTAAAATATTAAAACCTTTAAAATTCCAGAGACCCATTTTATAAGACTAAAGTCAAGCTTTTTGATCAATCCAAGCTAGCATTCAGGTATTTATTTTATTTTGGTTAAAATAGAAATGACAAGAGCATTGGCGCCAAGCTCTGGCAGCAGTATTTAGAATGCTAATGAATAAATCAGTACCTCTCAGGTCATGTAGAACGTGAAGCATTAATGTGTCAGGCCATCACAGGCTATTGACCCAAATGTTCAAGGCATGACCTCTGCTCCTTTTGAGGTTAAGAGGTCACACTTTAACACGTGTGGGACCTGAATAAGACTTAACCATTGGAAATAGACCCTATACATTTGTTCATGAAGTTGTCCTGCACACATGCTACACTATTTGAGCTCATATGGGCAAGAAAAGTTCAAATCTGCTCGCTACACTTGATTCCATTCCCCCCTTAAATTCCCATAAATTATACCTTCCGTAGCAATAAAAGAGACCATAAACATAATGAAAACTTTTGATAACTGTTAAACATATACATCCCTAAAAATAACATTCTGAACAATAAAAAAAAAAAAAAAAAAAAAAAAAGAATAACACTGCTAATGAAGACTTTTGCATTAGTTATGATCATGTTACCTATCAGAGGTACTTAAATGAAGAAGTTAATAAAAATCAAGTATAAAAATGAATAAAACACCTAAAAAGTCTAAAAATTGTTGAAACAAACAACTTAGACCAGCTTGCATTTCCAGCAGGTTTTGGTGCTATAATCAGACAAGCCAGACAAAAACTTGGTAAAGCTAGTCAATTATGGTATTTCTGGTGATACTAGCTAACCAAATATGTCTTGCTTAAGAAGCCTATTGATATATTTCCAATTAAAGAAATAATTCACCCAAATATATATATATATATATATATATATTTCATAATTTACATTGTTCCAAACCTATCTGACTTTCTGTGGAACACAAAATAAGATATTCTGAAGAATGCTGGTAACCAAACAGTTTTGGTACCCACTGATTTCCATTATATGTACAAAAACCTATTTCGCAAAATATCTTCTTTTATGTTCCACAGAAGGAATAAAGTAATACGGGTCAGAAACAACATGAAGGTAATTAAATATATTATTTATTTTTGGGTGAACAATCCCTTTAATGGCGCAGTACGTAATATTGACAGCTAGTGGTTGAAATGGGTACTGCAGTCCAAATTAAAAATATTGGAGAGGGTTGTTTGCCCTGCCTCCTCCTCCTTAGACTCGAAGCTCTCGTGGGTTGCCAGATTGAGGACATGCAACAGGAGAGAGAGCGCAATTGACAAGGGAAGGCGATGAGCCAGACAATGTAAGTTAATTAGTTGATTTATCCACATTTTAATATGCCTCTGGTCATAGAGCTTTTAGGATGGATGCTGAGGCTTTTTAGATTGGGTAGATCTGACCTAGTTCAACTGCTGGCTTCCATAGCTGCAATAAGCTGTTTTCCGCCAACTGGCAACCCAGGGGGGCGAAATACTATTAGGTAAAATGGCAGTGGGCAGGTCACACGGACCAAAACAAAAACAAACATTGTAGTCACTGTAGTTTTCGGAGAAACAAGTATGTAAACCTAGCATGATTCCTAAATATCTGCAAACATATTATGATATTTTATGCTTTACTACATTAAAAAAAAAAAAAAATGACATACAGCACCTTTTAAATTAAGATCTGAACATTTGAATGTTCCAGTTGAGATCTTAACTGCTATTGCCATGTTTACAAAAAGAATAAGAGAAGATTGTGAGTTAGGAATGTGCTGTTTTATGAACCCAGCATCCTAAACACAACATATGGTCTTTTCAACAAGAAAATCACCTCAACAAACCTCTACTGAACCGAGATATCATTAAGGTTGCCTTACCATGGTATCTGCCACAGAGTTGTAGTAACGGTCAAGATATGGATCACTTCCAATAGTCTGCAGGCCTTTATCTGAACCACACGCTCTACACATTGCCGCATTGCCCATGCTTTGCAAAAAAACTGCACTACACTTTACATCAATGTCTGGATCTTTCGTAAGATTCCGCACTTGCTGTGTCTTTTCCAGTGATAACCAACCACTGAACATCAAATTGCTGCTCGGAAGATTGATTCCAACTCGCTCACATGCACTTAGCTTTATGGGTTTGCATTATCCTCAGTCTTCAGGTAGTACCCAGGAGCCCATTCAATTATCAGCATCAGAGCATCTATCCAGCTAATGCAAAATCCCCCAAACTTTCATGTCTATCTTTCTCCTTAGGTCCCGAACATCATCTCTTATGTGCTCTCTCTGATCCCTGCCCCGCGTCTTCTGTGAGAATCTGTGTCCCGTATTGGCTCTTGTCTCCTATTCTTTTCCAGTCTTGTCTCTCTTCCCGCCTGGCTTTGTGACTGACAACTGCGGACGTAAACGTGTCTCCCATTGCTATATCAGGCCGAATATCCGCCCTGTCCGGGATCCAGGGCTGGGTTATTTTTAACCCCTCCACGCTCAGGCAGACAGAGCAAGGCCCAGCAAAGGGCAATCCTGCTGGGGAAGAGCCAGCTGGGAAACCTGTCCTTTTCCTCCTGAGGTCCAGGAATGTGCATCCACCGGGACAACTGAAGTCAGAAAGTCTTGGCTGGAGCAAGATGGTGTTATTTACAAAAACCTTTGGTTGTCATACCATCTATAGTGTTTAAAATGCAACACATTTGCTAGACTACGTAAACCATGGAGCATAATCTAATAGAGTTTCTTATCCTTGAAGAATATTAGCTATTCAATTCAGTGAAGGCTCTTGCAAAGCAATTTAACACCACCATCCATGAGGAGTAAAACCGAGATTACACAGCTATAGTAATGCCTACAGTGAATCAGACCAAATGGCATGATGGGATCGGTGTCTGTGGGTCATCTCTGGCCCCGAGGTGGTCAGCATCGATCAGACTATGATTCAGCATTAAGTACACTTCCACTACAGACATATTGACTTGCCATTGACTGCCCTGATCAATGCCATGCCCCCAGTTAAGGGTAAACTCTAAGAAATGCTGGGTTCTTTCGATCCTTGTTTGGGTCAAATATGGACAAACCCAAAAGTTGGTTTAAATTTTTAAACCCACTTGGTGGGTTTGTCCATATTTGACCCAAATATGTGTTGAAACAACCTTAGAGGGTAGGGTAGGCAATTTCAGAGAGGCTAGCAATTGCAAGCTATCTTTAAAAGCATGAGATCCCACCCTCCCTTCAGAGCACTTCAAAGAGAGATTCAACCAGTATAACAAAAGTGTTTAAAAAATTGCCTACCCTACCTTTAACCAATGTACATATGGGTTTTACTACAGTCCTGGGGCTGCAGTGAACTAAGCATAGTGAACTCTGTAAATGTACTAGTACAACTGACTTTATGAAGACCTTATAAAGAAACTTAAGGCAGCTGTATTTAAAGTTTTTATATTTATATCACTACATAAATGGTTAATTTTCAGGAAAAAGTGTAATTTGTCTCCCCATTAGTCAAATTATCTGATAGATTAGGCAATATATATTTTAATGTAAACTAAATATTGCAAAAAATATTAACACTACTGTTCAAAAGTGTGGGTCAGCAAGATTTTTTAATTCCATTAAAAATGTAATTTATTCCTGTGATGCAAAGCTGAATTTTCAGCATCCATTAATTCAGTCTTCAGCGTCACATATTAGAAATCATTATAAGATCATATTAGAAATCATTTTAATATGCTGATTTGCTGTTCAAGAAACATTTCTTATTATCAATGTTGAAAACAGTTGTGCTGCTTAATATTTTTGTGGGGAAAAAAGTTTTTAATAGAAAGTTGATAAACAGGTGGAAATGTCCAGTATTTGTTTGAATTATGTTTTTTTTATTTACATTGTCTTTGTAATTTCAATAAAAATAAAAGTAAATAAAAGTAAACTGTCCCCCCAACCCCCCAAAAAAGGATTTTCCCCCCCCAAAAACATAAATATTAACATTAAAAAACTTACTGACCCCAAAACTTTCAACAGTAGTGCATTATATCATTATGCTTTCATTTAAAAATAATTTTTAAAATAATAAAAATATATTTTTGAGTAAAAAACATTATAAAAAACATAAAAATTGTACTATATACATTTAAATGACAATATACGTAAAAGTTTGCCACATGCTAATTGTAATTCTAAATAAACATTCTCAGCTCTGGTCCTTATGCATCTCAGTTATGATAACCTGCTTATAAGATTTCTAGTTTCAAAGGCATTTAAAACCATCGTAATAATGACACTGTCAGTCAAGTAGTTATAGGCTGCAGCAGGTCATCCAGGTCAAATAGCTCAACAAATTAAGTCAGTGACATGTATTATGACACATCTGTGCTGACAAACACTTTCACTTCCTTCAACACTGTTGCTTTTTTCAAGCCTCTCCTTATTAGCGATGCTGAATGATTCATTCATTGCGTCTGTCACGTGATGAATGAACAAATACTCTGGTGTTTCATTTGTGTTTCTCATAATGTATATTTTGGCTGCATTATAATGATTTCCTTATTTGGAATATGATCTAATATTTTACATGTGACTGGGGAATGGGAAAGAGACTAAACAAGAGAGTTGCTAAAATGATCCAATCTTCCCATTACTACTTCTCAGTTATTTCCCCCCCAATTAGACTTATATTTTATAGTATAATTTATAACCCAGAATCTTTGATATAGTAAAAAATTGGTAAGTGCTTGGCAGATTGCAAGCTCAAAACTAAAACATACATGAGTTTTATCAAAAAGTTATGTCATCGCATATGTAGCCAATGAGATTTGTGCTCTAGAGACACATTCGCATAAAGGATGATCCTATTTCCTAAGCCTCTTCCAGTATCTCTGCTCTGAAACAGGTGCGGAACAGCTCACAGAGCTCATCTGCAGCATAAAAATGCAATTAAAAAAATGGGGCTGCTGAATTATAACATTTGAATGCATTAGAAAAAGATTATACAAATGATTAATTATTCTTAAATTGCATGAAATTGCAAAATTATATGCATGAAAATTGAGGCAGAGCAGGACAAAGTTTTACAAAGCACCCATAATTTAACTGATATTGCTGGACTTGCACTATGTCCATTGTCCATATATGACATCATCACATCCTGTGACCTCTATAAACCCTCTGTGCATGTGAATTCTACCCAGATTAACTCTCATCACAGTTACTTTACATCCGCTAACACTAAAAGCACAAGAATGAACAATTCACAAAGAATAAATAACGATTAAAATATGGAGAACATCATATATATTTACACATTACAAAAGACACTGATTATTTTAAATACTATTAGGGCTGTCTGTGTTCATTCTTACTTGCCTTCTAAAAATACTTCCAAAAAAGATTTTGAAATTCCCACTGTTAAATTTATTTAAACATAACAGCATGCACTCCTAATTGTGACCAAAAGGTCAATGGGTCAGCTGTATCTAAGCTTGAACGGATTAATTTGAGGTTAAAGTGCTGTTGTAAATGGTTTGTAAGTGTCAATACCATGCGTTTTCGCTCTGCTCTCTCTCGGTGTCTCCTGCGTCTCTCTCTGGCTTTGGCGAGAGCCTTTATCTCAGGAGGTTGTTCTAGTTCCCGTGCCTTTTTCAGGTGTGCTGCTGCGTGTGCCATGATGCCAAACCACAGAAAACCGAACACAGGTACTCCTCTAGCACTTCAGATGTGGAATAGTCCCAGAAAGTTTATCATATTAATGTAAAGCAACAGATGGAGTCCTTGTTCTGCTTTTCCCAATAGACGGTCTGTGCCACTGTCCTCCCACAATTCACTCTGAATAACTTAACTACTCTGATCCACTGTGAATTTTCTCTTCAGTGCAAACAGTTTGTCTCTTTTTCCCCCCACTGAGAGATAGTCTGGTCCATTGGTTGACTGAAGAGAGAAAAGCCTCACTCATGGAATCTGAATTTAATTCGCCATGTGTGAACCAGGGACCAGAGAGAGAGAGAAAGAGAGAGAGAGAGAGAGAGAGAGAGAGGAAGAGGGCTGATCTGCCTGTCCAGATGTAGAGGCATCCAGCTATTGTGTCGAGTAAAGCTTAAGGATTGAGTCTATGTGAGTGCGCTTCACAAAATGTGTATAAAAGTAGAGACTCAATAAAAAAAAAAAAAAAGTGAAACTGATAATAGGGAGAGCATGACAAACAACTGGTCTACAGGGACACCTGTGGCACATTGCGTGCTCATTGGAGCTAGGGGGGTGTTTGGGGAAGACTACAGCGGAGGCTGTCAGGGGAGAGCAAGTATCACTGGGAATGAATACACTGGGGCAACAGCAAGCCACATATTCAAATCCACCTGGAGGGGAAAGGTATGCAAGGATGCATTAAAGTTACAAAGTTACAGTAAATATATTTATAATGCTACACAAGATTCCACATATACAGAAATATTAAGCAGCACAACATTGTTAATAATAATAATAATAATGTTTCTTGAGCACCAAATCAGCATATTAGAATAATTTCTGAAGGATCATGTGACACTGAAGAGTGGAGTAATGATGCTGAAAATTCAATTTTTCCATCACAGGAATAAATTACATATTAATAAATTACATAATACTCAGCATTACGTTTTTTTTTATTTATTTTTTTAAGGAAAATCTCCAAATTGTTCACATTTTAAACTATTCTTTTTATTTGCAAAATAAAACAGCAAAGATTCGATCAATAAAAATCTTCCACAGGCACCTTTATTCGAAACATTGCTGTTTTATTTTGAAAATAAAGGGTATAGTTAAACAGTGTGTGGATTTTCCTTGTTTATTTTCATATTTGTTTTGATCCTGCACCTGTTGGAGATCATTCGGAGGGGCATTCTATTTTTGATCAATAAATGCAGCCTTGGTGAGCATAAGAGCCTTCTTTCACTTTGACCTGACCATGTTTTGCTTGAGTGTTTTCTGACATAATTAAGATTAATATTTTTCTGACACAGTTTAACTCTGAGATCTTGTCATATTTTATTACCATTTTTTAAAACTATAGTGAATAAACTGTATTAATGAATGTAATGTTCAAGGTGTCTGAATAAAATTTGTTTTGACTAAATATTATATATATATATATATATATATATACACACACACACACACACTATTTTTTAAATAGTGAAATATAGTATTAATCTTTTTTAATATATTGATCAAAGCATTTGTGAAAGTTGATACGTTTATTTATTGTTGAATTTGCATTTGATATTTTTATCTTGGTGAACTGACTTGGATTTGCAAATCTTCTTAAATTAGCCAATCGAATGTGTCAACTCTATGGCTGCATTTGAATGCATCCAGATTCACTTTCTCTCACAAGGATTTTACAAACTGGTGTCACTATTTCACCGAGGAACACATTAATTGACCTTACCTATCAGTTTTCAAAATGTTTCTCTAAGTTAGTGAGGATATTTCAGAAATTTGGCCCTTCTACACACAGAAATAAGAGCATGCACATATAGCACACCAAACCATAACACTATATGCATTTGATGTATGCATATAGTTGACAGTGCTCAGTCTCAGTAAAAAATACTTCTACACCACCTTTTGGCCCCCAAAAGTAACTACACCTCAGTGAATTAGACATCAGCACACTGACACCTGGTGGTTAAACTTCATGCTATAGTGGTTATCCAGGAGATGCATAAATGTTCCCTTCAGGTACATTAAGCAGACAAACTATAAGACAATACTGAAGATCTCTGAAAATGTACCACAGTTTGTGAATAGTAACCATAGTTATGGTGGTATTCGTTGACCAAATAGGAACAAGTATAACCACTGATGGCACCTCACTAACATGGATCAATGGAACTATGGTTTCTATAAGACAAACTTTAACATTTGTTATAGAATATATATATATATATATATATATATATATATATATATATATATTCTATATATATATATATCTTGAAGAAAAAATATTTGTACACATCTGTTATCAACATTGATCAATATTTTAAAAAATCTTACCGATCCCAAACTTTTGAACGGTAGTGTGTATGTGTGTGTGTGTGTGTGTGGGTATCACATATATATATATTTTATTTATTTATTTTTTAATATACGCAAGCCCTATTTCCTATTCATGGAAAGTGCCATTCCAACACCTTTATAAATTATTTCAAATGAATTGAAAAGATTTCCTTTACTACAGATGGTGTTACAATCCAGTAAGGGATTCTCATCTTTAACAAGTGCTGCATCTCATGTTATTTATTCATGTGCAAAAAAGCAACAGACTGACCAGAAGCAGATTCTGTTCAGATGCAGAAAAAAAAAAATCTATAAAACATTGATCTTTTATGACAACTGATAGTCTCCAGAGTAGAGCAAGAGCTGTGTAACAAAGACACATACACAGAAAAGCAGAATGGCAAAATGGAAGATCAATTAAGTTCTTTCAACCTGCTTTTTGGTTTTCAGTCAATTAGTACACAATAAGCTATTTCAGTGTTAAATACTCAACATACTTAGTCTGAAACAAAAAGCTTCTGCCACAATGCTAGAGAATTATGAGTTGCCAGGATGCTGCGATGCAGTTGCAGCTGGAGCAGATAAAAATCAGGCTGTAAATATGTTTAAAACACCACACAGCAAAAAAGATGTTTGACATATTGCTATTTGAACTTGAACAGGTCTTGTCATGCTGATAAATGGACAAGAAGAGGACAGAATCAATACAGTGATAAACATGAGCAGTGTATACTGAGGCGCCAGGTCTCAAATATCCATGCAGAGAGAGCAGTGATCCCAGGGGACTACACGTTATCATCATCTCCACACTTACTGAACATCATTATCCAGGATGCTTATGTTTCACCCATCACAGCTGCTAAGGATGGCAAATAGTGCTGTGTCAGGGGCCTGCACTAAAAACAAAGAGCTTTCTGCATGTATACTTTAGTAATTTCACAGGTGCTTTTTATCTAAAGAGATTTACAGTAACTTATAAGAGACAATATATCAACACTGTATTTGTAGTGCTAACCTTGTAATAACAGCCTGAGAAGCTGGATGTAACTGTGCGGTAAACATCTCCACTAAAAGTGAAGGATAACAATTCAAATCTTAAATATAAGAGAAGTTTATGAGTAGTTTATGTGTAGATGTAGGCAATGAATATGGTCTCATAGCTGAGTCTGCACTTTTCAACTTGCATCAACTGTAACCTATTCGGTCTTGAACTTCTTACAGTGTTTGTTGTTAAGCCATTAGTCAACACATCGATCTTTCATAAAAGCTCACTCACAGTCAACCCTCAATCCTGTTTCTCTGCACAAATCCATCATTATAATGCGCTAGATGACGTAGAAGCAGGAATGCAGCAATATAAAAATTTTGGCCAATACGATAGCCAGTAATTATTCTGTTATGGCCCATAACCAATATTTGAAAGAAAAAAGGTATTAACATTAAAGAATAGAACAGAATGATTTCTGAAGGATCATGTGACTGAAGACTGGAGTAATGCAGCATTGCCATCACAGCAATAAATTATATTTTAATATATCACACAATACTGACAATAAAAACTAGCATAAAGAAACAATATACTATTTAAAAGCCTTAATATTATCTGCTTTCAACAAAACCAACACAACAGGGGGAAACAACAACATGAATATTGGCTAATGCAATATGGTCACAAATATGTCTTCCATCCCTGTTTAAAAGCATTTGTGTAAACAAATCCTAATTTTAAAGACTCAAAGTCAGACACACACAGAGCCACTCACAAACACCTGGCATAGCCTCAAAACTTAGCGAGCTACCAGACAGCATTTTTGGCATCATATAGGCACACTCCCAATATCTGAAATTGCAGCCAACAAATTATGCAGCCAAAATCAGAGACAGCAACTCTATGGACAAATATGCTTTTATAATGCAACCCACAGTGCTTTTCAACAAGCTCAACCAATTTGGTTTGTCATTTTAATTTAGTAGACTAATATTTAATTTAGTATTTTTCACAGTATTTATATCATCAGTTCTCTTATCCCTATTCCTGTGTCTTTTCAATTGTGTTGTATGCATGCTCATTGATTAATTGCTTTATTTCTGCTCTTAAAGGGTTAGTTCACACAAAAGTTTGTCATTAATTACTCACCTTCATGTCATTCCAAACCTGTAAGACCTTCGTTCATCTTTGGAACACAAATTAAGATCAGAAATCCTAGAGCTTTCTGACCTTTTTCTGACTGTTCTAACATAGAACCCGGAAGCGCTGCACTGTGTTTACAACATCAACAGTGTAGGAGAATGACCAGAAAGAGAAGAAATTGTTGAACAAAGTCATTATTTTTGTGTTGTTTTTGCGCACAAAAAGTATTCTCATCACTTAACATTAACGTTGAACCACTGTAGTCACATGGATTATTTTAACAACGTCTTTACTACCTTTCTGGGCCTTAATTTTTATGATGATGCTGGAGATCAGAAAGCTCTCGAATTTCATCAAAAATATCTTAATTTTTGTTCAGAAGATGAACAAAGGTCTTACAGTTTTAGAACGACATGAGGGTGAGTAATTAATGACAGAAATTTCATTTTTGGGTAAACTAACACTAAGTGTTAGCACTACCTTTTTAAATAATAAATTGTTGTAGATCCCTCTGCATTTGAGCCCGTAGAATTGCTCCCATCTTCACCCCATTAACTACAGCCCCTACTAGACATGAAGGCTACCACCCTGTTCTTTCTTTCCTTCTCTCTCACACACACACAAACACACAAGTGTAAATGTCATGAAGCGCGCAGTGAAACAGCCATGCACACATACACAGGCCTGTAAAAAAAAAAAAATCCCACTTCTAGAAAATGTCTTCATTACATGACCAAGACACTGGTCGAAAACTTCTCTCAAGCTTTCAAATGTCACTGTAGAAATAAATTAATCAATTTTTGCAAACTCTGTTTATATCAGTAGAGACCACACCCAAACACACACTGGCAAATGCAGAGTGAGAGAGAGAAAGAGAGAGAGAGAGAGAGAGCATTTGTTGAGGAAGTGCAAGAGAAAGATAAAAGGCAAGAGATGAAGGCAGGAGTGTCATGAGAGAAACAAGAAAGTGAGAAAACAGACAAATGTAGATGCACTCTAGAGAACAACACACTTGCAAAATTCACATTGCTCAAAACAACACTATGCTCTTCCAGTAGACAAAATTTGAACATACAATATCCGCCCTACTAACGAATTTGTCTTTTTTGTGGCAATACCATGTCTTTTTGTGCAAGCCATAAAATATGTAAATTTACATGCACTCATTTTCATCCAATGAATAAATCCAATCCGATTTCAGATTCTGAAAGTTCTCTGAACCCTGAACTTTGCGATCTGATTCACATATTCATTTACATGTGCATTACAAAACAAAACCTGCATGTGCCCTGTTGCCGCATTCGCACCAGAGAAAACCACCACGATCATGTCACTAGAGCTATCATGAGTATAATTTTCATTTGTCCAAGACAAAGGACAAAAATAAGCATAGGCCTGTTCATAAGACATAAAACATATGTAAATATACGCATTGTACTGTGCAAGGTATTTTTTAATCCTCTTGAGAAGATAGTTGGGTTCAAGCATTAAATGCTTAATTTTTTCCCCTATTGATCAGATTATTTCTGGTGTATACACAATCCCTTAAAAATTAAAAATCGAATCAAATTTAATTCCGATTGAGCTCAATTGGATTGATTTAGCTATCAATCTGACTAAAAATGTATATATTATACATCCCCCACAGGGATGACCATGATAAACTATTACTTTGTTATCAACACTAACAGAATACAGTACATGATGATCCATTCACTCACTGCTTTAGTGTATGAATCATCTTACATTAACTAGAGTGCCTGCAAGAAAAGAAACACATTTACAGAAATCAAACAGTGGTAAGCCTGGTGACTAAATCTGCTGTGCAGCCAAAATAATGTACCAGTTATCACTGTAAAGCTGCTTTGACACAATCTACATTGTAAAAAGCGCTATATAAATAATGGTGACTTGACTTAAATCCAGAAGCTTCTTATTCCTCGCCCAGCTCATTTGATTCTGCATGTACTCTGGTAAAAAGGCCACGTGCGATGAAAATGAGCGCAGCTAGAAGATGAAACTGGATGAATTCTAATTCGTTTTGAAGACTGGTGGATAGTTTATGGTTAGGGCCTCTATTTAGCTTTAAGCAATAAATATAACAATAAATGAAACATGTTCACCATGGTTGCATTTATTTAATCAAAAATAGTAATACTGTAATATATTATTAACATTTAAAATAACTGTTTTCTATTTTAATATATTTTAAATTTGTAATTTATTCTTAGAATTTTTAGCAGCCATTACTTCAGTTTTCTGTGTCATGATCCTTCAGAAATCATTCAAATATGCATATCTAATATTATTTGGTACTCAAAAAATGTTTCTTCTTAGTTGTGCTGCTTAATATATGTGTGGAAACTGTGATACATTTGTTCAGGATTTTTTGATGATAGAAAGTTCAAAAGAACAGCATTTATTTAAAATAATTTTTTGTAACAAAAAATCTTACTGACCCCAAACTTTTGAATGATACTATATCATAGAGACTATTGGTGCCAATTGTTTCTACAATCTACTTACAACGCTTTTGGGAAATGCACCATGCATCAGTTGCTTGTAATATCTGGAATATATAAAAAATTTAATTTGATAAAATTCAATAAATTCTGGGGGAAAAAAAGAAGTACTAGGTATCAAAACAATTTGACATTTATTTTGGATGCTAACATTGGCTCAAAAATCTTAAAAATCAATAAATCAAGTATTTACAAAATTACAGATTTAACATTGGTCTTTGTATACAATCAAAAATTACACTAATGTATCAAGATTTTAAATGACTGAATTTTCAAACTATATCTTTTTTCCCCCTCACACTGTCATAATGTGATTTGGATGCAGAGAAAATGTTCTGCAGTCATGCGAGGTGGTTACTAAAACATCAGATCTATTGTCTGGTAGAAAGAGCCGCTCCCTAAAAGAACTGATAAATAATGAATCATCTGACTTCAAATTACGTGCTTTGCCAACTTAATTCTGCCCGATAATGACTAAGTAATAACTTTAGCATCAATGAAGGATGTCCCTGAGAGTTTTGAGAGGAAAATGGAAAAAGTGAAGGTGAATATTGAGTTATTGAAAAAAAAAAAGAAACAAGAGGGAGGGAGATAGAAAAAGAGGATGGATCAATAGAATTATTCAGACAGCAGACAGGACAGCAATCACATCAGAGCATCAGCAAGGCTCCGTAAACACACTCTACTCAATTAGCTCTCTGGGAAGGGCAGGCTATTGTGTATGCATGTGCGTGTGATGAGCCATTCTGTCTGCCCTATCCTTACAGATGCTTTCAAGTACCATGCAGCACAGGGCATTAACCTTGGCAGACATGCAAGTTTTGGGACGCTTTCCATTTGTTAAGGTGTATGAGGTGAGCTGACCCTGCGTGTGCACAGAGTATTTTCATCAATTTTTATCAGGAGAACTGACCTAAAGGCTAAAGTGTCTGCCTATTTAGCATCCTTCAGAGGGCATGGAAACCATTTGATATTTCTTTTTTAGGAAACATGTTAATGTACCCACCACATCTTTCAAATTGTTCCTAATCCATCCACCCATCTGTTTTTCAACCATCCTTCATTGATCCATTTTCCACAGTTGCGGGAAGTCCTGATTGGTTTTTCATAAATATTTTAAAGTATGACATGCATTTCCCATACTCCCACACTCACCTCTCAAAAAATAACCAATCAAGTGGATTAAGGCAAGACATTACAATCAAAGCAGCTATTGGCTTTTTTTTTTAGGCACTAGTAAATTTCGAGATTTTAGGCTAATTTGCTTCCATATGTGTTCTTTCATACTAGTGGAAAGAAAACATCCAAAATACACATTTAGGGCCAGATTAACTAAACAGGGCAAGAGCGCAATTCCACAAATGCGCCGTTGGGAGTGGCAAGTTTTGCACGTGACCTACTGATCTACTGGACAAATTGAAGAACACAGATGCAGTCAAATCATTTACATAAAGACCAACGCAATCTACCAAGAGCAGTGCAAATTAGCATTAGGTCACAAATAAGCAGAGCTGATGCTCATCAGGTGCAGGTTGACACAGGCGTAACTTGCTACATGTAATGTGACAAACACATACACATAATATAAAGGCCAACATTACTTGGCAAACAATATGTTCGGATAACGTCTTCCTCATGGCATTCCACAGAAATGAATACGTGTGGAAAATATTTTCTCGCTCCTACCACACGTTCTTTGTTCTCTGCAGTGTCTCCTCCTAGCAGCAACAGTTGCAGCCATGTCGCAAGATGGGTTAAGACATGCTTTTTTGGGGCATTAAATAATGGCGCAAATACCAGTAAATTGACTAGCGGAAACATTAGTAAATTGCATTGCGTGATTCATTTAAATACTCTCCTCCCGTAAATTTTGTGTCTGAAAGGGAAACTCCTACAAATGCATTTGCAATAAGGTCAGTCCCGACAGTAGTTTTTTAACTCTAAAAGAGGGTTTGCACCGGCACAAGCTGTTAGTAACCATAAAAAAACTGTAAAAACCTTTAATTCTAAAACAAAATAAAATGGCTTTATCCAATGTTCAGATTTCTGTTATGGAAATGTATGCAAATGAGTGCATATTTAATTACATAATGCATCGTTTGGATATTTAAACATTTCAGAAAACTTGTAATACAAAACAATTGTCTTAATGCACTGTGATGAATCAACCGGCGAAAGTATAGTGATATCTATTAGTTAGATTACTATTAGTAATTTTTACCCTATCTACCTGTAGTGTCTTGCCTTAAACTAGCCAGACCTGCCGATTTAATACATTTTCCAATTAAACTAGCTTCTCATGCTTTGACATTTTTCAGTACATTAGCATCAAACCAAATTCAGATAAACAATATCTAAAACCTCCATCTCAGCTATTATTTGTCAGGCATTAATATCTATATAAATATGTAATAATATTGTCAGCCATGCTCTGCCTTCTTATCTTACAACCCTGACATGAACATGAACTTTTTTTTTACATACTGATTTTTAGATTATTTAATCGGTAACACTTTACAAAAGGTTAGGTTTGTTAACATTTGGTATCACGAACTAACAATGGACATGATTTTTCCCCCCAGTCAGTTTAGAAATATACAATTGCTCATTGTTAATTCATGTTAATTTTAAAAATACATTAATGTTAATTTATACAGCTTGACATATACAAAAAAAATTAACATTAAGATTAATACATTTTGTAAAAGTATTGTTTATTGTTTTCATGTTAGCTACTGCATTAACTAATGTTAAAATATTGAACCTCATTGTGAAGTGTTACCAAATAATCTTTAAAAAGTACAACTATCTAATGTACTCTAACTCTAATGGAATTGGAAAAATTAATTAGAAAAATGCTGTGAATTCCATCACAGCTCCCCTTTACTGATTTATTGTCAAATGGCATATGTGAGGACTAATACATGTTTTTAAAGGAACATGTTAGGCTATAATCTTGTACTAGGTATGATAATACTAAAATTAGTGGTACAGAGAAATGGAAAAATACCATACAGCCTACTGCAGTTTAGCAAACATCAACATTTACAGCTTCTGTGTAAACTTCCGTATTGCATCAAAATCATAATGTGAGCAATGACGATAATGGATGATTACAGTCAATAATGATGATCATTAAAGTTTTAAGTTGTGTGCAGACAGTGCTGGACAGCGAGGTTGCTATGGAAACAGTCCTTAGAGGGCAGGCCTGGCCTGGCACCCACTACCTACAATGCACCAGCGTGCAGCTGTATAATGCAATAAAAATCCTTCTGCTCCATTACAGTCTCCTTCCTGTACATCACATCATACTTCCCCCACAGGGAGGAGAGAGAGACTGAGTGAGTTATGGACAAATAGAGGACAAGAGAGAAGAGATGAACTGAAACAGCCAGCCGCTGAAAGACCTACACATTGGACAGTACCTGTCCAGATAGTTTTGGCTGTAAAATGAGCCACAGCTGAAAGCAGTGGCATAAATTATTGAGTATAATACATGAATTCACACAGGGAACAGCAGGATGTTGGCAACGTGGTGATATATTAATAAGAAAACTTCAAAGGCATTAAGCCAGATTGATAATTCTCCTCTATTCACTATGTATGAGAACCTCAAGCAAATGCAGTATGAGTGAATAAATGATAGAAAAGATGAGGCAGAGCCCTCTGAACACCGGATAGGCATATATTCCATTTACAGAATTATTTCTCATGGATCTAAATATTTGAAGAGTTATCAAACAAATTTTATATGAATACAATGACAACTGCTAATAATTCACGGTATTTTCAGCCTCTGACAGCATGTCCACTGGCCAACCCACATTCTGTTTACTGACCACCTGATGCCTATTACACACAAAAACAGCCGAAATCACAAGTTCCAATCTGATTGGCTACAACGGCTAGTGTAAACAAATTCAAGAAGTCAAGGTCCACTGATGCACCTGTAATTTTTATTAATATTCACTGTATAATAATAAATTATTATTTTCTTTTTTCATTCTAATTGTAGTTACATTTTTGCAATGTTTTTCTATATAGCCTTTATTCATTTTTATTCCAGTTTTAGATAATTTTTTAGATAATGGAAATGAGAAATGTTACTAGCTGAAATAAAATAAGTTGAATTTTTTTTAGATTTTATTTAATTTCAGTTAAAGTTTATTTTATTTTAAATAATTATTTTATTTTTTTGTGGTTTTAGTTAACTATAACCCTGCACCAGGAACACTTTCAAGGAACAACTCCAAATTTAATGCACAAGTAAACTAGATATACATTAACAGGAATGTCGGTGAAATAATCAAGCTTTATTATTTTTAGAGTTTTCCATTTTTTCTGTTCAGCCAGTTGCAGGTCAACACTGCTGTACAATCATTTGAATACATTTTATCCATATTATTGTGGTATCAACCATTTTAGATAAACCCACCCAATTTAACTGTGGGCAGACGGCATATTTTGCAATAAAAATAAAATATATTGATTCTATATACATAATCTTTAAATCATTGATTTTATATCTATCTATCTATCTATCTATCTATCTATCTATCTATCTATCTATCTATCATTTTTATTTAGATTGTCATTTGCAATGCTTCATGGTATTGTAGTTCTTCCCCTCATTAAAGGTGCAGTAAGCGATTTCTGAGAAACACTGTTGATATTTCAAATCAACCCAAACAAACACACCCCTCTCCTTATTGCTCTGCCCCCAAAATGCACAAAACAAAGTAAAAGAGGATGTCTCTTAATCTAGCCCGTGTGAAGCAAAAAAAGGCTTCGCGTAAAATAAATAGAAGATGACAAATGAACTTCAAGGACGAACAAAAAATGAACATATAGTACACAAGAGTATATACAAGCAAGAGTTCATTGTTACACCGTGTCCTAACCAGACGCGATGCAATAAGATTCCAGCGACAAGCAATTTATCCACCCACACCAGATGTGACGTGACTATGAGACACGACAATGTCAATCAAAAATCAGCCAATCAGAAGAGCGTGTGGGTGGGCTCTCTCAGCAAGCTCCCAACACTCACAACAAAAGTACATTTTGAAGTACATAATCAAATTTATGAATATTACACAATTTTAACATTATTAAAAATACATACTAAGTTACTGAAACAATCACTTGTCTGTTCACAATGAGTTGACACTTTGAACGTTCTTGTTTTTTTCCTTTTATTTATTTTGAAAATCTGAGGTGTCTTGAGTGTCCATTGTTGCTTTCAATATGGCTATAAAGACACAAAATCATATTCAACACACATTAGATGCTTTTAACATTAAATAAAGCACAAACAGTACTTGAGAAGATCATTTTCATACTTTGTGTTGTTGTTCCAGCCATGATGTCACAGATAAACAGAAACCGTTTCTAAAATAGACTCATCGTGTGTCGCTGTCGTGGCTTGCTGGTTAGGACACGATGTTAGTTGCCAGCAGCACACAGCAATGACACTCAAAACTGTCATGTTACTATAGCTAACATTACAACAACAGCAACATCTTAGTTCTGTGAAACATACCATCATGAATGTATACGCCGCCATTGCTGATTGGCTACATGTGTGTTGTGGCACTCAGTCCAATCCACTTTCAGCAGCATTTCTCAGAAATCACTTACTGCACATTTAAAGGGTTAGTTCACCCAAAATTTAAAAATTGGTCATTAATTACTCAGCCTCATGTCGTTCCACACCTGTAAGACCTTTGTTCATCTTCGTAACACAAATTAAGATATTTTTGATAAAATCCGATGGCTCAGTGAGGCCTCCATTGACAGAAAGATAATTAACAATTTCAGATGCCCAGAAAGCTACTAAAGACGTATTTAAAACCTTAATGTTATGAAGCGACGAGAATACCTTTTGTGCGCCAAAAAAACTAAATAACGACTTTATTTAACGATATCTAGTGATGGGCAATTTTAAAATACTGCTTCATGAAGCGTCGAAGCTTTACGAATCTTTTGTTTCGAATCAGTGGTTCGGAGCATGTATCAAACTGCCAAAGTCATGCCCCCCAGTGGTGAACCATTAAAATTTCGGAACACTTATGACGTAATAAAGCCTCGTTTACTGAAATCACCTGACTTTGGCAGTTTGATACACACCTCGAACCACTGTAGTCACATGAACTGTTTTAAATATGTCTATAGTAGCTTTCTGGGCATCTGAAAGTGTCTTGCTGGCAATGGAGGCCTCACTGAGCCATTGGATTTTATCAAAAATACCTTAATTTGTGTTCTGAAGATGAACGAAGGTCTTACGGGTGTGGAAGTGCATGAGGGTTAGTAATTAATGTTCATTTTTGGGTGAACTAACAGTCTTATACTTTTGTCTTTTTGTCCAATTTTCAAACCCTTTTTTTTGCTTCAAATCAAAGTTTGATTCACCTCGTAGCTGGTTGTTTTTATTTAAGGCTTATAACCATGTAATGAAGATCTTTTTTTTTTAAATAGTTATGATAAAAAACGAATGGGAAAAATACTTCTGAAACTAAGGTTCTTAGTCAAAATAAGCTGTGAGGTGGACTAGACTTTATTTTGACAAAGACAATCATGTTCTTACCTCAGAAAAGGTCCGTTCTTTGAGTATATTTATGCAATATATTTAAAAATAAAATTTGCTTACTCACGCAAATAGCTTAAACATCCTAAGTACACCAAAACACTTTGCCCACTACAATTTTCTGTACGGGAATGTTTATGACACTCTTCTATCCGCTAACAACTGGTTCCATGTAGTTGAAGTGCCTGCCCAACCAGCCCTGCAGGTAGAAATAAACTACCCACACCTGAGGGGAACCAGTGTGGCAGTAGAAATGACTAGACTGATGGTAGCCTATTTTTAGACCTGCAACACAAGCGCCATAACATACTAGGCCCGTTGTTCTCAGACCACTTCCCACCTCCATTCATCCTGCTTGGTTTAAGAAGATGGTGCACAGAAATTAAGAGTAGATTGCACCTTAGTTGAATTAGACTATGCAATATTACTTCCTATATTGACTACTGTAAGTACATTCAAACAAAGATTGTGCTGCATTTATTATACGTATACGTGGCACAATTGCTAGACATCCACATATTGAAACAAATGTTGTTTTAGCCAGTGTAACAAAGACTAGGAGTGCCAGTAGATGGTATGCATGCAATAAGATGACGCCTGTGTGTATGTGCCTGCAGTGCTCGGTCCATTACTGGAATCTAATTACCCAGAGAGACCCTGACAGCACTCTCTCATATCATAACTCAGGATCCAATAGGAAACTGCATTAGTGTGTTTGACAGGAAATAGCTTTAGAAAAAGATTTCTGCTTAGTCTTTCAGCATATGGACAACAGGTAACAGGATATTTTATTTAAGTAGTGCATATTCCATATCATCTATAATCTATATTTGATACAGCGTTCAAAGCATTGTCGAGGCTGAACAGTTTAATTTACACCAGCTAAATCTTACAAGAGCACTTGACACAGGGCGTGACCATGATGTCAGAGTGCAAACAGTGAGAAGACCGATTTAGGATACATCACAATGGAGAGATGAAAGGCAAATTTAGACCCAGAGTTTAAATGTAGTTCAACAGACCATGAAGAAAAACCCACCACAGGCACTACGCCTTGACAGCTCTAAAAGTGAAATAATAAAGAAAAATAGGGTGGAAAATATCTTTGGGAAAGCTCTGAGCAACAAATCACACAGGCTACACCTTTGAGTGACACGGAAGGGCATCTATGCATCCATGCAGACAAGCTAATGCCCTACATGACTCAGCCAGGCCATCACTTATTTATGGCTGGTTTTTATTGATGAATTGAGTTGCAATAAGCATATGAGCAGGGTGAGTGAGGCTAAGATTGGAATTGTAGGGCTCTTAAGAGGGTGTGATAGAAAAACCACTGTTTGGATATTCTCTTTTTTTATATATTTAACAAGCTCTGCTCAGCTGTGAGTTCATGCGTAAAAACACCATGGTTAATAAATTGAATATCAACATGGCAAAATGCCAGAATGGTACCATCGACCCCTAAGGATCTAAACAATGCTGCTCTAACTAAGCAGTTTGTCAGGTGTGAACCTCACTGGCAGTCAACACACGGTCACTACAGCATCACGTAGAGGCTGGCCAGAAATGAAAAGCAACTTCATTACATAGATGGGGAAGAAAAGTTAATGGGTCTACTATACCATAAACCAGACTTGTGGTTTTGGGAAGTATATGAACAGTATGAATTGTAAATGTATGGTTAAAATGTACATTATATTCAAGACAAAACATTTTGTAGGTAAAAAAATAAATAAAATACTATAAATACTATTAAAAATATAATACCTTACAGGCCACATGACAGTAAAAAAAATAAACAATGAGAAAATATGAACAGGAATTAATAAATATGAATATTGGCTATGGTTTATGAACAGGCTTGTTATGATAAACTTTGGTTGTTAGTGTATTTTTACATCAAATTTATGCCAATTTATTTACTGTAAATTTAGCAGATTTTTATGATAGATAGATAAAACATTTTGTAAGTAAACAAATATAATTAATATAGTAAAAACAATACCTTACAGGCTACATAACAGCAAAAAATAAACAATATATATATATATATGAATAGGAATTAATAAATATGAATATTGGCTATGGTTTATGAACAGGATGGTTATGATAAACAGGTTTTTAGTGTATTTTTACATCAAATTTATGGCAATTTTTAACTGTAAATTTAGCAGATTTTTATGATAGATATAGATAGATATGCCTCAACGTGTCCATGTATTTACAAAACAACGCTGCCATGATGAAATTAAACAGACTACATTGCTATAGTCTACTGATGCTTTATAAGGATTCGGTAACCAGGACAACGCCTCATCCTCCGCATCGTGGACCACAAGACTGCGAAGCCCGGGTGTTACGCTCGCCCACACATACTGAATATTAGAAAGCTGAATGTTTCGTTAATTTCACACACGCACGCACTGACCTGGCGGATGCGGTTCTGGTGGGGTGGGGAGCCTCCTTCGGGTGAGGTATTGTTGGAAGAGGCCATCCTCACGTCTCGGACGGAGCCGCCCCTGCTCTGACTTTCTGCCGAGCTTTTTGACATTCTGGCTCAGTGCGTGATGTCGTCCACGAAATGGTATCTGGCAGTCCGGATACTGCGGATGTCGAGACCTGCACTCCGGCCTCAGATGAGAAGGCTGAAGCTCCGATACATGTTGTGGTTGTATTCGCGAGTGGGAGAGACGAATGTCCTGTGGCGTGACAGTGCGGGTCTCGCGCGCGGTGTCCTGCGGCACTGCTGCTGCTCACATGCACCGATGCTGCAGTGCTGAAACACTGACCGAGATGAAGGATGAATGAGGGTAATTAACGATAAGCCTGAGATAAATATACGATGGTGTAAGAGAGGCGCAATATGAGCGATGTTCTCATCGCCGGGTTGAGTAGCCCCCTCCCGTGCTCCTCTCTCTCTTTCTCTCTCTCACTCCCTTCCTCCATAAGCCAAACCTCCACTTATACATGACGAGGCAAAACCAAAATGGATTTAATAGCTTAATAGCTGTATACAGTGGACCCAAAAAGTATTTGGACACTTAAGTCACATCTAAAACGTATGAATTTCATAACTGCATTGGATAGCAAAATATCAAACCAAGTGGTATATGCAAATAAGTTATTCCATACATCATCCGAGAGCTAACTCGTTTTTTTATTTTTTATACCCATGTTATTTAATGGCAGGTTTCCATTGTGACAACTTACCCCAAAAAGCAGGGCATGTTATCACAAAACATCGGGTTAAATGAACTGTATCAGCGGAAATGATCAATAGCCTTCTAGCCAAATACATTTTCACAAGTAAAATGTGACAATAAGCCCCAATCTCTCCAATTTGTATTGTTTTATATATATATATATATATATATATATATATATATATATATATATATATATATATATATATATATATATATATATATATATATATATATATATATATATATATATATATATATATATCTCAAAATCCTGCTAACTGGTTAACTTGTCAGAAAACAAATTTATGGTCTTGGGAAGTATGAAAAAGTATGAACTGTACATGTTATGGTTAAAATGTATATTATGTTCAAAGCAAAACATTTTGTAAGTAAAAAAATAAGTCACTTTGTAGCCTACATAACTGAAAAAAAAAAAAGAGGAAAATATAACTGTGAATTAATATAATTAACATAAAATGTATGCCAATTTACTACTGTAAAATTAGCAGAAAGAAAGCCATTGAGATAGAGCTAAATCTCAAAATTTTTTCTTAACTGAATATGCTGTTGTACTCTGCTTTAAATGCGTAGCAAATGTTGTAAAATGTACACTTTAAGTGACCAAATATCTTTTTGAGGACACTGTGAACTACACTTAGTATCGTAACGATACAATTTTAGATTTGCGATTATAGCGACTGAATATTACTGATTCAATTTCATTTTTCACACAGCACAGGCAATAAAAAAAAAGATAGGACATAAAAAATATACACTTTATTAAACATCTACTTTGGAACAGTACTGGACAACAATAACTGAATTATAACAATGGTGAACAGAGACGGTAATAACTCGACAAAAAAAACTCATTTTCTCAGTACAGATTACTTAAAGTACCATTTTAACAATCAAAACCAAGAATCAGCTGCTTATTCTATGTATTGTACATTCTGCTTTCACAAAAATAAACTTAACTCAGGACTTACTGCACAGATAAACTGGTAAACTGAAGGACCTTTTGATTTCAAGCAACTGGGTTATGCAAAATATGTTAATGGCAGTGCAGAAAGCATAATCGTAAATAATATATGTAACATACTGAACTCTCAGCAGCTGTAACTCATTTCTTAAGGGTTTACTGGACTGACAGCGTGAATGAAAGAGAATCAGGTTTGGAAAGGCACAGGGTTACTCACAAAATGTTGATTCTCACGATGTAGAACCTGGAATTTGATTTCACTTTTAATGTAAGGCTAAACTTAAGTGAACACTGAGAGTTACTTAAACATATGTGCCTATTCATTTCAATTAAGTTAAACCAATTAAATGTATGCATGTGAAATGCTTATATTTAATGATCCAATACATCTTTTATAAAATTAAGAGTAATTCAGGTTTAAGAAACTAACCTTTCATGGGCTTTGTAGCATTTTCAATGAAGCAGCAGTACCTAACAGCATAACGTAGTGTAATCTGTCTCTGACCCCACCCCGACACCATTTACGGGAAGTCATTATGAATAGCTTATCATCCTCTCAATATACGTCAGACAGCAGCGAGCTGGTCAAGGTTGTCCTGGGAACGACTGGCGAGATGCGCCTCCAGTATCTCTCCAAACAGACCTCTATTCAGCAGATTGTACGCCATTGGCAGCAGCTGACGTACCACTTTATTGAAATACTACCGAAAAAAAAAAAAAAAAAAGGGCAATTGGTCAATTGGTTGTCCAGGAGAACTCTATATCATAAGAAACCTGTCAGAAATGGCTATTAATGTGTCTGCAAAGTGCAAGGACACACCAACTGGAAGATGGCCTTGGATGGAAAGCAGAAATCTATTAAATGTAAACAGCTATGCAGGCATTAACAAAAATTCTCTGGACACAAATGCTGCATTTTCCTGCTAGTCTTAAACGGTTAGTTCACCTAAAAATTAAAATTTCGTTTATCTCCGGAACACAAACTAAGATATTTTTAATGAAATCTGAAAGATCCATGCAACTACCCCTTTGATGCTTCAAAAAGTTCATAAAGAGATTGTAAAACCAATCCATATGACACGATTGCTCTATATGATGCACATATTAATTTTTAGGTTTTTTTATTCACATATAAACATTTATCAGCGAACATAAACAGAAGCTCAACCATACTTGCTTGATGCGCGAGAACAAACCTCATTGGTTCTTGCGGAAGCTTAAACATGCTGCATAACACACAAGGATGAACTTCATTGGTTCTCGCACGTCAAGCAAGCATGCTTGAGCTTCCATTTACCATAACTGATGTGTGCTTTGATGAATGTTTATATGTGAATAAAAGTCCAAATTAAATCTGTAAATGAAATTAAAAGTAATAATTTCTTTTTGGAAAATTTGAATTAAACCACTCAATTCATATGGATTAGTTTGATGATCTCTTTATGAACTTTTTGAAGCGTCAAAGTGGAAGTTGCGTAGCTGTCAATGGAAAGCTCTCAGATTTCATTTAAAAAAATATCTTCACGGATTAAAGATGAACTAAATTCTTACAGGTTTGGATTTTTGGGTGAACTAAACCTTTAATGCACTGTACATACTGAAATTTAAATAAATACATTTATTAAAGGGGTCATGAACTGCATTTTTAAAAAAAAAATCTATTACCTTCTTTGAAGTCCATCTATAATGTTAGCAATATTTTTTACATCTAAAAAAGAAAAATCCTAATTTAAAAGTAATAGGCTATTTTCTATCCTGTTTTTGAGCCTCTTTCAAACACTCCGTTCTGATAGTCGACAAATTCAGCTATACATCAGAGTCTGATCATGAATCAGAAGACAACAAATCTACACCTCAATTATCAAGAATTCTCCAGTCTGTGACAACATGGTAATCAATCTTTATTTATTTTTATTCCTTATGTATTTGTGAGGTAGTATTGTGTTTTATTACATTATTTTAGTGTTGAAACGAAGACGCTACATAAAGGTGTTTATCGTTACATAATGATGATGTAAAAATAGGCGTTGATCTTCTGTAGAGGTGGTCTTTTGGTGCACTATTACATCATACAAGTCATTTTGGGACCTTGGTTTCAATAAAAGCTGTCACAAGGAAGTTGAGTTCTGAAACTTACAGGATATTTTTATAGTACAGTGGCCTCATTTATGTGAAGAGATCAAGTAAAATTTGATTTCTCAATTCATGACCCCTTTAATGCAAACACAGTCAGTTATATCTTCAGTGAATGTAAGCAGACAGGGAACATTATATCTTGCAATGTAAATCCAGTCTTAAAGAACTGCTGAAGTATAATATCCACTTAACAAAAAAAAAAATAGAGAAATACTGACCACACCGAAAAAACTTAAATATATCTTCTATTGCTTGTGATTTGTTTCTTTGTGCTTTATATTATAACTATTTTATTTTATTACTTAAAGCAATTTTATTTAACTTAAAAATACTTTTGCTACATGTTTCTGTTTTTATTTTTGATTATTAATTTAAATTATTATTTACCAATAGATAAACCTGTGGTAGAACTAATGCAATATAATGCAAAGACAACTGCAAAAAAAAAACACAGAAAATACTTCAATATAAATGAGTATAAATATAAATGTGTGCACATATTTAGGGTTGAATTTTTGATTGAATGTTGGTTGCATGTGTGTTTATCTTACATGTGAGCCATAACAGAACAGGTCTATCCCAAGCTCATAGCCCATGCCGTAGTCACATTCATCATTGGCAAATTGAACAAAAGTGATCATTTCCTGAATGGGCGCAAAAGCTTTCATCCTCTCCTCATCATCTTTGGCCTCTGCAATCGCTTTGCAAATCTTCTTCAGACTTGCTACAGGTAAACAAATAAAAGAAGGGAAACTGAAGTTATTGCTTTGTCTCCCATTACAAATTTTAAAATTGATGTTGCATAATGCAATGCAACTGCAGCATTATTTCACAGCCTTGCCATTGTTAGTCAACACTAAAATGCAAATCATCGCTAAAATGGTTGAGTGAGATTTTCAGGTTTACCATCGGTTTCTGGCAATTCTCTATATCCAACATCATTTTTATCCACTGGAACCACAATTCCTGCTCCATGAAATGTCTTTGTAACCACCTGCAGAAAAATAAGGATTGGAAATTACCTGTAATACACCTAAAAATGAAAATTCAGCCATAAATTACTCACCATCATGTCTTTCCAAACAAGACTTTCGCTCATCTTTGAAACACAAATTATTTGTATTAAAAGACACAATCGCTTTATATGATGAACAGACTTAATTTAAGCTTTTATTCATATACAAACACTGATTAGCAAACGTACATAGAGCTCTAAAATTTTGTAGATGGAAGCTCAAGCTTGATTGCTTGACGGGTCTCTTTAGAAGACTTGAATTAAACCGCTCGACTCGTATAGATTTCTTTTACAATCTCTTTATGAACATTTTGAAGCATCAGATTTGTGGGTGAATACACTTTCAATGAAGGGGCAAAAATCTCTCAGATTTAATTAAAATATCTTAATTTGGCTTTTGAATATGAATGAAAGTCTTGTGGGTTCCAAACGACATGAGAGTGAGTAATTGATGACAAAATTCAAATGCCAGTTACCTCCACACAAGTTTTATAAAGAATAAGATGCAGTTCTGTCATTTTAAAATAACTTTATTTCACATTATAAAACATACCTTTCTCTCTCTTTGTTTCATTGCTTTAGTTTTCTGCTCCAGAGGCAAATCCAACCTCTCTGCCTCTCGCTTCAAATCTTTTTCTAACCTGTCCAAAGCAGCTTCGTTCTTCTGTTGTCCCCTCTCCTTTCTTTTCTTCTGCAAAAACAGCCTAGGTTGGTGTGCCAAGAGAGAGATTGTGCAAAGAGAAATATGAAAAAAAAAAAAAAAAAAAAATTATGCCATCCCCCAGTTTAAAATAAATAATCATGTTCTCATTTTAATTTTATTGTAATCAATTCATTTGTCAGTCCAAAGACCATTTAAAATAAACTTAAGGCAACAAAGTTATTAAAATGTTATTGAAGTTATTAAAAAACAAAAACAAAACAAAACTTGAAACTTAAACCTAAAATGGTGAAAGCATTTATTTTAATGTTATACTTTATCCACTGAAGAAACTTACAGAACTGCTGCAAAGATGTTGTCCCCCATCTGTGTGATGGTACAGCCCTTCTTGGCTTCATTCTCCCCAATGAACACAGGTAAAGCATCAGACAAATCTCTGAACAAGGAGACAAGTACAGTTAGAGAATCACACAAGCACCTCATTATTATAGAAACAACTATTATGTTTTAAAGTTAAAGAACCAAAACTTTATGTTTTATACCCAATTACGAAAATACACGTCATTCACAGGCTGGGCTACTCGCAAGTGCTGAAATACTACTGATACAGGTCAGTTTATTTGACAAATTAAAATTGTGAGGTAACAGCGCTTTTTAGTGTGTTAAAAGTTGTAATGTTATTCTATGTATTAGTTTGTAAGCTAGATCAACATTAGAATATCAGACTGATGATATTCTAACATTTCATCGTGTTGAGCTATATAACATTGATTAATCTTATGTATCCTACATTTGCTTACCTTGTCTAATAACGTGCAAGAGCGGCGTAGAGCTCTGTCAAGTCAAAGTTTGGATATTTTAATATAAAAATCTTACATATTGTGCCTTTAATGTTTTATTTTGATCTTTTTTTTTTCTTCTTCCATTTTAAATGAAAAGAAATGTTCATATAACTTTTTTAATGATTCAATTCATTATTAGATTTTCACAAATTTATGAACCCCCTGAAGTCTCTTTCTAAACCCCAGTTTGGGAAACCCTGATATAATGTAATGTTTAATTCAAAAATGGAATATTTTTCCTTTCTCTTTGTATTTATCAATATGATACAAGATTATACTATTCAAATCAATGTTATAAACGAGTTAAGTCAAAAATAATATAAAAGTAACCAAAAAGTAGTCCGATTATATTACCTGAAATGTGTAATGTAATAGATTATGTTACTAACTACAATTTTTATCATATAACTTGTATTCAGTAATGAACTATAGGAGGTAAATAGTCACCTAAAGTAGCCCATGTGGTGCTGGGTGTCTACGTTGCCAAGTATGATTGTCTGGAACTCTGGGGGATCGTAGAAATGACGCCAATGAAGGTGAAAGTTGGGTTGAGAGGATAACGAGCTCTTGTGTTTTTTGGACAGGATATCAAACGGGCCAACAAGCTGAAGCCCAAGCGTTTCCTTTAGGGCATCTGTAAAGCACAAAAAAAAAAAAAAAAAAAAACACATGCAACAAAACATGTAAAACACATAACTGTAATTAATATTCATTTCAATATATTTATAGTAAATTTGAAGATGCTTATACTCTTAAAAATAAAGGTTATTTAATAGCATTGATGGTTCCATGCAGAACCTTTAAATTCCATAGAACCTTTCTACTGTAAAAAAGGTTCTTTATAATGTAAAAACATTCTTTAGAGTTTTAAAATATTCTTCACACTAAGAAAAAATGGTTCTTTTAAGAACTGTTCATTGAAAGGTTCTTTGGGAAAGCAAAAATGGTTCTTTTATTGCATTGCTACAAAAAACCCTTTTGGAATCTTTATTCTTTTAAGAGTGTATGATAATAGTGCAAAAACATACATGAATAGTGCTGGTATGGATATAGAACCACCAATACCATCAAAACTCATCAATATAACACAGATACCTTGTGGACAGTCAGCACGAAGACTCTTGCAAAATTCCCAAAACTGGAAAAAATCATCAGGCATGCGTAGCTTGTACAATCTTTCCACTTCTTCTCTCATTTCACCTGCGACAACAGTCTTCTCATCCCTTTGCCTTTCTTTTGCTTTTTTCACCTCCCCGTTTGGTGTTTCTGTCTGGAACAGGCAACATTTGAATGTTACATTCTCAGAAATAATCATTTCTGCAATAAAATAATAAAAACAATAGGATGATAACTTTTGAACATTTGAGCACTCAGCCAGTAGATCATCCTAAACCAGCTAGACTAGAAACAAGCTTTTTATTATTTTATGTCAGCAGGAAATACATTAAAATAAAGAATCTCTTCTTCATAATGAAGAAACACTCAGTACAGTACAGAATAGTTGAACTAAGGAAATAGATGTGCAAGGTGCAAATTAATATTTATAGTGGTCATTACAAATAAAGAAAAACCTATAAACTGTCACAACCTATTGTCAGTTGATGCATACATAAATTGTTTGGCAACTAATAAGATGTTCTGATACTATTACTAACACAATATTTTGGGTCTTTGTAACAGATTGCAGCTAAAGAACACTGAAGACACAAACAGATTCATATATTGATTACTTACATAATATTCATTAGCACTGACTATACTATACAGACTGAAAGTACAAAAAAATAACTGAAGTGTAAGTGGATGCTCAAGGTATAGAAGTCACAATCATTCACAAACGAGCAGCCCATAACCTCACAATAAATACTGATCGTTAAAGGATACCGGAACACTACACTCTAACTACTACTACTAAAATGATGAAGATTATAATAAGTACCTGCGGCGAAGACCTGGGTTTTCTTTTCCCGCGCCCAGCCATGCCTGCTGTTTTTTTCCCCCTGCAGTCTCTCTCCAAATAAAGCGGTACAGCCAGTAGTTCTGAAGTTCTGAACATCCGGTAGAGATTTCAAAATAAAAGTAGTGACTTGTGATTTGTTGTTATCAGGTACAGTACATGTATGTTTTACATTTAAGATTTTATGAGTACTTCATACTTCACATTGACAAAATGTGAACCTAGTTATTTTATAAAGTTTAATATTTAGTCAAAAACGAAACTAATTGAAAAACGATTAGAGGAAATTGGTGATATATGCGCAAATAAATGCTACTCTGCCACCACCTGCTGGTTATAGTGGTAATTATTGTCTTTTTTATTTTTAAACAAGTGTTTTCTATCAAATGTTGAATTTCCTACATTTTGAAACGTTCGGTTTTACAATGGGGACAATCTCAAAAGGATAAACAAATAATGTTTGTGGTCATCACATTAAAAATAACATTTGAAGTGCTGGAGGTAAAAATGCGTGTGCCCCTCTAATTTCAGACACAGCATTTTTAAAATGGTCTCAACAGCTTCGTCTGTATTGCAATTAATAAAACTGGTTTATTGGCAAATTAGGTAAATGTGATGACTGCATTAAAATATGAATACAACATTAAAAAGTCAACCACTGATGGTTTTGTGTCGATGTACAGCGAGTACAGAATGAACAGCTAACAGTTCACCGGAAATGCCCGAGCAGCCTTAACGACAACCAGGAAGTAACCGTGCATATAGCCCATTAAAGTTGTTTAGTCATGACATGGCCTCAGTTTACATAACCTATGAGCATTTTAGAATAGCGTTTTTGGATTTATATTAAAGTTTGATAAATATTTCTTGCTTAATACTTAGACTAGAATTTAAATTTAGATTATTCATATTATATTCACACATAATCATAAATATATGAACATACAAATAATAATAATTTACAATATCAACAAAGAATTTAAGTAGGCCTATACAAATATATTTATTTTATTTTTCAGTTACAATTATATACTGCAATGAATCAGTAGTTTATTCATTTATTATTATTATTATTATTATTATCCAGAATAACCGGAGACGTTTTGCATTCCCTAGACCACGTGCACATGATGCATGACGTGACACAGAAGGAGGTGACAGTGGGAGTTTAAAAGGATCAGTTTGTGTGAGAGAGAGGCGTGTGGAGAGTAAATTTGTCAGTAGAAGTTTTCAGTAAGATTCCAGGTTCACAGCAGGAATAATGATGTTCTGCAGAGCGGCTTGGCAAAGACTTGCACCTCTGGCACGCAAAACGCTCACTCCTTTATCCAGCAATGGTAAGAAAACATCCGTTTACAATACATCATTCAGTCAAACAATTCACCAGTCTACACTTCACAATCTAAAAGAGAGAGTGATGTCACAAAATATGCATAAACTATGAAATATGAAATGGAAAAATTGAAAAAGTAATCGTGTGTGTGTGTGTGTGTGTGTGTGTGTGTGTGTGTGTCAGTAGTTTACGACTTTAACCCAAATCCAGAACATTGAGTTTTGATGTTTATGTTATGTAACAAGTGATATATGCTAATTAAAACTTTAAGTCTGTTTATGGGGATTTCATAAATTACATCAAAATTGGTATTATTAATATTTGGGCTATATTGCACATATTTACATAATGATTTGTTAGAAAGTGTGAATGAATAGTTTATTTGTGCAGCTGTTTTTTTTTTTTGTTTTGTTTTTTTTACAGTGAGTTTTTTGTGGACAATAATGTTCCATTTTTGTTGTTGTCATTTTTTGTTTTTGAGTTTGTTTTTAATGCAGAATTTTCCATAACAGATAACTGCGACAAATAAACCCTTCCCTGCTCCAGTGCATCTGTAGGAAATAGCTGGGTTTGATCTGTTTAAAGTTAATTTCCTGTCAAAGGATTCCCTCAGTTTGAACTGTGTGCAAAGTTGTTTTTTGTCCCTTCTTTATTGTTTTAAAACATGAAGATCTTTTAACTTTTTAACTTTGAGGGCTAATCAGTTTTTCTGCTGACTCAGCATTCTGTGCATGATTGAACTGATGTATTCACAAAATCTGCTCAGGCATTTCCTAAAACTACCCAAATATTTGAAGAGGGCCCTATGCAGGCTCTCTGCCAACATGAATTTGCCTAGGGTTCTGCACATTGACATGTTTGCTGTCTCCACCCCAATGGGGTACCAGTGTTTATGTGTGCAGCTATCGCTGTTTTCAGATAGCATGACTCTGCACACGTTGTTTAGCACACCTGCTGGTTTACCTTCACCTTAACAGTCCGCTGACACAGCCGTAAATGAGATTAAATGTATAAATGAGGCACAGACCTTGTTATACCCACTAGAACAGTCATCTTGTTATTGCAGTCGTTCCTGAAATGAATGCTTTGTTCTAGTGGGTATAACTATTTAAAGTCCAGAGTTTGGATCTGGATTTTGTGACAATGTATTTTTGCACAGACTCTGCATGTCCAGTACATGTGCTCCTGTGGGATGAAATGCTCTAGAGAGAGGGTGGGAGGGGCACTTTCACAGTTGGACATTGTGTTCCTTTCTGCTGCTTCACTGCAGCTACACAGAGGATGTGTGTTTGCCTAAATTAATGCACAGACACAAAAGCCTGAAATGCATGCTTGCTGTATCAGGTTTGTCTGGTCCCCTGTAACTGTGCATGCTACTTAAAATTTCCACTCATCCAGTGAACTTGATTAGTACTTAATAGGGTGCAATAGTGCCCACCTCCTTTTTCAGCAGCGCTGGTTCCGGAAGTTTTTTTTTTTTTCAATATTTTTTCCCATAGGGATTTTAAGGAAGTCTTTGTTGAAGAGTTCTAAGCCAAGACAATCAGCTACAGGTTGAATGACAACACTACAAACTTTGATTTGAAGCAAAAACGTTTTTGAAAATCGGACAACCCCCCCGCCCAAAAAAAAAAAAAAAACACAGGTACAAGACTGTGTACTTGACTACAATTCCATGAAGGTTTGCAAACAGCACAGTCAAATTAAAGACGATGGAGAAATATAAAACTACTCATTTACAAATGTTGATTTTATATTGAGAGCATAGAGAGATTGACTCGAATACGTCATTCGCAGTGCTTCATGCGAGTAGGTGGAGCTAAAGAGCTATTTTGGTGCATGTCTTTCAACTCTGTAATTGGTGTAATTTTCTGTACAGCATCATGGGTAATGTAGTTTTTTTCACCAGGAATTGCACTGGTAAAGTTGGTATGACATCAAAATTAACCCTATTTACTTTGTTAGTGTACATTACGAGTCTTGTGGTGAACAATTCATCAAAAAATCGTCTTCGTAATCTTTAAGAAAAATCTGAAAATGGCCTTTCTTTTCTGATGACTTGAGTTTGACGGCTTGGGTGGAACATCCCCTCCAACTATCAGTCTGCTGCGAGATGACAGCAAGCTGAATGGAATGCCAATTTTTCTAGATCCAATCAATTCCCAGCAGGAAAAAACAAACCACAATCACAATTTTTTTCATTCAATATTCTGTTTGACTCGGAAAATACATAGAAGTAAAATCAGTCTTGGTCTCAACTTCTGGTTTACGGTGATTTTAATACGATTGTTTTAAAAATAAGCTGCAATAGTGTGGACTGAGACAAATAGCATGGATTAACAGCTTCATAGGCTAGCTTTACTGTAGGTCTGTCTTTAAAGTTATCATTCAAAATCAATTTCCATATAGAGAAAATGAGTTCCAGGACCCGACTGTTGCACTTTATTGATCCACAAATGATTGAAATAACATCACTACTAAGGGACAGTACTAATTTTTGAACGATTTATATCATTTTTACATAATAAATATAAAATAGTTTGATACTCAGAAAAAAAAAATTAAGCAAAGATTTTATCATATTTATAATTTAGAGGCCTTAGAAATATAATACAGTAGGCTTTCTATAGGGTTAATAATAAAACCATTTTAATAAATTTTCATATTTTAAAATTAGATTAAGTGGTGAAGAAAGACTCAGCTAGCTAATTATTCTACTCAAAAATACTTAATAATTTGCATGTACTGATACGTGTCTCCCTTTATCTTTCAATAGCTGTATTCCCTACACGACAGATGTCCTTTGGGCTACCTGCGTCCGGTACAAACATAGCTTACATGGTGATTGGTGGAAGCTCACTTACTGCTGCTCTCGTTTATGTATGTATTTTTACTTCCATCATCCTGTTTTAGAAAACTTTGGAAGTGTTAATAACAATAGCATCCATTTATCCTCATCTAAACTCTGTTTTGCCCCCTTTTCCTCCTACAGGCTTATAAGACGATAAACTCTGACAGTGCAAGATATAATGAAAGAATCGCTCAACTCGAGGCCAGACCAAAAGGTAGATTTTATTTTTATTTTTTTTTTAATTATTTATTGTATTTTAGCTATAGTGAATTATTTTTTTATTTTTATTTTTTTTGCCTATGAATACCTGTTTTCAGTTTGCCTGTTAATGACCACAGTTAATCTTTCAACATCAGTAAAGCGGAATAATTTACACAGACAGCTGGGATTAGATTCCCATTCAGAGTTCTTTTATTCCTGATTCATTGAATTGATGGGTGCTGTGAGTCAGGCCTGTTCTGGTGTGTGTACATTACTGCAGTTCCTCAGGCCTGATCCTCTTTCTGCAGTTACTCAGCAGCCACTAAGCTAGCTACATTTAGAGCGGCTTTCACTTGTTTACTTCTCTTGTTTGCGTGCTGTTAACCACCTTATTTTTTGTTCTCCCATCAGGTGAGGAGGGTGAGTATAAATTTAGCCTCTGTTTTAAGTGTGTGTGTGTGTGTGTTTAAAAATGCACTCAGTAGTCAATAACAACTTTTCTATAAATTTAAGTCTGTCTTCTTTCACTTGTTTTGCATGCAAAAACATATATCACACATCTCAGAATATAAGCACTTTTCCAATAGTTGCAAAACTTGTGAAGTTTTGTCATTTGGTATTTGCAAAGTTTTGGCACTTCAAAGTAAGCATGATTGATGAGATCATTTGAGCTTAGTAAAGAGCTTTCATATTATCATCAGAGTGACTTTTAATTAGCTTGTACTACAGTTCAAAAATTTTGGGTCAGTACGATTTATTTTTTAAAAAGTAGTACTTACTAGCATAAATACTTTTATTCAGCTAAGATGCAATAAATTGATTAAAAGTGACACTAAAGATATGTAACAAATAACAATGTTACAAATAATTTCTATTTCAAATAAATGATGTTCTTTTGAACTTTCTATTCATCAAAGAATCCTGGAAAAAAATGTTACAGTTTCCACAAAAAATATTAAGCAGCCCAACAGTTAAAAAATTATAATAATAATAATAATAATAATAATGTTTCTTGAGCAGCAAATCAGCATATTAAAATTATTTCTGAAGGATAATGTGACACTGAAGACTGGAGTAATGATGCTGAAAATTCAGCTTTCCCATCACAGGAATAAATTACATAATAAAATAGAGAACAGTAATTTTAAATTGTAATAATATTAAACAAAATTACTATATTTAATATATAATACTGTTTTTTGTTCAGAAATGTACTCATCAGTAAGTTTATTCTTTCAGAAATTAAAAATCTTACTGACCCATTCGAACAGTAATGTATGTTCAACAAATATCATAAATATGGCTTCATGATAGAGGAATAGTTCACCCAAAATGTTATTCCAAGGCCATATCATTTTATATACTTGTATGAATATAATATAATTATATTATATTACTAATCTTACTTCCATGGAGCACACAGATACATAAAAATATATATATATTTGTTCGTCACTTTGCATGTCTTCAGAAACACTGAAGTGCATTAGTTGTATGCTACTTTTTTCATTCCTTTATGGTACTTCTGTGTCCTACTTGGAACTTGAAAGCTCTATTTCCCATTCATTGCATTTGCATAGAAAAAAGTGACCACCACGGTCTTCATACTTTCTTCCTTGTTTTTTATATTTGTGTGAACCAATCTTTTAATGTTTGCTTGGTGATGGGTCTGCATTATCTTGAGCCAATCAATCATCCATGCAGGTTCTTGATAAACAAATCTGACCTATTCAGAGGTATTGGGCAAGTATGGTTCACTTTAAGCTCGTAATAAAGTTTCTAATGCTAACTCTAAGAGCTTAGACTCGAAGTCAGTTGAGCCTGCTGCTAATCTGAATGAATGATTTCTGCTATCTATCCTGTTCTCACAATCTCTAATGTTGTTCTATTAATGACAGATGGAATTAATCAACACTGTTTTGATGCTAACCCTCTTCATTTAATATAAGAACACTTTACTAAGCCTGCTTTGTTTTTATTAACACTTGATCTTAGATTTTCGTTGGATCATTTTGCCTTTTCTTAAAGTCCATATAGGAGCAGTGGCCAATGTTGCCCCGGTAACAGAAGCAGCCGTGATTGTGGAAACCGCAATAACTGAAAGCACCACTATTGTTGAGGTCACAGCAGCAAAACCTGTCGTAGAGGTGGTTGATGTGGAGGCTGAAGAGACCCCAGAACATGTGGATGCAGCAGTGGAGGTTGAGGCAGAAACTACCATTGTACAGGCAGTAGCAGCTGATGCTGAGGAACCTACTGCACCTGTTGTTGAGGATGTTGCTGCTGAGGCTGCGGCTCCTATTGCCGAGACAACCGGTGAGGCATCTTCTGTTGAGGAAGCAGCCTGAATACTAAGCAGTCTAGATGTAAACCCTTTGTGAATCTTCCCAACCCACCTTGGAACGCTCCATTAAGTTGTAGAGATTCCCGCTGTTGTGCTCCTTTTAACTGACTGTCTGTGTCCTCTGAAAGAAGTGTCCTTTTTCAACTTATGAGCTCCACAGGGTGCTAATCCCACAGTGACCGTGAGGAGGAGAGGTTGAGGATGTCCAAAAACAAGTCTTGAAGATTTAAAAAAAACAAAAAAAAAACATGGCAATGCACTTAAATTGCAAGTGGCCTTTTTATTATTCCAGTCTGTGTTTTGAAACTTGAATATCTATAATGTATTTTTTAACCTCTCCTCCTCATGACATACCCTCACTCATGTGTGTGCAGGGAGACATTAGTCGTAAATAACTCATATTGACAATGTTGTTTGTCTTTTTATGACAACAACATGCAAACATTTTATGGATACGTGCCAGGGTTGTGCATCATTCAAAACTTAATTGAAATTGCTTTTTAAATTCCAGTGGTACTTTTAAATCTCCAGTTGGTAGTTTTTAATTGAATATGAATTAAAATATATACACACACACACAAATACAGTGTGTACATTAATTTCATTTTCCAGAATACCATTACCGACTTTGAGGCGTGGCCAATTTTTGTTTTTGAACGTGTCTGACCTATTTTAGAGTCTTTCTATACATGCATTCCAAACCACTGTGGTCTTATTAGCAATTCTTCAGGGGAGATCTTTTTTATGTTTTATAAATGTTTTTCCACCTGTGAATGTGGACCTCTTTCAGCTTTTGGGATGGAGACCGTTAATCATCTCTGTGAATATCTCTTAACCCTCTGGTGCTCCTTGTGTGGCGGTCAAAAATGACAAATTTTTTATTTATTTTTTTTTTTTGATGATGATGATGAATGTACTATATTTTAGTTCAATTTTTTTTTTTTTTTTTTTTTTTTTTTTTTTTAATATATATATTTTGTATTTTTAGGGGATTTTATTGTACTAAATTATATTTATGCAGTAGTTATAATCCATTTATTCACTTTTTGAGAATAGACCTGAAAATGAAATTTTCATTTTGAAGGAAGATATTTGGAAGAATGTTTGTAACCAAGCAGATCACGCCCAAAGAGCATGCACAAAAAACTTTTTAATTTTTATATGAAATATATATTTTCAAAGAAATGTCTTACTCTAAAACTACAAGGAAAATCAAAGCCATATGATTGATATCTCAAAAAAAGAGCTTTCAGTAAGATTTTGTTCGGGCACAGTACCAAATGTTTCCACTAGATAAAATTAATTTCCCAGCATTCCTAAAACACTAGGAATACAAGTGTGACAATGTTTTTTTTTTTTTTTTTTCAGGACCATTTAACCTTTTTTAATTTTTTTTTTTTTTTTTTTTGGTCTGTGTATGATCACAGCAAGTACCAAAACATTTACCAAGTTTCATACCATTCTGATGAAGTTAAAAAAAAAAAAAAAAAAGTAATTTTTTTGGTCAATAATGACTGAAGAGCACCAGAGGGTTAAAATGTGAAATATCATAAGGAAATATTGTGCTAGTGTCACCTACACATCATAATACTTGACATTTGCTCTTATTCTCAGTGCTGTTTTTGGAATTAAGGCTCGACTCAGAATTTATGTTGATTCTAGTTTTTAAAACTGAAAAAATATATGTATTCCTTAAATAAAGTGTTTAAAAATAATATATTTGGAGTCTGAATTCAGTGCCATTTTAATTGCATTTTTTTTTTTTATCCCTTACATCATGAACTGTAAATTATATGAAAAATAATGAACAAAACATCAAAATACTTTTTTTCTGTGCTGCAAGTATATTTACATTATAGTTTGTATTTCTGTATATTGTGTACTTTTATAGAATTGTGTTTTCAGTCAGCCTTGCTTAGATCATTTGCTTTAAATGTTTCCACAATCCTGTAAATACATGCAGATTAAACCCCACTTCCTTATCTTGGCAAATGCATCCCAATTGTTCACTGAATACTTGACACAAATGTTTTCAAACTGGCTTCATTAATGACTTTATTCAAAGATGCTTTAGGCATCTCTTACAGTTAATCTGGGTAAATCTCTTTTATGTGTGTTGATTATTTAATCCCTAATCTTAGAGATTTATGCCACTTATGGTGTCTTAAGCAAGGAGATTTCCTAATGGAACCACCTTCAAATCTTTCCATGCCATGTCCTATCCTGTGCTCCTCAGCAAAAGGCACTCAGCTGCCCCCTGCTGCTCTGGGTCAAACTACATATAGTCATTTTCGCAAATCTATGTGAACGGGGATCGCCTGTATGCGGAAAAAGGAAAGGAACGTTTTTGCAAAGTTGTGCAAGTTTTTGAAAACGATACCGTTATTGTCTGCGTGTAAACTACAAAAATGTGAATTTGTGAAATCGGTGACGTCATGCACATGCGTATTACGTAAAGTTTCTTTACAAAGTGACATCGCCAACTACTGGCCTGGCAGAAGAATACAGCGTTTTTAATCATTTTCACGTGAACCGTTTAAACGGGGATCATTTGATTTTTGTCGTCTCTATGCCAAAAACGCATACAGATGCATGCTATGCTATTATAGATTTTTTTTAAATACTTGAATTCGATTTTATTTTTATATTTTCTGTTCATTTTACAATTTTAATTTTTTTTTTTTTTTTTGCAATTTTGTTCTACATTTTTATTTTATTAGTAGTTTTTATTAAGCTTTAGATTTAGTTTTATCTTATTTAGTTATAATTATTGTAGTACTTGAATATAAACTAAATTAAAATTAGAAATGTTGCCTTGTTGGCAACTAGCTAAAGTATATATAAATCTTTAGAATTCTGTAGAAGAATAAAATAAAATAATATTTATAAATATTAAATAGTACTTATTGCACTTTTACATTTATTTCTGTAATAAACTGATCTTGTTGCAGTTATAATGTCTGATCTACTGAGCACTGTGAAAATCCTGGCTGGATCTACAGCGGAGATTGCAGCTGCTTCAGTTGGTGATCAGCACCTGGTGGCCGCAGTGAGGTTGGCTGAGGAGAACAATTCTGTGGAGATCCTCAATGGGCTGAAGGTTGTTGATGTTAAAGCAGAGGTCTCAGCAGAAGCGCCTGAGGAAGCTGAGGTTGAGGAGGCCATGATCGAAAGGTCCGATCTGAAAACAGGTGAAGAACTGGAGGAACTGTCTTCAGCACTTCATGCAGTAGAAGAAACTACTGTTGAAGTGGTAGATGACCATGTCAAGTCTGAGGCAGACAGCCCTGTTGTGGCCGAAGTTTATATTGAAAGCCCTGCTTCAGCAGAGGAGGCTTCTGTTACGGAGATGGAAAGTATTTTGGAATCGGAAGAGTCAATGAGCCCTGTGGTGATGTTGTCAGAAGATGATACCATCTCTGGACCTGCAGAGGTGACATCAGAAGCAGTCGAGGCAGTAGGTCAGGAAATAGAGGAAGATATAGCATTAAGTCATGAGCCAGCTGCCACAGAAACAGAACATGCAGATCTCACAATGCCACCAACAGACCTGGCACTACAGGCCACAACAGAGGCTGCAGAAGAAGTTGTCGTGGAAATTATGCTGGATGCTGTGGAGGAGGCAAAACCAGAAAAGGCATCAGAAGAGGGTAATAAAATTATATTACCATAATGACTCTCTTTAGACCAGGTTGTTATCCAAACAAGTATTCTGATGTAGAAATCCCAAATTCCACATAGGCTATATGTCTTTTTAATTGGACATCAGTTTTGAACATTGAGTCATCATGTTTACCTCTTTTTCCACAGCTGTTGAAAGTGGAAATGTTACGATGACCATGGCACAAACCTGAAGTGAATGTTCCAGAACCTGAGACACAGAAAGCGAGTGAAACCCACAGAATCTGTAACATATTACATACAGTGAAGTTAATATGCACTGCTGTTATTATCATAAAAGTAAGATGTAAGATGACCAATTCAATAATTCCATGAGTTAGATGTATATTTCAGTCATCTACACTATTCATTAAAGTCGGCTAATTGAGTGAATTCATAGAATTCAATTAAAATATTCATATAAGTTTTAGTAGAATAGTTACCTGTCTAATTATTTTACAGGGAATCTGGGATACTATTCAATTATTCAACTAAATTGTCAAAACTCAATTTTAAATAGAATAGTTGATTTAGTATTTTATTAATGACACTTTAAATAAAAAATATAAAGTAAATATGCACTGTTCCTCCATCTTAACCTTATAATCACACACACACACACACACACACACACACACACACACACACACACACACACACAGGTTTGTTTTTGTGAATTGTGGGGACATTCCATAGGCATAATGGTTTCTATACTGTACAAACAGAATTTTCTATCGCCATAAACCAACCATACACAGGAAACTGCACATTTTTACTTTCTCAAAAAAAAACAAACAAACAAACAAACAAAAAAAACTCTTTCTGTATGATTTATAAGCCTTTTGAAAAATGGGGACATGGGGTAATGTCCTCATAAGTCACCCTCTCCTTGTAATACCTATGTCATACCCATGTCATTATACAAATTTGTGTCCTGATATGTCACAAACACACACACACACACACACACACACATAAATAAATAAATACAATATAGCCATACAGATTGTGTTTTGCTTGAAAATAGGCTGAATTCATGTTTTCTTTTTTCTTTTTTTTCAGAATCAGTGCTGTATTTGTCATCCACACCCGTAGTTCATCTAGTTCACCGCCAGAGGTTCTCATAAGCTTGTGTTGTTCATCTTTTTTTCCCTTGAATCAGTAATTTTTGGCGAACTGATTAAGACTTTTTAAACATTGACAGCTGTGATACAGTGTATACTTCATTGTACCACACGATTTAAAGAAGGTTTGTCTAATTCTTGTATAAATATTAGCCTATATATGCAGTTTTTAAAAAAATAAACTTTAAACTTGTCTCTTTGAAATAAATGAATAGGCCTATAGCTACTCGATCACTCTTTCAGTCATTCACTGTACACAAGTGGTAATGAAAACCACAAGCTAGTTCACTATTTTGAAAGCCAGTGATCGAAAGCAAATACAGACATTCATGTAATGATCAGACAATCATTACACTGTCGAAACAGCGCTGATAGGAACTACCATATAGGCTATTATTTTGGATATTAGGAATACAATAGACCTGTTCATGTCATTTCTCATAATGTCTAGGCCTATTACTTTAACTGACTGAAATAAAAATCAACTGTAAAATAGTTTTTCAGTACTCATTTCATTTTATGAATTTTCTAGTAGAATCAGAACTTCATCATTTTTTAAATATCATGCGTCTGTTCTGTATCATATAGCTACGCCTATTACTAATTATATAAATAACCTATTCCTACGTAAAAGAATTTGAATTTGACATTGTCTTGATAGGAATAATATGAAGAACCGATCACATTTTAGTTTTGTCAGTAATACGTTATACCAGAAGTCAAACAGCAGAGGGCGCTACATATATGTAGTAGGTTATATGTGTATCTTTTTAGTTGTACAAGAAAACATATGCAGGCGATATATGAAGTTAACAGTTGGGTTCTCTAAATTAACTCAAATAAGACCAAGTTCATCTACATGTTGCTTTAAACGGACTACATATTGTCCAAGACCCACAGTGAGCCCAACAAAATTCAGTTTTGTCATATAATAACCATGACTATTAATGTGTATAGGCTATTCATTTTCCATGCAACCTCTCCCAGTAACACCTGCATTTTACCAGTTTCTGACAATCTAGGAAAATTTGGGATGATTTTGTTTTAAGTATTTTACTATTGCTTTACAATATGGCAGCCTTTTTAAATTCCAGCTGCAGCTTTGAATATAAATTTTTTCTATAGTTTTGATTTAGGTTTTTTTTTTTTTTGTTATGGAACAAACTAACAAAGGACTCAACACTTAGGTTTTAAAAGCTCGACAGAGTGGACCCCGTTTTATTAAAACAATAAAATTAAACTTATTTATTTATTTATTTATTTATTTAGCCAAATTGTAACAAGAATGTCTACTTTTCCATTTATTTCGTAACTTTAATAAAATACTGTATTGGCGTGGGTGTGTTTACATACAATATCTCCAAAGCATATACACAAAAGGTAATGACAAGAAAAAGAACAATAACAAATAACAATAAAAATTAAAATAAGGTGCTAATGAATAAAAATAAGATAAAAAAATAATAAACATGCCTATATAATATAAAACAGACATCAAGACATTAAAAAAAAGAGAAAAAAAAAAGAACTAATGTAATATATGTACATTGATAGTCTCTGATTATATTGATCAAGACAGTAGTAGTTTCTGAGGCTGCATCTTTCTCTTTCTCTCTCTCCCTCTCCTCTCTCTCGTTGTCATTCTACATCATGACTCTGACCTGGATCTACTGTCTGCAAACACAACCCCTCCATGTGTTCTCTGCTCGATCACTGTAAGAGACTGATTTGACTTGGTCTAGTGGGTCTTGTGTTAGAGGCCCATCAGTCAGTATAGTTCAGTGTGTCTTGTTTAGACCCGCATATGTATGTATGTGATGATCAGGTAGAGCTTAGCCGCTAACAGCCACAGTGTGACGGGCTCTAACCCACCACAGCCATCAAACTCTCAGCTTCTTATGCCCGTGTAAACCAAACAATCACAGAGTGTGGGTTTGGAAAATCAGCTTTTCAAGGTAAGAAATCTACTTTTACGCTTTCCATACGCCGAAGAAGCATTAGCAGGGACTATGCGGTTATATTAGCTTAGCTCTATGTAACGAATCTAATGAGGTACTTTATTGTGCTTTTTAGTGTCGCTTTACAGTATAAAGAGTAACCCCGACATGTATACAAATGTTTTATCGTTTATTTGTTTAAAAGCGCCTATATTTCTTGTGTTGTGAGCTTCTCTGTGTCGTATTTGCTGGCTGGCTAAGCTAAATGCTAGCAGAGAGTTGACAACTAACCATTTACGCTTCGCTGTTCATAGCTCTCTGTTTTCCTAATAAAAACGGGCTTTTTATGGAAGTGTTTTTAAAAAATATAACTAGCTTGTTACTTTACTTTTTCAGCAATGAAATGTATCGCTGGTTTGTTACCACTGGGGATAATGTCAGATGATTCACTGAATATAGTATTGGGTTTATGCTCGAGGAAAGCTGTTTTTATTCCTTTTAAAGAGCACATGAATTCTACAAATAATGGTTTTCCTTTTAAGGAACTGAGATAACATTGGTGTGTGGTATATCCTTCAGTGTTTATATTGTAACGCCCACTTATTTGGAGAGAGTACAGCAGGAATCAGGGCTTTGTTGTAGTCACTGGTGTAAACACTGATTTTACACGCACTCTCATGGTAAATGTCAGGATTGTATTTGCTGGCATCTAACTGTTACAGTGAAATGCAAACCTCTGATAAGATCCCATATGTAAGGGATTACTTTAGTGTTGAAATCATGCCACAGACTTTTCTTCTAAGTTTGACTGATTCTCTTGGCAAGGTCACTGATCTTTACTTTTGGACCAGGGATTTATTTATTTACTTTTTAATCTAGGGGCCACAATGGAGTATTAGGGGGTCCATAGATGATTTTAAATTTTAAGATGGCACAAGGATGATCATATTTGTGGAATTTAAAATATAAAAAAACCCCTTAATTTAGACTGCTGAGAGTGGATCGAAGCACTGAAGTCAACAACAGCAGACTTTGATCTTCCTAATCAGCAGTTGCTGATTTCAAAAGATAAGGTCTTTGAAAGGTGCAGGCCCTAGAGCAGATTTCTTTGCTTTATTAGGAATTACATGTCCAACATGTCTGTTTCCATGTCACAATATGATGATGCATATTCTTAAAGCGAAGGAAAGATTGGTTATTGAGACAAATAAGCATGCAAGGACAGGTTAAAGATTGGGGATATGAGGGTGGAGCGTAAAAGCATGTTTGTGTGCGATGGATTATGTCTTGTACGCGGTCGTTGCAGGGTTGCAGATTGAATCCCCATGAGTAGGGTGAGTTTCTGTTCGTGCTTTCATTGAATTTAACTGTTTTGTTTTTTTCCACAACCCACATCTGTGTTCCAGTCAACTGATTTGGACTTTATCGTAGGATGATGTTTAATTGCAAATAGGCACAGCAGATGACATATTATGTTGTCATGGAAGCAACGTGAATGAATGATAGCTAAAATTTACTTTCCTATGCTCTGAAAAGACCAGGATCATGTGTAAAGAAATTAAATAGGGTAAACAATTGGATTTCATGTTGACTTAAAAATTAAGATGGAATCAAACTGGGTTTCCTTGCTTTTCCAGATGCTCAGAGATCAATAAGCGGGGTGTGGTTCAGTGCTCTTTGGAACCAGAATTATTTAATGCGAAGCCTTTACTTCCTCAGAGTTGGCATTGTCAGTTTACAGCTGTACCGTCGTTGTTCCATTTCTTAATTTTTAACTGTTCTCTGAGGGATGTTTAGTGACTGATCTTCTTGTATCTATTTCCCTGTTTTTCAGTTACTGTGAAATACCAGTGTTTTTTTCCTGGGTCCGAAATGGTCTTCGGTGGTGGTGGATGACGAACACAGTCATCCACACACAAAGTACAAAGTACCCTACCCATGTGAACTGTGAGCCTAGTTCTGACAATAAATACGAAATAAATGCAAAGAAACGGTTTGTAATATTAAATCATATTTATTCATGAATTAAAAAATAATCACTGTCAGGACAGATCATAAAACAAAGTGCTGAGAACTATTTTATATGTAAAAAGTCACTGAAAGTTAGTAATAAAATGACAAAATAACACATTACATAACAAAAGTGGCAGGTCTATTTATTTTGCATTTTCACTTAAAGGGTTAGTTCACCCAAAAATGAAAAATTCTGTCATTAATTACTCACCCTCATGCAAGACCTTCGTTCAGAACACAAATTAAGATATTTTTGATGAAATTCTAGAGTTTTTTTTTTTTAATCTCTCATAGAAAGTAAATAAATTACCACATTCAAGCTCCAGAAAAGTTGTAAAGACATGGTTAAAATAGTCAATGTGACTACAGTCGTTCAACCTTAATGTTATGAAGCGACAAGAATACTTGTGTGCAAAAACAAAACAAAAATTAAAGACTTTATTCAACCATTTCCTCTCTACCCTGTCAGTCTCCTACACAGTTTACATTGAAGAGACAGTGCAGCGCTTCTGGGTTCTACGTCAGAACGCCGACTCTGTATTGGCCGGCTCCATGCCAATGTCAGCATCCCACTCATGCATCGTGGTACTCACATGAACAGCGTCGGCAAATACAGAGCAGCCGTTCGGACGTAAACACGGACGCACTGCACTGCATTCACTGTGTCCACTTTGTCAACTGCATAGGAGACAGGGTAGAGAAGAAATTGTTGAATCAAGTCATTATTTTTGTTTTGTTTTTGCGCACAAGTATTCTTGTCGCTTCATAACGTTAAGGTTGAACCACTGCAGTCACGTTGACTATTTTAATGATGTCTTTACTACTTCTCTTTACCTTGAATGTGGTTATTTCATTGCTTTCTATGGGAGATAAATAAAACTATCGGATTTCATCAATAATATCTTCATTTGTGTTCCGAAGATGAACGAAGCTCTTGCGGGTTTAGAACGACATGAGGGTGAGTAATTAACAGAAATTAAATTTTTGGGTCAACCAGCTCATTTGACATACAATATCAGATTGATTTTTTCATTTATTTTTTTTTTTCTCCGTCCATTGCTATTGTTATCGCTGTCTATTGGATTTAATCATGCATTTAAATATGGTTGTCAATCCAGAAACTTTGCAATGTGTAGTTAGCAGTAAAAAAAATAGTAGCCTATATTATATACAGAAAGCGAGCAAAGATCGCTGCCATTATAATCAACAAAGCTGTCAATTACCACGTGAGGTACACAAAGCTACACTCTTGCAAAAACTTCCCTTATAATCAATGAACCTGTCTGTCTACGCTGTCCAAGGAATCTCTTATTGGCATTGTCTTTATAACTTGTTGGTTATAATAAAAGGATTCGTAAGCATGTAGCAATCGCGCTGAGCAAAAGCTCCGCCATTTTGTGTAGTGTTGAGCGGATTCTGATTTGTGTTCCGAAGATGAGCAAAAGTCTTACTGTTTTGGAAAGACAGGAAGGTAAGTAAATTATGACACAATTTTTGGGTGAACTAACCTTTTAACTAACGCACACACCCCTTACAAGATGACTGCTGTGGTGGATTGTGGGAGGCAATGTGACCATTCCCAGAACATAACCTGCCATCATAATTTTTAGTCCTCAAATAGCTGCGTTCGAATGCAAGGAAATTTGTCTGCTTTGTGAACCAATTTTACAGGTCAGTCAACATTTACTGTGTTTGGCTCAAATATTTGACCCCCACTGACTCATGCACAGCTTCCCCTGTTTGCCATCTGCACGTTTGTGTGTGATTCTGTGCTTGGAGTCATATTTAAAAAAAAAAAAAAAAAAAAAAAAAAAAAAATGGAACTGCCATCTTGAGTAAAATTGACATATTTTAGGAGTTTATAGTTTGTTTTTTTGTTAGATTGAATGAACATTAAAGGAACAATTCACCCAACAATGAAAATTCTGTCATTATTTGCCCACCTTTGTGTCGTGTGTATGATTTACATGTGGAACACAAAAAGAGTTGAAATTTGCTTAAATGTACTTTGAGAACTTTGATAATTGCCTTTACATTTTTAAACAACTGAGAAGATTTATAAAAATTAGTATGAATAAAAATTAGGGCTGTCACTAACAATTATTTTGGAAATTGAGTAATCGGTCGATTAATCGAGTAATCGAGTAATTTTTGTGGTAATAAAAATGGCAAACAATATCCTTTAAAATACATATATAATAACAATGAGGCAATAATATTTCAATATGGTTCAAATAAACTATCAAAAGCAAGTGAAGTCATCATATAGTTTTATAGAATAACAGTTAAAAATACATAATATAATATGCATAGTATAAACAATCAACTTATGTATATTATGTATTATAACAAATTCCTGCAGAGGGCACCAACGGCCTGGTGTTGTTACACTTTATAGCAGAACAAAAATCCTTGTTTATTATTGGTCAAATGACATTTAATTCAAATGTTCACTTAATCTTATGATATTTGGCAACTATACTTTAGGATAGAAGCTACAGCCACTGTAATTTCTTGAACAAGAATATGTGGACATCAAAACATGCAAACTCAAGAGCAAGGGTTTAAAATTTATAGGATTATAAATTATTTACCTTCCAAATCTAATGAAATGGTGCACATTGCGTTTCCAGATTAAGGTTATAAACAACCCAAACCACACTTAACCAGCATGTAAATAATTAAAGTGCATGCATATATATATATTAAACCTGCAGGGCATATATTTATTTAATTGAATCGTAGACTTTTTAAATTCACAATAGCACTGTGCTATATTATGTTTTTTAAATGGTTTTAATATATTGTGCAGCCTTAGAAAATGGTCTAATAATGTGATTCATGGATCCTCGTCCGTGAAATGTGCCACTTCCAGTATTTTGCTGATTAATTGACACGGGTAAATTGCAATTGAGTTTTTTTTTAAAAGTCAAGTATTTGAATGTAATCAAGGAATCGTGACAGCTCTAATAAAATCACCTGTCAAGTTTATAATATATATTACATCAGCATATGAGAGTCAAATTGGACAACTGCAGGGACTCTGACAGACAGCATGTTGAAGCCACTCAGGCTGCCATTTTCACCCTCTTCTTGTAAAGCGCATTCAAAACATCTGGTAGTGTTGGTTTTCCAGTAAATGTGTGTACTCCCTTCTCGTAAATATTACTGTGTATTGTCTATTGTGCACGTTATTTTTTGACAGACATCGATGTTATGACATTCAAATGACATGGATTTGAAAACTGATGGATCGTAAGGTTTATTTATTTCTTAGGGTACGTTTACATGACAACAATGTACTAAAGATGAAAAGTGTATGTTTTTCGCATACAGATGACAATGTTGTCAAAACGATCCCCATTCACATGGATCTGTGAAAACCATTAAAAACGCTGTATTATGCTGTCAGGCATTAAGAAACACTACGTGCCTGTAGACTGAACACCATACGCATGTGCATGATGTTGCTGTTTTCACAAATTCATGTTTTTGTAGTTTACATGGAGACTAACGATATCGTTCAGAGCGGCACGATTAAAAATTTTTGTGTGTTGCTATTCACTACACATCTTGCCCTCTGCTGCTGTTCTCAAATCACATTTAGACTTTAATCTATATTTACACTTTGTTTGTAAAAGTTGCAGCAGGTTTGACATCAGTGATGCCAAATGGAATTGGTTCCTCGCATACCAATCACAATGTGACAAGATAAAATATGCAAAAACTGCATGCAAGATTTGAAAATGATAGTTTTTATATCTTGATTTTCAATGATTAACAACTTGCATTATGAGATATTAGATTAATAATTTGTTGCTAAATAACAATTTAGAGTATTAGAGATTAGAATTGTAATCTGTATTTTAAATTGTTGGTCTATTTAATGCAGCAAAATTGTAACAGCAAAATGACAATTTTCGTTAAGAACGTGATAATGCTGAAAGGTCAATAAAACAATTTCAGTGTATTCCTCACAAAAAGGCTTTACAATATAGTGCAGTCATACTTTATAAATTGTGTTTTTTTATTATATGTTTAAGAGCAGCATAAACATTGTTTAAAAGATCTCTTGTGTTCCATGGAAGAAAGATGTATGGCTGAATCTAGAAAAAACAGAAGTGGGTTTTTGTCAGTTAGGTGATGTGTTTTTTGACAGAAGGCTGAGGGCAGTAGATTCTCATTGAGGAATAATTTGTTGCATCTGGAGGACTGTTGGGTGGAGGCTGGATTTTGGCGTCCGTTGCGTGTGTGTGCGTGTTTCTAAAGGTGGGACGTTGCATCACTGGAGAGTCTGTTGAGGACACAAAAGCAGCGTTGTGCACTGGTCATGTGATGCCTGTTCGGAAAGCTCCGACCATGTGATCCTGCCTCACAGAATGCTGAGTCGAACTTACAAATGCTGCCTCACCCTTGAGATGTGAGCATGTTGGAGTGAACAAATGAGATGAGAAAGATACAGCAGCATGTAAAGAATGAAGACATAGAGGAACAGGTGTGAAGGACAAAACAGGAAACGAAAGCAAAGCCAAACGCTACGGTGCAGACTACGTGCACTTCTCTCATTCGGTCCTTACTCACTGTTTCCCTGATGGTGCTGTGGGGAAAGTGGCTGTCTTCTGTCGAGTCATTTTGTTGGAATGTGGAGATTTTACAAGGACAAGAAGCGATGGCTGAAGTGGACCAGAAACGTCTTAGAATGTGTCCTAGCCTAGGAAATTGGAATATGGCTTGGAATGGAAAAGGAACACTGTGGAATTCCACAGCTGCACCAGGAACAATAGGTTGGAAACAGATGAATTACTGCTTGAACTTCCTTGATGCTATCTAATAACATGGCTTGTACTGAATTGCAACATACCCTTCAAGTAATAGTACAATCATCAAGCTATTCAGCCAGAAAGTGTAGATGATGAAGCTATGCAGAAGGCTATGCAGAAATTCTTTATATCTAATGAGCTTAAAGCACAAGTAGATCTTTAGCAGCAGTTATAGGGAAACGCTAATGGGGAAGCTGAAAGAAACTTGTCATTTTGTGATTTGCGGATAACATGATCCAGATGCATCTGTGAGGAAGTGTGTGTGTGTGTGTGTCACATTTAGTTGCCACACCCCTCTTCGCCCCTGCGCAGACCTTGTGACTGCGTTGCTGTGGCAATTGGACAGGGATTTTATCAGATCACGTTAACAATCTTAAGTGTCTGTCACTATGGTGTTCTTTATTTACTCTTTGCGATTAATGAGAGGAAATGCAAACATCCGTAGTGCCATGAAGACATTTCATGCAGTGTAAGTTCAATTCTTTCATTTACTCTGGCTCATTTGAGTTTAGCAGAATGTTCATTCTGTTCTTCTTCATACAGTGCAACTGAATGCAGACTTAATTTGTTTGATCTCCAGAAATGATGAAAAAGCACCATAAAAGTATCCATGCGGCTTGCAGCGCAATCGGTTACCACAACACACATGCCGTTATTTGGGTGTATGTGAACTTGAATGAGTTTTGAGAGTTGTGGTGGAGGGTACAGTTGTAAATGACTTAAATTTTAGTCTCACAAAGCTATCGTATGACTCCAGAAAACTTGGATATTTGGGACAATTTAATTAGCCTTTGATTGGGAGCATTTGCTTTTTCTAACATTTTCTAAGTGATTACAATAGTTTGAGATATTGCCATTATTTCTATGGCATCTTCACTCTGAGAACTTTAATGTAATATTTTAAAAACTATGCAATATGGAAGCTTGTTTCCGCCACTGAATAAAAAAAGGTAATTGCGACTTTTTATCTTACAATTCTGACTTTTTTTTCCTCAGAATTGCCTGATATAAAGTCTGAATTGCATGTTATAAAGTCAAAATAAAGACTTAATTTCTTGCAATTGTGTTTATATCCCGAAATTCTGACTTTATAACTTACAATTGCGACTTTATATCACAAAATTCTCAGAATTGCGAGTTAGAAAGTCAGAATTGTGAGGATTTTTTTCTCTCCTCCAAATTGGACTTCATAACTCGCAATTTTGAGTTTTCATCTCACAATTCTGAGAAAAGAAGTCCTGCGAGGGGAAAAAAAGTCAGAATTGCGAGATATAAACTCGAGATATAAAATATCTTAAGTTTCTGAGAAAAAAGTCAGATTTTTGCGGAATTTGCGGAAACAAGCTTCCATAATGCAATGGATTTATGCATATATTGACTTTAAAAACTATCCCAGATAGAGATTTAACTTTTTTGGTAATTTATTGGATCTTTACAGCATTTGCCCCCTTTCACTTTTATTGCATTAAAAAGAATGGCGAGAACATTCTGCCTAACCTCAGTTTTTGTGTTTCACGGATAAAAATAAAGTCATACAGGTTTGGAAAAACATGAGGGTGAGTAAATGAGAAACAGAATTTTCATTTTTAGTTGAACTCTCCCTTTTGTTTTCAGTGGTCTAAGCATGTACATGTTGCCATTGTATTGTGTTGCTCTGTCACTTTAGCTGTCTGGAGCGCTGTAGCAAAGTCACTCAATAATTCAGCTGCTAGACTGTCCCACTGACGCTTCTTGTTTCTCTCCCTTTCTCTTACGAAGGTGGATTGAGAAAGACTTTTAATCTGGGAGCATTTTGCAGCTGTAATAGTTTTCATTTCAGCTCCACAAACAAAAGCATGTTGGCTGTTGCCATGGCGTCAGTGTTTCACAGGCAGGCTTCCTGTTTGGTGGTCTGTTACTTAGAAAGAGTGAGTTTCCTGTTAAGCCAGACTGAAAGAAAAGGAGAGTGGGTTGCTTTGGCTCTGAACATGAGGTTCATGAATGTTTGAGATATGCTGTTTCTTTGGCGTGCCAATGATAATTTTTTCACTTTATGTCTTTTGTCTCTTGTCGTGCTGTCCGACTGCAGTCCTGGAGTTTGCCACAGGGAGTCAGCAGAGTGTGGGGTATGAGTCATGACGTCTGTGGTGCTTGTAGACAGTGGAGGAACAGTGGTGGAGTATGTCACTGCAGTGGACGACCATTTACCGGTAAGAATTTCACAACTACAAAACTATTTTTATTTTTTGTTGTTGCTAGTCTCGCATCTACAGACCACTCGTCTGATGTATATTGCACTTAAATAGAGCAAGGTCCAATATGATTGACTGGCATTACACAATTTGCAGCAGTCAGACTTGCCATAGCCTTGCATAGTCATATTTTTGTCTACTGGCATGAAGTTTGTCGACTTTATGGTTTATTCTGGCAGGAACTGACCAAAGATCAGCCAGTCAGATTAGAGCTTGCCAAACCATATACGATGAGTGAGATGGAACAGTAACGTCATGTGCTAAGAGTGGGGTGCTCCTTTTTTGCGGCACAAACAAGTAAATTAAAAGTTCTGGAGATCACCAGGTTACTCAGCCTTTTTCCACAGTTATATCTGATTTTGTGTCCACCACTCGTTTGATCAACTTTGGTTCAGTATTGGTACATGACGTATTTTTAAATGGAATAACGAATAAGAAAAAGTCTTGATTTTAACGCACCTCCTCACCATTTCTTTGTTATTAGAGAAGGAACACCATTATTTAAAGGATTAGTTCACTTCAGAATTAAAATTTCCTGATAATTTACTCATCCCCATGTCATCCAAGATGTTTATGTCTTTCTTTCTTTAGTCGAAAATACATTTTTGTGGGAAACATTCCAGGGTTTTTCTCCATATAGTGGATTTCAACAGTTACCAACGGGTTGAAGGTCCCAAAATTGCACTTTAAATTTACAAAGCAAACGTGCAAAGACTTAAGTCAAACTCCCTTTACAGAAAAAAGGTAAAACAACGATGTCGGTCGATTTTGATGTTGGTGGAGAAAATGAGATGGAGGTTTTCGCCCTACTGCAGTACTTCAGTCTATGTCACGATTGACCTTTCCAACGTGATTATCGCATCGCAGAATTAGTGCAAGATAAGCATTTGTGGTTAAAGTATATGTTTTATGTTTTTAGAAAATGGCAGATCGTTTCGCTACACAAGTCCCTTATTGGGATTATGTAGAGCTCTTTGAAGCTGCATTGAAACTGCAATTTTGACCTTCAACCGGCTAGTAACTGTTGGAGTCCACTATATGGAGAAAAATCCCAGAATGTTTTCCTCAAAAACTTTACTTTCTTTTCGACTGAAGAAAGAAAGACATGAACATCTTGGATGACATGATGGTGGTGAGTAAATTATCCGAAAATTTTAATTCTGAAGTGAACTAATCCTTTAAGTGGAGGCAAATTTTCAGATTTTGACTAAAGATTATGAAGAGAAATTTAAACCTGCACAAATAAATTGTTCACCACTAGACTAGCTTTTATTTTCATATTTTCAGTTTTCATTTTAATTTTAGATTAATTTTTAGTAATTTTATGGGCTTTTTTGTTGTTATTAGTTTTATTATTTTTTTTTTATTTCTGTTTAGTTTATTGGATTTTCTAGTTTTAGTAATTTTAATACTTCAACTTATTTGTTTCAGTTTTTAAAGTGTAAGTTTTTCATCTAATTTTTATTTTGTTTTATTTCAGCTTTATTTCAGTTACCAAATTTTTTAGTTTTAGTGAACAGTAAATAGTCATGCCAATTTTGATTTCATGTGGACTTTAAATGACTTTAAATGTTTAAAAAAATCAAATTGTTGGTCAGACCAAGTTTTCCTGTAAAAGTGAGCAGTTTTTGGTCCGAATAAGCTGCAAAGTGGATCAAACAGTAAAAATTCTGTCTATACAAGGCTATGTTTGTGATGTCCCCTGAAAATCAGCTTATGATATTTAGTTTCCAATATATGTTAAGGGATATTCACACCAAGGATGATAACCATAGTGATAACTATAATTATAACGTTTTAATAATCGTTCTAAATTGGGAGGTATACACCACAGCTATAACGAATGACACAGAAATAATATCATTAGAATCACTTTCAGAAAGATTTTATCCAGCTGATGATTGATAATTCAGAATCAGAATCCGCCTGACTTTAAAAGAGCTTGAGCATTTAAAGCAGCAGACAACTGCAGCACGTGCTAATAATAAACAGAACCGTTGGTGTGGACGCTAATATATAGTCGTCGACCTATATATAGCCAAAGCTGATATTTGATCACTATTGACTTTACAGCAGCTCTTGAAATCTTTATCTGTTAGAATTCATGTTTAGAATGTTTAGTTTTCCAGTTTCTTCTTGATCATGAAACCTCTGTTCTCTGTCTAGGAGGAGGGTGTGTATGAGGTTGAGGGAGAAATGGAGGGAGAGGTGGAAGGAGAGGCAGAGTACCCGGCGGTGATCGTAGAGCCAGTGCCCGGTGCGCGGTTGGAGCAGGGCTTCGCTGCTCAGGTGCTGGTGTATGACGATGAGACTTACCTGATGCAGGGAGTGGCTGAGGAGCAGGAGGTGGAGACTGAGGTGCTGGAGACAGGTGAGAACACATAACGACTCTTCTCTCTTTCTCAGCTGATTTTCACTCAACCCTATGAGCACACCTGGCCAAGAAATTCAAAGATATACACTTTTTCATGCTTCAGCAACACTTAATGGACAAACATACACGTCTTTAATGAATGCACTCTAAACATAAATGTTCACAATTACACTACCTCAGGCCTTGTATATTTTTTTATTGATTTAATTTTTATCATGATACTAGAATAAAAAATATTAACATTTATAATCATAATAATATATTTATAGTTAATAATTTATTATTCATTAATAATTTATAAATACATTATTATTAGGGATGCACCGATACCAAGCTCACATACTTGTACTCGTACTCGTAAAAATACCCCTGATACCAAAGACCGATACCTCATGTGACGTAACTGACAGAATTGTCCATGCACAGAGACACCGGCAGCAGCAGAAACAATGTCAGCCTCAGAGGTGTGGAAATACTTCCAAATTAATGATGACAACACACACATGTTCTTAGTTGATCACAAGACTGTATAAAAGACCTGTTGTTATATATATATATATAATACTTCATGGTGGCCATTGATGCACATTAAATGCTGCAGACTCAGACATAGGGAGAAAGCTGACTATATAAGAGTTATGTCAGTGGTTAGGTATCCTGTATTTGGTGACTCTTGTTTGTTATTATATGTTGTATATAGAATGCCAATTATAAGGATTGGGATTTATGGGCTTTTAGTGATGCATCATTTCAGAGGTTAACCACATAAGCATAATTCTGCTATAAAATCAACCATGTGGCACAGAGATAGCTACTAGCAGCCAAACACAGGGCTGCACTTCTATTTTTACAACCAATTTCTGTAATAGAATTATATTTTACTGATCTAGCAGAGATTGCCACTTTAAACGGACAGTTCACCCAAAATGAAAAATTTGTCATCATCATTTGTTCACCCTTATGTTGTCCAATCCATAGTAGATTAATTTGCAATATATTAAGAACTGACTGCCTCATTCACCATTCACTTTCATTGTATGGAGAGAGAAAAAAAGCAATGAAAGTGAATAGTGACTGGGTTTTCTTAGTATCTAATTTTATGTTCCATGTAAGAAGTAAGCAATACTTGTTTGGGGCAACATGAGGTTGAGTAAATCATGTATAAAATCGTGTTTTATATAGATTTGGTGCCAAGGCCCTGTCTTGTGATGGGTATCTACTGCCCTCTTGTGGACATTCTTTAAAGTTCTGTGCAGAAAATGGTCATTCCTCACATTATAATACTTATTGTATTATAATAATACGTATTGCAATACTTACGCATTGTCATGAGTATTACAAGTCATTAAGCCACTTATAACATTTGTAATGTCACGTGACATCACAATACCCCCATATTATTTGAGAGCACAGTTGAAATTGCTAAAAAGAATGTTAAAACATTGCAAAAAAGAAACTGTGTTTATTCAGAACAGTTATTTTAAATTATATATCAGTTATATGTATATATATATATATATATATATTTCAGATACTTTGAAATGACAGTTGAAAGTGCTTAAATTACAATAGGAAGATGTTTAAGAACATTTTATAAAGAATGCCCTTCTAGATAAGAAAATACAAAGTACGACGCTAAAAGGAAATAGAAATGGAAACGCCTACTGTCATATTCGTTATTCACTATTATTAACTGTTATTGTCATTGATTTAAATTCGTTTTGTGGAGAAAGTTATATTTATTGTTTTGTAAAATACGTATATGTGTTATTTTAATTACTCCTCGGGCCGAATATGATTTTTAAAAGATTAAATAAGTATTCGTTTACAAAAAACTACTTAATTCTTTCTCTCCGCTGTTGACGTAAATCGAACGTAACGCAGAGCGCGCGGAGGATTTCCTGTGTTTGGCGCGGAAGGATCTGTGCGCGCTGTTGAGTTTGTGGAGATTTCCTGTGGAGGCGGAGTGATCTGCGAGTCGTGCGTCTCTAAACGCTTTCAATGCGAGTCAATGTGAATCTGCACCTCTGGACGAAACATGGCGACGTCGCTGCATGAGGGACCCGCTAACCAGCTCGATCTACTTATCCGAGCAGGTAAAAAGACCAAAGCGCGTGTTCTACCTCGCCAGCGTGGTTTTGTTTGGGGCGCAGCAGAGCAGTGCTCGCGCCTCAGCGCTGAGATCCGTGAAGTTGTGCTTTAAAGTAATGGAGGGCATTTCAGGAAGTGATCACCTTGGTTGGCAACCTGCATGGCGTTGCCTAATTTTCTTATCTGCTGTCTTGGAGTGATGAAAAGTAGCGTGAAGGTGTGCATGTTGTGTTATGCGTGATCAGCGTGCACAGTGTTTAGTTTGCACGGCGCTGAGGGCGTTTTAAATGTGGAGTGTGTTAAAATAACGGGTTTCTCTGGAGGTGGTGCGCTGCTCTAAAAACCAGGAAGTGGGAGAGATGTTGTCTTTCCTACGTCTTTGCCACGCTGTCTGGAGTCGGAAGGGCACTGAGTTTTATTTTTAACTCTTAAATACAGCCTACTAAAATGTGAATTCCATTTAATCTGTTGAGTGAATTGTTTTCTTTAGAAAATAGCGTCTGAGAGCTTTACGTTTGTCGGTTGGTTTATTTTGATGCCTCGTCTTTTAAAGGAAATGTGGCATATCGGAGGGAAAGAAAAATATACGCTGAGCAATTACATTAAAACTACATTTAAAAAAAAAATGTTAAGTTGTAAGCAGAGCATTAAGTTTGAGTACTAAAATACATGTTTGCTCCATGTTGCAGATGTCCCGTTATCTAAACGTGGTCGCTCTGCTTTCTGCACAGTTTAGCGCTGAATGTTAAGCTCCCTGAGCAACATTTAACGCTTAATTATTTCTTTAAACACCACTTTGTTTTTTTCTGACATGTAATGTGTTGCTGTAAAAGTGTCGAGTGGATATTTTGACTTCTCTTCATGTGAATGTTTGGATTTTAGAGCTAATTTGATGGCGGAAGCATTGTTATTCCACTGGGCTGTCTAAATTATGAGTGACAGCACTCGTCATCCAATAGTATTCGCGCTGCGTTCGAAATCCTACACCTGACCAATCGTCTTGTCCGTTTCTTGGGGCGTTGATTAGAGAATCGCCCAATCAGATTCGGGGCGGGGATTGAGTGGCAGGAAGCTCGGAGAGCGTCTTCAGAAAGAACTGGAGGGAAAGCTCTGACGACTGTAAACACGGAAGTGAGGAGGGACAGCACTACTTTATTGTGGACCGCTATTTTAGTGATAGAAAAATAGTACCACAATACTCGGTCTTCCGTGTCAGTTGTTCAGCTGAATCATTACTACTACTAATGATTTATTTATTATTATTATACGAATGTTAGCAATGACGTGATTACTATTTAGCAGCTGTTGTAGTATTTTATATTTCAGTGAATCTGTATTCCTTGTTCATATTAACGTAAAGCATGTTGTACTTTCTGCTTATTTTTTAAAAAAGATTTTAGTGTTGCTTTGACTTTTTTTTTTTTTTTTTTTCTTCCATATTCGGTATTACAGATCAAATTTACTTTTGAGTAATCAACATATCTCTAAAGAAGTTGTTTGGCCTCTTTTTGGGGTAGTTAACTCTAATAAAAATGGTCAACAATTCTTCTCATGTTCTTCTAAAAGTAAATAATACAGGTTTGAAACAACATTAGGGTTGAGTAAATTATATAATTTTTGAATGAACTAACTTTTTAAATGTACAAGAATTTTAAGAATAAAAATATACTTACAATAACAACAACAAAAAAGCCTTTTTACAGGAGTAACTTTTTTAATTTGTCCTAATTGTTTGAAAGCACTCTTCTCTTAGGTTTGAAGTGTCCATTTTTCAGTATTTTCTGTTAAATAACTACACATTTGTGTCCTGTCTCCAAGGGCAGATCTGTCTGAATACAGGAAGTAAATGCATGCAGGGTCACCCATTCTAGAGGACACCGTGTGTATGTGTTTATGACTGGGACTGCCTAAAGATAGCCCCTGTGAGCAGCAACAGACAAACATAGCCAAACATGGGCAGGGTCAGGTTGTAATGGGACTTGAGTGACGGCTTTGATAGACTGGCACAGGTGCTAGTTGCTCTAAATGTTAACACCAAAGAGAAATGAGGCTAGAGGTTCCGTCCTATATATGCATGAACTGCTTGTCTGAGATCAGCCTCTCTGCACCTGTTTCTAAATTAGAGCGTCCAAGGAAGTGACTTGTCAGTTAGCAGATTCTTTTATCTGAACTGTCTTAGAGCACACTAATTGGGCTTTGAGTAGACTGATCGCAGGTACGACTCTCGTGGATCTATTTAGGTCCAAAGGCAGGATTTCAAGAAGTTTGCAGTTACTTTTGTGTTAATAGGTCCTTACGGGATTTACGCTATATGTCCTCTCACGCCCATTTGTGTTGGTTATATCAAGTGATTCAGAACACTCATTCTCAGAGTGCTGAACTTATATGGTCTCATGTCCGCTCTCTTTGAAAATGAATGACTTGGAATCACTGTCTCTATGATCTATTAACTGTCAGGTAGTGTTTTTGTCAGGCAGTAGTTTAAAGCGCATAAGTACCATATTAAAGTGTCAGTCACACACTTAATTTAGTCTACTTACTAAGTGAATGCCATCAAAATAACTTAAACAACCCTAAAGACTTTTTTTCAGGAGCAAAAAATTTATTTTAATTCAGTTTGATTAAAAAAACAAACGGTTCAATTGTAATATTTTCTAATTTTGACGTATAGCTGTTTCTAGACCAGTTTTTGTCACCCATGCCCAAACATGTCACTCACTCTGTGGGGTTCAATTGTTTGATTTTTGGATATGATTTTCAATAACCATGAATGCACAGATATTTTCCACCCAATAGCACCCTCTATTGGCAGTTCAGTGTACAGTTCAGTGTTTTTTTTTTTTTTTATTGTCCCTGCAGCCCTCATTGTATATAGCATTTATTAATTTCACTACTGTCCAAAAGTTTGGGGTTGTGTGTGTATATATATATGTGTATGTGTGTGTATGTATGTATATATATATATATATATATATATATATATATATTACTTTTTTTTTGAGAGAAATTATTTTTATTTAGCAAGAACACATTTAACTGATTGAAAGCGACAGTAAATAAGTTTATAATGTTACAAAAGATTTCTGTTTTAAATAAATGCTGTTCTTTTGAACTTTCTATTTATCAAAAAAAACTGAAAAAGTTATCTCTGTTTTCACAAGTAATGGTAAGCAGCAAAACCGTCTTTAACATTAATAATAGTAATAATAATGAATGTTTCTTGAGCACCAAATCAGCATATTAGAATGATCTTTAAAGAATCATGTGACACTGAAGACGGAAGTAATGATGCTGAAAATTCAGCTTTGCCATCACAGGAATAAATTACATTTTAAAATGTATTCAAATAGAAATCAGGTATTTTAAGTTGTAATAATATTTCCACAATATTACTGTATTTTTGACCAAATAATTGCAGCCTGAGTGAGTAAAAGAGACTTTTTTTCAAAAACATTTAAAAAAAAAAATCTTACTGACCCCAATCTATTGAACTGTAGTGTATATGTCAACAAAACTGACAGATCAAATGATTAACAATAAGAAACCATTAAACTGAGGAATGTAATAAAGCTGTTTGTCACAATGTTAACCAGTAAGTTGTATTGAAGTGCACATTCAAAGTGTCTTTTCTTTTTCTAGATAAAGGTATAATTTTAAATAGGGATGCACCGATACCATTTTTTTTTTTTAAAGGACCGAGTACGAGTACAGATACTTTTTTCTGGTACTCGCCTCATGGTGGAATACAGGACGAGTGGGCAATATAATGAGAATATATATGATACGAGATTTTATTTTACTATAATATATATATATATATATATATATATATATATATATATATATATATATATGTTTATTTAACATCTTATGTTGTTTTATAAACATTAATGACAGACAAATATTTAATTAGGCTACTGTCCTTTAAGACCGAATCCATGGATGTAATGTAATATACTCTGACATATATCCTGTTTTCACCCACCCGTTTATGTCCACTTAAGCCATAACTGACTGTATTTACGTGAGATACTCCACACAATGAACATTTTGACAACTGTGTGCATTTGACCATTCAGGCACAAGAAGAACTGATCGCACGCTGTCTGAGAGAACTGAGATCAAGAGACAGACAGACAGAGACAGACAGACAGAGACAGACAGACAGACAGAGACAGACAGACAGACAGAGACAGACAGACAGAGACAGACAGACAGACAGAGACAGACAGACAGACAGAGACAGACAGACAGAGACAGACAGACAGAGACAGACAGACAGAGACAGACAGACAGAGACAGACAGACAGAGACAGACAGACAGAGACAGACAGACAGAGACAGACAGACAGAGACAGACAGACAGAGGATTCCGCCTATCCCGCCTTCACATGCATTTCACAATGTGTGGGTTGTCATCATTAATTTTTATGTATTTTCACACCCCTGAGGCGGCCGGCGTCTCTGTGCACAGAAAATTCTGTCAGTTACATCACGTGAGGTATCTTTGGTATCGGGGGTATTTTTATGAGTATGAGTACAAGTACATGAGCTTGGTATCGGGCCCATAATTTTAAATGCTGGTGTAGACACTTTGCTATTAAATAATGCTGTAAAAATGCAATGATACTTTCTGAAATTGTAATATGCACCCAAGAAGTTTACAAAACCAGGTTCAGAAGAATATTAAGTTTTGTTTGTGTGTTTTGTCTGTTGCAGTGGAAGCATCAGTTCATGGCTCCAGTGTGCACTGCTCTGATAAAACCATCGAGGCGGCTGAAGCTCTTCTACACATGGACTCTCCCTCCAGCTTGCGTGGAGACCGGAGCCCAGGTGAACAATGCTTTCTCTTTTTTCCTTCAGTTTTAGCTTTCACATTGCTGTAAACATAATTTCTATAATGATTTGTTTTTCTGCTGTGTAGAGGTGTTTGTGCCTCCATGTATCAATACTTCGGAGTTCCTGCATGCTGCTATGCGACCTGACGTTCTGACAGAGACTGTGGTGGAGGTCAGCACAGAGGACTCGGAGCCCATGGAGGTGGTTACAGTTCTTCAGGAACCTGAGATGCTGGAGACTGAGTCCACCAAGAGAAGAAAATGTGAGAACATAAGAACATTCAAAGGCTTTTTTTTGGTAAAGGTTACTCATTTTTTTTTTAACAAGCTTTCTAACTGTTGTTTGTGTTTCATCCTTTCAGCTGGGCGGAAACCCAAACCCCATCACATTTCAAACGGATCTCCAGATCTGGGCATAAAGAAAAAATCTAGGGAAGGGAAAGGTACATCCTATACATTGTGTTATTTGCATACGATATGCGTAATGGGTGAAGAATCATCTGGGTCATATTACACTCAAAAAAAAAAATCGAAAGTACACATCATATGGAAAAAGTAAATTTGCACAAAATTGTGATACTGTAATGTGATCTCATTCTCATTACCATATGATGTATTATTGTTGTACATTATAATAGTATTCATTGTTACTGAATTAAATAATTTTAGGCAATTTTTCATTACTTAAGAAACACTAAACAATTTGTACAATATATAATTGTTATATAAAAGTGATTACACTGCCGTTCAAATGTTTGGCGTCAGTAAGTTTTAAATTAATTGTTTTATTCAACAAGGATGCATTACATTTCAAAATTGACAGTAAAGTAATAAGACGACAGTAGAAATAAAAAATGTTACCAGATCATGTGACACTGAAGACTTGAGCAATGATGCTGAAAATTCAGCTTTGCATCACAGAAATAAAGTACATTTTAAAATACATTAAAGTAAGTTATTTTAAATTGTAATAATATTTCACAATATTACTGTTTTGATCATTTTGAATCAAATATACATTTTTATTTATTTACATTTTAATTATATATATATATATATATATATATATATATATATATATATATATATATATATAATTGTGACACGTTCTTGACAGGATTTGTAAGATCTACCCCAATATTATTTAGTTATTTTTAAATAGAACTTGTTAGATTATCAGTTATCAGTCATGTTTTGCCAGTGTCAGTGGATGTTAATTGGCAAATATTTTTTTAGATTATGTGGAACTTATGCGATATTTGTGTTTTTGTACAGGAAGTACATACCTGTGGGAGTTTCTGTTGGACCTGCTGCAGGATAAGAACACCTGTCCCAGATATATTAAGTGGACACAGAGGGAGAAAGGCATCTTCAAGCTGGTAGACTCTAAAGCTGTGTCAAAGCTCTGGGGCAAACACAAGAACAAACCAGACATGAACTATGAAACCATGGGCAGAGCGCTCAGGTGAGAGTGAACCTTGTGTGTGCAAAACATTGTAAGATGTTGAAGATGGGTTTTGCAAGACATTTCACATGGCTGGAATGCCATATTGACAAATTGGCAACTATAACTGGAACCATCAGATGTATTATTGTATATTTAATAGATGTCTCCGTTTCTCTCTCAGGTATTACTATCAGAGAGGTATCTTGGCTAAAGTAGAGGGTCAGAGGTTGGTCTATCAGTTTAAGGAAATGCCTAAAGACATTGTCGTCATCGATGACGATAAGTGCGACCCTGGCGATGACGTAATCGGAGAGAAGGCCTATGAGCGCGTTCCTCCCTCATCTGACACACTATTGACGACTGACCTCTCCAAAACCCCTACCATCTTGAGAGGGGGCGGCAGGACTATAGTCCACCCAGGCTCCCCAAAAGCTAAAGCTGCACTTACTGCAAGTCCCGTTCAGCGCATCGTAACAGTCTCCGCGACAACAGATCCATCACAGCCATCTCATGCCACCATTATTCCCAATGCCAATGCACCCAGGTAACCAGACTTAAAGGGCACCTATTATGCCTTTTTTTTTTTTTTTTTTTTTTTTTAAACCTTTCCTTAATTGTGTAATATGTGCATGTAAACGGTCTGCTTAATTAAAAAGTACAAAGTCTACACCAAAGGGAGTTAATTTAAGAAACTTGCCTGAAATGCCTTGTTTGTAGTCCTGCCATTTGTAGCTACCAGTGTTGATTTTGACAGCCATTTTTGATTTAGTCTTAGTCTTCATCTTCCGACAATGCTCATTAGTCTTAGTCACATTTTAGTCATTTTTGTCTTTCATAGTTTTAGTCAATGAAATGTCATTGCATTTTTGTCAACTTTTAGTCATTACTTTTAGCAACATTAATTTTGGTAGCTTTTATATGTTGTCTTTAGATAAAAAAAAAATAGTCATTATAATTTTTCTCTCTTTAGACCAATTCACTGAAGCTTATGAGAAATTTGAATCAAGGTAACAGGCTGTATTGACATTGCACTCTTAGCAGTGGCACTTGTGCAATTCTACATATCCCTTTACCTTAGTTGGATATCAGCCTGCACTTTGATCGCAGATTTAGTCGCAGCAAACGGCGCAAGCGGCTCGTGACAGAATACAGACGGACTGAATGACACTTCAATTTAAGCAGAAAATCTCAAATGAAGATTGCCGAACTCCAGCTTACTTGTTTGTCTGTGTTTTCAGATCACCCGCACTACTTCCGCAGTGTAGACAGAGCATGTGCGCACGGTTGCGAGATTGCAAAGATTGATTAAAACACTTGGTCGAAAATGTGTTCTTTTAACAGAAAAGCTCTGATTGTGGGATTTAAATTCTTTAAAAATCTGGCAACCGTAAGCATGAAAGCTCAAAAACAAAGATTGATTTTGGTCAAGTTTTTATTTTTTTTTTAACCACATTTTAGTCTCGTCTTTTTCGTCAACGATATTGCATGTTGATATAGTCAGTTATCATTTAATGATGTTGGTTTCGTCTCGTCATTGTCTTGTCTTAGTCATAGAAAAAAAGATTGTCAACAAACATTTTTCGTCATAGATTTCGTTAACAAAATTAACACTGTTAGCTACAACACCATGTTACACATTTGCATAATGCTCGCCCACTGGCTGCTTTCACCAATCCTCAAAAAACAATTGGGTAAGTGATTTCGCTATCAAGGAGACGCTGTTTTTTCACTGCGAGGGCCGAAAAACATTGTATGGACTTCCAATACTGACAGCATAGATAGAGATATAATACTGTTTAGCTGACCAATTTTAAGGATAGGGATGTTGAATCGGCCTAAAAAACCCCCGACTAGAGCCAGTGGTGCAGAACACACCTAGAAAACTTAGTCGGCAGATGCTTAAAAACGGTCCGACATTACCCAACAGCTGATCGTTGGCTTGGTGTGTCCCAGGCTTAAAGAGACAGGAACTAAAACAGAGCGTTTCAGGCACAAGGTGAAAAGAAGTGCTGCAGCACAGTACATTATGAGAAACACAATGTTTTTAAATCATGTTAATGTATTCTAGCAGACCCCAAAAATAATAGTAACACACTTTGTAAATGAGTATAGTGTGGGCACTTTAATTTTCTGAGACAAAAACTGTTGAAAGCAGTAAAAAATTTTTTACATTGTTTTTAAACGTAATCTTGTGTCCAGAACTGTGTGGGTTGCTATGCTAAAATAGAAAAGTTATTTTAAATTGTAATAACATTTCACAATATTACACTTTTGACTGTATTTTTGATCAAGTAAATACTGACCCTGGTAGCATTACATGTGTATATGATGAATGGTATTAAATATTTAGTGTATATAGTAAATTACTATATGATTGTGACATGTTGACATGTTCTTGACTGAACATGATCAATGACAAATTGTTGAAAGCAGTCAATTTTCCGACATTGTTTTAAAACGTAATCTTGTGTCCAGGACTGTGCGGGTTGCTATGCAAGTGCCAGTAGTTATGACAAACTCCTTGGGACAGAAGATCTCCACAGTGGCCGTGCAGTCAGCAAACCCTTCGCTTTTCACCACAGCGCCCACCAATGCCGGCTCACCAACTGGCGTGAACGCACCCAAAGTTCTAATCCAGACCATGCCAACGATGGTGCCCGCCACAGCAGAGAATGGTGACAGGATCACAGTTCAGCTTGCGAAGATAATCACCATCCCTGCAACCCAGCTCACACAGTGCCAGCTTCAGGCCAAACCAGGCACCCCCACAGGCATCAATCTGATGGGCGCCCCCCTTGCCGTCCGAGCCCTCACACCCGTGTCTGTGGCGCCGGGGACGCAGGTGGTCAGACTGGCAGTTCCGGCCCAACAGAGTCCGGCTCAGGCGAAGACGCAGGTTCCCGTTTCAATCCAGACGCAAACTCAAGTCCCAATCTCCATTCAGACAACGTCTACTCCGGTCGCTGTACAGAGTCCGGCGTCAGTCCCAGTTCAGATCCAGGTTCAACAGAGCCAGCTCTCTCCAAAAGCAAAGAGCACAGCCCAAACCTCAGAGTCCAAACCCGACAGCACTTCTGAGCAGGACAGTCTCACACAGGAAGCAGTAGAGGTGGTAGAGGAAGATTCAAAACCACAGTTCGCAGCAGAGAGCTGAAGAGTGATGAGCTTTGTCAGTCATGAACAATAATAAATGAATTTATAATCCCCAGATACTATTCAATCACATTCTGGGAATACAAACTGGAGTTGTACAGTTTCAAGTTCAAGTGTGGTTTCATTTTATATATATATATATATATATAAAAAAAAAAAAAGGCAGGCAGACTCCAGCCTGTATTGGCACCCCAATTCTCACATCATGTGAACTAAACCTGGATGTCTGTCATTTCAATTATGAGTTGTTAAAGGGACCAATGTAAAGAACACTACAGTTCTCCAAAAAAAACTACTTTGACACTAATAACAGCTAAACAGAACACTAAGGAGCGAGTAGTTGTAGTAGTCAAGTATGTGAACTTTTGAGGGAGTATAAATTCAACTTTTTATAACTTGTATAAAGATTTTTTTCTTTAACATTAAAATTGCAAGGCAAAACCAGCAGTTTCTTTTGATGATCACTGTGAGTCACGCTTCTGCCCGTGTTTCACAGGAACACGTCGATTCTCCCTCCATCTCTACTAAGAGAAGAAATGGACTTTGTATATAGGAATTATACAGTTTACTGAATTTATAAACAATGCAGCCTTAGAACAGTTTTTTTGTCTTTTTTTTTCTTTTCCTTTTTTTAAATTTTTTTATTTTTTTTAAATCAAGCTTATTAAGCTTTTGTGTTAAGCTCATGTTTTGTTGTTGTTGTTGTTTTTTCCTCACACATTGTACCAAGCACAGTATTATTGGCAAGCAAACTGCAAAGCATTTTTTGCATTCTCATTTCAATCTCCTGGATAGAAAAGGCCATACTATTTTGGTGTAATCATATCTTGGTCCAAATTCCAGAACAATGGCAATTTATCAAAACAAAAGAGAAAAAGAAAGGTCAATCGGCAGCATGTATCATCACTGCAAATACATTTCTAACGCATTTGTTTTCTTTTGCTTTTCATTAGTCCTTAAAGAGGGAGAACAAGATGTTTGTGTTCAGAATAATCTAGTTTGTATATTCAACATTTGAAGTATATTCTATTTTGTTGTACTCTTGTTTCAAAGTGTACTCAAGTAGATTTTACTCAAATACAAAAATATTCCTGAATTTGAGTGTTGTTGTTTTTGATACATGTGTCAGCTGCAGAACTGTTCTTGATGCATGGTCTTTGTCACCTTTTCACCATCTCAGAAACACGACAAATTTGAGCTTTGGATGCATTGATATATGCGACCCCCAGACCGGATGTGATATAATCTAACCAAAACTAGTGAAAAACAAAGTAGGAATTACCAATATTCTAGTAAAACGATGTTCTTTAAACAGTATTTCTGTAAAATGGATAGTTATGAAGAATTGTGTCTGAAATAACTTTCAGAATTGTTAAATTTACATTAATTAGATACTTATTGGCGGTCATTTGTTGTATGTGTATATGTTTATACTACATTCGTTATTTATTCATTAATTTTACATAAGTGGAGGGGAACGACTACCACGAGGGGCTAAAATGCGACAATCGCATCTGGATATTGGAAATAGAGAAAATGTGACTTTAGGAGACCAACATCTTTCTTAACTCATAAACTGCAGAATATTTACAACTAGGAAGAACTACATATAATATATTTAGAACAGTATTGGGTAGCTATATGTTTGGTACCGAAAAGAAGACAAGTTAGGCCCCAACTGCGCTGAATATATGAGGCACAAATGGAGTTACATTTCACTTCATGCACTAACATTAGTAGTACCTTCATTCTTTTTCATTTTGCATACCAGCGACAGGAATTTCAATGGAAATTACAATAAAAAAAAATAATTAAAAAAACGTATTTTAGTATATAAAAAGTTTTTATAACAGTAAGGGTTAGGGAGCACTTTTTTAGACTGTAATGCTCATTAGATATGTAGTGTAAAAATGGGCTAGTGGTTTTTTACACTGCGTTAACAACCCTTATGGACGGGATTGAGTTGCATGCTCTTTCTGCAGCAGTGCCCTTTAAAGGTGCAAAAATGTAATAATGCATGACTCTATTAAATGAGGAGCTCATGTGACGGAACTAATAGTTTTAACTGCAATTGATCTTGTAGACCATTTTGAGGATGTTGGTGATTGAAATGATTCCTTAATTAGTAAGACTTCTCTCACTTATGCATGAGTGTGAATGATAGACAATGTTTTTTACTAAAGCAAGTTTATGCGACATTTGACACCTTCCCAAACACACTTTAAGTCTGAGGAAAAAAAAAAAAAAAAACACCACAATGCAATAGTTTTATTTGTGCAAACTGTCATGTTATTATCAATAATACGACCACAAAAAAAATTTGGCAGGATTATTTTGTCACATTAAATAAAAACATTTTGACATCCTCAAGTCAGTAGCATACAGTCAGTAGTCTAAAAGAATAAGGGTACATTCACACAACCGATGTATGTACTAATAACAGAAACGTTTTTCCTTTGTGTTTGTAGCGTACAGATGACAAAACGTTTTCAAAGCGGTACCCGTTCACACGGATCTGCAAAAACGATTAAAAACGGTGTATTCTGCTGCCAGGCCAGTAGTTTTTCTTGCCACTTTGTAAAGAAAAACTACACGCTTATAGACTGAATGTAATACGAATGTGCATGACGTTGTTGTAGTTTACACGGTGACAGTTATGGTATCGTTTTGAAAAACTTGCACTTTGAATCCCTCAGGTCCTGAAATTGAACAGCCAAAATGCATAAAAAGTTTTCTGTTTTGAGTCGTGTAAACGGCCCCTCACACAAAAATTAAAGTTTTCTCACCATTTACTCACCCTTTTGCATTTCCAAACTTTCTGTGGAATACAAAAGGAGATATTTCACTTAATGTCCAACCTGCTTAATGTGCTTAATTTCACTTAATGTCCAATAAAAATGGACATCAATTTACGGCACCGTAAAAATAGTGTATTTCAAGCCTTCTGAAGCCATACTATAGCTTTGTGTAACAATGATATTTAAAAGGATAGTTCACTCAAAAATTAAAATTACCCCATGATTTACTCACCCTCAAGCCCTCCAAGGTGTATATGACTTTCTTCTTTCAGATGAATACAACTGGAGATAAAATATCCTGGCTCTTCCAAGCTATATAATGTTAGTGAATGGGGGGCCCGATTTTGAAACCAAAAAAAAAAAAAAAAAAATGCATCCATTGTAAAATCCATTGCATCCATCCATTGTAAAAGTACTCCACATGGCTCCGGGAGGTAATAAAAGCTTTCTGAAGTGAAGCAATGGGTTTTTGTAAGAATAGTATCCATATTTAAAACTTTATAATCTAAAATAACTAGGTTCTGGCAGATGACCGTACACATACTGCGCAAGCAGACTTGCGCCACAAGAGTAGCCCCTGACACAATTTATGACACAGGATGTAGGAGTATTGGAAGCTTACGATCTAAACAAATAGGGCTGTGCTACAAACTCAAGCTCCTCTTCTCTTATATCGAAATCCTCTGACATTTCTCTTTAAAAATGATCGTTTTAGACTTCTAATTCGTGACTGGTGTTTTGTTTTGCTCTATCCTCTACGCTCCGTGTTCATCATTGCGTCGGGTCAGGAGTTTTCATTTTTTGGGTGAACTAACCCTTTAAGTTATTTCTTAAACACACTTTTCCCCCATCATAGCTCTTAAATCTCAAACATTGCATTTCACCAATAACATTTGCAGTCACTAATGTTTAACCACTTTTGAATGCATGTTTGATTTTAAAAAGCAACAATGGAATAGATTTCACACAAAGCTATCATATTGTATGGACAAAATGACTACTTTTATGATAAAGTTTTTGCTTTATGATTTTATTGTGCTGTATTGTCTTAACAAATGAAAACATCTCCTTTAATGTTCAACAGTACAAAGCAAATCATACATGGATTGAAGTTTAGTGAATTGTTTATTTATTTATTTTTTTGTATGAACTATCCCTTTAAGGATGTACTGGCTGAAGTGTTCATTATTCATGAACAACAATCAAAATATGTAGAAATGCTGTGCCAGCACAAGTCTGGACTTGTGGTAAATATCTTTTAAAATGAGTCAGTAATTACTGGGAAACAAGCGTCAGATCCTTGAAGCTGAAGTCACAGACGAGAGAGAGGTGATCTGAAGGGTAATTATAGGAAGGAAGCCTATTGGGTCCAATTTGTTCGGCTGTAGGAAAGTCCAGAACCGCATTAACATCAAACGCTCTGTGTGAATACCACACATAGTCCAGTGTGTGGCAGCTCTCACCACTGGGCCGGATCTTCCACGTTGTGTAAGGTGGCTCGGTTTTCCCGTCCGTACTCAAATGCTTATACGCACTGTCCAGTCCCAGACTAGATGTTGTGAAATTCCTATAAACATCTTCTGAAGGCTCGGCATTAAAATCACCACATACTATCAGAGGAACGTTGCCTTCTGCTTTTTCTTCGGTCTTTATTCTCTGTGCAATGTTCCGCAGGTTGCGCAGGAGATCCGAACCCTGTGCGCTGCGTAGGACCTCCCAACCGCTCCGTGCTTTTAGATGCGTTACTGCGACACAGAAGGCCTGACCTGTTGCTCGGCAGCGTAGAGCAGTGATGATTGCCACCTGATTGGTCTTCAACATCATGGCGGACAGTCGTAGGTGTGTTGTGTTTAGTGACTGGAAGCGTTTGTGATTGAAGAACAGAGCACAGCCATCAGGGCCGTTGTTGTTCTCCACATCCAGACACGGAGACCATGGTTTAGGGCAGAAACTGCTCTGGTAACCCAAACTTGCCAGGATGGGCTGAAACATGTCAAAGTAGTGATCAACTTCCTGTAGGCATAGGATGTCAGGTCTGTAGGTAAGGATCTCCTCCAGGATCAAATACTTCCTTTCAGCCCAGTTCAGAGCATCCATGGGGCACTGCACAAAACTGTCCATGCCTTCACCTAATGCTGCAAAAGGACAGAGAGAAATTGGATTGTTTTAAAAATGAACTTTAAAAAAAAAAAACTCTGTAAATTATAAAGTAAAGACTTTTACATTTTCTCAATAAAATGTGACACTGTGGCAGTGTAATTTAAGTATCATTAAGATACATTTATAGTTTTATTAATATTTTGAATTGGTTTTTATTTTTCCATTTTCATTTTTAGTAATGATGTCATTATTATTATTATTAAATATATCGGGGGTCTTTATCAATACAGGACTTTATTCACTACCCTCCCCCACATTCAAAAAAGTGTAAAGGGTCACTATGACCTGAGGTATGTAATAGTCTAAGGCAGTGGTTCCCAAAGTGGGGTACGTGAACAAACTGCTGAGTTTTGCCATTCATTTAATTCTTCCTTACCTTAAAATATCATTAAAACCGAGCAAGCACAATGCTGTAAATACATGAAATCCAATCAAAATACCACATCTTTTACGGTCAAAACGAAATGCATCCATTTTCCACACAAGCAGCGTGCATTTAAGGTGCATATAGGTTGCATGCAGAGTCTGCTGCCTTAGCAAATCGCGCTATTAGGCCGGTTCTGTTTTGCAACGAAATAATAGTTCCAACGAAAGCCACAGCAGAACTACAACACACAGAGCTGTTTCGTGAATGAATCAGCGGCTGAACGAATCATTCGTGAAAGTAATTGATTCAATGATTGCAATGAATCGGTTTTATCATCATTGCATATTTCTCTATTGAACATTTTTTTTAAATTTATTTAAAACATTATAAATGTATTTATATAAATAAAAAAAAAATGCAATGGAAAGTCAATTTAGTCTGCAAATATTGTCGGTGCAGGAAGAGAGGGGGTATGCAGAAGGATGGTAAATGCCTCAGGGGGTACTCCACTCTAAAAAGTTTGGGAACCACTGGTCTAAGGGACTGTTTACACAACACCATTTTCAACTAAAAATGGAAAACCTTTTATGCATTCTGTCACAACAATGACATTTTGGAGGCTTGAAAATGCAAACTTTTGAAAACGGGTTTCAAAGTACATGTTTTTGAAAACAACAGTGCTATAGTCTCTGTGTAAACGGCAAAAACACAAATTTGTGAAAAGAGTGATGTTGTGCATGCGTATTACATTCAGTCTATAGGCACGTAGTTTCTCTTTTTACGAAGGGATATCGCCAACTACTGGCCTGGCAGCATAATACAGCGTATTGTGCGAATTGGGATCGTTTGGCTATGTTGTTGTCTGTACAAGAAAAACGCAAAGGTACATCGTTGTTGTGTAAACATACCCTAAGTATATATTTTTATCTGTGCAACAATAATTGAATCTCTGATGACTCAATAGGTGCAATTCACCTTTATTCCTCAAGGTGGCAACGTGATGTTTCACTCATAATTAACGCAGGCAAAAAACAATAGAATATACAAGTATCATCTGCAAAACTTGTAATAGCTCAACGATTTACTGTAGAGCAACAAGTATACTGTACGCAATATTTGTGTCACTGTCACTTGATGGTGGATCTGGTGAAGAAGCTGTCAACAATCAAAATATTGATTTTGATAGTTTTGAGAATATTGGTCAGATCACGAATACAAGCCAGATGCTGAATGCACAGTGGAAATGAGCTCAGACGATGACAGTGATGAAAGGAATATGTTCAAACTGAACCTGTTCCAAAAGGTAACAAAATAGGATTTATTGTATTATTTTGTAGTTATTCAAATATCAGGACAGTTTTATACTATTGTGGCAGTTGGAGACCCATCAGTGTTAGATATAGATCTGTGTCACTAAAGACCCAAATATGTAATAATGATTGGCGAAATAATCAATACAATCAAAGTTGAACTATTTTATTACATCATGTTAAACTAAACAAAAATTAGAAATCTTGCCTTGCTTAAATAAAATAAGTTTTTTTAAAAAAATATATTTTATTTTATTTCGGTCAACATTTATTATATAAATAACAAAATTGTTTTTTTAAAATGATTTTAGTTAACTATAATAAGTTGCCTTGTGGTCTTTATCCATGTAAAACTCACCACCATGATGCTAGTGTTTCTATGCATTGCTTAAGTTTCCTGATGGGTTTAAGCACATTGCTATGTGGTTGCTTGGTGGTTACTATTATAATATATATATATATTTTTTTTATTAGTAATTATATTTCATTATTACTATTTGCCCATTTTATTTCTGAATCCTGAAACTTTTGTGTCAGTCAGATTTTTTTTTAAAAGAAATTACTTTTTTTTATTTTTTTTAGCAAGGATGCATTAAATGAATCAATCAAGTGACAGTAAAGACTTTTACATTGTTACAAAAAAATCTATTCCAAATAAATTCTATTCATCAAGTAATCCTGAAAAAAAAAAAAAAAAATCACAATTTACACAAAAATATTAAACAGCACAACAGTTGTCAACATTGATATTAATAAAAAAAATGTTTCTTGAGCACCAAATCAGCATATTAGAATGATTTCTGAAGGATCATGTTACTGAAGACTGGAGTAATGATGCTGAAAATTCAGCTTTGCGATCACAGGAATAAATTACATTTCAAAATATATTCAAATAGAAAAGAGTTTTTTAAATTATTGTAATAGTTCACAAAATATCAAACAAACGCAGTCTTGGTAACCATGAGAGGCTCTCGCATACCCCCAAACTTGAACAGTAGCGTATATCATGTTAAACACAAAAGTAATATGTCATTCAGTGTCGCCTCTATATGAAGATGAATATAGGGTTTAGGTTTATACCTTGTGCAAGTACATTCCACTGCATAACTCTGATCGTCTGTCTGGAGTCTCCATGCCCCGTCTGAACGAAAGCTCTCTGCAGTTGGGCTGGCCGGTTTCTCAGAACCTCTTTACATTCCCGCAACAGCTCCAAAGGGTCCGCCGGGTCTTGATCCAGATCCAGATCATTACCCGGAGTGTATGTGGAGTCACACGGGCAAGGGAGAGGAGGTCTACTGACAGTCTTAGCCAGGACACTGTAGAGACTGGAGCTGCTGCCCATGGAACATGCTAAGAGAAACAAAACAGCCATCACATAAGGATCTTTTCAGGAATTTTATCACCAACTCTCTTTAAAAGAATAATAAAGAACAACACCTGGTTGCGGTTTTGCTGCAAATAGCTGTCAGTGTGAACACACCTTTACACTGAGCAGATGTGCTGAACTAAATCAGGCTTTGCCATCTATTTCCACTTTAATTCACTCTATCCAGCATCTTCTTCAAATAGGACAAGCAAACACATGGTTAATCCATTTATACTGAGCAAGTAGCACCGGTTGTTAAAGACACGTTGCACACACCCAGAGCTGAGAGGCGTTCATGCATGTAATAGCTCCATTGATCTTGAAGTCTCAGTAACATGCAAGTTCACAGGTGTAGGCTTCTTCAATTCAAAGGAATGGCCTGGTTGGCTACACAAGAGCTTTATGTTGGTCTATAATCCATCTTGGCCTTAATCAACTAAACATGCCTTGATTAACGCCTGGTTAGCTTTTAACTCAATTGCCTTTGAGCTCTATAGACCACCGGGGCTTTTTAATGCTCACTGTTGCTAAGTGAGTTAAAACATTATATATATATATATATATATATATATATATATATATTCATATCATAATCATATCAGATCAGCACTAAAAAATGGCAAATGGCAAATTCCATAACTACAATTTCAATATGTGACTAAATAAAATTATTCAAATAAAACCATTATTAAAACAATTGTTTTAAAAGAAATAAAAGTAAACAAAAATACATTTTAATAATTTAATAAAATATATATCTTTTTTCATTAAAATAAATAAGTAATTATTTTGTGCTGACACCTAGCAGTGCAAATGTTGCATCTGTTACTGATGCAATTGCAGAAATAAACTATCATATGATTTCTGTAGGATCATGTGACATTAATGGCTACTGAAAATTCAACTTTGCCATCACATGAATAAATTACATTTTAAAATGATTTCTCAATATTCTGTATATATTCTGTAATTTTTATCAAATAAATGCAGTCTTGGTGAGCATAAGATACTTCTTTCAAACACATTTAAAAATCTTACAGAACCCAAACTTTTGAACAGTAATGTATTTTTTAAAAGGTATATTCATTGCTGTATTTGTAAAACCATTTTAATCAGGAAAAAGTGACCAGATGAGATTGAGTTATTGAGTTATTTTTTTGCTAAACAAATAGCACCACAGACTCTGTCGTGTTCATTTTCTAATCAACTAAATGTTACCAGAGTTTAAAAACAACATTCAGCAGAACTGTCAACTTATAAGTTCCAAACACAAATTCGAGTTATTATACAAAATCATTAGTGTTAAATCCAAGTGGCATAGATGAACAGCAGAAATTAAGCAACCATTAAAAATAACATTTATATTAGATCTAAAGGAGTTAACTGAATTTGTTTATCTTACCAACCACCTCCATGATGTAAGGACTGGATTTTGAGTCTGTCCTACAGCAGAGCATGTATGTGTTTGAGTTGTGATGTTGTGTGAGTGATGTTCAGCAGAAATGCACCACTGACTGTGTGTTAAACTGCTTCTGACAGAATGAGATTACAGACTTGAGACGTCAGGAGACCATATGGACATGCACACGCACACTCTGAGTACACAGGTCAACAGGCTGTTCCAGGGTACATAATGCAACCATGCCACCACATGAGCATAAAGCATGTTACATTATACCCGTTTCGTATCAAGGCAAAATACTGACGTTAACAAAACACACTTTTAGCCAACAAATGATGATAAAATAACATGGTGTAATTTTTTTTTAAGTCACCATGAAATCAAAATAGACCATTTTTGTTTTTATGGAATATTGCAGTATTTATTATAAATGAGTTATCGGTGCACATCATTATTTTTTAAAATTCAAGTGCCCTCGTAATAACTTCCCCTCCCTCTTGCAACAGCATCTCTTCTCTGATGACGTGTTTACAGGACAACCTGTCACTCACATGAGAACACAGCAATAGAAAAAGATAATGATTCAATAAATTCCTGATGGACAAAATCAAGTCCTGCTCTACATTTCTTGTTCAAGAACCTGTTTCACTCAAATATACATCATAATAGAAAGGACTATCGCAATTTCCGTTTTGTGCAAATTTAATTACAAATGTCACTCAGGAAGCTAGGCAAGGTTACAACATTAGCGGTTTGTACATTCATAGCAACAGTCGTTTACTTTTTGGCACACATTTGATATTACAAAATCAGCATGTGATCATGATATGCTTTAAAACACAACCTCTATTTAACCATCCTAACATTTTTTTTTAACTATATCTTACATTATAGGGTTACTAAAAAGGATAATATTAAAAACCATGGTACTGTTTGTTAGAGTTAAGTATACCGTTTAAAAGTTTGGGGGTCAGTAAGATTGAAAAGAAATATGTTTATACTTTTATTCAAAAATATTAAGCAGCACAACTATTTTAAACATTGATAATTATAAGAAATGTTTCATGAGCACCAAATCGACTAGATTAATTACTAATGAAAATCCTGCTTTGCCATCACAAAAAATATATTTTAACATATATTCAAATTGTAAAGTTATTTTAAATTGTAAAAATATTTTACAATATCAGTTTTGACTGTATTTTTGATCAAATAAATGCAGCCTTGCTGAACATAAGAGATTTATTTAAAAAAAAAAAAAAAAAAAAAAAAAACATTAAATACTGCTACCGACTCTAAACTTTTGTTTGTTTATTATATGTTTTTAACGGCATGTTAGCATCAGGGCTACTTACATGGTACAGTATCATAAAAAATACAGTCCAACAGAATATGTTTAACAGTCAAAGGAACTTGACACAAGAGACATAAAGGAGGAATTTCATCTATCAAAAGTGTAAGTCTTGAGTGGCCCATTCGGCACCTAGTGAAGACAACTTAAAGTTATAGAAGACACTTCTTTTTATACTGGAGTTTATCTCATACAGTTTTTCATTTTTATATCCGTCCCATTCCTTCTGCCACTTGTATAAGCTAATTAATGGTCTGAAGTCAGAAGGTGGTATTTGACAGTCAGATATTTCCAGGTCAAGCACATCCCTGGCAGCCGTGTCCGCTTTCTCATTACCAGTCAGACTTAGAACCCAGCAAAAGATAAAGTTTTCCTTCTTTAAAAGATCTAATTTAGTTAAAATTTTGACAATTATGGGGTGGTCAGTCTTTAAGGATTCAAGTGCTTGAAGACAAGACCTTGAGTCAGAGGCAATTAAAAAGTTTCGTTCTTGACTCCAGAACCAGGAGTAATGCTCGAGCCTCAGCTGTGAAGATAGAGCCTCCTTGGTCCAGAATTTGAATACCATGTTGTTTATCTCCTATCACTGCTACTCCCTAAACTTCTGAACTGGTTCCGATTGAAAAACTAGAAATATAAAGGGAATTTTAAAATGGTAACTTACAGGCCTGGAAAAGCCATGGGAGTTAATAAAATATTTAAGTCACAAACAGAATGGTGCAGGGTGATGTATTATTGTAGGCCAAAACTTGGAAATGAGTTAGCATTTTAGCATTTCATGTTCCATCGTCCTGAAGTCAATGGGTTTTTGGTTAAATGCTTGAAATAAGGTCTGTTATATGTTATAACACAATTACAATTAAATCATACCCCATTTGTAATTTTAAGCTTTTACATGTCTTGTAAAAGGCGGTTGCTATCAAGTGGCTAAATCAGGGACATTAAATGTCATCAGCCAAACAGGTAAACTCATCTAGTCACTAGTCCACTTTCACAGCCTCGTTGTGTTTATAATCGCGCTATTGGAAACGATTATAACTTGAACTTTTAGGGAAAATGTTTCTAAAGACTGAAAGAGTTGTTGGAAGCTTAGTGATGATGATGTTGAAGTCATGCGACCGTGTTGTAGTTTGTTTATAGCCTACGTTTAGCTTTTGACTTGTACCGATTGTATTTAAGCTTCAAAATTCATAAAAGTTGTGTTCACGTGTGAAGATTATCACGATGAACAAAATGTATAAGAATCATAAGATTTTGTTAGTCACAGACCTTAATTTCTGCAACAATCCAAAAACCAATGGAAAAATCCTTTGAGGGGGAACCATGGTGTTGCTAGCTTCCAGGTTGGCCTACAAAACACGGCATCCTTGCACCACTCTATTATATGGTGAATAAACATTTTTGTAGTTGCACAGCTATGTTGACTTTTTCTGTAAAATCTATAAAATTATATTTAAACAAATAATTGGAAATTATGAAAATTCACTGGTTGAAAGGTGCTTTGCCTTGGAAATACCATAGTATATGAATACAATATGGATTCAGTATATCATTACACTGCAATTTGACACCATCCCTCTACCATGGTACTGCCACAGTACATTTTTGGAGGGGAATGTAACATGTAAGGGAGTATCATATCTTTCAGGATAATACTGTGCTAATATAACTCAGTGTCACTTAACTTGAAGTTTAAGGTCATGATTAAAAGTCACAGATCAAAAATAGCATCATCAACACAAACAGAATGAGGGGAAGCACAGCAACACCATTATTAGAGGTGCAGGCCAGGGGCAGATCAAAACGACTCCACTATAATGGGGTCAACACGGTACTCTAAAAACGAGATCCTTCATATGGGCTGTTGGGCGTGTTGTAATAAATGAAGATATTGGCTCTTATCTCGTTCTAGCTTTATTCATGAGATTAATCAGATCTCCTGCAGTTTGACTCCTGCATTTTAACCTGCTTATCTGTGCATTAAAAAGGAAGCTGTTACTTGTGAGTTACAACTGAAACGGACATGGAAAATTATATAAGCTATAATGAATTTTGTGTGCCAGAGTACATAAAAGGCCTGTTAAAACTTGGCCACATCATGCATTTTCACTGACTTAATAGCTATTCAATCTATAGTATATATTGTCTATATAGTAGTCGAAAAACAGTCTGTGAAAAGACTTCTGTCTGAATTTATAGTATTCATAAAACAGTAGGCAAAAAGTACCTGGATGACCTCAGGCAATATTTCGAAGTGCGCATCTGATGGATACTATCCTATGGGAGAGGAGTTGTGAATGACAGTGAAGCAACACAACTGATGCTAGCAGGTCACCTGACAATGACAACATGACGAATGTAGTACATCTGGATTACATTTATACTACACATATTTATACTATAATAGATCATAGTGTAAATGGAATGTGTCAACTCAATTGGCTAGCAATCCGATGACTCAAGGCACATAAAATGTCCAAGTGTAAATACCCTCAAAAGTTGTTATGATCTAAATCAGTGTGTGTTATTGCTTTCATACAGCATATGTATAAACAATTATCATCAAGTAGGCCGAACTTATGTTTCAGATCAAATTTGGACTGTTTGTGTATTTTTTTTTTTTCGTTAAAGGAACTAAAAAAAAAAATAAAAAAATCAAGCTTTGTGTCTGCCAAAGTAACGTGATTTCAGTAAACGAGGCTTCGTTACATCGTAAGTGTATTGAAATTTCAATGGTTCACCACTATATTTTGAAATCGCGACAAACAGTTAGCACAGTAGAAACATACTGTATAATGCATTCTCCTGCGTTTGCTAAGGTTTATAGATGACTTACCTTACAAATCTGATTAAACGAGGCTTCGTTACATCATAACTGTATCGAAATTTCAGTGGTTCACCACTGGTACAATGACGTGACTTTGGCAATTTGATACGCGCTCCGAACCACTGATTTGAAACAACAGATTCGTAAAGCTTTGAAGCTTTATGAAGCAGCTTTTTGAAATCGCTCATCACTAGATATTGTTGATTAAAGTCGTTATTTTGTATTTTTGGCGCACAAAAAGTATTCTCGTCGCTTCATAACATTAAGGTTGAACCACTGTACTCACATAAACTGTTTTAAATATGTCTTTAGTAGCTTTCTGGGCATCTGAAAGTGTTAATTATCTTGCTGGCAATGGAGGCCTCACTGAGCCATCGGATTTTATGAAAAAATATCTTAATTTGTGTTACGAAGATGAATGGAGGTCTTATGGGTGTGGAACGACATGAAGGTGAGTAATTAATGACAGAATTTTCATTTTTGGGTGAACTAACCCTTTAAGGCCCATTCACAGTCACACCAAGGACGATTTATTCAAAACCATTCTTCAGAATATATTCTTTTATGTTCAACAGAAGAAAGTAAATCATTCAAGGTCGGAACGACATGAGGATAAGTAAATAATGACAGAATTTTCATTTGTTCTTTTTATTTTTGGGTGAACTATCCCTTTAATGGTGGAAAGCGGGGTTACATTGTTATGCCAGTAGGTGGCGAAATCTGTATCAAGAGCGAGTCATTGAATCATTAATGCAAACGATTCGTTAAAAAACGATTCATTGGAGAACGAAACGCCACTACTGTGTTGCAAGGAAACGCTTAACACTTTATCCTGCTTTGACATTGTTTGGAGCTGGCAATATTGTGTCTAAATGTAAGTTACTCGATATTTTATTAATTGAACTATTTTATAAATCAATATCACTCTCGCAGTAGCGATGTTGTGATTACGAGCGATCTGATATTTGCTACGACATCATACTTGCTTTAATGTATATATCTATATGTAATATATTGTGTGATAATGTGTAATTGTCCATAATAATCATTATAAGCCTCACTAATTGTATCATTTGATAATTCGTAGTTGGTTCGAGTTTAAATTGATGTATTGTTTCTTGAATATACCGTTATGGTTTTGCGTTTTGTTAATGATATGTTTATCGACAAGTCAAGTGGACTGAGTTGAAGGCACTGGAGTACCTTTCTTAAACAGAGACCATCACGCGAGCTAGTGGAGGATATGCAGCACTTATATATGATTTGTGATTTCTGAACTTCTCCTAGGTTACGATTCATTACATAGTTTGGAGAACAGTCTGAATCTGTAATATGAGCTGCGCCGATAACACTGAAACGCACAAATGCAGAGAAGACATAAAGGACGACAGACAGCGCATACATTAAAGGTAAAGTGGCTATACATAGTCGATTTTGTTACTCACCAGATTGGCTTCAAATACTGAATATTCCTCGTTGATTGTATGTTATCGATGCGATCTGAGTCCGTTTACGTTTATTGCGTGTATCGATGCGATCTGTGTCCGTTTAGAAACATAAGTGACCCCCTCAAGCATACACGCGCTACAAAAAACAGCTGTAAACCAAAGCAAGGTCATAGGACTGGTGGTGATTCCTGATCAACGGCGTTACACTGCCCTCTACTGGGTTGAGGCGGCATTGCACATACACATAAATTATTCCTCCTCAAGGGGGCGCTTGAATTCATACATGGAGTTTTTTTCTTTTTTTTTTCTTTCTGTCTTATAGCACTATATGTGGGCAAAAGTATTGACATACATTTTGTTTTTGGAAAGTTTCTTGCTTCGGTATTTTGTTTGACTCTTTTTTTGTGTGTGTTTCTATGATATACTGAAAAACAACTATAAGAATTCCATACATTTTAAAGGCTTTTACTTTCACTATATAAAGAGTAAATATTTACAGTGTTGACCCTTCTTCATAAACTCTGCAATTCGCTCTGGCATGCTGGATATCAGCTTCTGGGCCAAATCTTGACTGATGGCGATCCATTCTTGACTTATTAGTGCTTGGAGTTGATCACAATTTGTGGACTTCTGCTTGTCCATTCACCTTCTGAGGATTGAGCACAGGTTCTCTATGGGATTAAGATCCTGGGAGTTGCCTGGCCACAAATCCAAAATTTCAATTCAAGAGTCACTTCGTTATCACTTTTATCTTGTGACATTGTGTCCCATCTTGCTGGAAAATGCAAGGATCACATCAAATTGCTCCAGGATCATTGGGTGAAGTTGTTCTTGCAGGATGCTTGTCACTTGCTGGACACTCTGGGATGTCCTGAAGCCTTCTTCACTGCAGCTGAACCTCTCTCATTGAAGTTGTTGATGATCTGGTCTTTCAGGTGCCATATTCTTTGCAGCAATTTCCTTGCATGTGAGGCCATTTTAATGCGATGATGGCTGCACATCTTTCTTTGGAGGTCAGCATTGCTAACACAAGAACACAATGATTGGAAGTACTTCTTCCCCTCTTTTATAGCAATCAGTCTGCTCTTATAATCCAGTCAGAATCAGCAGTTTCTTATTAAATAATATTTATTAAACCTGTTCAAATGAACAAACAGGCATTTTCATTGTTAAACACAAACAGTATGCATCCAAGCAGCATACAAAGAAAGATAAATATATAAAACTAAAGAATATTAAAATGAATTAGAATCTTTTTGGCTTGAATGTTTTTTTTTACGTTTTAACAAATTCCTAGTAAACCAATGTTTCATATGCGTATTGATTAAATCACTGTGTTTCATACATTTTATTTAACATTTCTGCTAATTTAAAAAAATTGGATATTATGTAACTGCTTGGATATTATGATAAAATCAGAATTGCGGGATATATACTTACAATTCTGACTTTTTTTCCCACAATTGCGAGTTTATATCTCTCAATTCTCATTTTTTTCTCGCAATTCTGACTTTTTTTTTTTATTGCAGTTGTGTTTACATCTTGCAATTCAGACATTTTTCCCCGCAATTGCAAATTTATATCTCACAATTCTGACTTTTTTCCCCGCAATTGCAAATTTATATCTCACAATTCTGACTTTTTTCTCGCAGTTGTGGGTTTACATCTTGCAATTCATACTTTTTTCCCCGCAATTGCAAATTTATATCTCACAATTCTGACTTTTTTCTCCGCAATTGTGAGTTTATATCTCTCAATTCTGACTTTTTTTCTCGCAATTGTGATTTATATCTCACAATTCAAATTTTTTTCTCGCAATTGCGAGTTTATATCTCACAATTCAGAATTTTCTCACAATTGCAAGTTTATATCTCGCAATTCAAATTGCGAGTTATAAAGTCAAATTTTGGTGGAAAAAGAAAAAAAAATGTTTTAACTTGCAATTGCAACTTTATATCACGCAATTCTGACTTTATAATTAGCAATTGCGACTTTATATCACTCAATTCTCAGTTTATAACTCACAATTGCGAGTTTATATCACACAACTGGGAGAAAAAAATGATGTAAACTCGCAATTGCAGTTGAATATTGATATTGATTCAATTGATATTGAATTTTGAGATAAAAAGTCACAATTACCTTTTTTTATTTTTTTATTAAGTGGCGGAAACAAGATTCCATATTAACAAGTACAGGAGGCCATTAAAGAAAAAGCCTTGTTGTAGTAGATGTAGTAGTGGTTTTGTAATCTATAAGACTGTAATTGTAGAGGATGTGAAATATGATCACCATTATAATATCAAATCTCTTCCTAACATCTTGTGGCTTTCGGTGATGATGAAACAAAATATTGACACCTACAGTTATGGGAGCAGGTGGTGCTAAGTGTTAATAAAACCCAGTTTTCGGTTGATCTGATCTTCCCTCAGGTCCCTTCGACAGACACATGGGGCCTTATTCATGAAACACGAGTGGAACGAATTTCTGCATGAATCGTTCATAAATCCATTTGCTGCAAATTGTTGCATTCAGTTCAATAGGACAGAGGAAGTACAGGTATTTTTCACAGATATCCATTCTGCTCGTGTTTCAAGAATAAGGCCCATGATTATTACATATCGCAGATCAGCAGCGATCTATGCATTCCTCTATTTTATTAGCAAATATAAGATTTACAAACCAATCTGACATGCTTGCACAGGTAGGGTCTTTGGATTCAACTGTGCCTGTAGCTTATGAGGTTTAATGATGCATAAATGCAGGATGGAGTCAGATTTGTAAGAACAGTGAGGAGTATGATAAATTATAACACACTGATTACCTAAAGGATCATTTATTGTAGTAAGATGAGGGAACGAGAATAATAAATGTGTGAATTAGGAAAGGAAATGACACTAGAAAAGAAAAGTAATTCAGGATAAACGTGGTCATAGAATTTCAAAACAAAGACATAACCTTATAAAAGTTTGGGGTCAGTAATATTTTAACATTTTACAGATGTTTTGAAAGTCTCTTATGCTCACCAAGGCTGCATTTTATTGATTGCAAAGCTGACTTTTCATCAGTCATTACCCCAGTTTTAAGTGTCACATGATCCTTCAGAAATCATTCCAATATGCTGATTTGGTGCTCAGGAAATGTTTATTATTATTATTATTATTATCTTTGTTGAAAATAAAATTGTGCTGCTTAATTTTTTTTTTTTTTCTGGGAAAAACTAACATTATAAATGTGTCCTTGCTGAATAAAATAGTTAATTCCTTTCAAAAAATCTTACTGACCCCAAATGTTTGAACTGCATATATTTCCCTTTTATAATTATTTTATGTATTTTATATTACTTCCATCTTATGTGAATATGCTTTTGGCATGCATTGTGCTGCTGGCATGTGCTGCCTCATTTAGAATAATGTGGGTTCATCATCATTAATAAGAATACAAACAAATGTACTTATGTGCTTATGTGCTCTGGATAGTCACTAGTGAAGGGCTTGGGATTGTGAGATGAATAGGAATGTTAACGGATGACTTCAGGTATTATAGACCTTCTCTGTATGCACCTGTTTTTTGTGAAAATCTTTGCACACATAAGAACACTTCAACACATTTGTCAGTGAATGGAGACCATTGAGAGCAGTACATGTTCACACTGTTCCAAAAAGCCATGAAGGCAAAGTGAAACTAAAAGGAATTGAATTGGTGCCAAAAGGGCATATTATACAACGTAATTTAGTCATCTTATGATCTCTTAATTACTCAAGATCGACTTTTCCCCTTTAATGAGCTGTCTCCTTGACTCTTTTGAGTTTAGTTTTTCGTCTTTGAGGTATCCAATTTATTTGGCATGTTGGAGGTTGAGATTTTGTCTTGTTTTTGAAAGGTTTCCACTTCATTGACCCGGATCATGCTGACTCATTTTAAACTCAGGACGGCCCAAGGTTGTCATTATTCATGGCTAACATAAGACTCTCAGCTGGAATTCAGTAGAAGATCATGGTGAAATTCAGAATTGTGGTGAATCTGCTCTCTGATTTGATCCCCCCTCGGGTCATCACTGTCACTGGACTTAGCTTGGTGCTAGGCTAATGAGTAATGCCTGAGGCGGGTTGGTAGCTGGGACATGACCTTTTTGGGGGCCCCTCCGTTCTCTCCTCTCTTTCACGCTTCCTATATTCCTGTTTTGTTTCATCCGTAATCCTTTTCTACGGACATGGATGACAGGAAAACTGTCAGATTTTTCTGAGGATAGGTTGTTTTTTTTAACCATGAATGACAAAAAGGCGTATACATGACGCTCAAAAACGTGTTCTCTCTCCATAATACACAAATATATATATATATATATATATATATATATATATATATATATATAAGGTAATAAATATATTAATATTATCTTTAACATTTTCTGCAAGTTCTTAAGTGTTTTTATGGACATGATACCACAATAGTAATTCCATGTTTGGACACAACCATGATGGTAAATTCCATTATAGTCTTTGAGTACTATGTAAACATTATGATTATTTGTTATATTCATATACCATGAAGTATCGTTTAATAAGGATCATTTATTAATGGGCTTTACCTACTTACTAGCAAATTAATAAGTAGGTAAAGCTTTATTTATATTGCACATTAAAAACAGTGTATACAAAGTGCTTTACAGAAGAGAAACACGTGTACATTCACAGAAAAGGAAAAACATGTGTATACATATAATAGAAATAGAATAGAAATAAGATAATAAAATGAAATACCAAAAAAAAAAAAAAAAGTATTGCAAAATCAAGGAAAGGCCCTGAGGCCCAGGTTCCTGGGTCAACATATTTTGTTGATCTTGGAACAAAATTCCTGTCCAAAAATGTAATCATAACCATATCCCTACCCCTAACCCTACCCAACCCAACCCAACCCATAAGTTATCCCTAAAATCAGATGGAAATTATAGGTGAATAACACTGATGTAGAAGCACCTCACCCTGGTTGTAAGCCTAAACTTGACATAAACTGTAAACGTGTCCGTCAAATCCGGTTGGTTTCTTGGAAGGTTGTTCCAGGATCAACAAAGATGATTGCTTGTAGGTTGTCAGGAAGAGAGTACCATAGCTTAGGATTGAAATGACTAAAGGCTAACTCACCCATTTTTAGCCATGTTTTTGGTACAACCAACAAATTATGGCAAAAATCTGTGCAAAAGTAATGTAGTGTATTTCAGCCTTTAGTTTCAATACTGTTTTTGGACTGGAGAGAATGTTTTGAGCTCTGAGAGTTACTGTAAAATATGTTTTCACAGTACATTGAACACTTATCTCTGACATTCTGATTCTTTAAGATCTGACTGCTTTAACTACATTTATTTAAATATTCAGTTGAAGAAAGCAACACAGAGAGAGACAAGTGTAGTAGAGAAACTGAGAGCTATTGATTCTAGAATCCCTGCGGCAAAGACCACGACTGGTCACCAGCAAATGTTATGCTTTGGATCCTGGTGTGCTAGTGTCTCCTTAATCAACCAGCAGAATGGCTATGCTAAACCAGCAAAAACCAGCCTGAACCTGAATCACATGATCCACAGCCGTACTAGACAGATCTACATTCATCTCAATTACAGGTAAAAAAATCTGCAGTCAATGTCTACAAACATACAGTTTTGATCTTGTCAGAAGTAGTTCCAAAACCTAACACATTTCTGATCTTTTTTTTTCTTTTTTTTTTTTTCTTCCACTTGTATCGATCATTTAATTCCGACTAAAGGAGTGAAATCATCACTGGAAATGGAGTAGGTTGTGCAGACAGAGTGAGTTCACCCTCAGTTCTATATATTTTACTTTTCTTGCTTTTTACTAAAAAGTATCTTTGCTCACTTTGCAGTTTCTCTCTCTCTCTGTCCTCAAGTAAAAGAAGTTTTCTTTCATCGCTGTCCCCCTCCTTTCCAGCCTCAGCATCGCTCTCTCTCTCTACTTGTCGCTCACGCGCTTGGATGAAAGAGAGCGCGGGGGCCATCTGGTCATCCGGATTTAGCAACGGTGGATCAGGGAGGGCGGAAACGAAAGATCACAGATTACCTCCAACTCAGACGCACACCCTTAGAGAGCACTCGTAGCGCTCCATCTCTCTTTTTTACTCTGTCTATGCTGGTTAAGTCAAGTTCCTCTTGTCTACTGGCACTGCATTATAAGTAGTTCACTTTATCCACTGCATGCCAATCAAAAGTTTCTCTCTCTCGCATTTCTTTTCCTTACCGTATCGCCGTCGCAATTCCTCTGGGTGGAAATCGATATATGATGCTGTTGCCACTGGCAATAACAGCTGAGCTTATAAATAAGACTACTGTGAATGTGTGTAGGCAACTGTTTTGACTTCCTCATGTCACTAGTTAAACCCTTGTCCTTCTCTCAAGGATGCAGTAATTGACTGGGGTACAAGCACGCGCACATACGCACATTTCATTTCTCTTTCTCGCTCTTAAATGACAAGCCTTTTATTTTCAAATTCAGCCGCTCATGTTTTGGCATTTTCTTGCCCGAGGCTAGCCGCCATTCCGAAACGACGCACATACGCGCGCCGACAGGCCCTCAGGCCGGATTAGAGATTTTGATAAACTGGGTGTTTAATTTGTCCGACATTTAAAAGACAAAACTGAGTGGAGTGATCTAGAGCTTAACTAAGTTGTATACCGGTGGAGACATCTTTTTTTTTTTTTTTTTTTTCTTCGTTCCTTTCATCTCCTAAACGAGCTGATATAAGCTGCACAAAAATACATGCGTTCAAATAAACGCTCTTTTCCATTACTGCACGCTGTGTAATTAGTTTGCATTGTTTGGTCTTGATACCAAAAGCCTTTTGTGTGGAACCAAAAAGCTTTTATTTTAAAATCAGTCACTGCTGACGTTGCTTTGGAATCTGTGAAATAAAACTGCAGGGTGGTGAAATCTATCGGGGATTGTTTTCTTTTTAACTCTTCATTAAAAACAGCCGTCCTGTAAAGAAAAAAGATCTTTAGATCTAGATTTTTTTGCTCCTTTTGTCATTTTATCGTTTATTTATTTATTTTTGACAGACGCACCCAACTGCTTTTCGTAATGCATTTTATTTCTTCCTATAGAGGGCACTGCAGGCTTACAAAGAGTCTCAACCTGTTCATATCCTACCTGTGCAATCTCCTGCTTTTTTCTCCCCTTCTTCCTTTCTCATTAACTACTCTTTCACTGTAATTTATTCAGTTCAGTAAGCCTTATTGCGGTGTCTCAATTACCCTTATATCTTTCATCTCTCTCTTTCTCTTATACCCCGCCTCTCCTTCTCTTCTACTCGTTTTTCTGTCATTAAAACTTTACACTGTCTCTTCTGCCCTGTGTCATCTCTGCTTCCACCTTCAAAGCAGCTAGCTGTGTCATTCTTTTTCTGCCCAATTTTCTATTATTCTTCTTCCGTCTCCTCTATCTCACCCCCCATGACCTCTCTTTGGCCTGCTTTTTGATGTACTCCTCTATCAGTTTGTTTTCGCTCACGTGTTTATCAGGCTTACATGTCACTTTTCCTTCATACTGGGTCTGTCAGGTTTAGAACATTTGGATGGATGACTCAAATAAATTAGGGTGAAATGTTGATTGAAATGTAAATGCAAAATTTTTATGATTTCTGAAGAAAATGTAAGTGCTGATTGCAGTGCAAAATTTGAGGGTGTTGCTATGTGGTTGCTAGGGGGTTTCTAGGTGATTGCTTACAGGCCCAAGTTAAAAAAAGATCCCTCTACCAATGGTTTGGGTCTCTTCTTCAATGCAAATATGATTTTTACTGACTGCTTAAAAAAATAATAGCAATCCGACTGGGAGTTCATATGAAATGTCTCTTAATTGATTATATATCAATTAATATATATATCATGGTTTCTACAAAAATTACTAATCAGCTGTTTTCAACATTGATAATAAAATGAAATTTTACTTGAGCACCAGCATATTAGAATGATCTGAAGGACATTGAAGACTGGAGAAATGGCTGAAATTACATTTTAAAATGTATTAAGTTTATGCATGATTTGTAATGCAGGTTATTTAAGTGATTAAATTTTTTTCTTTCTTTCTGAGGTAAAGGCAGGGCCGGTTCTAGACATTTAGAGGCCCTAGGCAAACTGTATGTTGGAGCCCCCCCTCCACACCCCTCCTAATAAAAAGCTCTTGAAACAAATATTATTCCTTACCTTTTTATTTAACATTTGTTATTAAAATTTGTATATTTTTATATACACATTTATATATTTGTTTTATTTTTATATGTCCATATTAATCAAACTTTAAGGTAATCTCTCATTTGTTTGTTGAGGATGCTATCATGTTCAGTAATTTATTTACAGAAGCCTCTCACACACACACACACTCTCTCTCTCTCTCTCTCTCTCTCTCTCTCTCTCTCTCTCTCTTTGGGATAACACACTGTTTAGGCCTACAGTAAAATGAAAGAAAAGGAAAATCACTTAAGTAAATGAACATTTAGCCTTACCATTTTTTTGGACAGGATTTTCCCCTCCTGTTGAACCAATTTAAACTATATTATCATATGTATCCTGTATGTATGTATGTATGTATATGTAAGTATGCAATACTTATAAAGGTTCCAAAAGGGAGTTTTTACATAGTTATGCTATAAAAGAACCAGTTTTGGTTCACCAAAGAACCTTTCAGTAAACAGTAATGGAACCATTTATTTATTTATTTATTTATTTTTTACTTGGTGTGAAGAACATTCTAAAACAATGTAACAGAACTTTTTTTTCCACAGTAAAGAACCTTTTGTGTTATGGAAATATTCTGTGGATTTTAAAGGTTCTTCATGTAACCACAGAAGAGTGTATAGGCTACAAAAATCAACTACTATAGTAAAAATGAAAGAGACAAACTACTAAGCATAAATACTTAATTACTTTATAAAATTGTATGCTTTTTTTTTTTTTTTTTTTTTTTAAATAAATATAACAACAATATTTATGTTTTGAAAACTGAAAGTAAGTATTATGGTAGAACAGTAATGTAAACAGCAGAATTTAAAAGATACAGACAGTTGAGGTACTGTTTTTGAAACATTAAAAAAGTACTCTAGTGCTGTAATAGCTAACTCAAGCTCTTTGACTTTGAATATGAACTTTGCTTTTACTTCAGTATCTTGGTAGTGCGCTCCAGACGCGATGTCATTCAATATGCACAAATTCAAAGTGTCTTAACAGTCTGGACGTGTAGATGGTGCTTGCACTCTTTTAAACTCATAAACCGGCAAATTATATATCCAGAAATTACATCGATCGGCAGAACACGTTTATTTTTAGAATTCATTACAATCAATCCAAAAGAAATAATAACAACTCGCACACCTACATTACGAACGGCACTTCTTTGCGTGCCTGTTTAGCCTTTAGCTTTGCACCCCACGAAGGATGTTCGTTTTATAATTGAATTATAATTCAATTACTTGCTATGTTGAATTTTCGTAACTTTTTTTTTAATGTGTTCAGAAGGTGGGACCCACTTTGATATGGTGACAATAGTTGATTTCATTAAAGGTGAGAGTCACTGTGAATTCATCTATATCCAATGGAAAAAGAGCCTAGTATTTTGCTAGGGGGGTGTTACGGTAATGAAGGCCCCTCCTCCATGCCCGAGGCCCTAGGCAACTGCCTGCTCTTCCTATAGGTAGCGCCCGCCCTGGGTAAAGGGTGTGTTTTGGATGGTGAAAGTGGAATAGTTTTGCAGTGCAGATTAAGATTTTCTCTGTCTGTGATTTAATTTCTCACATTTTGATGTTTGGACCAAAAGTATTATGAGAGCGAGGGGACAGGGCCGGCTTCTGATTGGTCATTTCTTGTCCGCCAGCATGTGTATTGCTGAGGACAGACTCTGGGTGTGATCCCAGGACTGACAGCTGGCGTGTACACACACACACACCCATCCGTTTTTCCTTCTCCTCGCTCTCTTCCTCTCAGAGCTGGTCATTTCTGAGGTTGGCAGCTTTTTATTCTGCAACAGCTCTGAAATTTTATTGCTTAGAGGTTGCTCTTTCATAACTGTCAAAGTTTGTTTCAGATGTATCTTCTAAAGTTCCTTTAAGAGAAACAAAAATAGAACAAATAATACAATTGTAGTCATACTGCAAGAATATAGAGCTATAAAATGAATGAAGATAGCACAGCTCAGATCCTTTGCTCTTAGTTGTATCTAGAAATTAAAATATTAGAAATGCTTGAGATCTCTCACTTTCAACAACAGTTCTTAGTGTCTTGCCAAATGTAGGTACAATTTGAAACTCTAAAAAAGACACATGAAATTACTGATATTTTTTTCAAAGGATAAAAATCTAAACTCATCACTATATAGGAGGAGTAAAATAAAATAAAACATAAATATTAAATGTAAAAAAATCTCAACTTATTTTATTTTAGTTATTTGGCTATTTTTTTTACTAAATTGACTAAAATTAAAACTGAATAAAAATAAATTTCTAAATATTTGTAAAATAATTACATACACATAAAATTAATAAAAACTGAAAATATAAAAACAGCTTATTCAAAATATTAATAAATACTATAATATAAATAATACTAATACGGTCTAGGACAAACTATAGAATTAAAAAAATAATCATTTGTGATTTTTTTTTTTTCTATATGGATGTTTTCTTTCTTAAAAAAAAAAAAAAAAAAACTGGGGGTCTAGGTACCTTGGAGGCAGTAATGAGGGAATTTTACAAAATGTATTTTTAAGAAGTTTATTTTCAAAGTTATCATGTTAACTTAAAACATTAATTAAATGTGTTTATTTATGCTTGCAATAATTTTCTGAATTTGACATCATTACTGTCAAATCAACAGCCCTAATTTGCCACAGTAAGACATAAAAAGCAAATCTAGAGTCTTGTATTAAAATCACGATTCAATTAAAGATATATTTTTTTAAAGATATTTTCCCCACACAGTTTAAATGCATCTTTATACATGAAAATACATAGCTGCCTGTTCTACAAAGGGAAAATCGTCATGTTTGTTGGCCACTGCCATTAAAAAGTTTTCTTTTAAAATATTCTCTTCACCGATAACTCAGCCTCTTCACACAATCTTTTATGATTAAAAGAGTTTCAATGCTCAAGCATCACAGGTGCGAATTAAACAAGAGTGATCAGTAGCCAGCTAGGTGTGTGATATAATACGCAGCCAACCGATCAAGGATCAGTTGGCTTTGTAAAAAGAAAAAAACATTAAAAAAACAAACAAACACGTACGAGGCACTAAAAACGTGTTTTGTACCAGCAGGCCAGAGTCATATCTGTCAATGCTTTGTTGCTGTGCTGTTAGCAAACAAGAACTTCTCCTGAGAGTCTACTTGAAGAAGCATCGTTCTGCCAACAAATTAGCAAATGCCTGGGCTGCTTGGCGAGCATGTGTCTGTGTGTGTGTCTTGACGGAATTCATTTATGGAAGTGTTTTGTGACGCTGCATCAGTGCCAACATCTCAGCGAGGCTTTTGGCAGTCTAAAAATGTGTGTGTGAGGGAGACAGAGTGGAAGGATTTTTGCTTGGCTCTCAGGGGAATATGCTCATGGCCGTTTGTATCTAGAACTATGTGAGAACCGGTTTGCCTTTGTGTGTGTGTTTATTCTCCGTGGAGGAAGATGGAGGTGGAGGGGGTGTTGGTGGATCGTGTAGGTTGGTGTTGTTAGGTGGAGGCATACAATAAACACATAGTGACCTAACCATCTGCTTTTGAGCTCCTCAAACAAGACCAAGGCTTTTGTGTGTGTATGTGTGTGTGTGTTGCACTACCACAAGCGGTTCGGTGGGAATCTGTGGCTCCAACTTCTTTGCTTTAGGCTACATATCTTTCCCCCTCGGATTTCGCTTCTCTCTGTCACCAAAATACCATCATTTTTACACTTGGTTGAGACACAAATACCACACACTCTCACATGAGTGTTTATCATTATTGTTGTTTTGACATTTATGCATTTAGCAGACGCCAAAGTGACTTAAAGGTACACATTTTCATTTATCAGTTCTTGCTTTCCCTGGGATTTGAACCCATGACTTTGGTATTTGAGCTACAGAAAAACATTAATGCAGATGTTTAATTACCTTTATTGGTTTTTCCCACTATTACTCTCTTCACCATCATATCTCTTATCAGTCAACCTTTCTTATAATGACACACTTTAAAGGATTAGTTCACTTCAGAATTAACATTTCCTGATAATTTTCTCATCCCCATGTCATCCAAGATGTTTATGTCTTTCTTTCTTCAGCTGAAAAGAAATTAAGGTTTTTGAGGAAAACATTCCAGGATTTTTCTCCATATAGTGGACTCCAACAGTTACCAACAGGTTGAAAAATTGCAGTTTCAGTTCAGCTTCAAAGCGCTCTACATGATCCCAGCCAAGGAATAAGGGTCTTATCTAGCGAAAATTTATATATATATATATATATATATATATATATATATATATATAAAGTATAATATAAAATATATATATACTTTTTAACTACAAATGCTTGTTTTGCACTAGCTCTGCGATATGCCACACATTACGTAATCACGTTGGAAAGGTCACACGTACCACAGTAGGACAAAAAACTCCAACTTCAACTTCAAATTTGTCCAATATCGTTGTATTACCTTTTTGTTGTAAAGGCCGCTTGACTTAGTCTTTGCACAATCGCTTTGTAATCACTTGCTCAGTATTTCCACCTATAGTGTTACCTTTCAAATGTGATTACATAATGCGAGTAAATTATCAGGAAATTTTAATTCCTGAAGTGAACTAATCCTTTGAATGTCTTTATGGAGTTCACAAAACAGGTTCTACTTTTTTTTCCTGTTTTTATTACCATCCTTGTTCAGTACATATTTATATCAGGGTTTTTTGTTTATAATTTCACTACATTCCCCTTTTTTTCTGCATCATTATTCCTGATTAACAAATGCCTGAAAGCCTGATGTTTCCAGACTTCACAACAGAGAATTTGGTAGACAAGAATAGATTCTTCCACTTCTTCACTGAAATGATCAAAAATGGCTCTTTTTTTTGCAGCCAACCTAACCCCCCAACACTTTCCTGATTATCTTTTTTCCCCTTCCAAACAATAAAGTGCTGAAGTGATGACGTATTTTTGTAGGCCAACCTGGAGTTTAGCATCACCCATGGTTCCCTCCACAAAAAGCCAATAGGATTTTTCCATTGGCTTTTGGATTATTGCACAAAATAAGCTCTGTAATCAACCAAAGTTTATGATTCTTATTCTTAAACATTTTGTTCATCAAGATAATCTTCACAAATGAACAAAATGAACTTTTATGAATTTTGAAGCCTAAATACAATCACCAGAAGTAAAAAGATAATTGCTTTCATTGAACGTCACCACCACTAAGTTCTTTCGATATTTATTTAAAATCTACAAGAGAATAGTTTGCAAGAATGTAAGGCTGTAAAAGTGGACTAGTGAGTTGGTTAGTTTAACTGTTTAAATGACGTTTAATGTCCCAGACAGCATCTATGAGTGATGTATTTCATGCCGTAGAATAAAACGTCAATTTCATAAGCTTGTGTTAACCACAGACTTCTTTCAGGCATTTAACAAAAATGCATTCACAATTTCTGTTTTTTAGGACACATTCCTGCGACACTTTCTACAGCATGTCGATTCCTTTTACTATCTGTCACATCTACTATAAATGGAGAAATGCTGTTGCAGAGCTAAACATGATCACTGCATAAGTACACGCTCACAGATTCTAATTTACATGAAGGAGAGTGCAAGATGAACTAGATTTTTACATTTAGTGTTGCTTGTCTGTGCAAACCTCGTCAGCATAATTGAAAGGGCATTGCAATGCAGTTGCTGAGGTGTTCTGGGTGGTTTTTAGTGTGCTGCTGTGTGGTTGCTTTAGTGGTGAGCGATATGATGACTTATATCACGATATGAGTAATTTTATTTCACAGTAACAATATATATCATACCAATTTCAATATCACAAATAACAATACTAGCCTATGTAAAAAAAAAAAGCTTAAAGAAGACAAGTAAACAGTCATAAAATAAGAACAAAGAAACTAATTACATGCAATAGGACAGCAAACTACAATAGAACAAATGAATAGACCTACCTGAAAAACTTCAAGCACTAGAAATAAGAAATACTAGATTACATAAATTGTATAAAGTAATCAAATGTATAATAAAACGCTGTGTGAATTAAATGTACATTTATTCTTATTAAAGTGAGACAAAAGTGCTGCTGTCACTTTAAGACCAAATGCACGGATCCAATATACTGATGCCCATGCATTTTCTTTCTCAGCTGTTTACAATCACTCAAGACATAAATGACTGTACGAGGATACTTGCAAAGATGGCATTTTGTCACAGAAGTATGTGTATTTAACCATCGAAGCCCAATTAGGTGGCAAAAAGAACATAGTTCAGTACTCAAGCGCTCTATGAGCAGTGGCTTCATTGAACAAAATGAGTTGTCTTTCGCTGCTTATTGCATTTCAAACACATGCAAATATGCGATTTGAGGTGAGATGACCACACAGCACTGCAACGTCTGCATTCTACCAGTTAATCGTGTCTACCGGTATATCGCAGACCGCTACTGGTTGCTACTGTAGGGTGTCCTGGGTGGTTGCTTGCTGTTCCAATCAAAAGTCTGGGTCACCAACACACACTGGGTTACCAACATTCGTTAAAATATCTTTTTTAGAGTTTTTCCAAATCCTTAGTCTGAGCAGTAGTAATTGTGATTCTCGCCTTGGAGAGCGCATTTACTTCTGTCCCTGTAGTGTCTGTCAAGCATGGCATTTTCCACGCTCCTGTGAAACGGAACAAGCCGATCTCAGTCTGTAGCTGATGTAAATTTATGTGAGCGGTTGCACAGATGTGGATATACATAGAGCTGATAGAGAAGTACCAGCTTGTTGGAGATTTAGTAGTAGGGTGAGGAATCAAAAATACATTAGATCTGACCAAATAAACTTTAAGGGTCAATATTTGTCCCCTGGAATTGATTTTCATCACACAAGCTGTCCATTATGATAAATACTTAAATTGGAAAAAACTGAAATGAAAATGTAATGTTTTTTGCAAGTAAAAACTATGAACTGCTGTATAATTTACATGGAAAAACAGTAAAAGGACATTCCCAGAAGTCTCTGCAAGACACATTACGTTATATATAATTTTGTTTCTTATTTTTGTTTTCAGGAATGTACATTAGGGTGTTTTGTGTTACATTTTCTGTTATTTAGTTAATGTTTATTGCATTAATTTAGTGTCATGTGTGTTACTCTGATGGTGTTTTGTCTTTGTGTATGTCCCTGTGCACCATCTGTATAGTAGTGTTGGCCATATTTTATAGACTTTCTATTGGACCACATGGATTATCATGGTGGTTATCAGTACATTTTATGTTAAAAAGCTGATTTTGGTATATTGTTAGTAGATTCAAGTAGATTGGTGTATTCACATGTCACTTGATGAAATATACAGGCTCCAATATGCCATGCCGTACCTATGGTACGACCACAGCTGCCATTTTATACTGCAAATTTAAAAGGATCTTTTTAAAAGTGTAATAGAAGCCTGTTTGCACCTTTAGAGTAGAAATTTGATTTAAAAGTTAGGCTAATTGAGACTGTGGTACTATATTTTGCATTTGTGATATTATATCTCAGAATTGACTTTAAAATTAGAAATACATTTTATCTCACATTTAACCTTTTCTATTTTTTATTCTGAGGTGGAAACAGGCTTCCATATTGTAAACACTGTGCGACAACACAATTGAAATAACTATCCGGTATCTTCAGGGTTCCAGTCTTTAAGGGTTAGTTTACCCCACAATGAAAATTCTGTCTTTAATTACTCACCCTCATGTCATTCCAAACCCGGAAGACTTTCGTTCATCTTCAGAAAACAAATGAAGATATTTTTGATGACAGAATGTCGCGTTTTATGGATGAATGTTTAAATTGGCAAGGTTTAAATGAGTTTAGTTTAAACACTGATAGCAATGTGAGATTCTCATGCGTTAGCACTATCAACACCCGGGTGGTGACGGCTTAAATGACTGGTCATAGAGCATTCGGCGTGTCATTGAACATTTGTTTTGTCCATGTTCTTTTGATCATCGCTGTTGTAACGTATTAGGAAACCAGAATGCATATCCATCGACTGAAACATACATTAGCCGAATCCGTCTGACGTTGTTTTCAAAAAACCATATTATAGATGCGTAGTCAGATTTGGGATGAACCGAGGTGCAAGCGCGTGCCGAACGGTGGGTGGAGAACAGAGCGGTACGATTTTTTTTTTTTTTTTTTTTTTACAGCGAACCGTTCCAGCCCTAGTCAGCACCTTACTAAATTGAAGTTTTTTTGCCTTTGAGCAAGTTGCTTATTTATTAATTCGGTTAGCTTATTGTAAATAGCTACGAATAAGTGTGTGCTAAATTGGAAGTGAGACAATATTAGGATATTTGCCAACCTAATACAATGCATGTTGAAGGCAAAAACTTACAATGAGGTTGTGCTTCATGTGTGTGTGAAAGCAAAACACATCCTAGTGTGTTGGTATCTAATCCATCCTGAATCCATTCGCAATGGTGTCTTTCTTTTACTCACTCTTTCTAATCTCTGTTATCAATCTCTTAATTAGCCTCTACATCCAGACTGCTCTGACAAACACAAAGACTTGATCTCATTTTATGCTTTCTTTCTCGTTTTTTCATCCCTTCTCTGTGTTTCCCATTTTCGTCTCGAAGCCGACTCTCCAAAGTGCCGTCCATGCCGAGCTGTGCCAGCTCTGTCGGGGCTGGCTGATGGGGAACGTGGCGTCGTTCCCAAGGACAGTTTAGCCCAATCGCGGATCATCCCGCTCACACGGTCTCGGAGCGCCACAGTCACCTGGACAGAGACCAGAGAAACAGATTTGTCCCTTTCTCTCCCGCTCACCAGCCCTTTTCTCCTTTAGTGTGCAGGCTTCCCGTGAGCCTTCTATGTGTGATAGAAACCACAAGAATGCACATGCCAGGGACTGATGGGAACTCATACTATAGATGATGCATTTTCCTGTCAAGGTGCTTTAGCAGACACACATGATCACTCTGTGCCGAGAAACTCCAGAAGAGAAGTGAGTAGTATTGCTCTGCGGATGCTTTTGCACAGAAAGAGCGCAAGCTCAGTAGAGGGAGCGGTAATTAAGTGTTGGTCTGATGGCTGAGAGACCGTAATGAGGTAGTGTATGGGGAATATAGAAATGAAGAGGTGTTGTCTCAAATGATCACACACACTCCGATCGCAGACACAGAGTCGTTAACTAAGGCCCTATGAGACCACATTTGAGCCTAATGATAACATTATATCCCACTCTCTAGCTGACTCTCTCACTCTTTTCTTCTTAGCCCCTCTCCATCATATAATAATATTTTCTTTTTGACTGCTATTTTTGCGCCACCCCCATCTCTAACAGCCTAAAGGGCAAGTAACATCTACAAACATACATCCTGAAGATGAGCAAACAAGTCGTTCACTGTTATTTATCGATGAGTGTGGTGTTTTTGTTTGTATGCGTGTGATATATTATGGTCTCTGTTCTCTCGGGTGTCTGAGATTTTTGCTGCTTTCTCCGGTGCTCCTGCTCTCTATTAGAGGTTCCACACTTCAATCACGCCAACTTCACAAGGAAAAGAATCGCCCTCGAATGCCAACCCCTTCAGCTTTGCTGCTTATGCCCTCTCGAAAATGCCTCTATTACTGTCAGAGAGAGAAACAGACTTATTTCCATCTTTCAAGGGATAGTTCGCACAAATTTAAAAGTTCTGCTCATGTACTCGCCCTCAAGCTGCTCAAACTTTGTATGAATTTGAGCAGAAAAAGGGATATTAGATAGAATGTCCACTTTTTCTTGCAATTAAAAAGTAGAGGGTGACCAAGGGCTGTTAAGCTCCAAAAAGGACAAAAAGCACCATGAAAGTAGTAGGGCTGGAAAAATAATCAAGAAATGATTCTGGACCGATTCTGAGATCTCTCCCGAATCGACTCTGAGTTAAGTTTTTAGTTAGTTTTCATAAAAGGAATCTGAGGTGCAAGTACACGCACGAGCGCTCTTCTTCATTTCAGCATGTTAAAAACTAAGCTCAGAATCGATTCGAGAAAGAATCGTGATGCATTCAAAAAATCTCAGAATCGATCCACGAATCGAGAAGCATCAGTGTACTGTTGCAGCCCTAGAAAGTAGTCTATATGACTTATATAAGACATTTGAAGCCATATGATCACTTTGTGTGAAGAATAGACTAAAATGTAAGGCAGTTCACCCAAAAGTCCTGTTATTATTTATTCACATTCACGTTATTCCACTTGATATCGCATTTGTCAACAACAACACACTGTAATTTATTTGATCAAAAATACAGTAAAAACAATAATATTGTAAAATTCTTTTTATTTTAATATATTTTAAAATGTAATTATTCCTGTGATGTCAAAGCTGAATTTTCAGCAGACATTACTCCAGTTTTCAGTGTCACATGATTCTTCAAAAATTATTCTAATATGTTGATATGTTGAAAAACATATCTTATTATCAATGTTGAAGAGTTGTGTTATTTAATATTTTCGTGGAAACCGCGATTCCCCCCCGTGATTCAACCATGAAACAGCATTTATTTGAAATATAAATATTTAGTAATATTATAAATGTCTTTAATGTCACTTTTGAGCAGTTTAATCAGTGTGTCCTTGCTGAATAAAAGTCAATCCTCCTGACCCCAAACTTTTGAATGCTAATATATATTGATATGGAGTGGTCCATGTATCCGAATTTGAAATCTTAACCTTTTCCAAGTAAAAAGGAAAATGCCCAGCCAGTATCTTAACCTATCAAAGTGCCTAACAGTATAAAGTACCCCCATATCTCAACGTCTTAGTCTTTCCATTTTCTCAAATGGAAATTCTACCCATGTCCTCCAGATTCAAGATCAATGCTTTCCAACTCAACCCACTGCTCAATTGTGTTCTGTACTTCGCAGAACATCCAGAGGATTGAAACGTGCCTTGAACAGATATCATCTATCTTGACAGCAGAGCAAAGTAACATTAGCTACATGCAGTAACCCAGATCTCCACATGTGGCTTTTCAAAGCCGGTAACATATTAATGAGTGCTATATAAGTTACATTAAGTACCAGGCATGCTAATGCTACGGTTGTCCATCAGAAAGATGAGCTCGTGCAACCTGAGTGTGTTTTATTGCAGCATTGTTCATTTCATATTCTATTTGCATTCTTTATTTAACAATCCAGGGCTTTTTCTTGACCCAGATCTCTTTAACCTCTGGGATTAACTCTTGAGATGTAGTATATATGCACTATTTCTGTTTTTAAGAACTGTTCAGCATACAGTCTGACCTTATCAAAAACGTTTATCTTAGCGAGTGGGTGCGAGTGTTAAGGGAGAAGTGAATAAAATGACTTACAAAAACGATTTTTTCTATTCGCCCTGAGCTTCTTTGCAATGCTGGAATGATTCAGAGAGCAGGAGGAATGAGACAGTAAGTGAGAGAGAGAGAGGGAAAAGGGAAAAAAGGGGGGAATGAAAGTACTCTATCCCTGCTCTGTGGAGACCAGACTCTGTTTGGAGGTCTGTGGTTAAACCCTTTGCCTCTCTCGCTTATCAGCTTAAACTATTGACAGCCATTTTCACTGCACACACCAAATAGGATTAACAGTCTAGAGAGGAAAGAGGCGGCCGACTACACAGATGCACCAACAGTCCCTTTCTCTCTCACTGCCATAATACATCTATTCAGAAACATGAATAACGTGCTGCTATCAGAGTCCCTTTCAGTTCTGTTGCGGGCATATGCAGACTTGGAAACTCTGGAGTCAAGAACCGCTAGAGGTTTCTTTTGGAGGACCAGAATAGAAGCCAGTAACACCATTTCGTAAGCAGTCAAATGTTTGAGATCACACTTAATAGCTAACTAATCGGATGACAAAACCTGAGCAAATATCATTTATTTGAGTCAATCGTTTGAATGAATAGACTCTTCACTGTACTGATTGGCTGAGAGGGACTTTAAATGAGAAGTGATGGATTCTGACAAGGCCGTGTTAGGGCAGCTTCCCTTAATAAACTCCGGGTAAACATCATGGAAATTAGTCGATAAATAATTTAAGAAAAATTCATAAGTCATTTGAATCCGGTTAACAAGGGAGAAAGATGAGCCGCAGGCACAGTTTCCGGACAGCAGGAGGAGCTCTTGATACGTGAAACGCTGCCAATGACTGAGCGAGCAAGAGAGAGTGAGAGAGAAGGAAAGCAAGAGAGGCACTTCCAAGAAATGAGTGCTAAAAGCTGTTTTGAAAGAAGACACCCTCCCTTATCGGAGAGGTTTCGTATGCAGCGGCTTTAGAGAACGGTCTGGGTGTTGTTCACAGCCTTTTGCTCTGGGTGTGTATGCAAGAGAGAGACAGAGGAGAGAGGAAGACAGGCCGAGAGAGAGAGAGAAAGAGGGCAAAAACGGATACATGTCTGTGGCCATTTCTCTTTAATATAGGAGTAAGAACAATTGAGTTTGTGATTTGAGAGTTTGTTTGTGTCAGAGAGAAAGAGAGTCTCCTGCGTTGTGTATGCTTGTGGTTAGTGGTCAGTCGGCTATAACAAGGCAATTCTTTCTCAGTGTGTGGACAAATCATTACAGAACCCCCATGTACAGCAACTGCACAGATAAACACCAGCCAAACCCCCAAACACACCCACACTCACATTAGAAACTCATAAGACCACCTATGAGCAGCATCAAGTTATTTACTTTTCACTAGTCCGCTGAACCACTGTAATTCCTAATAACACCTAAAATGCTATTTACATTGTAAATATCTTCCTGTCTGTCTATTGGTCTCTTGTTCTATCTATCATTCTATGTCTTTCTGTTTGTCTGTCATTCTATCTGTCATTCTGACTATCGTTCTATCTATTGTCTGTCATTTCGATCTTTCTGTCTGTCTGTTGTTCTGTCTAAGGCCCTGTTTACGCTAGTGTGTTTTCGTTTTAAAATGAAAACGATCTTCGTCTAGACTGGCGTTTCCATAGCATTTCAGAAACAATCTCAATCTACACCACACGACCGAAAATGAATGTCACATGACCAATTTATGTACACTGGGCATGCGCGTAGAAGTGCAAACAGTTTCCTTTTGCGCATGTAGGTAGCTGCAGTATTAAAAAAATGCTGAGTTTAACTGTACAATGACAACAAAGCCAGCAAAGATTGCAGTTCAGTCTCCATGTTATTGTTTACAAGGATACGCAGAGTGAACGTTGGCAGCCACGCCATTGTTTTCAAAAGTCTCAGTTTTGGTCCGTTTATTCTGAAATGCAACCCTGCCGTTTTCAAACTAAAACGGGGTCTGCAGCATTTTCGAAAGTCTCAGTTTTCGAGGTTTGAAAATGCCGGCATAGTGTAAACGACAGGCGTAACCGTAGCAAAACCATTTTAAAATGAAAATGCAATAGTCTATACTATCTGTAGTAATAGCCTAACCTTCTATCTGTTCGTCATTCTGTCTATCTTTCTATTTGTCTGCTGTCTGTTTCATTCTGTCGGTTTGTCTTTCTATCTATCTATCTATCGTTTTGTCCATCTTTCATTCTCTGCCGCTCTGTCTGACATTCTGTCTGTTGTTCTGTTGTTCTATCTATTGCTCTGTCTGTTTGTCATTCTGAAGTTCTGTCTGTCATTCGGTCTGCTGTGTCATTCTGTCATTGTTCTATTGTTCTGTCTGTCTGTTAGTTTGTCGTTCTATCTGTATGTCTGTCATCCTTTATATTTTTAGTCTGTCATTTTATCTGTACACTGAAAAAAATAAGTGAATTGTTCTTAATTTTTCTTTTGCAAGTTTTTGCACGCATATTTTTTAAGTAAATTTCAAATATGGAATTAAGTAACTCTACTTAACTAAGTTAAGTAAAATTAACAAAGAAAATAAATAATTTTAACTTGGCCAATAAAAGGTTGAGTAAATTCTACTTAGTTGAACTTTCTTTTGCAATACATTTTACTCAAACAATTTAAAATTAAACCACACTTTTAAAGAGTATGCTTTACTTAGAAACATCTAAGTAAATAATACAATAGATATTGTGTAGATGCCATATCTACATATTCAAAGCAACGTGGCACTTAAAAAAAGAGACCTCAATACTTGGTACACAATACACAATGAGGGTAACATTTGATGGATCATTTTTGAGTGTAAATGTGCCGTTTTAAGTAGAAAATGAACTCCAAATGCCACAAAATGGCAAGTTACTAAACATAACCAAAAAAGCAATGATAAAACAGTGTAAATACAGCTGGAAAACAGCTAATTATTCAAGGCCCAGTGCATGATGGGAACACCAGTATCAGAAAAGTTGAGTAGTTTTACTTAATTTTATAATGTTGATATTTACACTTTAATTTCTACAAGCTTAAGTTGAGTACTAATATTGAGTTTACTTCGTTTTTTAAATTCTTGCCTGAACTAAACTTTTTCATGTAAAAATTACATTTGTTTTTTCTGTAGTATTTACTTCATCATAAAATAATTTTTTACAGTGTATGTTTGTCATTCTATTTATCTCTCTGTCTGTTTGTTCTATCGTTTGTCGTTCAATGCCTTTCTATCTGTCTGTCTACCTATCATTCTGTCTGCCTGTCGTTCTGTCTAACCTTTTATTTGTCTGTCATTCTGTCTATCCTTCTATCTGTCTGTCTTTCTATCTATCATTTTGTCCATCTGTCATTCTCTGTCAGTCTGACATTGTCTGTTGTTCTATTTTTCTATCTGTTGCTCTATCTGTCTGTCATTCTAAAGTTCTGTCTCTCTGTCATTCTGTCTATCATTCAGTCTTTCATTGTCATTGTTCTTTCTGTTGTTCTGTCTGTATGTTGTTCTATCTGTATGTCTGTAAATCTTTCTATTGTTAGTCTGTTCTCTCCGTATGTTTGTCATTTTTTTCTATTGATTTCTGTTCTATCATCTGTATGTTTGTCTTTCTATCTGTGTCTGTCTACCTATCATTCTGTCTGCCTGTCGTTCTGTCTAACCTTTTATGTGACAGTCATTCTGTCTGTCAGTCTGTCTCCCATTCTTTTTCTCTGTCTTTCTGCCATTCTGCCTATCCTTCTGTCTGTCCTTCTATCATTCTGTCTATCTGTCTCCATTTCTGCCTATCTTTTTGTCCGTCATTATCTGTTGTTCTGTCAGTCTGTCGTTCTGTCTGTTGTTCTGTCTATGTTCTGTCTGTCTAGTTGTCTGTTTGTCGTTCTGTCTCTGTCATTGTTTGTTTGCCATTCTATCTATCCTTTTGTCTGCCTGTTGTTCTATCTATTTGTCTGTCTGTCTTATATGGTTTGTAGTAGAGCTGCACAAATCTCGATAAACTGAGAATCACAATTTTTTTTTGTTTAAAATAAAGATCACAACTCTCCCATGATTCTGAATAGACAACTTTAAATAACACGTAATTTCTGAATTTTTTTTAATTACTGCAGTTTATTTAAAAAATATATAGTTAATTAGAATTAATAAAAAAAACAGTTTGAATGAATGATTCAATGACTCACGCATAAATACTTAACTTGTTTCATTACTGGATGGTTCATATTTTTTGAACAAATCTCTTGAATGATTCAATGAAAAAAAATTTTTTTTTAACTGTCACTTGTTGCCACCTTCTGGTGTAACAATGTAATGATACAGTCTTTATTTGATCAATACCATAGACATCAGTGTTTATATCCAAACTATAAACTTTTATCTGAATGTTCGCTGTGATCGCATTGGTTAAAGGTTTAATAGACATAGCCGAATCGTTGTCATTTAGGAATAAGATTGTGTGGACGTTTGAATCGAGATTGGGATCTTTTATCGATTAATCGTGCAGCTCTTATTTGTAGTATGGATGGAGTGATAGATTTATAGTTGATCTGTTTCTTGTGATCCACCAATCTTGTGTTTGGTGGAGTTATATCAGTGAACATCTCATGCACACACACATACACTTTCTTTGTACTTCAGTGTCGGTGTTTGTGTGTGTGTGTGTGTTTGTGTCCATCCCCTCTGCTGCTCCTGTCTCATTTTATAGGGAATTCAAACAAACCCAGTGATAAATGGACTACATATGGCAGCCATCAATCCTGTGGCTGACTACAACTCCCAGAGTGCAACGCATCACTGGTGCGAAGCAGGAGATTACATGCTCTGTAGATCCAGGCACTTAATTACAGTATTGCACTGCAGCTGACAGACAGGCTTGGACACAATGGGATAATACCTACAAGAGCCTGCTAATAATTTACCTACCAAATTGACTACCATTACCTGTTGGCTTCTTTCCCACAAGCTGTGACTCTGTGCAATATGCACACCTCATATTAATTTCAACCATCAAGATCTCCACAGTAACTACCTGCAAACAAATTAAGACTCACAGTATATTTACAATGGCATGCCAGGTACTATTATTGACAGAAAGTAGTATGCAGAATGTATGCTGTGCACAGTATGGAAATGTTCTATGCATAGAACACCAATATGTATACATTTGCCTAAAAGTGCATATATCCAAAGCGCAGTGTTGGATACTGTACACTAAAATGCAATGGTTTTTAATTTTCAGTGTAATGAATTAACAGGAAGTGACGTTAACCAAGAGTTTTATGATCTCCTGTCAAAAATTAAGACATTTTTACCCATAGTTGCCTAAAAATAACCATATTTCTTTTCTAGATGTTAACTAGACTGCGCTCGCTGAATTCAACATGAAGCGTATTGACATTGTGATGATTGTTTTTCATTTTGTTTTGTATGTTTTTTTGCATACTTTTTTCTCTATTTGGAAAAAATAGTATACATTATATTCATAATTTTACAAACTTTTTAAAAAAATTCACAAGGATGCAGTGCTAAATTGTAGGACTAGTAAACTGTATGCAGTATACAGCCATTATCATTGAATGTTGTTTTATAATTTTTCTACAATTGATACAAATTTTCTTTAATTGATAGTCAATCAATGGTTTAAAAATTATAGTAAAATAGTATGCAGAGTAAATAGTATTATGCAGAATATAGCTTAAGTAGTATGTTAAAGCTTTTTGTTTTACATTCTACTTAAAAAATGTTTTCTTTAAATGTTTAAACTGTGTGGGTAAACTTGCAGACAGCTTTTTACATGAAGAAGAGTCAGTGTTGTTCCACTCAATGTTAATGGCATGAAACAGTTCATGAGTAGTTGAAAAAATGTCTCTCAGTTCGTTTAAGTTTAATGTGAGACCAAATATTCACTATATGGTTCAAATCTGCACTCTGCCTAGGCCAAAACATGAGCCTGATGGACTTGTTCTCAAGCCACTTCTTGGTTGTCTTTGCAGTTTGGGCAGGAACATTGTCTTTTTGAAAAATAACATCTGATCATTCCTCTTTAGATAACTTTTCATTTGTGGGAAGTAAGCCATTCTCCTGTACTCCAAAGCATTAAATGACTTTTCACAGTGAAGTAGCTCAACAATCCCAGCAGCTAAAAAGGCTCTACACACAATGACACCTCTTCTCCAAGCTTCACTGTGGTAGAGATGCATTTAGTATTATATTTCTCACCAGATTTTAGAAAACACCGCTCTGGAGCATCACCATGCAACTCGTGTTTCATTGTGATTCATCACTGCACACACCTTCCCATATTCTGCCAAAAAAATATAAGTAGTGCATTTGCTTAAATTTTGCTAATTTGTGGCCAATAATTTGTGGTTAAGTCATTTAAAAGCTTAGTGTTTAGTCAATTTTGGCTTTGGCTTTTTTGCCCTGGAGTGTATAATTTATACTGCACAGTATGTAGTATGCTAGTATTCCATGAACACAGTCTCACTCTGGAGCAGAACAGAAGAAAATCAAAATGGATATTGGAAACTGTCATGACAGGAGCATGACAGTGTGTAACCCTACCTAATGTTACAGTCTGTGTACTCCTCAGATGTTTTAACAAAAGCTTCTGACCCGATTAAGCAAAGAAGAGTGTATTAAGGTAAACTAGAGAAGACATGTTTCAATCTGTCTTCTTCTGAGAGATCTGAACATCCGGCTGCCTCACTGACAGTGATTCTCCAATCCGATTTGCTTGGATGAAATGACAGATGAAACTGAACAAACAAACTATTTTCTGTGGAGAAGAACCAGATGTTTATGTAAGTTCAGTGATGCAGATTCAGATACTACAAACGTCAAACAAATAAATGTTTTAGCATATCCAATCAAGTGAGTGATAAAATTAGCAATGTTTTTTTAATAGTATAAACAGTTATTGCTGATAATTTCTGTGATTGCCATATACAGTTAAAGGGTTAGTTCACCCAAAAATGAAATTCCTGGCATTAATTACTCACCCTCATGTCGTTCCAAACCTGCAAGACCTTCGTTCATCTTTGGAACACACATTAAGATATTTTTGATGAAATCTGAGAGCGTCTGACCTCCCTATACACAGCAATGTCATAACTAATTTCAAGGACCAGAAAGGTAGTAAAGACACAGTGCAGCACTTCCAGGTTCTACATCAGAACGCCAGCTCATTATTGGCTGACGCTCATTATTTGATGAGCCGGTGTTCTGACGTAAACCTGGAAGCACTGCACTGTGTTTACAACGTCAACAGCGTAGGAGACTGACAGGGGAGAGAAGAAATTGTTGAATAAAGTCATTTTTTTGTTTTTGCGCACAAAAAGTATTCTTGTCGCTCCATAACATTAAGGTTGAACCAATGTAGTCACATGGACTATTTTAACAATGTCTTTACTACTTTTCTAGGCTTTGAAAACTATGACATTGCTGTTATAGGGAGGTCCGCAACCTTTCAGATTTCATCAAAAATATCTTAATTTGTGTTCCAAAGATGACCGAAAGTCTTATGGGTTTGGAACGACATGAGGGTGAGTAATTAATGACAGAAATTTAAATGTTGGGTGAACTTACACTTCACCGGTAAGTGACTATAATACACTAGATGTCTACAACGGTTTGTCAGTGGTTATATATAAGGGATTTTGTCTTTAAATTACTTTGATTCAGTCTAGTGACTGTCTTTCAGTCTTTTGTGAAGTGCACTCTCTCTTTCTTTCCATGTATGAGTTTGTTACACCTGTTAAATTGAGCTGGATGGAATTTCTGTTCAGTAGGAAAGAAGGTCACTCTTCTCATATAACCTCCTACCGGATACACACACGTGTGTGTGTTTGTGTGTGTGTGTGTGTGGACACATATATTAGATGTACTATCTCTCATAATACCGAGTGTTGTATCTTGTAATTGTCATATTGTGGACTATCCAGACACAGTGAATGTTGCCTGATATCCTCTTTAGTGTGTGTCAGATCATTACATTTATGCCATATGGTTTTAGACAGTTTAGAGGTTTGCTGTCTACTGTCTAAATAGGTGCCTATATAGCTGCCTTAACTGACACCTGTGTCTGATTTAAAACACTGTATAGGCATGAGCCACAAACTGTGAAAATCATTTTCCTAATCTGGACTTATAATATTTAAACATTGTGACGAGCAGGGCGGGCAAGAGCCGTGAGGGAACGGCGCGAGGCCGGTGACACGAGTGATAACGAGCTTCAGCTGCGAGTCGCACTGGTCTTGAGTCTCTCACGGAGGAGCTCCGGAAGCATAAAAGGAAGAGCGACGACAGTGAAAGACGAGAGAGGACCAGGCCTGGACTTTATTTTATGTTTTATTATGTTTGTGTGGCCGGCAGACGTCCGTGAGGGTCTGCTGGCATTTACTTTCGTTTTGTTGTTTGTTTATTTTATATATTAAAGTTATGTGAAACGTTCACCGGTTCCCACCTCCTTCTTCCCATAACAACAAACTATGTTATATTGGTGCCGAAACCCGGGAGGAAGGAGGAACATGCTGTTGGAGAGCCCTCGCTGCTGAGGGGGATCGTGGTGCTGAGGAGATCGGGCAGCGCGGGAGTGTCAAGACCGCGAGTGGCTGCCCGAGGCGGTGGTACTGGTGCGATTTATCAACAGGTGGGACAGAGAGCTCGCTGCCGTGCTCCTGGGACAAGGTGGGGTGGCTGCCGTCCAAGAGGGAGCGGAGGAGTCGCCGCCGTTCGCCGTGGGCCGGAGCCTGCTGCCATCCGCCATGAAGGGGAGGAGCAGGGAACGGGGGACTTGCTGCCGGCTGCCCTCCGTCGGAGGAGTCATCTCCGGCCGCCAGGAGGTGGAGGAGGATCGAGCCGTCCACCGAGCTTCCAGTACCATCGCATGGCACCGCGTGGAAGAGCCTCTCGGCTGGCTGAGGACCGAGCGCCAGTGTGTCCGGGAACCGGACCAAGATTTTTTTTTCTCTCTTTTTTTTCCTCTCTTCCCCCTCTCGTTCTGTCGCTCCCTGTGCTTCCGTCTCCTTTTCTCTCGTCTCGTCTGTCCTGACCCCTAGGCTGCCGAGACAGGCCCCGGGGGGGAGTAAAGCGCAGTCTCGGGAGTACCCCCTGGCCTGCGAGGGACGATGGGGGTATGTGATGAGCAGGGCGGGCGAGAGCCGTGAGGGAACGATGTGAGGCCGGTGACGCGAGTGATAACGAGCTCCAGCTGTGAGTCGCACCGGTCTCGAGTCTCTCACGGAGGAGAGCAGTGCTATACCCCAGCACTGTAAGGGATATATGGATAACTGTACTCAGCGGTAGGTTAGCATCGAAATGGATGAATGTATCTATGTGGAAAATGGTCCCAATCAAAGCAACCTGAATTTCATCTGGTCTTCTGATGTGGGGATGATGGAGAAAAAGGCAAAAGGAAAGGCGCGAGAAGACACTAATGTCCCAGCACTCAGCGAAAAATAATGAATGCTGTTATAACTTTATTGCCCCAATTCTAGACTTGCTCAGAGAAGAAAAAAGGAGCAAAAATTCAATCAGTTCTGCCTGGTGAGTTCCTCTCCCACTTTGCAAGATTAAAAGATCCAATTCTCCCAGCCCAGTCCAGCTCATCATACGCATCAGTCGTGTTTCGGGTGAGACATGTTGCGCTAAGATGCACAGGTCTGCTGGGGTTTCCAATGAGGAGAAAGCGATCCGTGTTTTCTTCCTCCGCAGGCCGAATGCGAGCGCGATTCCTGTCCTCGTGGCCAAGGACGAGGATAATTAAGCCTGGATGGTTTCTTCTCAAGGAAATGATAAAGTTGCAGACTAACGTTCATTTACTGAAAGAACACTACATCCCTTTTTCACACTTTTTTCTCTTCCTTTTGCCTCTCACTTCTTGACTGGTCTCAGTGCATGGTTTTCTACCCACTAGATGAAGTGTTTTTAGGTGCTAAAAATAAAGCACTCCAAAATCTACTGTCAGTCAGAGCACCCTGCAGCTTGCCAATCATGTACCCAAGCCAGTTTCTTTTCCATGGCCTTATCTATTTCTTCAGGCTAAGCTAATGTGATATGTTTTTCCTTCCTTACCACTGCAGCAGTGAATGTGTTGGCCTTATATTAGTTCAGAAACCCATAGGGAGCAGTTGCTCAGTGATTCCAGACTGTGTTTCTTACTTTAAGGTGGATGTGGATTTCACAATCCACTGTGCTGTACTTCTGCACCAGTTCATTGTGTTTCAGCTCTAATAATGAGAGTAAAAGTGACTGCATTTCCCAGGAACTTGTCACATTTTTTTTAGCAGCATTGTAGGCAGGGATGGGCAGTATTTATGATAAATGTATTTCAAATACGTATTTCAAATACAAAATGGTAAATGGCTTTGTATTTTGTATCAAAATACTTTAGTGTTTTGTATTTTTGTAGTTTTAAAATACTGTAAAATACTTTGTAAGAAGTCTACATGATGACATCATAAAAATGCAACCTCTGATTGGTGCCTACTCAGTGGTTTGCCCAGACTTGTTGAGTTCAGAACAGATGTTAAGTTTTGGTGTTCGTTTTTGTAGCTTAGGCTAAATAGTTTACCAATTTACATAATGTTCTTGAAAAATATTATACTGAGCAGCAGCCCCCTATATTTATGATTAACAATCAATTGATTAATTAGTTATAAACTAGTTGCTATGAATACAGGAGCCATCAGTTGTCTTCTTATGAATGACTTCTTATGTATTCTTATGTTTGTCATTGAATCAGTGTTGCTGATGCTAAGTAGGCCCTTTGTTACCAAACATCAAGTAACTAAATTAGGCATGTACACAGAAATTACACTTGTGATGTCTAAAAAGATAATACAGTTTGTGGCCAATGACTCCAACCGTTAAAAACATTATTCAATCCAAAGAGCTCTCCAATAAACCCCTAAAAGCCTCAAACAAAAAGTATTCTCCATGTAATGGAATGTAATAGAATACACACCGACACACTTAGTAGAATAGAAAAAACAATGGGAAAAAAGCTATAATATTTAGTAGAAAATAGGTTCTCATTGAGCCTCAACTTTATACCAAATACCTTAATTTTAAGCGTATCAAAATAAATGCAGCCACACCATGTATTAAAATAAACTACTGTATTTTTGTATTTTAAAAATACTTTTACAAGGGAGCATGAAATTTCTTCGCAAACCTTCCATCAATTGGCCTGTTTGATCTATCCCTTCACCATTACACTGACTCAGTTGATTAAGTAAACAGTGTTTGATAGCACCAGCTTTTCTCTGCCCGAGTCATGCAATAAATCTAACGTATGATGTCACTGATAGGCGACGCACGGACATGGCCCGTGCCCTGGTTAAAATTGCATATTTCTCTGGATTGAAACATTCTTGGAAACATTTGGGATAATGTAAGTACACAAGTCAACAAAATATATAACAATGTTCTAGTGTTTTTTGGATATTTTAATCCAAAAATCCTACTGTACATATTGTGCCTTTAACTGGTTGCATATGTTAGATTTATTGCATGACTTTTTTTAATATACATTTGAATTTTTAAAATACAAAAATACAGTAGTTTATTTTAATACATGGTGTGGCTGCTGTATTTTGTAGTTTATTTTGATACACTTAAAATTAAGGTATTTGGTATTTTATTTTAAAATACTTTTTGATGTATTTTTGCCCAACCCTGATTGTAGGGACACTATATGTAAGTTATTTGACGCCCTTGCAAAGTTGAGGCTCAATGAGAACCTATTTTCTACTAAATATTATAGCTTTTTTCCCATTGTTTTTTCTATTCTACTAAGTGTGTCGGTGTGTATTCTATTACATTCCATTACATGGAGAATACCTTTTGTTTGAGGCTTTTAGGGGTTTATTGGAGAGCTCTTTGGATTGAATAATGTTTTTAAGGGTTGGAGTCATTGGCCACAAACTGTATTATCTTTTTAGACATCACAAGTGTAATTTCTGTGTACATGCCAATTTTTTACATCATCAACAAAAGCCAGTCACAAATATTACTTTTAAAACACCACTTTTGAATGCATCCATCTCCGTGCAAGCTGTAGGTTTAGCTGACCTTTTTGCAAGTGGTACTGGGCATCAGAAAATGCTGGTGGGACCGAATCCAACTTGGTATTTGAGGCTGTAGCAAAGCTCAAATGTCACATCATTCCCTAGTAATCACTTTCACGCTTTTTCATTGCCTATAAAAACTTACGTTGTTTCAACATCTCTGCCTGTGAGAGAGTGAGAATGAGTGAGAATGAAATTTAGGTTGGAAAATGGCCATGCTAAAGCATTTGATCTTTTAAATTGAAGTCAGATGAAGAGATGGTGCCTGCAGTTTTGCAGTTAATGTGGGCTCTGCTGCTTAACCTGTTGGTGGCTGTTATCTACGCAAAGATAAGTCATCTCCAAATTGCTATCTTTTCCTGGCATCCTGGGCCTAGTAATCAGGGGCAATTTTGTGCATCTTCCCGTGGTTCCTTTTAAGTTCTTGAGATTGGAGGAGGAGTGCTTGTATGTTTTAGAGGTAAATGCAGAGCACTAGGCTTCAATTTGCACAATCACTGTTGATTCTAATAGGCCGAAAGGTGCTAAAGGGTAGGAAATAAGTTTTTGAGATTTTGATCACGCTACACACATTCACACGTACTCTTTGCTGGGTCAAGCTCTTGCCTGTGAGGCATAGATTGAAAGATCAAATGGAGTAGTGCAGTAGAGCACAAAGTGGCTGTGTGCTTTCTTTTCCTCTCTGGAACTGGATTGATTGTTTTTGTTGTCTCACAACTAAAGGAGGAAGATCGCTGTTCTCTGCTAGGCCTTCCTCAAGTGCTGACCAAAACAAGCCTAATACAGCTCTTCCACAGTCTACAAGCTGCCTTTAGCTTTTGTAGAATGGTGGAGAAATCAATAGAGTGAATAGAGGAACCGTTTAAGAGTATTGGCTTCTTTTGGAGAGAATCTGGACTGACATAGACATCAGGAAGCGTCAAGTGGACATTGGCAGCAGATGTCAACATCACAATGTCAATTAGTCCTAGATGGAAAGATCAATAATATTAGTTTTCAGTTTAAATAAGAAAAAACACAGTAGCCACTGGGCCATAGAAATTATGCTTTTCAAAACAGGAATGTTTGCTTTACTGTGTTTACCTTTGCTGTCAGTTTCTCCATCTTTATTTCCCATCAAACTCTCTTTTCAACCCTTCTTTCTGTAGTTCTGTCCCAAATCTTAGACATTGTTGTAAGGCATCATAGCTGTACTATTGATTTAAAGGCTGTTCCAAACAGTAGGCAGGCATACATATTTATGATGCCTTCTAAGATCTTCCTTTGGCCAGTGAAGCTATGCATTCGAGAGCCATTACTTTCACCAGTTAGTTGATTACTGTTGTTGCAGTCTTCTACAGAGAATATCTGTTGTGAAGTAGGCTACTATTAAAAGTTAGCATAGGATGCCTGATTTTTCTTTGTTGAACTCCATAAGGGTTATGTGCAACAAACTTCCGTATTCTGTAGAACAGATTGCATTGCTTCTGGTTTGGGTCTTATGTGGTTTGTTAAATATTAAGCTTTTTTTTTTTTTTTACTCAAGATGCCTTCAAATAAGCTATACCAAAGAGGCATACTGCAACTGCTGTCCATTGCATATGCAGATTAATATCTAAAAGTTTATTTTTGTTTTTCTTCTTCTCACTAATATTAGGATATTAAAATTGAATAAAATGCCAACGATAAAAACAACTAGCTTGGTTAGATGATTAACTTAAGAGTCCATGGATATTGTGCAGAACCTGATTTTGCCAAGTACAACATGTTCCAGGATCAACATCTTTGTTGATCCTGGAACAACATTCCAATCAACCAATCAGATTTGAGGGAGAGTTTATGTCAAGTTTAGGCTTACAACCAGGGTTGGGTTATTGTGTGTTATATCTGTGTTATTCACCTAACATTTCCCTCTGATTTTAGGGATAACTTATGGGTAGGTTAAGTTTAGGGGTAGGGATGAAGTTAGGACAAAATTTTCGGTTGTTCCATGATCAACAAAATATAATGACCCAAGGACTTGTCTAACTCTGCAAAATCAGGACGTGCAGATATCGCCATCAGTTCATACTGCTGTTAACACTTTCTCAGACAAGCGGATGCGATGAGACCTGTTTTCCTGTTTGTTTGTGTGACATAAAGCCTATTAGACTGTACAAAACACAAAAATGTCTTCAAATATGTCTTCAGATGGAGACTGGCTCATCTTGTATATGAAAAAATCTAAGTAATCAATTTGTTAAAGGAACAAAAATCTAAGTTTTAATAATAAAAGGTAATAATAAATAAATTAAATATTTGTGAATATTTATTAATTTACAAATAAAATAAAAGTATAAGGTTTTTTCAGTAGAAATATTGCTTAAAAGTTGGGTGTCTAAGAATTTTAACTGTTTTTCCAATGAAGTCGATTATGCTCAGCAAGGCTGCATTTATTTTTCATCAGTTTAATGCATCCTTGTAGAATAAAAGTATTAATTTCTATAAAAAAAAAAAAAATACTGACAAACTTTTGAACAGTACAAAAAAAGAAAATCAATATTTAATAAGACATTAGTGAGAAATCCGTTAGGTCTCTTGAGTTTTGAAAGAGTAACCACTGAGAAAAACATTTTCCTTTGGGTATTTCATGTAAAAGTACAATTTATGTATTTAATGTCTGTATATTCATTAGCTTAGCAACATTAAACTGTACTGAAATCCACTGTGAGTCAATTTGAAAGTTGCTGTCTAAGTAGGGTGTCTCAAATGATATTTCTGTAATTTGTGAGTTTCCATTTCAGTTAGGATACTGCCTTAGAAATCAGTTACCTTTGTAAGCAACAAGGCAGCTCTCTAGGTTTTGGAACAGAGCAGTCTTCCTTTCCCAAATTCACCCTCTCTGATTTTGTCTTGAGGGCCTTTCCCTCTCTCTCTCTTCTGCTGCTGACTGGGTCTTACCTCCACTGGGACAATCCATCGTCATCTCTCATCTCCCTTGCATACATTAGCTCTGTTGTCATGGCGCTGACCGGTATGCGCTTGCCGTAGGGACAGACTACTGTCTCCAAGACCCTGGAGCAGGTGATCAGTGAGTGACAGGAGCCCCCCAGGACGGGACCCCCCATCCCTCACACCGGGACGGAGCAATAGAGATGAGGAGAACTGATAAACAACAGATGTTTCGACAAGGGAGGGAGAGAGAGAAGGATTGTGGGGAGACAAGAAAGAGAGGGAGATAGAGCGTGAAGGGAGAGGAAAAGGACTGGAGAGGTTTAAAATAATTAAAGAGGGTGGAAATCCCTGGAGAGACTGAAGCAGAGGTGTTCCAGCTGCTGAAGGCAAAGTGCTGCCACAGTACCATGAAACTTCACAAATGTGTAAAACAGTTGGACACTCATGGACAGATGAAGTTTAAGGCCTCATACAGCTACTAAATCCAAAAGTTGAAGTCTAAGCGAGAGTTAGAGGAGGACTGCATTCACATTAATATCCCCAGAGGAAGAGAGGTCACATAGACTTTGTTCAGACAGGCAGCAGAAATCCGTTTTTTGGCTTATCCTACTCAAATCTATTTCGTTCTTTGTAGTATGAACTGAGGGGTCAGGGTTTGACTGGTTAGCATGACCCTGTTAGCCCTTGCTGCTACAAGTCATAACTACACCATCTGGAGCATCTTTGCTACATTGATGCCTAATATTCTGACAGAATAATATTTCATTACATGCAGTAGATGTTTTACCAGTGACCGATTCTTTCTGGAGGGCTCTTAAAAATGTTTATCCTATCTGTTTCTTGTCACAGGACTGTTGTTTAATGGAAAAGATCTATTTGCAGATTCTTCGAAATTCTCATTATGTGTTCCATTTGTCAGAAATGAGAGTGTGTAAATAATAATGACATAATTTTTATTTTGAGTGAACCATTCCTTTAATTCACTTACAATGGAAGTCTACACTGTAAACCCGAATAAGGCCATTAAGATTGACAACCGCATTTACTTACAGGTGTGAGTCTCGAAATGTCCTGTTCACACAGCAACTTGCAGTAGCTTCTCGAACACTGTCAGTATGAACGTGCAACGAGAGTCAAGCCCGTATTCTCTTGCTAGTAACCATAACGACAGTGACCAACGTAATATTAAAGATGGCGACGTCCATAAAACTGAAAAGTCTCATCACTTTTGACATGACAAGAGACCAATTGAACCACGAGTGTATCCATTCAAACTTCATTAACCAACAGCAGCATGTAAACATGCGCTTGCCAGAGTGTTTAACCGTTGCACTCACGTGTCACGTCCTTTGCGACGTCTCGCGCATCACACAGTGTTTGAATTTGGATAAGAAACACAAAACTGACGGAAGCCGCTCCGGTGGAAAACAGTGATTGGATCTAACACCTTAAGATGACGCACAGCTCATATCTCTGTCACTGTAAGTACTGAAAGCAAAACCACACACAAAACACCGGCTCTCTCGCACTGTTTGACGTGACAGACAACTAGTTGTCCAGTGCGGTTTCGTTCACACAGCGCGAAAATTCAGAGAATGCGGTTGTGAGTCCTGAAAATTTACAGGTGTGAGTTCGGTTACAAAATGCGGTTGTCACACCCGTAAATAACTGCACTGTGTGTGAACGTAATCGTATTAAGGACTGAAATACAGGACTGACAACCGTATTCTGCTGCTGTGTGAACGTGGCCTAAGTTGGGCTAACTCAAAAAAATTAGGTAAATTGAGGTTACATTAGTCCATAGTTATGATGTTAACAATTGTAACTAAGCAGAACTATCAAGTTTAGAGTTTGTAGTACTTGTGCATGTTAATTGCTCCTAACTTGTACTGAGTACTGAGTTAGCTAACTCATTCATTTTGATAGCAATTAACATAAACAATTTAGTTAATTAACTTTATTATTTTGAGTTCTTGCTAATCAAATTAGTTATTTATTTCACTGTAAACCCTAATAAGTTGTCAGAACTCAAGGTTTTTTTTTGTTTTTTTTTTAAGTTAAGAAACTTAAGTAAGAAAGAAAGTTTAAGTAAGATTTTTATTTTGTATTCCTACATTTTTATTCTTAACTTGAAATATTTGATTACACTAATTTATACATTTGTACACAAAACCAGTTATAAGTCACACGGGTATATTCGTAGCAATAGCCAACAATACATGGGTCAAAATTATCTATTTTGTTATGCCAAAAATCATTAGAATATTTAGTACAGATCATGTTCCATGAAGATATTTTGTAAATTTCCAACCGTAAGTATATCAAAAAATTATTTTTGTGAGTGGATATGCATTGCTAATGACTTCATTTGGACAACTTTAAAGGTGATTTTCTCAATATTTTGATTTTTTTTTCACCCTCCCATTCCAGATTTTCAAGATCATAACCAAGTATATTAATGGAAAGCTAATTTATTCAGCTTTCAGATGATATATAAATCTCATTTTCAAAAACAATTAACCCTTATGTTTTGTGGTCCAGGGTCACATTTAACTTAAAATTATCAGGTTATCTCAACGTAAATATTTTGCTAGCTATAACAAACTAATTCAAAAAAAAAAAATCGTTAATTTGCTAACATGTTAACAATAGCATGGTATAGCACAATGAGTACAGCAACTTAAAACATGTAACTTACCTGCTTTCAAACCAAGCAGCAAGCACTTGTCTCCATGATGGTAACCTTCCAAAAACCCTTCTAACCCTTCTAACAGATACTCTTCTAAATTAGCATAACAAAACATTAATCACTACTAAATCTCCCTTGCCATTAATCTTGCACTAAAAAACATTATGTAACACTTAATTTTAGCATTTACTATCCCTTTCGAGTGCCATGGGCAAAGCATGCGGGGAAATAAAAAAAATCCCAGCCCAGTGTCAGTTAAACTTAAGTTAATCATAAAGAAATGAGCTTATACAACTCAAAACAATGAAACAGTTCAGTTTACTTGAAATATGTCAGTGGTGTGAACTCAAAAGAAAAAGAAAGTTCAAAATACTCATAACAGTAAATTTAACTGAATTAATTTGTTTCATTTAAGTTTGTCCTACTCAAACTAATTAAGTATTCTAAGCATTAGGGTTTACAGTGGGACAAGGCATTCTGGAAGGTTTACAGGAAGAAACGTGCAACTCATATTTTGCACTTTTTCTTATGCTTAGCAAGGCTGCATTTATTTAATAAAAGTAAAATAGTAAAATGTGAAATATCATTACAATTTACAATAACTTTTCTATTTAAAAATTTGATGGCAAAACTGAATTTTCAGCATCATTACTCCAGTTTTCATTGTCACATGATCCCTCTGAAATAATTCTAATATGCAGATTTGCTGCTCAAGAAATATTTCTTATTATTACAAATGTTGAAGTTGTGCTGCGTAATATTTTTGTGTAAACCGTGATACTTTTTTCCACAAGAATTCTTTGATGAATAGTAAGTTCAAACAAACAGCATTTTTAATAGAAATATTTTGTAACAATGTCTTTACTGTCACTTTTGATCAATTTAATGCATCCTTGCCAAATAAAATAATTAATTTCTTACAAAAAATAACATTTAAACAATATGTAATATGTTACTTCCATATATAAACATATCCTTGCACATATTGTGTGAAATATATTTATATACAGTCAAACCGAAAATTATTCAGACACTTGATATAATTTTTTAATTTTTTTTACTAGTGGGTGCAGGACACTATAGTTCATTTATGTAAGTGAGGATAGCAAAATAAAGTAAACTGTGACATATTATACCCCAAAATTCTTCATACAGTGGACCAGTAAAACTGATAAAAATTTGGGACTAAAAATGATTATAGACACTTTGACCTGACCATGTTTTGCTTAATTATCTGACATAATTAAGATAATTTTTTTCTGACACAGTTTAACTCTAAGATCTTGTCATATTTTATTACCATTTTTTCTTAAACTATAGTAAATAGACTGTAATAATGAATGAAATGTTCAAGGTGTCTGAATAAATTTTGGTTTGACTGTAGTTTGCAGGAGTTAAAAGATTGAATAAAACTTTGCACATACATGCAATTTTATCATATTTGTCACACCTTGCCCCATACTTGCATTACTGTTCACGCATTTTCCCTTTGTTTTTGTTTTACTGAGGCACAAATTGAGAGTTTAATTAGTTTTGAATAAATAATTACATTCATTAATAATGACAATCTCAATAAACAATTCTTCTGCCAATACAGACTGTGTATCTACTGTAACTGTAGGCTGTGTACAGTTTCCAAGCGCTGTAACAATCAAAGATCATTCTATGAACAAACATTTGGCATGATAAAATAGAATTTAATTAATGTGCAGTCACAGGTGTGTGTTAACAACAAAAGTGTCTGACATCCAATCAGATGTCAGAGCCAAAAATGTGTTTTCAAATGTATGATTTTTTTTATTTTTTTATTTCTCTGTACAAAATACAATTAAATACTTGACCATTCCCAGTTGAGTAAACGCTTCTAACACCACAAATACAATAGCACTGTGTTTTTATATCATATTGCTGGAACTAAACTCAGTTTTATACTTTGTATTGCTTTTTGTCAGGATTCTGTGCCAGAAACATTAAAGGAAATACACAGCCTACAGTGAGCGTTTGTGTGCGTATGAGCATATGACCAATTTATGAAGTTATTTTGGATTAATCAGATGAACAGCAGAACATATTCTCACACTTAGCGGAGGCTCCAGAGGCTCCACACTTGACTTATCTTAGATAAGATGTGAGTGGGTTTGTGTATGTGTGAGTGTGTGTTTATGAGTTGTAAAGTAAGACATGCCTGAAGACACATATACATAATTCATACAATTCAGAGCTCTGGGGCTTTATTAACAAGGGTGGTGGGATTTCGTTACCAGTTTTTTTCCCCTCTCTCTCCTTGCTGTTTGTCTCTTCTCTTAGAGAGCTTAAAGAGCGTGTGCATGTGGATAGTTTGGATATGTTAGGATGCTTCAATCCCATAAAGTTGACCTCTTTGCTTTGCCTCTAAGCCACACAGATTCAACAGCTTTATGATTTGTGAACGTGCATTTCATTTGGGCTTTTGTGTTTTCGTTTGGGCTTTAGTAGCCATATAGATTGAGTTTAGCGTGCATGTCAACACAGACGTACACGCTGTATGCGCCATTCTCCACAGGCACATTCATCTATTTCTGTCTCATTTCCACCCATAACATATTCTTACTGCTTATGTAAAATGTCACACTTCCAGCTAACACAGCTGAGCAATCCACTTTTCACAATCTCTCTCCCACCAGAGGGTTTAGAAATTATTCCAATATGTTTGAGGAGAGAGCTGGGCACAGGGCTTAGGTATGAAATACATCGGGGTGTTTTATGCATGTGTGAGAGAGGAAACGCTTTAGGTGTTAAGTTTGAAGTGTTAAGCTTTGGCACAAAGGCGTTGGTCTCCTGTGTCCAATTAGAGAACTGAATCGGCTCTTGATGATTCTGTTGACACGTTTGAATCTGTGACAGATAAAGACGGGCGATATGAGAGGAAGAGTGAGAATTAGCTGGGGTTTGGTCCGCTCTCCTGAATGACTTTTCGGCACCGCAGGTTGTTGGCTAACAAGTTGCTCATCTTATGGAATAGTGCATAGTGATATATTTTTCATTGTTTCCCTTTTGTATAATTCTGTTTTGAACAGGCATATTGTTTTTGAATCTGCAATATCTTGGGCTTGCAAAGGGAGAACAACCTTCAAAACAACCCTGATGAGCAGAGAGAGGTACTGAGTTTTGAAAAATGTTTAAAAGTGTTTGAGATGAAGACTGCAGTCATATCAGTAGCATAATAAAAGCTGGTTTATTTTCCATGTAGCAGGTCGTCTTATGGGGGTGTCATGTTGAGCTCCCATGACAAACAGGATACAGAGTGCTTTTTTTTTTTTTTTTTTTTTTTTTTTGGTAGTTGTGCACAAGAATCAAATTTTGAGCATGTTACACTGTGCTATATTACAAAGTGCATCTTTTCAGGATGTACATGGCACTTCAAATTGCAGTGTTAAGATGGCAAAAGTTATTTTCATAGATACACTACCATTCAAAAGTTTTTGGTCAGTAAGATTTTTTTTATAAACAGCTGAAACTGTGATATATATTTTGTCAGGATTCTTTAACGAATAGAAAGTTCAAAAGAACAGCATTTATTTGAAATCTTTTGATCAATTTAATGTGTTTATTTTTGAATAGTAGTGTAGATACTTGGAAAGAATTAAATAAATAATATTGTGCTCATTCAATAAAAAACTAAGGAAAAAAAGTATATTTTGCAATATATACTTTTTGATTCAAATGACTATTTTATTGTATATATATTAAGGCTGTCAATAGATTACATTTTTAAATCATGATTTATGGCACCCTTTTGTGAAATTAAGCATACATCATTTATCTTATTTAACACTATAATTTTGACATCATTTGCTATATCCAGCAAAGTAAACTATTAGATTGAAGGATGACTCTGACAAAACTGTATTTTATGCAAGCTTTTTCATATGGTAAATTCAGGTGTCTTTTCAAAAAAGTATGTACACAGTATGTGTACAGTGCAACAGCAAAGCTTGTTTAGAGGTTTTTTTTTTACGTTTTAGACATCAAGTTGCGGAACAGGACCACATGGAGATGCCAAACCCAAAGAGGACACTAACAACACGTCGACAGACATGACAGAGGTTACTTTTGTCTCAAATTCAAATTCAAAGTCTCAAATTTCAAAATTTCTCATTTTTTAAAGAAATTTAAACAATAAATACCATTTTCTGGCTCTTTAATGTGTCGTGACAGATCACTGTAGCGCCTCAGTTCAAGCAGCTCGTGAACTGATCATCTTATCCTAGTTCATTTATAGCATCAAATAAACATGAATAAACATCAGAAGGAATGTTGTTTCAACCACGGAAAGAAGTTAGTAAACACCATTTTTCAAGTTCAAGTCCACCGATGTTAATCTACTGCTTTGTCGGACAAAATGGCAGATTCGGCATTATGATTGGTTAGATCGCCTGTCAATCAAACTTTCTGCGAAGGGTCAATTGTCTTTACCTTGATTGGAATCCTCATCCATCAAAACTTTATTAGCGAGATGCTGGTTTGCTTTATCTAGCCAAGAAACGTAGTTTCCATTTTTTTGTTTTGACGTTCTGTTCAAGTCTTCATATTTCACACAGCGCGTTGCGTTAAATTATGTTAATGACGCCATTTTGCGTGCTTCAGTAATTTATTTATTAAAATAATTTAACGTAGTAAGGATTTTTGAAAAATTTGTTTTATGCTTTGTAGATTATTTATATAGTTTATAGTGCCTCTGATGCTTTAGAAGCACCAAAGTGTTTCTTATTTGTACAAATTGCCATTATAGTTGTGTTGCTTCAGTATGGAGAATTCTATGAATCTTACTCCATTTTGCCTCGTTTTCCCCTTTAACACCAACGTTCACTCACTGTCTTGCTCTGTGATTCTTATTCTTTTATTTTTTTCCTCCTCCTGGTTCAATTGCTCATGTTCTTCAGAGCTCCCTCTTTCTCCACCCCACTTCAATGGGTCAGCTTGCCTCTATGCCCTTGACTGGGATGTATTGGAACATATTGCCGTGCTAAGCGTTAGCGACAGCTCTGGCTGATTTACTGTTCCGTGGGACCTCCTCTCCACCCTCTGATGCCCCCTGTGAGTAGCCCTGGTCTCTGGGAGGAGATGAGTTTGCGTGCTCTGTCTGGTTTACTGAGCTCCAGGATGACCGGGGCTAGCTAGGCATAGAACCAGGACTCCATTCTCTCGCACACAGACAGGTCCATTGATTCTGCTGTCTCTCTTCATAACGCAGATTACCCAGAAGCCTGACGCCTGCTCTTGCTGTCTTCCCGGACCCCCTTTCTCACTCGTTCTCTCTCTCACTGTGTCACCGACTTCCTTCTACTTGGGCCTGTTCAGTTTTGCATTCTCGTCCTGACCCATCCTTTTTCATCTTTGCTTGTCTATTTGGTGTCTGGTTCTTTTTCAATGTCCCACAAACACTTGTCAGTTCCAACCCGCTGTCTCTATGTCTCTGTCTTTCTATCTGCCTCTTCCACTCATCATCTATCATTCCAGATTCTCAATCCCAGTCCTGTGCCTTCCTGAATCTCATTTTGAAATCAGTAAGAGAGAGCTTTCATCTGCTCATTCAACAGCTAATGTTTTTTTGTGGACGGTGTTATTTTAGTATTATTATATTTTATATATATATATATATATATATATATATATATATATATATATATATATATATATATATATATATATTTAATAATATTATATTATTAATATTTTGAATTAGCTTTTATTTTTATATTTTCATTTTTTATTTATTTATTTTGTTATATTGGAAATGTTATGTGCTTTTGTCATTATTTTTACTATTAAGATTTAATTTTTTTATTTTTATAAGTTCTGCTGTAGTTTTTATTTATTTCTAGTTAGTCAATTTAGTGCTTCAGCTTAAACTTATTTAGTTTCATTTAATCTTTTATTTTATAAAAATTCAATTTAAAACCTAAACATTTTTTAATCTTACAAAACTTGTCAAGAAATGTTAGGGAATTATTTCACCCCAGAATGAAAAATAAAAATTTTATTTTCACGATACAAGCCTGTAACAAAACAAAAAGAAAATCTCATACTCATAACTGAAACAATAAAAAGTATATTTGTAAAGTATTTTCATTTGTAAATAGGCCTACACATGGCAATATTTATTACTGATTTTAAATTAAAATGTAATTGAATTATTTGCAAATTTTTAGACTTTCAAATCTAATGGATCTTAAGTTGTATTAGCAAAAAAAAGATCATTTAGATATTGGAAGATAATCACAGAGACAGGATATTTATTTAACTTAATTGCAATGAAATAAATGTCACAATGCAAATTAATAATGGTCTCAACAATTGAGTTGACGCAAAATACAATGTCACAATTCATCAAAAAAAGACATTTCTCCTTAGGTATCTGCGGTGCAGCAGTAGCGCTGGCGATGGTGACACATATGAGTCACAGTGTTCCCAGAGATGTATGTTCATGTTTGGCCTGCGTCACATTCTGATCCCATTCTCCCATCTGTCTACCTTGCTGTCAAATAAAGGCAAAATCCCATAAAAAAACAGTGACAATTCCCTTTGATGTAAGAAATGTACGATAAACACTTCAAAGCTTATGGAAGAAGCTTTTTTATAGATGAGCATTGACTTATTACAGTAGTATGCAATTGTAGTTACTTAGTATTGTGTGTGTAATGGTCTGCACAGTGTTTGTGTAAATATATTTCGTCTATATGTGCGAGTGCATTTGTGATTAAACCCACTGTAATCATTACCCCATGTCATTGTTACACAGGGTAATCACATGCTGTATCATTTGCATAATTACAGGTGTTGTGTTAAAATATGTGCCAGCACGACAAGCAGATGTTCATTGGATCCCATAATGCTCTTCTGATGGCATTGCATAACGTAACGAGTCACATGGAGAGTAATTACAAGACGGAGAGAGTAACAATTATTTCACAGCGACAAAATAAGCAGCTAAAGGCAAAGTACTTTTTAGTGGCTTTTGGCAGCTCACTTATTTGGCTCTGCTTCTGAGATTACATTACGTGTTACGTTTACATTAGTATTAATGAGGTCTTAAAGGCATAGTTCACTCAAAACTGAATATTCTGTCATCATTTACTTACTCTCATGCCATTTCAATCCCAATTGATTTCTTTTTCTTGGAGGACATAAAGGGAAATATTGTGAAGAATCCAAGTCGCCTTTTTCTACACAGCAAAAGTAGTAACTGTGGAAGTCAAATAAAAAATAAATTTGTACATTTGTACTATAGTCTTCTGAAGCCATACAATAGTGTAACGCGGTGGCTGTGTAGAAACTCGATGAAAAAGATAACTCTCAATAAATCTTTACTAGATAATCTAATAGGCAAACACAGATGAAGGCAGGAACAGAACACAACACAGCACTTGTAACATACACGACCTGACAATGAACTAAGGAAAGACAGGAACTTATATACATAGATGATTAACTAAAATTACAGACAGCTGTGATGATTAGTGCAGTGTCCATGGTGACTGACGAGTGGCGGGAGCACAGAACAAAGGAGCACATGAATGAAAACCAAAACAAACAGAACATGACGGTGACAGATAGCTTTCTGTGAGGAACAGACCTCAATTCAAGTCGTTATTCTCAGAAAATCTCACTCTCAATTCTCATTGTGCTTCCACATCTTCAAACTTTGCGCACCATGATCGGTTTTAAGACTTGTGAACTAGTGTTGTCAAAAGTACCGACTTCGATACCAAGTCAGTACTGAAATTTTAAAAATGTGATGCTTTAAGCGCTGTTGAGTGGATTTGCAAACACCTCTGATTGGCCATTGTGTTCATGCGCTCATCAGATATGTTAGTGATTGGCTACAATGATCAACGCTTCAAAAACATGTTATAAATAGATATCAAGGACGCTCTTCACCGAGCGCTTACTCAGATACACACAGAAGCGTTTGAAAGCAGGCGTCTATCAGTGGACCGGTCCGTTGATAGACACCTGCTTTCAAAATCCGTTCAAATTCAAACACCTCTGTGTGCTTTCAAACACTCCCGTGTTGATCATTGTAGCCAATCACAGACATATCTGATTAGCACGTCAACACAATGGCCAATCAGAGGTGTTTACGAATCCGCTCAACAGCGCTCAAAGCGTCACTTTTTTAAAATTTCAGTACCAACTTGGTATCGAAGTTGGTAATTTTGACAACACTAACGTGAACAATGACATTTTGCACAGTTTCTTCATGCACATTTCAGGACTGAAATATCTTAGAAAGCAAGCAAATAAAGATTGATTAAGGAATTGTGATAGAAATAAAGACAGAAAGGAAATGAGAATGGCCTCTAAGAGTGCGAAGCTTCATGTAGTCTTTTGTGATGGACTTTAGAAAAGTAAGAAGCTATGGAATTGGGAGTAAAAGGGTGCATTAAGAAACCATGGAAACACAGCGTGCAAGGTTTAGAAAGAGAAATTACTCTCATTCCCGTCTCTCCAATTCATTCTTCATGAAAGAAATGGCACAGAAGGTACTGGGAATGAGAAAAAGAGAATGAAATCAGTAATGAGGAGGAGAAAGACAGAAAGAGAAGAGAGTGAAAAAGACTGGGCGAGTCAGTATAACAGTCACAGCTCTTGCTGAAGCCATTAATGTTTTTCAGCAGGTTGTTAAAGGCGTTATTGTGCTGCACTTGAGATCATTGAAGAAGGCCACCAGCAGTGTTAACCCTGCACTCCACATCTGAACCGAACATGTCTTCGCTTTAGTTGAACTGCTCTCCCTTCCAATTAAACCTCAAATCCAGTGACAATCTCCGGACAGTGGGTATGGCATAATGGCATAATATAATTCGACTGGCACAATTTATGCTGTATGAGCTACCTGGGTGGCCTACTGCTGAAATGTGCAGGTCATTATGCTATCAGACTGCCAAAAGTTTAAGGAATATTACTATATGTACTGTATGGTTTTCAGTGAATATACTTAAACTTTGTTTTGCTTCCTGATAACACATTGAGGTAATTTTTGACCTGGAAGAGATTGGGTTAAAACTGGATAAAAAATGCAAAATAAATACCTCGAGATGACAACAAATTAAACAGTGAGGTCATGTGATAGTAGTAGCAATTTATAGTGATTCACATACTGCTAGACAGTATTATCCAGTATACAGTATATATTCTGCAGTACTAGCCAGTGTTCACCCTCAAATGATGTGCTGACATTGTGTGCAGTCATTATGATACTAAAGATATAAACTTTTATGGTGACTTGCATCGTTACAGTGAATTATTTTTGTAGTCAGACATTTTGTTTTTTGGTCCTCAGGGGAACACACTTGACAATGTGACAAGGACGAAGAATCTCATGACTTTTATGCGGCAATGAGCAGGACCTTCATACCTATATGACAAAATAATTATAGGCAACGCAGCAGTTGTTCAAGTGAGGAGAATAGTGAATAGTACATATAGTTCCTGAAAAGATCTCAGAAAATGAGGTAAGGATATGACATTGAGAGTAACACATTGAGAGACAGTGGCATGTGGTCTTCTGAAATGAGACTGCTTTTGTTGTTGTTTTTACAGGTTAAGGCTGATAGAAAACTATTAATATTACATTGTCAAAAAAAAAAAAAAAAATCAAATTCTTAGATGCATTTTAGATCAAAATTAATAACTAATCAGTACACTAACAAGAATGGCTACACTACCGTTCAAACATTTGGAGTCAGTAAAGTTTTTTTAAAAAATACTTTTTTAATTAATACTTTTAATCAGCCTGGATGCATTAAATTGACCAAAAGTGTAAGTAAATATTTATATTTCAAATAAATGCTGTTCTTTTGAACTCTCTATTTACCAAAGAGTCCTGAAAAAAGATGTCATGTTTCCAGAAAAAATAATAAGAAGAAATGTTTCTTGAGCACTAAATCAGCATATTTCTGAAGGATCATGTGACACTGAAGACTGGAGTAATGGCAATGCTGAAAATGTATCACAGGAATAAATTACTTTAAAAAAATATAGGCTATTATTAATATCATTTTAATATTTTAAAATATTTTTGCTAAAATAAATGTGAACATAAGAGACCTTTCAAAAACATTTTTAAAAAATCTTACTGACCCCAAACATTTGAGTAGTAGTGTACTTTTGTGGACTTTATTACTACAAACTGTTGTTTGGAAATTATTATTAATTGCAACTTCTTTTCTTTTCTTTTCTTTTCTTTTCTTTTCTTTTCTTTTCTTTTCTTTTCTTTTCTTTTCTTTTCTTTTCTTTTCTTTTCTTTTCTTTTAAGATCATTAGCCATCAGATCCTTGGTAAATATTGCAAGTATACTGAGGGTGGCAGGTACTGAAAAGCACCTTCAAATTATTTGCCAAAAAATGCCTCACTCAGACATCATTTCGCTTTTTGATCATGTGAAAATCAGTGACTTAAAAGTGGTGATGTCTGAGTGGGTGAGTTGTTTACTTTGTAATTATTCTGTCCATCTTCACCAGTTTGACACATTCAGTTCAATTTGCATGTTATGCTGTTGACAGCATGATCAACCAATCACAGTGACAAGGATGAAAACTCCTTATGAAACGTAATCTTCTGGTAAAATAGTGTTTTAGAGACATTTATTTGATCAAATTTTTATTATTATTATTTTTTTTTGTACTGCCTCTCAGAGAAAACCCTGATGGGAGTATGAGTGAGTCTAATGACATAGCACAGTGTATACTGGTTAAATGCCAGTGTATCCCCACCATCAGTCAACTGATAAGGCCGTCAGTGGTGAAATTTTAAAATAAATGGAGAGTTTATGATTCAGCTCTTGTACAGGCTATTAATGTTTTTCATCGGTTGGTTAAAGTTGTTATTTTTGTGCATTTAAAGAGTTGGTGAAATGGTGTGATGAACACAATTTTCTTCCCCCTTGTTGACACATTTCTTATTATAAAAGGGGGTAGGAATATTGAAGAGATTTTTTTAAATAGCCAATAGCCTTTATTTTGTGCCACAGCCTGGCAAAACCAGGGATCAAGATGTGGCTACCACATGGTCCAACTATTATTTATTTTTTTTAAATGTATTGATATTTGTCAAAGACTTAAGATACACTCATCTTAAGATACACTCGAGGCACTCATATTACTTATGAATGGGAGAAAGTGCAATCAATCAAAGTCTTTTATATATATATATATATATATATATATATATATATATATATATATATATATATATATATATATATATATACACACAGGTGCTGGTCATGAGCATGTACAGCACTCGATACTTAGCTGGGGCTCCTTTTACCTGAATTACTGCAGCAATGCGGCATGGCATGGAGTCGATCAGTCTGTGGCACTGCTCAGGTGTTATAAGAGCCCAGGTTGCTCTGATAGTGGCCTTCAGCTCTTCTGCATTGTTGGGTCTGGCATATCGCATCTTCCTCTTCACAATACCCCATAGATTTTCTATGGGGTTAAGGTCAGACGAGTTTGCTGGCCAATTAAGAACAGGGATACCATGGTCCTTAAGCCAGGTACTGGTAGCTTTGGCACTGTATGCAGGTGCCAAGTCCTGTTGGAAAATGAAATCTGCATCTCCATAAAGTTGGTCAGCAGCAGGAAGCATGAAATGCTCTAAAACTTCCTGGTATACGACTGTGTTGACTTTGGACCTCAGAAAACACAGTGGACCAACACCAGCAGATGACATGGCACCCCAAACCATCACTGACTGTGGAAACTTTACACTGGACCTTAAGCAACGTGGATTGTGTGCCTTTCCTCTCTTCCTCCAGACTCTGGGACCCTGATTTCCAAAGGAAATGCAAAATTTACTTTCATCAGAGAACATAACTTTGGACCACTCAGCAGCAGTCCAGTCCTTTTTGTCTTTAGCGCAGGTGAGACGCTTCTGACGCTGTCAGAGTGGCTTGACACAAGAAATGCGACAGCTGAAACCCATGTCTTGCATACGTCTGTGCGTAGTGGTTCTTGAAGCACTGACTCCAGCTGCAGTCCACTCTTTGTGAATCTCCCCCACATTTTTGAATGGGCTTTGTTTCACAATCCTCTCCAGGGTGCAGTTATTCCTATTGCTTGTACACTTTTTTTCTACCACATCTTTTCCTTCCCTTCGCCTCTCCATTAATGTGCTTGGACACAGAGCTCTGTGAACAGCCAGCCTCTTTTGCAATGACCTTTTGTGTCTTGCCCTCCTTGTGCAAGGTGTCAATGGTCATCTTTTGGACAACTGTCAAGTCAGCAGTCTTCCCCATGATTGTGTAGCCTACAGAACTAGACTGAGAGACTATTTAAAGGCCTTTGCAGGTGTTTTGAGTTAATTAGCTGATTAGAGTGTGGCACCAGGTGTCTTCAATATTAAACCTTTTCACAATATTCTAATTTTCTGAGATACTGAATTTGGGATTTTCCTTAGTTGTCAGTTATAATCATCAAAATTAAAATAAATAAACATTTGAAATATATCAGTCTGTGTGTAATGAATGAATATAATATACAAGTTTCACTTTTTGAATGGAATTAGTGAATATATATATATATATATATATATATATATATATATATATATATATATAATCTTTGGCGCAATGCTCAATATGGCGAAATAAGTCATTAAATAAGTCATTGGGGTCACACTTTAGGGGTCCAATTCTCACTAATAACTAACTATTAACAACAACTTTTGCCTCAACTCCTAATTACTGCTTATTACGGTTGTTAAGTTTAGGTATTGGGTAGGATTAAGGGATGTAGAATATGGTCATGCAGAATAGGGTGCTTAATATGTGCTTTATAAGTACTAATAAACAGCCATTATCCTAGTAATATGCATGCTGTGAGTTTGGCAAGTGGATTCCCAAAATAGCTACCTAGAGAAGTTACAAATATGGCCACCAAATGAATAGTCTTTCCTTAAAAGGAACTTTGTATTGGTTGATATTCAATATTCATGCTTTTCCCTTATTTTTACATTTAGATTACGTGAGCGATAGATAATAGCAAAGGTAATGTTTACTTTTAAAACCACTAATAAATAAATCATTTGAAATAAACTTTTATTTTTAGTAAATCACATTTTTTTCATATTGTACAATTATACACTTGATATAAAACACATATTGTGTGTGTGTGTTCTTTCTTTCTTTTTCTTTGAAAGAAAGAAAGAAATTAGCCTACAACTTTTATTCAGCAAGAATGCATTAAACTGGTCAAAACATTTATAATGTTACAAAACCTTCTATTCATCAAAGAATCTGAAAAAAAAAGAAAAAAAGAAAAATTGTATCCACAAAAATCTTTAACTGTTTTCAACACTGACAATAATAAGAAATGTTTCTTGAGCAGCATATCAGCATATTAGAATGATTTCTAAAGGATCATATTACACCGAAGACTGGAGTATTGATACTGAAAATTCAGCTTTGCCATCACAGGAATAAATTACATTTTAAAATATACTAAAACAGGAAACAGTTATTTAAATTAAATACTATTTCACAATATTACTGTTTTGACTGTATTATTAACTAAATAAAGGCAACCTTGGTGTGCATAAGATACTTTTTTTTTTTTTTCAAAAATTAAAAAATCTTACCAACCCTAAATATGATACAGTATGTTATAGGATTGCAATATCTGCCATTTATTGCTTATCAGCCGTAACATGAAAATAATGATCAAATTTTCTGTATTGGCCTGAATTTTAACATTGGTGTACCCCTGTAGTTTGATTATTGGTTTCATTTCCTGTAACATAGAGTTGTAAATGATAAGTACAATGCCTCTGATAGGAAATCTCAACATTTATCAGTTCAGCTTTATCAGAGCTTTGAACCACAGGACACACACACACACACACACACACACACACATACACTTGTGTATGTGAGTGTGTCGAACAGCCATTAGTCCTCATTGATAGAGTGAACCTTTACTCTTTGCAGTGTTATGCTATGATTGCCCTTATATGGGTGTTGACCTTGGCTGTCTCTTTCCTTTAATGGATGGATTTGTTCTTTCAAGCCATGAGGGAGTGATAATGCTCTCCCCCTCTCTCTCCCGATCTTATACTTCCTGCAGCACACACTCACATTTCTGCTTTTATAATGTGACATGCTGTATAGGTCAGATCCCCAGCATCTCATCTTTAAAAAATCATGTTGGTTTGCTCAAAGACAAGGCGCAAACAGCAAAAACTCATTTACATGTTACATTATGTTTCTGATTTTTTTTTTTTTTTTTTGGACAGGTGTTTTGCATATTTGTGTGGGGTTTTTGGGGTTTTTTTTTCTTCTTGTGGTTATCTTTTGCTTTTGGGTCTATAGGGGTGGCGAAGGCTTAAGTGGGAGGGCAAGCTGCTATCACTATTGGATGTTTGCAATCTTCATGATGATAAAAATTTTTGTTAACACTACAGTAAGGTCTCATTTGTTAACATTAGTTAATGCATTAACTAACATGAACTAACAATGAGCAATACATTCTTAAAGCATTATTAACCATAATCTTTCAAAATTCTTATTACTTTACAGAATGATGCTATCAGGGTTGGGTTCGATGACATATGCAGCCTTCAAATGCAACCTCCGGAGGACGCAGCATTCGAAATGAGGTGCAGCAAGTGTAACAAAAGAGCTAAACAAGGAGCAGGTGGATCAAATCAATTAAACAATGAGTTGCCATGACAACAAATAAGAACATACTACAAACCATGGAAACAAAAAGGAAACATAGGAAACAAAGATCTACAAACTATGAAAGTCCATGAAAATGAAACCAAAATCAAACTGAATGTTACAGTTGCAATGTTTATTATAAATGATTTATCCGTGCACATCTTTTTTTTTTTTTAAGTTCCCATACCCTCTTAATCTTTAATCAGAAACATTAACCTCCCCTCCAAACGACATCTGTTCTCTTCATGACGTATGTCTCAGCAGAGGGAGGGACTAAATATCCTCCACAACTGACTGAAAACTGGCAACGTCCTACGATCCAACCAATTCAACCAAGTCCTGTCCCGCGTTTTTTCAGAAGCCATTTCACTCGGGGGGGATAGGGAAAAAATGATTATTGCAACTTCTGATTCAAGCTGACTTTAATGTTAGTTAACACAAATGTTAATGTTAGTTCACAGTGTAGATACATGTTTGATCTTAATAATGTATTTGTAAATGGTGAGATTACCATGAACTAAGATTAATAAATGCTGTAGAAATATTGTTCATTGTTCGTTCATATTAGTTAATTAATGTTAACAAATGGAACCTTATTGAAAAGTGCTACCAAGACTTTTTTTTATGGTGACTCATGCTGCTTCTAAAACACATTATTTTGATGTTTAGACTTTTTTTCTGACCCCACATTGCATTTTTGAATTTTTTCTTCATTTATTAGGCATTTTTTTTTTGTGAAAAACAGCATTGCATCCCTACAAATATTAACAAAAAATACACCTATGCATAACTCAGGCTAATAATTCATCATGCTGAAGTTCACTGTTAAAAATAACACACAATTTTGGCTATACAATTGAGGATTTTTTATTCAACCTTTTTTTAAAACCTTGTGACTGTGTATTTCTCAACATGTCAAACACACTGGAAGATCATCTTCCATCACAACTGCAGTGCTTGCAGGACTTAATGGTTTCGTTGTCCATGATGACAAAATCAACAGGAGTGATGTTTGTTTTCAGTTGATGTCAGTGATGTCTGGCTCAGCCAACTCTTCCTGGAATAAGCATATAGGGTAAAACTGTAAGTTTAAAGGATTAGTTCACTTATGAATAAAAATTTCCTGATAATTTACTCACCCCAATTCATCCAAGATGTTCATGTCTTTCTTTCTTCAGTCAAAAAGAAATTAAGGTTTAAGGAACCCTTAAGGGCTCTACACAATCCCAGATGATGAATAAGGGCCTTATCTAGCGAAACAATCTGTCATTTGCTAATATATATATACACACTTTATAACCACAAATGCTCGTCTTACACTGGTCTTTGTTCCGCCATGCATGCATCACGTTGGAAAGGTCACGCGTGACGTAGGTGGAAGTACCGATCCAGTGTCTACAAAGCGAACGTGCAAAGATTAAGCCAAACGCCCTTTACCAAAAAAAGCTTAAACAACGATATCGAACGATTTTGATGCCCTACTGTGGTACTTCCGCCTACGTCACACGTGACCTTTCTAACGTAATGCGTGGCGGATCGCAGAGCAGTGCAAGATGAGCATTTGTGGTTAAAAAACTTTTTTAGAAAATGGCAGATGGTTTCTTTAGATAAGAGCCTTATTCCTCATCTGGGATCGTGTAGAGCCCTTTGAAGCTGCACTGAAACTGACATTTGGACCTTCAATCCTTTGAACCCCAGTGAAGTTCACTATATGGAGAAAAATCCCTATACACTGAAGACATGATGGAGGTAGTTAGTGTGGACGAATCTGAACTCACCAGAAGATCATAAACATTCAATATCGCGCATCATCTCTGAAATCTTGCTGGTGTGTATCGCTTTCTTTGATACAGTTTTGATTTACTTACAAGTTGTTCCATTAAGTTTGCTCCGGTCGCTTGCGAGTGTCCGCCATGTTGAATGGATTCTTCTCGGTTAAGCAACGAAGTGATGTGGATGACGTCACTTTATGTTGCTCAGTAAACTTAAAAATAATAAATTAAATTGGAGCATTTACTCAAAAATTTTGAGCCACACAAAAATAAAACTAAATTCCTCGTTAATAAAATGTAATTGTTTTAAGTTGCATTAACTATATAACAGACTTTAACTGCAGTGTTCTCAATATATGTAAGTTAGTAGTACTGTTCGGGTTTACAGTGTACTACAAATACATTTATATATTTATATATTTAATATAAATACCCTGCAATTGTGCTTTTGGTATACTAAACTGATATACTTAAAGTCTGCTAAATTGGAACAACCAATTTTGTACTATAAGCACTTTAGTTATCCTGAAATAGTGCTGAGGTCCGACTGAAGATATACTTAAGTATATTTTGATTGTGCTAAAGTGCAACTATTGCAAGTATACTTTAGGTACACTTTAAATATCTTGCATTTAAAAATCATACTGTCCTTACTAATAGTGATAATAAAACACATTTTAATATTAAGAAATGTGCATTGTGCAATAAAGAAGTACTCCAAATAAAGTTTATAATTATAATATTTTTATCAGTAAGTCTCAAGCAATATGTCAGTAAATGTGTTAATGGATTTGTAGTATACTTAGTATGAAATAAATGTATTTTAAATACATTTTGGTATAGTTTTTTTCACTAGGGATTGTTTAGTTGTGCGATTACAGTACAGTCTGCATTAATAAAACAATGCTACTGCATTTACACTTTTTTTATTATTATTATTTAGCAGTTGCTTTTATCCAAGCAACTTCATATAACTTTTTTTCTTTCTTCATAATGTGTTTTTGTGTTCTTGCATTGAAATGCACAAGGGGTGTTGATTTGTTATCCAACAGAACTTACACATGACATATGTAGCCATTGAACAGCAGCTATGCGTTATATAATATGCCAGACTGTTTGATTATTAGCTTGTAATGTTTGTGTTCAGCTAATTATCAGCTCATTATTTGTGTGAGACATAATTTAAGTCATTAATAATTAACAGGATAACAGGTTTAGAGAGCATTCTAACAGCTCTACACTATACACAAATGCAAATATTTCCCAATAATTTTGCCACATTGTAGTTATGCAAGTGCATAAGTCTTTCTCACAAGCATGCAAAGAAACATATTCATAAAAGCTAATATTGTGGCTCCATCTGCCTCATCTTTGTGTGTGTGTCAGTGTGAAAGTGACTGTAATAGAAATAGAGATGTGAACAGGTGGCTGGACATGTTGATTAGTACTACTGACAGTTTGGAAGTTAAAATGCAAATTTAGCAAGTGTAAATGAGAAAACCTTAACAGCACATCTGTGTGTAAGTGCAAATGTTTATACGTATCGGTAACAGACATTATAATTACAGGAGTTGAAGTAAATTGATGTGAATTTATTAAGATTTGAAGTGACCATGGTCAATTTTAGGGTTGAGTGTTTTGGCAGTGTTCAGTAAACACAGGTGGTCACAAGTGCTTGGACAGTGAAGATGTGGTAAAATCTCTTTACACTTTAATCATGCTGTGACTTAAGATTTAATAATTGTTTATGCATCTTTCATCATGCATTCTAACAGTAGTTATCTTTATTGTTTCTGAGCTAGATCTATATTTTTCCAACCGATCTGTGCATTTGTGCCTGTGTAATTCATTGCCTTCTGAGATTTGAATTAGTTTATACCTTTTATAGAAAAAAATTACTGCCTGTTTTGTAAATTATGAAAGAACTTCAGGATATACAGTTGCAAGGAAAAGTATGTGAACCACTTGTGAAAATGTTAATAATTTTAACAAAATAAAGGAGATAATACAAAATGCATGTTATTTTTTATTTAGTACTCTCCTGAGTATGATATTTTACATAAAATATGTTTACATATAATCTACGACTTTTTTTTGTTTTGTGATGGTTCTTCATGAGTCTCTTGTTTGTTCTGAACAGTTAAATGAGCTCTGTTCTTCAGAAAAAGTCTCCAGATCCTGCAGATTCTTCAGTTTTCCAGCATCTTCTGCATATTTGAACCCTTTACAGCAGTGACTGAATGATTTTGAGATCCGTCTTTTCACACTGAGGACAACTGAGGGACTCAAACACAACTATTAAAAAAGGTTCAAACATTCACTGTTGCTCCAGAAGGAAACACGATGCATTAAGAGCCGGGGGGCGAAGATGTCCAAATTTTTCTTATTTTGTTTAAATATACTTTTTTTTTTTTTCATTTAGTACTGTCCTTCAGAAGCAACAGAAGATACTTGCATGTTTCCCGGAAGACAAATTAAATACAATTTACCTTGATCTTCAAATCCCAAAAGTTTTCACCCCCCCCCACCCCCCCGTCTATTAATGCATCATGTTTCCTTCTGGAGCAACAGTGAATGTTTGAACCTTTTTTAATAGTTGTGTTTGATTCCCTTAGTTGTCGTCAATGTGACAGATCTCAAAATCATTCAGTCACTGCTGGAAAGAGTTCAAATATGCAGAAGATGGTGGAAAACTGAAGAATCTGCAGGACCTGGAGAATTTTTCTGAAGAACAGAGCTCAGTTTAACTGCTCAGAACAAAGAGACTCATGAAGAACCATCACAAAACAAATAAACAGTCGTAGATCATCCAGGTAACCACACACAGTATTAAGAATCAATGGTTCACATACTTATGAATGGGGTTATTTAAAAAAAAATAGCTGAATTTATTTTGTCTTGTGGATTATATGTAAATATCTTTTATGTAAAATATCTTAGGAGAGTACTAAATAAAAAATAACATGCATTTTGTATTATCTCCTTTATTTTGTTAAAATTATTAACATTTTCACAGATTCTGCAAGAGGTTCACATATTTTTTCTTGCAACTGTATTGGAGCTCAGGCACTTTATTAATTAAAGCTTGTTTTTTTTTTTTTTTTTTTTACACAGTATCTGTTGTTCTGTGACAGACTGACAGACACACAGACACACACACACACACACACACACACATACACACACACACACGTTTTTACTCAGAAATTGCTGGTAAGTTTCACAAATAATTACAAAGATACTGCAAGTAACATTAAACATGAAATTTTCATGTAGAAAGACTGGAATAGTATTTTCTTATAAAATGTACTTCAATTTTTGTTTTATTTATAACGTCGAAAAATATTTTTTACAGTGTAGTTTATATGAGTGTATCAACGTAATTTTAATATTTTTTTATAGTGTTTTGAAATGGACTATTACATATATTTATATAATTTTATCTAATATAATAGAGTGTAAGACAACCAAATAATATTGCAAAATATCACAACATTCATAAAATCCATTGCTAATACTTGATCATGTTTATGGTCTTGTTTCCTCACCAAAAGTTATGTCATTAAAGGGTTAGTTCACCCAAAAATGAAAATAATTTCATTAATTACTCAGCCTCATGTTGTTCCACAGCCGTAAGACCTTCATTCATCTTCGGAAACAAATGAAGATATTTTTGATCAAATCCAATGGCTCAGTGAGGCCTGCATCGCCAGCAATAACACTCCCTTTTCCAGTGCCCAGAAAGCTACTAAAAACATATTTTAAACAGTTCAACTTTAATAATATAAAGTGACAAAAATACTTTTTGTGCGACAAAAATAACAAAACTTTATTCCACAATATCTAGTGACGTGCGATTTCAAAACACTACTTCCTGAAGCTTCAAAGTTTTACAAATCTTTTGTTTCGAATCAGTGGTTCAGAGTGCCAAAATCCCATGATTTCAGTAAACGAGGCTTCATTATGTCAAGTGTTTTGAAACTTCAATAGTCTGGCAGTTTGATTCACGCTCCAAACCACTGATTTGAAACAAATGATTCGTAAAGCTTTGAAGCTTCATGAAGCAGTGTTTTGAAATCGCCCATCACTAGATATTGTTGAATAAAGTCGCTATTTTGTTATTTTGGTGCACAAAAAGTATTGTAGTCGCTTTATAATATTAAGGTTGTACCACTGTAGTCACATGAACTGTTTTAAATATGTTTTTAGTAGCTTTCTGGGCATTGAAAAAGGGAGTGTTATTGCTGCAATGGAGGCCTCACTGAGCCATCGGATTTTATCAAAAATTTCTTAATTTGTGTTCCGAAGATGAACGAAGGCCTTACGGGTGTAGAACAACATGAGGGTGTGTAATTAATGACACAATTTTCATTTTTGGTTGAACTAGCCCTTTAATGATCTGGCTTTTTTTTTTTTTTTTTTTTTTTTAAGGAATTTTCAAAAGACTATCAGGATAGAAAGTAATAGGACACAGGAAACAATATAACTTGAGTGCCAATTAAAAGAGAAAGGGAAAAAATTAAGAAACACCTTATTATCTTTTATAACTCACTAGTTTTTCATGTTAGAAGTGGGGTCATGGCCAAAATTGCAACATGTGAGCAAACTAAAGTAGTAAGACTATTTAAAATTCGCTTTGAATTGTAATTTTGTAATAAAAAAATAAAAAAATAAAAAACTAATATGACAAATTTATGTTGCAACTGCCATGCGGAACTGATTAACATGTACATAAAGTATTTCGTTCAAGGCAATTTTGCTTAAGAAATTGCTACCAGGTGGGTCCAGAAATGTCTTTATACTTTATAATTACTGTGTTTTATTGCTGGAAGGGTTCTTGTACAACAGGGATTATCTATGAAGACAAAATCAAAGCTTTGTTTTAGAATACATATGAGTGTATTCTTCATTCGGCTATGCTATTGCTGGAAGGTGTTTGTTCATGTACAACACTAATGGCCTAGCCGTTTCAGATGGCATCTTCATCTCTTGAGGAATAGACTGCTTTCAGACCAAATATCACGCATGTAGGAGTTTGTTATATACACTGTTATATCCACACACACATACACTATTTTACGATTATTTTGTGTGGGTGTTTGGTTTAACAGTTGCAAAAGATGCTTTTAAACATTTTGCCAATTAGTGTGTAGCACTGTTTAGTGGTTGCATCCACAAAGGAGAAATATAATACTTAGAAAACACACACACTCAACTTTTGAAACTTCATATTAAAACTGAGAGGAATTTTAATAGAGTTGAATAACTCGCTCACAGTATTCAGCAACACATCACATTAATTTGACCAATCAACAGCAAAGATGAATGCACAGACAAGAATACGGAGGCAGATGTGACCGAGTGGTGTCACAACAATAACATGGCCCTGAATGTCAATAAGAAAAACTCATTTTCGACTCCAGTGCACCCAGACAGATTCTCCACCCTAATCATCACTAATGGGGCCACAGCGGAGACTGTGAACTGCCTGGGGTTACTTGGGCTGCAAATTTGAAATTGTCCTTCCCCAGACCCTAAACACCAAAAGACATTCCCATGAAAATACAACACCTCCAGTTTCTGGAGTGTTTTAAAAATATCATTTCAAATTCTGGTGGCAGCTCTGTCTGGTATCACTGTGACAAGAAAGGCAGTGTTGGGGAATGTTATGCTTATTGCATTATTGCATTACTTCTATTAAAACTAAATAATTACATTACAAATTTTTATGGAAACTAACATTTGCTGTTTTTTTTTTTTTTGTTTTTTGTTTTGTTTTTTTCTCATCAACAGCAGACTGGGGCTCTTTCTCATCCAAATTGGCAGCACTGTGCTTGGCTTGCAGGTGTTTTGTAAATTAAAAGTGGTAAATTTGAAGTGTTTGTCTAAATCTGTGGGACTACTTTATAAGGAAAGGAGAGGTATGCAAATGCATTTGTCAGTGAATACATAAAATTAATAGAACAGTGACACATATGACTTATCGCTTTAATAAGTAACTCAGGTATTATCTTGTAAATTTAGCAATGCACACATTTAAGTCTGGATTGAAACATTTCTTGATCCTGCTCTTTCTTTTTCTCCCCATTGTTTCCTGTTATTTTATCCTAAACTGTTTGTTATTGAAAGTGGCAAAACGGCCGAAAAGTCATACCACATCCAAGAACCAATTAAGATATATTTATTTATTTGTGTGTTTGTTTGGCTAATTTTTATTTTATCTTGTGTTAATATTATTTATTTTCTTAATTTTTCTATTGTCAAATTGTCTGTATATGTAAGCAATAAGGTACGAGAGGCTGTGCTGTACCATGAGTAAGTCACGGCTGAAGGGCGTTGTTAGCCATGACTTATTCGCGTTACAGCACTAGCCTCGAGTACCTTATTGCTTTTATAAAACGGTTACCACACAATACAAATATTAAAGCCAAAAATATGTATCAATGCAACTTTTATGAAGTAAACTTTCACTACTAGCGCTGTCAGTTACGGGAAAACCCCTTAACTGTTAAAGGGACAAAATAATACTATTTTCTTAATTATTATTTTTTTTAAACCTTAGTGTGCTAATATTATCCATACAAACTACAAATTAATTTGCAAGAAAACTAGAAAAACACACTTTTTTTTCTTTTCTTTTTTTTTTTTTTACAGCAAAATAATGTTAATGTTAAATAAATAAAAAAAAAAATTATTATTATTATTTAATATTTTTTCATTAGTGATGCGCCGATTTTGATTTAGTTCATGGCCACTTCCGATTTTTTTACAAGCAAATTTGCTGATTCTGATATTGGTTGCAGAATTTTTTTTCTTTGTTTAAGCAAATTTATTTGTTTATTTGTCCTATAACAGGCCAAACTGGCCCTAAACAAAAAATATGTGTAGCCATTTGAAATTAGAGGCAACCACTGCATTTTAATCACGATCCAAACAAAGATGCTATACACGTAGCATGAGCTGTTGTTTTTTATTTAAATTAGATAATTTCAAGATTTACAGCAAAAACAGCTTGGTCTGACTTTAGCTTTCTGAAATTATGCCACATAAGACACCTGCACAAAACAAATGTTGAAAATAACAGACGGACTGAATGAAAATGCAAATTCACTCTCTGACAGTAGGTGGCACTTTTGAAACAGTAGCGCACTTAAAAATAGGCTACTTATTCAGAGACAAGAAGAAAAGAACATGCCATTAAAACTTTTTTGAAGACAGTCAGCTTCCTTCAGAGATACTTTCATATAAACCCCAATTCAATATTTATATTTTTCTTCCTATATTTTGCGAACAGTGAGCTTGTGCCTGGTATTGTATTGACAGCATTGACCAGGCATTTTAAAGTCACCAGTCCATGTCTGCCCTGGTATCCAAAATTGAAATAATATTGCACAAACCCAAGTATGCTCATCTGCTAATGTTGGTAATGTTATACAAGAATTAATTTCTGGAGTAATTTGGCTGGGCAAATCTTTAGAGCTGACTTGAGGTAATTCTGATACTGGTCATTCTGGTAATTCAGAGTTTAGCTCCAACCCTGAAAGAAAAAATAAAATAAATAAAACACTCACCTGCCTGTAACTTTAGTAATCCTGAAGACCTCGATTAGCTTCAGGTGTGTTTAATTAGGGTTGGAGCTAAACTCTGCAGGACAATGGCCCTCTGGGATCAATGTTCCCCACCCCTGGACTACAATGAATGGCTGGTAGGGACTACAACGAGCTTGTTTCCTGGTTGGTGACATCACTAACCCTAGAATTTACATCAACCCTGTCCCCAAGAACACACCACAAAGGGGGTGAGGCCATGTTACTGCATTACAGTAAGTAACACAAATGGAATAGCATGTCATAAAAGCAAGATGACAAAATGAAAGTTATAACCGTAATTATACCGTAATTGTATAATAATATACCTGTTCTATATTCATGCAGCATATATTCTCTGGCTCTGTAATCATCTTACAGAAGTTCCCACAGGAGCGATTTATAGATTATCATCTATATCTAATCAATGACTGTAAGATAGTTAACTCCACATCAGCTACATAAATTCATCAACTACCCGTTGAGAAGCGTCCTGTTGCATTCAAGATGTTGTCACTTCTTCTCGAGTCTCTCCATCATTGTCCAACTCCGGTTTGAACATAAAAGGCTGAACAGTTTCTGACATTTTCAGTGAGTCTAAATGAGATAATGTGAGGTGCTGCTAAGTGCTAACACAAGCTACATAAACTCTCATTGCTTTTGCTGTAACTCTCATTTAAATGCTGTACCTTTAAATGCAAATGCAGCTCATTTGCATTTAAAGGTACAGCATTTTTGCTCACCCTCAAAAAGTGACAAATTTAAAATGCTATAAAAAATAATCTGTTGGGTATTTTGCATTAAAACTTCACATACAGACTCTGAGGACATCAGAGACATATTTTACAACTTGTAAAAGTGGCATCATACTACCCCTTTAAAACAAAGAAAAAAAGCAATGGTAGAAGGATGGCTAGAATGCACATCTTGAAACAGCTGGAAACTCTGTATATTCGTGCAGTGTGCACACATCAAAAGATCAAATCTGATTTGTAGCTTGTGACATAAATGCTCCCTTTAAACCTGATCACTTTAGTTAGCATTAGTTAGCATTCATGTAAACACTAAAGCTCCGTCCAAAATCGCGAACTGTTGAGTAGGTACTACATTTAAATTTAAATTTACTTCACGACCGTTGAAAAAGTATGTTCTATATAGTACGAATGCGTGTAGTATGAATGAATTCGGACGTACCTCATCCACCATGTTGTTACTGTCACATGACCTACCAGCGTCGGTTACGTCCCTTCAACTCCATTCACAAATCCTCTCCCATGGCCTCATGGGATAGTAAAGTGTCCATCATATGTGCACTTCAGAATCTCACCGGAAGTAGTAAGTCATCCGGGTACTTTTCGCCTACTGTTTTTCAAATACTATGAATTCGGACATACTACTCTGTTCGCATACTGTTTTTCACGTACTATATAGTAGAGAAGTATTCGATTTCAGATGCAGCTTATGTTCGGAGACATCAGTTGAAACAAAAGGTGTCCAAAGTAGGTACTGTTAGATTGAAACTCCATGCCAGAAATATTAGAATATTTTAAATGGATGTACAGGTGCTGGTCATATAATTAGAATATCATCAAAAAGTTGATTTATTTCACTAATTCCATTCAAAAAGTGAAACTTGTATATTATATTCATTCATTACGCACAGACTGATATATTTCATGATGTTTATTTTTTTTAATTTTGATGATAATAACTGACAACTAAGGAAAATCCCAAATTCAGTATCTCAGAAAATTAGAATATTGTGAAAAGGTTCAATATTGAAGACAGCTGGTGCCACACTCTAATCAGCTAATTAACTCAAAATACCTGCAAAGGCCTTTAATGGTGTCTCAGTCTAGTTCTGTAGGCTACACAATCATGGGGAAGACTGCTGACTTGACAGTTGTCCAAAAGACGACCATTGACACCTTGCACAAGGAGGGCAAGACACAAAAGGTCATTGCAAAAGAGGCTGGCTGTTCACAGAGCTCTGTGTTCAAGCACATTAATAGAGAGGCGAAGGGAAGGAAAAGATGTGGTAGAAAAAAGTGTACAAGCAATAGGGATAACCGTACCCTGGAGAGGATTGTGAAACAAAACCCATTCAAAAATGTGGGGGAGATTCACAAAGAGTGGACTGCAGCTGGAGTCAGTGCTTCAAGAACCACTACGCACAGATGTATGCAAGCCATGGGTTTCAGCTGTTGCATTCCTTGTGTCAAGCCACTCTTGAACAACAGAAGCCTCTTGCCTAGGCTAAAGACAAAAAGGACTGGACTGCTGCTGAGTGGTCCAAAGTTATGTTCTCTGACGAAAGTAAATTTTGCATTTCCTTTGGAAATCAGGGTCCCAGAGTCTGGAGGAAGAGAGGAGAGGCACACAATCCACGTTGCTTGAGGTCCAGTGTAAAGTTTCCATGGTCAGTGATGGTTTGTGGTGCCATGTCATCTGCTGGTATTGGTCCACTGTGTTTTCTGAGGTCCAAGGTCAACACAGCCGTATACCAGGAAGTTTTAGAGCACTTCATGCATCCTGCTGCTGGCCAACTTTATGGAGTTGCAGATTTCATTTTCCAACAGGACTTGGCACCTGCACACAGTGCCAAAGCTACCAGTACCTGGTTTAAGGACCATGGTATCCCTGTTCTTAATTGGCCAGCAAACTCGCCTGACCTTAACCCCATAGAAAATCTATGGGGTATTATGAAGAGGAAGATGCGATATGCCAGACCCAACAATGCAGAAGAGCTGAAGGCCACTATCAGAGCAACCTGGGCTTTTATAACACCTGAGCAGTGCCACAGACTGATCGACTCCATGCCACGCCGCATTGCTGCAGTAATTCAGGCAAAAGGAGACCAAACTAAGTATTGAGTGCTGTACATGCTCATACTTTTCATGTTCATACTTTTCAGTTGGCCAAGATTTCTAAAAATCCTTTCTTTGTATTGGTCTTAAGTAATATTCTAATTTTCTGAGATACTGAATTTGGGATTTTTCTTAGTTGTCAGTTATAATCATCAAAATGAAAAGAAATAAACATTTGAAATATATCAGTCTGTGCGTAATGAATGAATATAATATACAAGTTTCACGTTTTGAATGGAATTAGTGAAATAAATCAACTTTTTGATGATATTCTAATTATATGACCAGCACCTGTATTCTGACGAGATGTGGTAAGAGCCTGTGATCTTTACCAGATCCTGTCAGAAGACATCTGTTTTGTCTGGTATCCAAAACTGTCAGCAGTTTTGTTTGAGATCCAAAATCAGTTAACAAAACTGTATTTTGTCTGGTACTCAAAACTGTATTAACTAAAAGTATTCTATCAGTCTGAGATGTTGACAGAGGAAACCAGGAAAGAGCAGAAAACAGGAGACAAAGTGATGATTATACAAAAAAATTAGCAGGATTTATTGAATAATCCTAGTTGTCTGACCAGCACAAATTCAACATGTCATTATACCAAAGCAAAGGCAATGGAAAATAACTTCTTCACAACATTATCCCGTGATGTTAAAAACCTAGAAATTGAGATATTTTCTCACTCATGGGGACAAATATCCCTTGAAACCACACAATCAAGTTTAAACAACAATAGCAAGCATTGCAAGAGCAAGGAAAATAAATTAAATAATATAATAAAAATAATGAATGATTGTTTAAATGGAATCATTAAATGATAATTATGATAAAATAATTAAAGGAAATAAAACACAACACAGATAGATGTCGCTGTCTTGAAGCAACACACACATTTAGGTGTTTACGTGTTTAGGTGTATACGCAAAAATTTTGTATCAGATAAGCGTTTCGTTCAGACGAATCCGCCGTTTTCAGAAGGTGAATCCGATATTTTTTGAAACCGGGTCCCAGAGTGGATAAATCTGAAAACGACGCCCTTGCGTTTTCATGTGTACAGCCTATCCGTATATTGTGTGAAACGATGATGTCATCACCCCACGTGTCAACCCTAGTCAGACACCGCTAACAGCACAAAACAGCAACAACAACAACAACAGCAGACTCTAGATGCTTGTGTTCGTGCTGCAGAGGCTACTGAGCCAAAATAAAGCGTTATTTCTAAGCTTTACTAAAGTTTGTATACAGCGCGCAAGGTTTATGCGCATGCTTCAAGTCTTATTCTCTGTTTTAAGTGTATCTCTGTGGCAGAATTACAGTACCACATACTGGTCTGGCATGTATACTACATCGTTTTGAGCCGGTTTCAGCGGTTTCGTGTGTATGCAGAGGGAAAAAAAAGATCGGATAGGGAAAGATCTGGCTTTGTGTGGACGGTGTCCTAGTCGCAAGCTTGAAACTGTAGGTTTCAGAATAAAGCTAATTAGCTATTTAAGAGCACTTGAGTAGCACAATATCTTTCATCGACTTGAGCTTGTCTTTCCTTTTAGAAACAGACATTATTGTGTTGAAGCTTTATTCTCAGCTAGTCTTTCAGCTTCATTCATCTCCTATCATATTCAAAGAAAAAGACGAAGATGGTCTACGAGCCACAGGTGTGTGTAGCTTTTTTCATCCTTTATTCAGCAGGCTTCAAATCAGCTTGATTGTGTCATCTCAAAGTAAGAGCTTTCACCCACTGGCCTCAAAAAACTTTAACAATCTTTATTTCTCTCAAGTTCTAATATCCTCCTACACATGACCTCAAATCAAACTCAATGGCTTTTTATGCACTCCACATAGCTTCTTCAAACTGACCTGAAATCAGTTTTTATAGCCTTTGTTTACTGCTTGCCTGGGCTGGAGGACTGCTATTTCGTTGAGGAATGATGTCCATGCCATCAGAGGGCTTTTAATCATGTTCGTAAGGTATAGGCATTTCGAATTCAATCAGTAACTGCACTGACCTGCTGAAAGACTGACATGTCAGAAATGGATGCCTTTAGTCTAAACAGTCCATTAAGAAATTACTGGCTAATCAGCAGCTAATTACTAACTGCTGCTGATAGGACAAACACTTAAATAAAGCACATTATTTTGATAAGTGCTTAACCAAGCAACTTCTAAACATGCACAGAAACTTAAAGACAACAAAAAAAATCTGGGGTTTTCAAATTTTTGATGCCAAGAACCCCCAAATTTGGCCTTCAGGGCAACAATATATTTTCATGTATGTGTTATTTTAGTGTTATTTATACACTCTAAAGAAAAATGGTTCTATACAGTACCAAATTAGGGTTGTCAGGTTTGTAACAATAGAAGAACCCTTTTTGGTTCTAAATAGAACCCTTTTTATAAGGTTCCATAAAGAACCATGCTTTGAAAGAGCTATAGGACCTCAATAGTGTGATAAAGGTGATTGGTAGGAAACTAACTTCAATTTTAAAGTTAAAATTTGTAGACATTTTAAGAAAGAGAGATTATTTACCTGTTGAGAGTGTGACAGTAATTGAATGGTTAAGCTCCAGAAAACTGGAAAAGACGGGGAAAAAGAACCCTAAACTCTAGTACAAACAACCATTTCATCATGTAAAGGGTTCTTCAGGGTCATGTGGTTCTAAATAGAAACTGTTACTATGTGTAAAGAACCTTCAAAGAACCATATTTTTTTTTTATACTGGTATTGTTTTTTTTACATTTTGTAATTAGCTTTTATTATATTTTCAATTTTCATTTTAATTTAAGTTTTAGTTATTTTGTTGTCATTTCTATTATTATTATTATTTTAATATTTCTAAAATAGAAAAATATTTATAAAATATTTAGCTTTAAGTTTTTGTAATTTTAGTACGTCAACGTAAAGGGTTAGTTCACCCAAAAATTTAATTTCTGTCATAAGGTACTCACCCTCATGTCGTTCCAAACCCGTAAGACCATCGTTCATCTTCAAAACACAAATTAAGATATTTTGGTAAAATCCGAAGGTATCTGATCCACACACAGGCAGCAACGTCATTGCACCTTTTGAGGTCCAGAAAGGTAGTAAAAGACATTGTTAAAATAATCCACGTGACTACAGTGATTTAACCTTAATGTTAAAGCGATGAGAATACTTTTTGTGCACAAAAACAAAACAAAAATAATTACTTCATTCAACAATTTCTTCTTTTCTATGTCAGTCTCCTATGCTGTTGATGTAGTGAACGCAGTGCAGCGCTTTTGTGTTTTCTACGTCAGAACGCCGACTTGTTAAATGGCAGCTCCTGCATCAGCATCAAACGCATACGTCGTAATGCTCACGTGTACAGCGTCGGCCAATACTAAGCTGGTGTTCAGACGTAAACACGGAAGTGTTGCACTGCGTTCACTACGTCAACATACTCATTTAAATTTTATGGAATCAGTATGAACAAAGCCATCTTTGCATTTTTGGCACAAGCTATATCTAGATCTGTTTACACACTGTCTAAAATCAAAATAAATCTAAACACCTCAATATTGCAATAAATCAAGATTGACACCACAGGCTCTTAAATGTCTACAAACACAGTCTTTCAGTTAAACTCAAGTTCTGAAAAAGGGCATAAGTAAACCAATATCCTTCAAAAGGTCTCTTAAATATAATGTATAAGTAAAATAAGTAATATAATATAATACAAGTCAAATTAAATGGTCAAAGCCTACTTGCACTGAACATGCTGTTTCTGCCTCTTCACCGGCTGCAGCCATGTCCTCATCTCATATATGAAGCATCTGCCATTCAACAACTACCTGCTAATGTATTTGCATAAAGTAGCCTTGTTGAGAAGTTTGGGTAAGGACTAACCCTTAACCCTAACCCTAAACGCAACACTTTTGTTTTTGCCCCCATTTCTCATGAGCTGAACTCAAAGATCTAAGACTTTTTCTATGTACACAAAAGGCCTATTTCTCTCAAATATTGTTCACAAATCTGTCTAAATCTGTGTTAGTGAGCACTTCTCCTTTGCCAAGATAATCCATCCACCTCACAGGTGTGGCATATCAAGATGCTGATTAGATAGCATGATTATTGCACAGGTGTGCCTTAGGCTGGCCACAATAAAAGGCCACTCTAAAATGTGCAGTTTTACTGTATTGGGGGGGTCAGTATCAGTATTTGGTGTGACCACCATTTGCCTCACGCAATGCAACATATCTCCTTCGCATAGAGTTGATCAGGTTGTTGAAGGTGTCAACCTTTTGTGTACATAGAAAAAGTCTTAGATCTTTGAGTTCAGCTCATGAAAAATGGGGGCAAAAACAAAAGTGTTGTGTTTATAAATTTTTTCAGTGTATATTGTTTATAGTGTATAGATCGAATAATACTAAGAAGGTTGATGTCTAACTTAAAAAAAAATAAAAATAATTGAGGGGGAGGGTAGTGAATGACGTCCCAGTTTGCTAAAAGTATGCGTTTAAGGTTTAAAAGATTAATTCTGTTGGCATTTGCTTGATGTTGTTCCTAAACTAATATAATGCACTGCAAAAACTGTTTCTTGCTGTCTTTAAGGTGACAAGATGTTAGAGAATCTCATGGCATGTACTTGTAAAAGTGAACCTTTAATTTACCCAAGAATCTGTGGATGAAGAATCTGTCAAACGCATAATCCACAGACAAGGGATTTGAGTAGCCCAATCATTTGCACACTTGTTGCCTGGAGGAGGTGATGGACTCGTGTAGTGTTTGGGCGAAAGCCAGGAGCCAATGTAAAGCTATTCACAAGCAACCATTGAAGATAAGAGTGTGTATTTGATTTCAAGTGTTACCTAAAAGCAGCATCCTAATACCAAGAGACTGCAGCTCCACTGATAAGAAACAGAAGAAATGATTGCTGCAAACACTCCAACAAAACACTCCAACAAAAGGGCTTAAAGAGACAAATACTTCGATCTAAATGAAGACACTACAGACTGTTGTTTTGTGGCTCAATTCACAGCCAATCAGAACATATTTGATGCTTAACATAGAATGGTTATTATGATAAAGGGAGATTTTAGACCAATGAGATTTCACAGTGGGTGGGCTACCCATTACTTACTTGTATACAGTGTTTGGAAGTGGAATATATATATCTTGCATCCAAAATAGAAGTTTGTGTTTACATAATATATGTGTGTGTACTGTGTAGATTTATTATGTATATATAAATATAGACATATACTACATGCATATATTTAAGAAATATTTACATGTATACATGGGCATGTGTGTGTGTATATATGTGTGTATATATATATATATATATATATATATATATATATATATATATATATATTCAAATCAAAATGTATCCAGACACCTTGAACATTTCATTCATTATTACAGTTTATTCACTATGGTTAAAAAAAAAAAAAAAGGTAATAAAATATTACAAGATCTCAGAGTTAAACTGTGTCAGAAAATAATAATCCTAATTATGTCAGATAACACTTAAGCAAAAGACTGGAGTAATGATGCTGAAAATTCAGCTTTGCATCAATAAATTACATTTAAAACAATATATTAATATTATTATATACTATACTATATTATATTATTTAATATAATATACTATATTAAAATAGAAAACAGTTATTTTAAACTAATAATATTCAACATTTTATTATTCTACAAATGTGAAATGTTTTTGTTTATGTATACTTATTTTTATTTATTTAATTGTTTTTATTTTCAGTAGAAGATGTCCACACATGTCCCCAGGGTAGGTTTTGCTATAGTTTAGGGAGAAATTGTCCCCCAGTGTTAAGTAAACCCTTTCTTTCATCCCTCTCTCTCGTTCACACACATATCTATTCTTCTGTGAACCTCCTCTGTGGACAAACAACTTGTTTGATTATACCAAGGGGTGAAACCACGTCTGGTGTTTTTGAGGTGTCTGTATATTTTTGCTTATTCTTTTTGAGGTTTGCACAGCAGTAGGGAAACCGCAGCCCAGTTGTTGTTGTTCTTTATACTGTCTGTCATTTGTTCTTTCATTCTGCTGTTTTTCGCTGAAAACGGCAGCACAGCTTGTGGCTTACACATGAGTGTCTGTGATTGCATGGCACCAAACCCCTTTGATTGCTTTCTTTTCTCTGGCCAGGGGGAGGAAAGACTCTTTCCTGGTCTTTCTCCTCTGCTTTCTTTTCTTTTCTCATGCTGTGAGGGAACAAGAGATGACCAGGTGAGATTTTTACTTTGTGTTAGTGTATATGTGTGTGTGTGTGTGTGTGTGAGAGAGAGAGAGAGAGAGAGAGAGAGAGAGAGAGCTAATACACTCCTTTAAATGCCACATAGTCTGAATTATTAGTCTACCTCACAGTTATTTTTCACAGTCACATATTTTTTCTCATGTTGATCATCAGGTTGTTCTTGTTTGTTTGTGTGTGTGTGTGTGTGTTAAGACTGTGTAAGGCTTTATTTATGCTACCAGTGACCAGGTTACTCCAAGTGCACACTACAATCCTTAAAGGCGTAGTCCACCCTAAAAATAGGGTGCCATTATTTACTCACCCTCATGTCGTTCCAAGTCTGTATGCATTTCTTTCTTTTGTGGAACACAAATATTTTGAGACTTGAGAATGTTGGTAACCAAACAGATTTGGTTCCCATTGACTTTGACAGATTCCTAAAACGTACGCCAGGAAATTAGCTTCTAGCTTTTGCTGTCGCCGACAAATGACAAGCTGGAAGTCATTCATTTCCAGTGGAGAGCAGTATGGGAACTGTGTGGATTTCATTGTTCATTAAATTTATCATGGCGAGTAAGTGGAGGATAATGGCTGCTTTACGACCAGTTTGAAAGTTCCATGCAACTGCCACTAGTAGGCTAAATGCAACAGAATGTCAGAGATAGTGGAAAGGTGGCATGTAGTGTGCATTAGTTAACAACATTATAATGTCAAACATCAAAATCGGAATGCTTTGCTTGCTTGCTTTAAAGTTCATGTGAATGGAACCTGCGATGGACTTTAACGCATTTCTGAGTAAAACAGAATATTGAATGAGAAAAAAAAGAAGGCGGGGCTTAAATTTAGCGCAGCTCTTTGCCTTCTCCAGCTCGCAGCAGACTGCCATGTGGAGGGGAGTGGTTAAAAAATGATCTGCCAAATCTATCTAACTGACATCATCATTTCTGATGGGAAGCAAATTTACATATTTTCACTAAAGATTATGAAGACTTTTTTTTTTTGATACATTTTTCAATATAGGACTAATGTGTGCTAATAAAGTACTGTAAATAGGATCAATTTTAATTTCATGTGGACTTTAAACATATCTAACAGAATGGTGTGAGTTTCATGTATTTTTTTAAAGATTTAATTTTAGCGAGGTGGGAGAGAGAGAGGGGGACAGGATCGGGAAAAGCCGGGACTCGAAAGCGCAAACGGCGCTATATGTTGGCGCTGCCCATGAGGCTATCGGCGCTGACGTGAGTTTTATGTATAAAACAAACAAAAAAAGATTGGCCAAGAAAATTTAAGAAAGTACAATTACGTTGTTTTAAGGATGTTTAGGTATTTTACTTTAAACATTGAAAAAGATTTTTTTACAGTGGAACTGGCCTCCTCTTCACATCACATTGCCATGGCAGCTCTGAACCTCAGAAAAAAATCTCTTGTCAGGTATAATTGAAAAAAGAGTTAAGGCTTAGCGATTGAAAAACATGCGGCCAACCCTCCCCTGCCTTACAATAACCATACCACAAATCTCCTCATGGGTTATGACAGTCATCTGGCCACTGTGCTGTAGTTGCCTGATGATAGGTTTTCTCGCTCTTGCTCTGTTTCGCTGCTCTCTATGCTGTCCAGAGTTAGAGTGTGAAAAGAAATTGCGGCTTTAGCCTTGGGTTAGGCTCTGTGACAGGTTAACACACACACACACACACTAAGGTTCTGTTAACTGTACGCTGTCAGAACAAACACAGTCATATTTCAAAATGACCGCTACCTCTCCTCTCTCCCTCTCTCTGTCATTCTTTCCCACCTCATCATCTTGTTCTCCCTCCCTCTCTCTCTCTCTGTCCCTCCCTCTCTCTCTTTTGGTTCCTTTCCAATTTGTGTGATTTAATTGGTGAGTTTAGTGGCTGGAGCAAGGTGAGGGGTTGTCTGGGATAATTTAAGGCGGCTGGTTTCTGTCAGATGGACTGAGCTTGGTGAACTCTTTCATAGTCACCTAGTTCTCTCTCTCTCTCTCTTTATTTTCTTTTTCTCGCTATCTATCCATCTACCTCTCTTGTTCTGTCTACCTGACTTGTTTATGTGGAAGTTCAAACCATTCTGGGAGAGATAACTAATCTGAGAAGAACATGTCTCTGAAGTAAAATGTGAAACTGCAGTAAAGTATGCTGCCATATTGACCCTCCCTTGCAAACGCCTCTCCTGTCCTGTCTTCAAATGAGCCATGAAGTCATTTACAACTTGGTTACAGTAACAGCTTTGAGCATCAGCATTTTATAGTAATGTTGTGTGATATGTAAAGCTGCAGTGTGTAATTTCTAGGCCACTAGCGGCACCAAAAGGAATTGCAATCTTTTTGTTTGAGGGACCAGCTGTACCAGGTGAGCTATTGAGCAAGTTTACTACGTAAATGCCATACATACAGAGCTAGTTATGCTAGTAAGTTTACAAATAATGCACTATAGTGTTTATGAGGTCCAGTGTTGAGAAGGTTACTTTGGAAATGTAATAGGTCACAGATTACAAGTTACCCTATTTGAAATGTAGTGTAACCATTAAAGTAATGTAACTGATTACTTTTGATTACTTCTTGATTACTTTTCTATTATATCCTTACAGTAGTGCTCAACACTGATTACTGTCAGACTTCTCAAAATACTTCATCAGTTGAATTAAGTTTATAATAATTTAATTTTAAAGCACAGCCAGCACAAAATCAGACTTTAGCAACTCTTTTTACTTTAAGATCGTTCTGAGGTTAAAAACAGATTTAAAATCACAACAAGAAATAGTTTAATAGCTATGATACTGTTTTTGAAATCTAATTTTTTGCAAATACATGACAGGAAACACTGGCATCTATCACTGCCTTGGAGAAAACAGTTAATCTTAAAAAATAAAGCATATACATAAACCCAAATAAAACAGTTATTAAATAAGCATGTGTCCTATTCTGTGTCCTAAACTCCTGAGACATTGGTGTCATATTTTAGAGCAGTCAATGCAATATGGAAAAGAAATCAAAGAAACAAATTAATATTATTCAACATATCCTTTGCTTTTTGCAGAAAATATTTTAGATGTAACCCCCTTTGTAATTGTTAACACGTTCATAAGTAACTGTAATTTAATTACACATTTTTTCTTAGTAACTGTAACTGATTACAGTTATGTTTATTTTGTAATTAAATTACGTAATGCCGTTACATGTGTAGCAAATTAGCTCAAAAGAAATATGAATAATTAATCATAACTAGTTATAATTAATTATAAACATTTGGATCAGTATGTAATAAATATTTAATAATATTACAATCTATTAACCTGTTTTGCCAATGAACACTCAGTGTTAATTGTTTATTAATTCCAAGAAATATTCATTTCCAGGTTATGGGAAATAACAATCTTATTGTACAGTACTACTGAGAGCATGTAGTCAGGATCGGCATAATTAGTGACTCCAGTATATGAGCATGAAACACGGACAACTTTACGTGTGACATGAACAAGACTTTATTAACTAGACTAAACACTCAACTACTCTAACATTCACACACATACATGCATACAGTTTACCAAGGGAAAGAGAGCCGAAGCAGAATACAGGAAGGCAAGAAGTTACAGCATTGTTTGAAATTCAGCAGCCTTGAGCAAACCATCAGTTTAGTTTTAACAGGCCCTTCTTTAAAAGGGTAAGGATACTTAATGTATCACATAATGAGACTAAGTTTGATACCTGCATGTCTCGCCCATTTGAATCTTTGCTGATATTGTCTTGATGAAAGAGAACCAGTTGGATTCAGAGGATCTTTGGTGAATGGAAGGTCTGGGCCGAAGCCTGGCACAAGCTTGGGGTTCCTTAGAAGTTCCTAGTACAGCATCTTCTCATCAGCGTTTTTCAGTAAAAGAAAAGAGAGACTGTGATCTTGTGATCAGTGATTTTAAAGGGTGAAGATGTCACACCCTCTTGAGGTGTCTGAGCCAATAAGGAGTTTTCCCTTCAGAGGGAAACTTTTACGAGCCTTTGTTCTGTAGCAAGATATTAGATTGGATGTTTGAGAGAAGAACCTTCTAGATTCTTATAATACTAATGTGTCACAGAGTTAGTAACATGTAACATAAAGTACAAATAGGAAACGAAAGTTGGAGTCCATAGATACCAAACATGCTACCCATGTGATTTTAGTTAACCATACATTTTCAACTTTGAAACATTAATACCAAAATAGTTCAAAAGAGAGAATTAATACATAGAATAAACCCTATAAAAGGAAAATCATGAGAGGGGAAAATTGGATACACGTTTATACATTTCTCATGTGGTTATTTATAGAATATATAGGATTAAAATGGTTTATTTGTCCTTCTCAGAAAGAATGAAGTCAGAGTCTTCTCTGCACATTCCTGACAGCAATAGAATAGGAACAGGACACCTATTCTGTCTCTGTGTTGCAGTTGTGGGGGATGGAATTAACAGGACCTGTGAGAGAGTGAGTTTCTGGGTAATTCATTAAATATAATGAATAATTGTGTGTCTGATTGATCCAGACGCTACACATGTAACTAGTTACTCCCCATCACTGATGAGGTCATAACAGTGCTGTGCAAGGAACCGCACAAAACTAAGACTTCATTAATCGATAATCTGCCCCGTAATCATAATTTGTGTGAAAAAGAATAAAAGTTGTTTGTGTTTTACTGCCACGTACGTCCATACATTTTATGGAGTTTTGCAAAAATGCAGGTAGAGGCCAGGTTGCAACAAAGACTTCCTGCTCAAACAAACATCACAGTGTTTCATAGAGTCACAGTGTTTACACTTTTCAGTTAAATCGACCTAAGAGTGGCTTACTTATAGCTGTCTCAGCTGGGATAGGAGAACATATTTTAATATTGAAAAATTATACTCTTTGGTGCGAATGTGGCCCATACATCACAAACACAGAGTTCCCCGCCACACACATCCTATAGTAGTAGTAATGTAGGAAGTGTAGGTAGCTTCTGTGCTACATGTTTAATTGAATATACATGTTCATGGTCATTCATCTGAAGCATAGACACAAAGCCTATTTCATACAGTCGCTCTCTCTCTTTCCCTCTCTGATGATTTATTTGTTCTCTTCCTGTGCAGCTGCCCCAGAGATAAGTGGCTGTTTATCAAATTGCCTGTCAGAAACACTCGGCAGATTAATCCACAGCTCTTATCGGCGCGCTGAGAGAAAACTTCCCAGTGCTTTTAATTCACTGAATTGGATTACAGTATTACACAAGCACCTCTCGCGACTGGAGTGCACAACTTGTTTTAATACAAAAACCCTCTCTTACACCTCGTTCACACTGGAAGCGAGACAAAACTACAACGTTCCTGTTATAGTCAATGAAGCAGTTTAAACTGCAAGTGAGTGAGTTTTGTGGTGACAGAAGTGAAGATAGTGGTGCTTATGTGATTCACTTCCTGAAACCGCTGTATACTGCAGGTGAGTATAGGAAAGCCTAATGAAATATAACAGTGATTGACCTCTTTTAATACTGTCTTAGTTCCAGAAGTATTTTTCCCGTTCGCATTTTTCGCATTAGTGAAAATTCTTCATTAAAGTTGGCATTAATTGAAAATGCTCTCTATCTAATTTGTAAATGTATGTTTTTGATCTTATTGTGAACAATTCCTTCATATACAGTATATGTTTCTTTTCTTTTTTTTTTGACCTCTTAATGTTTAATCAAAATGTCATCTTGATCTTTCAAAATGTCAACCCTGCATGTCTATAATCTGTTACAATACAAAAGACATGATTTTTTTTATATGTATAGCTGAGCTATACAATATATGTATTGAGCTGAAATAATTGATGGCTTCAACAGACACTTATATCAGTATTGTTACTGTTTACTAAAGCTAAAACTGTTACAAATACTTTTCAGTGATTTGCATAAAGCTGAAATAAAAGAAAATATAAATGGGTCAATGACGTGGCAATTTATTTATTTTTTTTAATTTTTTTTGTCCAAAGGCATTAATAATAATAATAAAAAAACAAAGATATGACATCCAAAGTAAGTAATATATTACAACTATATCTCTTTTATTGAATGCAAAAGTTTTTAATTATATTTTGCTACATATAAAGGTATTTTATAGGTCATTTGGATTAATTGTCCAAATTTCATTTGTGATTGAAATGTCTTAAAATGTATTATTTTTGTATTCTGGCATGATTTTATAACATCATATATCAACATAGTGCAAATGGTATTAAAATTATGCGTAGAAGTTGTTGCTTTGTTATGAGAAAGAATGTCCGGAAAAATTTATTTAATTAATGTCATTCGGAGTAACCAATATAAAGGGACCATTTTGGATCAAGTCATGCGGTCAATATCAAGTGACAGGATGTGACATCATTCAGACACCTGCAAAGGACCACATGGTTGTGAAGCAAAGTAACTAACTATTTGAAAAATTCATGTTTTCACTTGCTCATACGCATGTCCCGAAACATCAGTTCATTCTTCATTCACTTTAAAACATTGAAAATGTTGTAATATTTTAAAAACTTGTACTAAATATAAAATGTTTGATTGTCCTTTTGCTAGCTAGCTAGCAAGCTAACTAGCTAGCTAGCTAGATATCAGCCTGTTAGCATTGTTTGAAAATATCATCATTCGGTATAACTAAAAGTGTCATTCAGTAAAACTGAAATTTTGGTTAAACTGAATGACTTTTTTGGTGACAAATTTTGTGCATCTTGCAAAAAATGACAAAAGCAGTGTTCATTGATTATAAAACCCACATAATTTCATTGTTAACATTTAATAAAACTTAATAAAAATTAATTATATCTCCATTATGTTTTTTTTACACTTAAAAAATTATAAAATAGAAATATTAAAAACTAATACAAATAATAAAAAAACAATAAAATTGTAGTGAATTAAAATTAAAAGCCAATTCAAAATATTCATGAATACTATAATAATTAAAAATTCTAAAATAACTGGCTTATATCTATAGTCAAAGACTACAGATAAAGAAAGACGGTTCACTCCTATTAGTTATGAATGGGAGAAACTGCAACGCAGAATACGTCCCGCCTTCTAAGATAAAGAGCCAATCGCTGATTGATAAAGTCATTGCGTCACTGCAGCTGCTGTTAGTAGCTCCGGTTCCCATAAAAACCTGAGACTCGCGCTTAGGACTGCACATGCGCATTGGTTCGTCTAGCCTGAAAAATATGCTTTTTTTTTTAACACTATTTAAGCATAAGAAACAACATTTATGGATCAGTTCATGTCAGATTTTGTTGCTGATTTGAAATATGTTATTTAATTGAGTGCGCCAAGCAGTTTTTGACATTTTAGGATTCCCCCATTCAAATAGATAGGACTTGGTCTTGGTTGCCCAAAATAGCTGCCCGGAGGCATTGCAAATATGGCCGCCGAGTGAACAGACTTTCCTTGAAAAGGACTTTGATATGATGCAACAATGTTTAGCATAATTTTAATTTTATTTATTCAAATTAGCAGCAAAATTATGCCAACTCACATGACAACCAGTGGGAGTGAAGATCATGCCTTCAGATAATGCTAGCCACTATATAACAGTATAGCAACTTAAAGGGATAGTTCATCCAAAAATGCATTTCTTCTGCATAACACAACATAGCATATTTTGATGATCGTCATTGTAACTCACTGACTCTCATTGTATGGACAAAACAAAACACTCAGATTGTTTTTAAAAGAATATCTATCTTTTGTGTTTCACAGAAGAAAGTAAGTAATACAGTTTTGAAAGTACATATGAGTGAGTAAATGATCACATTTTTGGTGAAATATCTACTGTCTATCATTTTAATTCTTAATTATTTTGTCACTGTGTATTGAGCCTTGTAGGAGAATTCTAGTGTTGTTGTATTGTGTCATTTTCTTGCAGTGTAGTTACATTGTTGAATGCTTTTTGGTTTTGCACTCATAGCTTGGGTCCTGATGGAATTACGTCGATAGAAATGGAAATAGGTTGTTTTAAAGGAAAAAGTGTGGAATGTTAAATAGGAAGGCTGGGTCCAGCTTGTCTGATGGGGTGCCGTAACAGTTGCCGTTTCAATCCATAGCTCTATATGTAAAGTAGCCCCAGGGGACAGCAGGAAAGGGAGCTCTGCTCAACCGGATGAGTGATTGAGGAGATTTAAAGGCTACGTGGTGAACGGATAGCAAGCGAGATGGATGGAGAGATGGAGAGAGAAATGATAGATGTGGTAGGCGTGTGTGAAATGTCTGTAGGAGGCTCAGGTGTCAGAGTCCCAACAGCTCCCCGCGGACTGTAAATTTCTGAACTTTGCCGTCTATTTACTCACTTGCGGTTCGCTCGCTCATTGAGGTTTAAAGAATGGGCGGGGCAACCCGTTGTCAGGGCAATGACTGACAGCCAAGTGCTCCTTTAGTCCATAAAGACTGATAAGAGTTTTAAATGAGCCCTCTACAATTCATTACTACTTTTCAGAAAAATACTACAAAACTTAGTAGCAATCTTTCTTTTTTTCCTTTTTCTTTCTTTCTTTTGTTCTTTTTTTTTTTTGCAGATTAATTTCTGTTTTTTATAATCTAATTTTCATTTAATTTCATTTAACTTAATTCAATTTAATTTTCAAGATGATGATGAAGACATTAGTCCACACAGTGAATCTGAGAGTAACTTCTGATTGTATTCCTGTCTATTTAATTTTTTTTATTTAATTGTATTATTTTATTGATGATAAAGACAATGGTCCACACAGTAAATCTTAGAGTAAATTCTGATTTTATTCTGGTCTGGTCTGGTCATTTCATTTCATTATTTCATTTTATTTCATTAGTCAAAATATAACCTTGTAATCTTGACTGTAACTTCTGAACTTTGCCATCTATTTATCCACTTGCTGTCTTGTTCACTCACTCATTGAGGTTTAAAGAGTGGGCGGGGCAACCCGTTGTCACAGTGATGACTGACAGCCAAGTGCTCCTTTAGTCCATAAAGACTAATAGAGTTTTAAATTAGCCCTTTAAGCCCATGGCTAGGTCCTACCTATCTAAAATTCATCACTTCTTCTAATTTCATGCCTTTTACATTCATTTTTAACTAGCTAGACCAGTCAACCGATAAACGTTTGCAACAATTACACGCGAGTGTGCGTCGGTGTGCAGTTGTATGTTTAGCATGCAGAAATCTTCATTCCAGGTTTAAGTTGGCTCTAAAATCCCAGTTTCGGCCACCTTGAGATTTTAAACTATGCAGTCTTGCTAAATGAGATCCATTGTGTCCCCCAGCAGTGTACATGACCAGAGTTCTCTACACCCGCAGGCTTATGGGCATTAAAGTGCCTCAGTGACGCTAGGAATCCATTACTCTGCTATTTTGAGCATTCTACAGATTGCTCCCTGTGCGGAATAACAAGCAGCTGGGAATGGTCAGGAAGCTAACGGAAGGTCCAGATGACTGACAGGAGATCAGTGGGAACAGCCCGAGAACTCGGCCCGGGCCCGGTTAACTGACAGCAGATCAGGGCTGATAGGACAGGGGGAAAATGAGAGTGCTCTGAAACCGCTTTGCTGGGGGCCAAAAGCCTGCCACAGCCCGGGTGTATGAATGGAGCTGGGGACTGGAGGAGACAGCAGCGGAGGGAGAACCGCAGACCGGTTGGACAGAGATAAGCATAGCTGAGGTGCGGGAAAGAGAGGAGGTGATGAACACGCGGGGAGACAATAGTTAAGGGCAGTTGGAGGTGATGGAAGAGGGTTGATGAGAAGAGAAGATGAGGATGTGAGTGTATGAAGGGAGAGTAAGAGAAGTGGAGAAAAGGTATTTTCTTTCTTTTCAAATCCACATCCGTGTACACACAGCTGTCCTACTGTGAGCTCCCTACCGCGTAAATGAAGATGAAGTTGTTTGTCCAGACAGAGAATATGGGACTCCTGATTACGTGTGTGTGTGTGTGAAGGAGAGAGGCACTGTATTTTTGAGAAAATTTAGATTTTATCCACTTTGGATTTTATTTTATTTTACTTTTTAAATTTTTTTTTTTTAAAAAATGTATAGTTAATTTTAATTTTACTTTTAATTTAATTTTATATTTTATTTTGTTAGTCAAATACTACTTGCTTTTTCTTAATAACTCTCTTTTTAATGTTTTTGCAGTTATTGTTTTGGCAATTTTTTATAGGGTCTTATTATTTTTTATATTGGACCTTTTTGCTCATGGAATAATCATGGCTACTGAGGATTTATACAATGGCATTCTACAAGTATCAGTAAGTCCAAGATGACTGACATTCCGTCCAGGGTGCACATTTAAGCCAATTATTTCCCAATCCCAAAAGTCCCCATTTTTTTGGGTCTCCTTTATATCTCAATGCTCAATGCAGCAGTTTTAATTTGTCTATTTTTTTTCTTTTCTGCATTGTAATATCCAGTGGTGTAAAGTATTTGAGTAACTGTAATTAGTTACTGTGCTGAAGTATCTTTTTGGCTTCTTTGTAGTTTTACTGAGTATCAAAGATATTAGCTAGCATGACTACATTTTTTAACATGTATACTTGTATGTTCTCTTTACTCCAATACATTTGATCTCAAAAGTGAAAGTGCCCTTTGCAGTCGCATCGCGGTGCCCCCGCGTTCCCATTTCTTCATACTGAAGAGACCTTTTGACGGATCTTGGTTTACTTATGCCCTTTTTGAGCACTTGAGCTTAACTAACACTTGTGTTTGTAGACGTTTAAAAGGTTGTTGTGTCAACATTGATTTATTGCAATTTTGAGGTGTTCAGTTTTATTTTGATTTTAGAAAATGAACATGTGATTGCTCTCCTTACAAATCAACGGTTTCTTGTTTTTCACTGGCATGTCTCTCAGGTGTTGAGGACTAGTGCATCTTTGAGCTTACATTCAGTATGAGTAAAACACTTAAGTACTGTTAAAATCAGATACTCTAAGACTTGCGTCTCTAAGACACCTAGATACTCTAGGTGACTTGTAACTTGTAATCGCTGAAAGATATCTGTACTTTTATTCAAGTATGGTTTTCAGGTACTTTTTACATCTCTAGTAATATCACTATTATATCTCTTATCATTTATGCAGTGTCATTTCTGTCCCTCCCTCTATTTCTTAAATAACCACCTCTTTCATTCTTCCTCTCTTCCTCTTAGGGCTGCATGATTTATCATATATTTACGCGATTTGGCAAAGGCTGCGATTATTTTATGCGCAGCTTGTCAGAGATGTACGACTCTGTGATCAGTAGTAAATGTTTCTCCATCTGAAAGCCAGAGGGCGCTCTTGCGCAGAAAGTAGATAACACGTGTCATATCGCTGTAGCTGAATAAACAGGAGATTGAAACGCTTTGATTGATTAAACATGACTAATAAACACATAATGTACATTTCTTACACAGAATAAGGCAGTCCTAAGCAACTCAAACTCGCAGTGCTTTCAGATGGAATAGCATTTGGAGCCATACTTCATTGACAAGCTGTGCACAAAAAAAAAAAATCCCAGCCATTGCAATTTCATAACCGCACTAAGAATCGCGTTCAAGTTCAATGTTATTTAAATCATGCAGCCCTACTTTCTCTATCATCTCTGTCTGACCTCTTTCTGTTCTTTATTCTTCCTTCTCTTCCTTTATTCTCCGTCCACTTTATGGCTCTTTCTTAACTGGTCTCCACTCGTCCTTGGCTATTCAATTTATCTTGTTTTTCTTTAGTGTTTATTTCCTTTCCGTCTTCTAATTTCTCACCTGCTGCCTCTCACTCTCCTCAACACAATCCTTTTGCATTTTTCCCCTCTTCTTCTCTCTGTCTCTCCCTCTCTTAATCCTGACTGTGATGTCTTGTTGTTATTTCTCCCAGAGATTGGCCTGTCATAATCTATGCCGTTGAGTAATCAGTGTTGGGTTGCGTTCTGCTAAAACAGTGCCAAAAAAAGTACGGCCGGAAAAATGGCCCATCCCAGAAAGGTGACATTATCCTCTCTGCCAAAGAAAGATGACGGCCATCACACCTGGAGTACCAACCTGAGCCGCATGCACAGGCAAAATAGAAGATGGAAATTGTGGAGGTGTGGTGGAGAGAGGCTGAAAATTGACTTTCGACAGCATCCATCCTAATACCATGACTGTTTACTGTCAAACTTCATCCAATAACTATGATTTGGTAGTGAGTGAGACAGATAGACATTGGGAAAAATGGTTTGTTCTGCCCTATGTGCCGTAATGATGTTCTAGAGTAGGACAAATGGCCAGCTTTGGGCCATTTGCTTACTTTTTATTGTATCCATTCTCATATTTAGCCATGATTCATGGGTAATTATGAGAGAATTGATTATTTGAAACTAATTAACCTCCATTAGAGCAGTTCTGGCTTAAATATGAAAACAAACTATCCAAATGTAGGACTTTGTTAGCAGGGACGTTCAAAAACAAAAACGCTATTTTATATCGCTCAAACCTGTCCGTTCCTCTTCACCAATCACACGCCTTTAATCTGTATATGCCACCCACTACATCTGTCTGCATGAAGGGAGGGTGTGTTTGGGAGTCATTAGGTCTGATCAGTTCATTAAAGAGATTGAGCGAGTTGCACTAATGGCCACTTGAGTGGTACCATGCCGTGGAAGATTGTCATTCGTTATTTCTCTCCTTTCCATTCTCTTTCTCTCTCCTTCTTCTCTTTGGTGGTCTCAGTGGGATTAATTGGAGGAGGAAAGCAAGAGGGAGCGAGAAGTGGAAATACATGAAAAACAGGAGAAACATGGAAAAACAATCTCTTGCATCCCTGAGGGATGGAGTGAGGTAAAGAACTCGTCTAAGGGTGTGTTGAACAGGACTGCATCCACCTGAGTGAAGAGTCAAGGTCGTGCACAGGCCACGATTCATCAACATCAGCCCAAATCACAACTGTGCTTGTGAAACACACAAATATATGTTTGCAACACAGAAACGCGTATGTTTGCAGAAAGCATAGCGAAACTAAACAATTTAAAGGGATAGTTCACCCAAAGTTAGTTCAAATTGTGTCATCATTTACTCACCCCCATGTTATTCCAAACCTGTATGACTTCCATGCTGCGATTTTCTAAACGTAGATGTGACCAGGTGGCTTTCATCCACCAATATAGACAAAAAAGCACCATAAAAGTGTCATAAAAGTGGTCCATATGATTTGTGCACTATATTCCAAGTCGTCTTGTGTGAAAATTTAAGTCGTTATTCATGTTATTCATATCCACTTTAGCTCTTAAATCTCATTTACTTGGGACAACTCGGTTTAGAGATGCGTCAACCAATGTTTTTTTTTTTTTGCACAACTGACAAACCTGATGTGACAGGCAAGCGCAAATGAGTCCAGTGCTGTTATTGTTAACTAAAATTAAAAACCGTTAATTGAAATAAAGCTGAAATAAAATAAAATGTAAATATTAGATGAAAAACACACACTTAAAGGATTAGTTCACTTCGTAATTAAAATTTCCTGATAATTTACTCATCCCCATGTCTTTCTTTCTTTAGTTGAAAAGAAATTAAGGATTTTGAGGAAAACATTCCAGGATTCTTCTCCATATATTGGACTTCAACAGGGTTCAATGGGCTGAAGTTTCAAACTGCAGTTTAAATGCAGCTTCAAAAGGCTCTACATGATCCCAAGCGAGGAATAAGGGTTTTATCTAGTGAAACAATGTCATTTTCTAATATATATATATATATATACACTTGTGACATTTCTAACATGATTACGTAATGCGTGGCGCATCGCAAAGCAGTGAAAGAACATCAGTTGTGATCAAAAAGTATGTAATTTTTTTTTTCTTTTAGAAAATGACTGATCGTGTCACTAGATAAGACCCTTATTCCTCACCTGGGATCGTATAGAAACTGCAATTTGGACCTTTTAACCCGTTGGTAACTGTTGAAGTCCACTATATGGAGAAAAATCCTGGAATGTTTTCCTCAAAAACCTTAATTTCTTTTCAACTGAAGAAAGACAGACAAACATCTTGGATGACATGGGGGTGAGTAAATTATCAGGAAATTTTAATTATGAAGTGAACTAAAATAATTTAAAAAAAAAACTGAAATAAGTTTAGGTTGAAGTACTAAAGCTACACAGAAATATTCAGTAGTTATTTATCTATGTTAATGTTCGTTAATAAAAATACAGTTTATTGTTAGCTCATCTACATTTAATAAAATTAAGACATACAGTCAAACCACAATTTATTCAGACTCCTTGAACATTTCATTAATTACAGTTTATTCACTATAGTTTAAAAAAAAAAAAAAAAAAGGTAATAAAATGTGTCAGAAAAAAGTAATCTTAATTATGTCACAATCAATAAGGAAGCTTCAGTAGCGAATGTGAAATATAACAATTTATTTAGAAAAGTCCAAGACAGGAAGAGTGCAAGAGTCAGATGAAGCATGTGCAGATAAACAGTCACTCTTGGCAGCGCAAGGACACAATGGACAGCCATGTTCCTCCTGGGTGAATCCAGCATGAAGTCCACAGAAGACAGGAACAATAATCCACAGGAGGTGAAGAACAGGACCAGGGAGATTCAAACACAACCAGGGAACGTGGCAGAAACACCAAACGATCTGACAACAAAGGACTGAAAGCACAGGTCTTATTCAGTCCACACGGAGACGTGTATAGGTGTATACGCAAAATTTTGTATCGGATAGACATTTCGTCCAGACGAATCCGCCGTTTTCAAAAGGAGAATCTGATTTTTTTTTTTTGAAACCGGGTCCCAGAATGGATAAATCTGAAAAAATGCAAGGGCAGCGTTCATGTGTACAGCCTATCCGTATATTTTGTTAAACTATGATGTCATCACCTCACGTTTCGACTCTAGTCAGACACCGCTAACAGCACAAAACAGCAACAACAACAGCAGACTCTAGATGCTTGTGTTTGTGCTGCAGAGGCTACTGAGCCAAAATAAAGTGTTATTTCTAAGCTTTACTAAAGTTTGTATACAGCATGCAAGGTTTATGCGCATGCTCTAAGTCTTATTCTATGTTTTAAGTGTATCTCTGTGGCAGAATTACAGTGCCACATACTGGTCTGGCATGTATACTACATGGTTTTAAGCCGGTTGTGTGCGCAGATATTTCTTGAGACGAGAAAAAAAAAAAAAAAAAAAAAAAAAAATCAGATCTGAAAGATGTGGTTTTGTGTGGGTGGGGCCTTAAGAAAGAGAAAGAGAAAGAGAGAGAATGAGTCAGTGAACCCATGAACCGTGACAGTACCCCTCCTCCTAAGAGAGCCTCCTAGCACTCCCAGGAGAACTTACCCGCTGATTGTAATCATCAATAAGGGAGTGATCCAGAATGTCCCTAGCAGAAACCCAACTTCTCTCCTCTGGACCATAACCTTCCCAGTCCACCAGATACTGAAATTCACGTCCCCCCCCAGTTTCAAATCCAGAATACATTTGACTGAATATACTGGTTCCCCGTCTACGAGGCATATCGGGGCAGGTGGATTAATGTGGGTGAATGAAAAACGGGCTTCAATTTCGAGACATGAAAAACGGGGTGAATTCTCCTGTATGCCAGAGCAAGTTTGATGCGACTGCCACTGGGCTAAGAATCTTAGTTACAGTAAATAGGCCAATGAATTTAGGGGCTAGTTTATAACAAATGGAGCGGAGAGGAATATTCTTAGAAGAAAGCCACACTTTTTGACCAACGACGTAGATGGGAGGCTTTGACCAGTGGCGGTAGGCCTGAGCCTTAGTGTTATTTACTTAGTCTCTCGGGCTCTTCTCCAAGTGTGATGGCACCTCTGGATGAAGGCGTGAGCAGAGGGCAACGCGACTTCAGATTCCAGACTAGGAAAGATAGGTGGCTGGTAACCTAAACTACATTCAAATGGAGAGAGGCCCGTGGACGACACTGGTAATGAGTTATGTGCGTACTCAACCCATGAGAGTTGCTGGCTCCAGGAGGAAGGATTCTGTGGCATCAAACATCGCAACACTCTCTCAAGGTCTTGGTTGGCCCACTCAGTTTGGCTGTTGCTCTGAGGATGAAAACCAGAGGACAGACTAACACTCGCCCCCAGTAAACGACAAAACGCCTTCCAAAATTTGGAAACAAACTGGGGTCCTCTGTCGGAGACCACGTCCATTGGGAGGCCATGAATGCAAAAGAGGTGATCAACAACAGTAACCGCTGTCTCCTTGGCGGAGGGTAATTTAGGCAAGGGAATGAAATGGGCTGTCTTCGAGAACTGGTCCATTACGGTCAAAACAACCGTATTGCCCTCGGAGGGTGGTGACAAAAATCGAGCGTGATGTGGGACCAGGGTCTCGAAGGGACAGACAGCGATTGAAGTAACCCTTCCAGGGGTTTCAGCACAAACTGAACAGGCCAAAACAAAATCACAGAATGTCACGAGCCATGGATCGGCATCAGAATCGTTGTTTAACAAAAGAGCTGGTACGATTCACTCCTGGGTGGCAAGCCACGTTAGAAACAATGACCCCACCGAATAATTGGACCGCAATTCCTCCGGTGCAAATAAACGACCTGGTGGGCAACCGGATGGAGGTGGTACCCCTTCTAAGGCTGTGCAGACCTTCGACTCAACCTCCCATGTGAGTGTGGAGACAACGAGTCTCTCAGGTATGATACACTCGGCAGTGGACGGGCACTCGGAACGGTCAAAAATACGAGAACGCATTGGGCTCGATGTTCTTAGACCCCGGACAGTAGGAAAGTGAAAAGTCAAAACGACTGATGTGTAGGATCAGAGGCTATGAGAATGGGAGCTGAAACAAAGCAGCTCTTGAGGTTGGTTAATGTAGCTTCAGCTGCACTGGACCACCTAAACGTCTGGTAGAGGTCAAGGCGGTCAGAGGAGCGGCTAGTTGGCTGAAATTGCAAATAAAACGCCGGTAGAAATTGGCAAACCCCAGAAACCTCTGCAGGGCCTTACGGGAATCCGGGGTTGGCCAATCCACCACAGCCTAATGTGCACTCCCTCGGACGAGATGTACCCCAAAAACGGAACAGGCTGTGCATGAAATGCGCACTTCTCGAGCAACCTCTGGAGCACCCACCTGACGTGCTGAACATGTTCCTGGAGAGAAGAGGAATATATCAATGTCATTCAGGTAGATATATATGAACTGATCGACCAGGTCTCTCAGCACGTCATTAATGAGTGCTTGGAAAACAGCGGGGGAGTTGGACAGCCCGAAGGGCATAACAAGATATTCAAAGTGCCCCCTGGGGGTATTAAACACAGTTTTCCACTCATCCCCCTTCCTTATGCGGACCAAATGATAGGAGTTACGCAAATCCAATTTGGTGAAGATGGATGCTCCCGGCAACCGCTCGAAGGCTGAAGACATCAACGGCAAAGGATAAGTATTCTTTACAGTGCTGTTGTTCAACCCTCAGTAATCAATGCACAGTCGCAGGGAACCATCCTTCTTCCCCACAAAAAAAAAAAAATCCTGCCCCAGTGGGAAAAGAGAAATAGGACGAATGAGCCCGGCTGTTAGAGAATCAGAAATATATTTCTCCATGGCCTCCCTTTCTGGAACAGAGTGAGTATAACTTGCCCTTAGGCAGAGACGTACCTGGCACTAGATCTATAGCACAGTCGTAGGGACGATGCGGAGGAAGAGAAGCAGCATGGGTCTTACTGAACACTTCCTTCAGGTCAAGGTACTCCTCAGGCACATCAGACAGGTTCACCGGCTCATCCTGTAACAAAAAACAAGACAGACGAACAAGCAGACATAAGACAGGAGGCATAACACTGCTGGCTCCATGCCAAGATAAAATTGCAGCCCCAATCCACCCTAGGACTATGGGAGCCAGCGGAGATTCCGTGAGCAGAAGAGTGTCTCTGTATGATTTCCTGAAGTGACGAGGGTGACCGGACCAGTGGTGTGTGTGATGTTAGGAAGGGCCTGTCCATTAAGTGCATTAACCGAGATCTTATGGGTGAGGGGAACTATGGGAATCTGAAGGTGTTGTGCCAGGCTGAAGTCCATACATTTTCTCTCAGCTCCAGAATCCAGCAAGGCGTAGCAGTTGTGGAATCTGGCTGCCCATTGCAGTCTTACCGGGAGGAGAGTAGTGGATGAGGATTTCTCCAGGGATAATCCCCTTGACAGTAACCTCAGCTCTACTGTCGGGCTTGGCCCTTTTACAAGAGTTAGCCAGGAAGTGACCTGCAGCACCACAATACAAACAAAGTCCCTTTGCTCTCCGAAGGTCCCTCTCCTCCCGGGAAAGCTGAGCTCTACCCACCTGCATGGGTTCACGATCGAATGTGGGGCTGACCGTATTACAGGAACTGGCAGTGGAATACTTTGGGCACCAGAGTGTGATGAGTTCGCTGATCGCGTCGCTGTAGACGAGCGTCTACATGAAGAGCCAAGTCGATGAGTCCATCAAGATCAGTGGGTAATTTCATATATAAAAAAAAAAAAAAAAAAAAAAAAAAAATCTCCTTCTGAATACAGTCATCCAACCCATGCAGGAACATGTCCCACTGCGCATCCTCGTTCCATTTGCACTCAGCTGCCAATGTCCGGAACTCGATGGAATAGTCCGAGACAGATCTGTTCTCCTGACGCAGATCGGCCAGCATACGTGTCGCCTCGCGGCCCACTACTGCACGGTCGAAGACCCGTCTCATCTCCTCCAATCAGTAAGGATGTTTGTTTTCCCACACCGCCGTTCCCCACAGAGCCGCACACCCTGACAACAGTGTCAATACTAAAGCCACTTTAGATTGTTCAGTAGAAAATGTCCAGAGCTGCATAGAAAAGAACATAGAACATTTAGTTAAAAATGCTCTACAAAGATTAGGCTCACCAGAACACGCTTCCGGTGTGGGTAAAACGCGGCTCGTGTTGATGTCCAATGTTCGTTGAAACTGGGGGAACTGGTGGTGGGTGTAGCGCAGTGGGTGATTTCAGTTGTTGCAGCTGGGTGGTGAGCTCGGACACTAGCGCTACCAAGGATTGCACAGCTCGACCAATCGCTACCATCTGTTCTTCCTGACAATCCAGACGTGTGTTATTACTGGAAAAAAACTCCAGTAGAACCGAAGCATTCGCTGAATCCATTGTTTGATCAGATTGTTCTGTCACAATCAAAAAGGAAGATTCAGTAGCGAATGTGAAATATAACAATTTATTAAAAAAAAGTCAGACAGAAAGACAGAAAGAGTGCAAGAGTCAGATGAAGCATGTGCAGATAAACAGTCACTTTTGGCAGCGCAGGGATGCAATGGACAGCCGTGTTCCTCTTGGGTGAATCCAGCATGAAGTCCACAGAAGACAGGAACAATAATCCACAGGAGGCAAAGAACAGGACCAGGGAGACTCAAACACGACCAGGGAACACAGCAGAAACACCAAACGATCTGACAACAAAAGACTGAAAGCACAGGTCTTAAATAGCACTGCTGATGAGCCACAGCTGACACTGATCAACTCATCAGCATGATCACAGACACACACACACACACACACACACACACAGAGAGAGAGAGAGAGAGAGAGAGAGAGAGAGAGAGAGAGAGAGAGAGAGAGAGAGAGAGAGAGAGTGAGTCAGTGAACCCATGAACCGTGACCAATTATTTCAGATAACACTTAAGCAAAACATGGTCAGGTCAAAGTGTCTGAATAATTTTTGGTACCAAATTCTTATCAATTTTACTGGTAGTCCACTGTATGAAGACTTTTTGGGTATAATATGTCACAGTTTCCTTTATTTTGCTATCCTCACTTACATGAGTTCATGTTAAATAATGTAGTTAACTAATGTTAACAAATGGATCTTATTGTTACCAAAGCACATGTGAAAATGAGTAACACTTAAACTAAAACTGAACATAAAAAATAGCTAATGAAAAATATGAATATTAGTGAATAATAGTACTAAAGTTTTTTAAATTTGTGGATGTACTGTTTCTTTAAGTAAACTAATATTTGCAATGATGAGTGCTAAATGAATTGCATTTATTGATATGTATAATATATTACTTATATTTAAACATGGTATTCATAGCAACACCTACAGTATATTACTATACACCATCTGAGAGAATAACTGATGCTATTAAAATTATTGTTGTCCTTTACTCACAATGTTTGTGTGAAATGGGCTGTTTGGAGATAGAGCCACTAAGAAAATGAAAACAGCACAATAAAGAGATATTGAAGATCTGAGAAGCTTTGGGCTAGAGCCTCAGAAAGCTTCTGAAATTGTATGTTTGTGTGTGTGTGTGTGTGTGTGTGTGTGTGTGTGCATGCATTCTTATCTACGTGTCTGTGTTCTCACAGACACCTATAGTTCAATAATGTATTTAAAGGCCCATTACCCTTTTCCATTATTTACATAACCCTTCCACTCCCTTTCTTCACCCCACGGCAGAGAGATATAGAAGGATGGGGGAAATAAGCACGATTTTGCCTGCAAGCAACAGGCGAGATCGAATCATTTGTTCGAAGGAAATTCTCCCTCTGGCTTTCTGATGCACGAGCAAACAACAAATAAGATAGAAGAAAAATAAATGTTGCGGTACCTTTTTTTAATTAAAAAAAGTGATATTAGATATGACGCAAATCCATTCTGGGACTTGTGTTTTGAAATACCTTGTTCAAACTGCTGGATAACATCCTGTAACTCTTCATTTTTGCTTTCTGTTTGTAAATAATTGAGGACATTTTGGATCATCACCTATTGTTGCAAGCAATCCCTGGATGCCACAGCAGATGTTGCAGCTGATAGTAATTATAGGAATATTACTTTGTAAAGGTCATTTGTTTCCATAGAAATCCTGCAGATGCTATCTGAAGTAAACTCTAAAAAGCTCTGGAATCCCATATGACCTCCGGCTTGCACTGAAGTCTTCCCAGCTTAATGTAATACTCTGACCAGAGATAGCCGCACTGATATTAGCCCTTGTGCCTGTGTTGGATTAATAGGGTTCTTCTAATGCTTATGTATCCTCAAATAAGACAAATGTATCTTCCAGCATCCGCGAGGAGACTAGTTCCTTTAATGGAGAGTTTTTCAGTAAGATGCACTTGGGTTCAGAGTGACAAGGTTTTTCAGCGTGCACGTATTCGAGTAAACTAAAGCACTGTTGTTCCTTCAAGGACTCTTGAGTCGATGTCTGTTCCTCTTACCTCTCGCTTCCTGTTTGCTTCACATTATGAAAAGAGTTGTTATTTGGTCTCCAGGTTTTTGTTATCTTTTATCACTTAAGGACAAGTCTTTCTGCTATTTTTTTTTTTTTTTTTTTTCTATTTTCTTCTTTCTTTTCTTGTCTTTTGTTTCTTTCTTTTTGGGGGGCACTTCAGGTAAATGGGCATGATGTGCAAATGCTTTTTAGAGAAGTTTCTGAATTCAGGTCATCTTGACTCTTAAGGACTCTCATCTATCATATCTTATCAAGGCCAATTTTCCTGTAAAGGCAGTCAGTGTAAGCAAGTAGCATTTGCATGTGCATGGACATATTTTAACATTTTTCTTTTATAAAAGTGTTTGGTCTGAATGGGTTGAACTAGCTGTCAAGGCCTGTTCAGAGCAAAAAAAAACTACAACAACAACAACAACAAAAAAATCCTCTGCATCACTTACTGTAGGATGAAGAAGAGGTAAAGCACAGTGGCTCTAAATGCATCGTAACTTTATTAAAGTTAATCCAACATTAAGAGTAATGTAACTGTGATGATTAACTAACTAAAAGTAAAAAACTAAAACAAAAAACAAAAAGTAAAAACTAAAATAAAATCGAAAACACTAGATTGTGACGAACTCACTTTAATGCAAAACAAAACCTTTCTGACAAAACTAGGGGATCTCATTTGTATTTCTACATACTGTATTTATATGTAAATTTAAATACAGTATGTTATTAGTAAATGTTGAAATTAACGTTAAGTAAGAAGAATAAATGCTTTATTTTTGTTAGTTCATGTTAAACAATGTAGTTAACTAATGTTAACAAATGGAATCATATTGTTACCAAAGCACATATGAAAATGACTAAAACAAACTAAAATTAAAATGAAAACTGAACATATAAAAAATAGCTAATTAAGGTGAGACACCCCAGGTGAATAGGGGGATAAAATTAACTAATAGATATCACCATACTTCCCCAGCTGATTGATTAGAAAAATTTTTTGTATTACAAGTTTTCTAAAAAAACAAACAAACAAACAAAAAACTTTGTTTTTGCCTGTAGTGTCTCCCCTTAAAAATATGATTAAATACTATAATAGTATATAGTATATAGGTGAACTTAAGTCATTCAAACTCTACCAGACACTAATGATTTCATTCCTTCAAACAAAATACAATCCATCTGATAATACAAATTTCAAAGGATTTAATGCAGAGATATAATAATAGTGTATACAAATATATCATGGTATAATGACAATAATTTAAGTGAATTTTAGTAAAACAAGGTACAGCAGTGATCTATGTAAGTTTGCTATAAACATTCATCGAACCTACTTGTTTGTTACCAGAACTTTGCATACTATTTAAAGGGTTAGTTCAAATCCTTCAAAGCTTTACAAATCTGTTTCGAATCAGTGTTTTGGGGTGCGTATCAAACGGCCAAAGTCACGTGATTTCAGTAAACTTCATAAGTGTTTAATTTCAGTGGTTCACCACTGGGGGGCGTGACTTTGGCAGTTTTATACGCGCTCCGAACCACTGATTCGCAACAACAGATTCGTAAAGCTTTGAACCTTTATGAAGTAGCGTTTTGAAATCGCCCATCACTAGATATTGTTGAATAAAGTCGTTATTTTGTTTTTTTGGCGCACAAAAATAATTCTCGTCACTTCATAACATTAAGGTTGAATCACTGTAGTCACATGAACTGTTTCAAATATGTCTTTCAAATATGTAGCTTTCTGGGCATCTGAAAGTGTTAATTATCTTGCTGGCAATGGAGGCCTTACTGATTTTATCAAAAATATCTTAATTTGTGTTCCGAAGATGAATGAAGGTCTTACAGGTGTGGAATGACATGAGGGTGAGTAATTAATGACAGAATTTTCATTTTTGGGTGAACTAACCCTTTAAATTTATTGCTCCAGGAGAACAAGGATATCTTGGAGTAAAAAAAAAAAAAAAAAACCTTTGTCAAGATTTCATCCTTGGTGTGAAAGTTCATACAAATGCATTATTTTTCACAGCAAGGTTATCTCTCATTGGGAATTGCTTGAGTCATTTGCCTGAAGTGTTTTCAGAAAGATTTAACACCCGATTATCATCAGGATGTATATTAATTATATTTTATTATATTATATTATAAATACCAGATTGAATAGTTTGCAGCCAACTTTCAGTCATCTTCAGAGATGTTTCAAAGACTGAAGTGCTTAGTTGAAACTGTGGCCTTCTGTTAACTTGTCCCCGTGATTGTGTGAAGGGTTTGATAACAGAATAAAGCGTTGATTAGTCTATTGAGCGAGTTCTTTCATCTAAATGGGTGTTTTCATTTGACTTTGAAGCACTTGTGTTGCTTTAGTTTTCTAGTTTTATTCTTGGACGGAGGCATTATTTTTGCACAGAGTTGGCCCAGACGTTCACACACTGCTGAGTGGCGAAATCTCAGTTTATTGTCTTTGAATCTAATACAGTGTCTTTGTACCTTTGCGTAGCGCTTTTTAGTGTGTGTGAGTGAGCGAATGTGAGAGAGAGTAATTTAGTTTTCTTTTTTTCTATTGTGCCGTAGTTCCATCTTGTTACATTTCCATCTTTTCACTTTGCCAGCGAGAGGGAACAAACGCCTCAGACCTCCCTAATGAATCTGTGAGCAATTTCTTGCTTATTTCCGCGTGTTTGCCTGGAGTAGACTTCAAGACTTCAATGCAAGCATTCTGTCTCGATATTGTGTTTAAAGCCACACACGTCACATAACACGCAGCATTGGCATAGCAGGGCAAGACATGTTGACCCACTTAGTGGATCTTCCTTATAGTTAACACACCCTCTGTGCATATATACATGCATAAAACATCTGTTTGTCCCTTGTGAATATGTGTGTGTGTGTGTCTGCACACAAACACGCTTAGGGATCTTCTTTTTCTTCCTCCTTATCAAACTCTGATCAACAGAGCATCGTATGAAATTATAATTACAGTGACATTCTGCTCCCCACTGTTCCCTTCACTAGCATAGACGTGTGCACACATACACACTGCTTTATGCCCACATAATATTTCCCACTGTGCCACAAAAACAGACATCACTAGTCGCTCAGGGGAGCTTCATCAATCCCACATAGAGAAAAGGGAAGACGCAAACACTGCAGCCCACACGCAGAGAGAGCTGCAGTCTCCTAAACATGCCTTAATTAACATGCCTTTGTGTGAGTTTGCGCTTGGGTCTGCTTGAATCTGATCTCCTGGTGACCTTTCTCAAAATCATCACAGCAGTCTTCGTAATGCTTTCTCCCTCTTATTTTCTCTTTTTCTCACTTTGTCATTCTGACCCACCTGCATAGAGCTGCATAATGTTAAGTGTCTCTGCTGAGAAGACCAGCAGATGGTCTGTTTTGGATGCTTGTGTGCTGCTTAGGCTTCTTGGCTAGAATAACCAGCTAGAATTCCTTGTTCTACCACCTTTATTTTGCTATAGTGAATAGCATATAAAATATAAATTACATAAAAATTCTACAAAATTACATTTTATATATATATATATATATATATATATACACACACACACACATACACACGCACACATATATTTAAACATACATACATATATGTATATATATATATAAGCAATAAGGTACGAGAGGCTGTGCTGTGTCGTGAATAAGTTACGGCTGAAGGGTACAGCACTAGCCTCGAGTACCTTATTGCTTTTATAAAACAGTTACCACACAATACAAATATTAAAGCCTGTGTATCAATTCAAATTTCATGAAGTAAAGTTTCACTAAAAGCCTTCCTTCCACCGGAAAAAATAGTCCTGGACCCTGAACATCAACAGAAATTACATTATTACGCCATTAGATGGCGGCAATGACTGTCTTTATGAGTGTGTCGGTCAGTAGTGATGTGAACTGTTGTGAACACGGAACAAGACGCAACTGACAAATGCTTTGATTAGCGCTGTCAGTCATGGGAAAACCCCTTAACTGTTAAAAGGACAAGATAATACATCGGACATTTAAACAGATTTATTATCATGAACATAGGACTGACCTGAAAGAAAAAGCTAAATCTGAATGCAGGTAATAAACTCGCTCACTTGATCTCTTTCTCACAACAATCTTCTACATACTTTTTTTTCTATTAAGCTTCAATGAACAATATAAATTGAGAACATAAAGTTTACATTGCTAAGAGTGGTTGCTAAGGGTGTTGTGTAGTGATACACAGAACCGTTAGGTGAAGCGGTCATAGCCGTGTTTTATCGTGCATAAAACAGAGATATTGACCAATCACAATCAAGGACAGGAACTAATCGTTATACACACACACACACACACACACACACACACACAAACATATATTTATTCAGCACGTCTCCTTCACTTGTCCCACCATGTGCTTCTTGGGCTTGTTTACATATGAGTGTTATATATATATAATGCTGCATATATATATATATATATATAGGGATGTGCATCTCCATAACTGAGGCCGATGCGATACGCATCTCGATGCATAGCCAACTATATAATACATTAAAGAAACATATGAAGCAGCTACCAATGCGATGCGATTTACCCCAATTACAATGCGATCTGATTCAACACAATGCGATGCGATTCAATGAAAAAAATATGATGCTATGCAATTCCATGTGTAGGGCTCTATGAAATACTTGAAATACGGCATTTTTTAAAATTTTTTTACCAAATTCTGTTTTCTGTTTTAATTTTTTTGGATTCCATTTTAATGGTTTAATCAAAAACATGTCTAATTAATTGAATGAATAAAAAGCAACTTTATTAATTCGTTAATAATAGGGCCCTATGAATGTATATATATATATATATATATATATATATATATATACACAAAAATACCATATAAACAGTAATAAGTGTATATATAGTGTATATACAGTGCACAGCATAAATGAGTACACCCCCTCTGAAACTTCTGAAAGTCAGCAATTACTCAGTTACTTAGAAGACATGTTAGGGTGCTTTAGAGATATAATGTTCCAGCAAGTCTGCTTAATCAATTACCAAAGAAGCATGTCAAAATTATTCATGAAAATAAGCTTTTCTTATCAAGGTGATAAAATGTTGTGTAGCAAAAATGAGTACACCCTCCTAAAAGTTACTAAATAAAACAAAATAAACAATATAAACAAATAAACAATAAACAAAATAATTTCTTGACAATTAAAAGTGTTATATAGCCCACTGAATCATTCTCAGACTTAATGCTGACAACAATGGAACCACTTGGGAGAGAACTGTCAGGAGACTTCTTTCTTAACACAAAAGAGGACAGTGGTACAAGAGGATTACCAAATCATTGTTTTAAGTGTGAAAATACAGCAAAAGTAACACAGACAAGGCCCCTGAAAAAAATCAGGCCTTCATTTTAAGCTTTCATTTAGTGATGAGGAATTTTTTTTGCTAGACAAAGAGCAGAATTACCAAGTGAGTGTCTCAGAGCCAGCAAAAGCTATGAAAAGAGTGACTGTTTATCTCACAGAGTAAGATGCAGCCTGCAGAAACGACATGCATGGTTGTTGTTCTCACTGAAACTACCTACTGTATCCAACGCACAAGATCAGTTAGCCATTTCCAAAGCCCATATTTACAAAATATAGATTCTGGGAATTAATACTCTGGTCTCATGAGACCAAATCAATCATTTTGGATCTAACAGCATCCAAAATGTTAGTGTTGCTAGAGGAAGAGTACAGTGAGAAGTGCCTGGTTCCCACAGTAAAGTTCAGTGGTAGTAAAGCTCTTATATAGGGATGTAGGAGTGCTGAAGGTGTGAGGGAGTTGTGCTTTATCAATGCTGTCATGAATTCCCACACCACTGTGTAATTTAATACAAAACTTGAAAAAGAAGATGTTACCCTTTCCTCATTCCCTGCATTGTTGGGCATTTTTTCAACATGACAATGAGAATATGCATTCTCCCAAGCTGAAAACCTTCTGTAGACATGTATTGCACTCAGTCTTAACACTCCTGAGCACCTTTCCATGAATTCTATTAGTGATCATAAAGAAAATACATCTTTTGTATTTGTTCAGAGGAGGTGTACTCATTTATGCTGTGCACTGTATTACATTTTAATACATTTTAAAATGTAATTTGTGTAAATGTAATTTGTAAAATGTAATTTATTCCTGTAATGGCAAGCCATTACTCCAGTCTTCAGTGTCACATGATCCTTCAAAAATTTCAGGACTCTGTGATGAATAGAACGTTCAAAAACAGCCTTTACTTGAAATAGTTTTTTTATTTTTATAAAAAAATTTTTTTTTATCTTTATCAATTTATGCCATCCTGAATAACAGTATTAATTTCTTCCAAAAAATATTAAAATTCTATCATCATGTACATGTCTTAGAAAACCATACCTGACAAGAAAATACATTTTAAAGGCAAGATTTTCTGTGCTTAGCAACATAAATGTGGTTGTGTTAATCAAAATGCTACTGTGCATCATCTAAGGCTTGGAATATAGTGGAACAATAGAATATTTCTATCACAGTTATTCTTAGTTTGATGTGTTTTTGGTTTCATTTTCAAGGACTTTTAGTATGTTTATCTTTTCTTCCTGTTTCCTTGTTCCTATGTTCCCATCAGTTACATGGTTTTTCATTATCATTAATTAGCGCACACCTGTTCATACTTTAGTTCGTTATCCTGTGTATATATGCCGTCTGTTTCAATTCCACATTGTCTGGTGTTGTCTGTGTTTAAATACAAACTGTTGCTTTGATTCTTCTATTGTTTATTAAAGTTACTTATCTATTTTGAACTGCTTTTCTCATCTTCATCTTCGTGGACTACTGTGGCAACTTTTATGTGATTTTTTTTTATTGTCCTTGACTTTTGTCTACTTTCATTATATAGAAAAGATCAGCATGAACATTCTGCTAAACATCTACTTTTTTTTTTCTGTAGAAACTAATAGGGGTTTGGCACAATGCGAGGTTGAGTGAATGATGGCATAATTTTAATCTCTTTAAAGTATTTATTTGGCAGCTAGACTGAAGTCAGTGTTTTTGCTTCCTTCCCATTTTCTCTCCGACCATTCTTCTCTCGTGCCTTTCTCTGTATCTGTGGATGATGCCATGATAACGCCCAGGTATATTAGAGAAAGCAAAAACATGTCACTGAAAACAAAACACTGGCAAGGGAGATAGCAAGACATGGGCAAAATAAAAGCGGGGGAGATGCAGAGAGAGGAGGGAATGGAAAGGTAGAGATTGGAAGGGGGTCGAAGGAAATGAAACATTAAATTGTGGCTGTGGTTAAAGAGACCCCAGTGCATTCTGGGGAATATGCATCCTGCTCTTCGCTGTGGCAAGCAATCTCCTGTTAGTTTGGTGTACGAGTATGTTCGTATGCTTGCATGTGTAATGGATGCCACAGGAGGATGACAGGATAGAGGGATGCTGTCTTGGGGAAGAACCAGGTGAGAGCTTGCTGGGGAGAAAGTGATTTCGAGGAAGCAGTTCTCAGATATCAAATGAATGTGCAATTGTGCCTCTGCCTGAGGCAGGCAGTGTGGACAAGACAGAGACAGAGAGAGCGGCATTACATCCTGACCCGGCTAACAAAATATGTTTTTCTCTCTGTCCCTCTCTATGCCCTTTTTTTCTAGCTGTCTTCGGGTTTTTCTTCACATTTTTGGATTTCTCTCGTCTTTCTTGTAATACTGTTCCACTTAGCAGAGAAAACATCAGCACTATAAAGCATTTCTGTCTAATCTTCTACAATTCTCTACTTTAAAGGTGAGGTTAGAATAGAAGGTTCTTCTGTTCCAGTATAGACAATGATAAGTAAGCCATTTGTAAGTTGATTGATCTGTGGTGCTAGATCAAAACAAATTTTGAGCATCTTGACTAGCCTGACAGCCATTTTTCCCATTATTTTGAGGTATCTGGGCTGCGTTTAACTCCACTATTAAACATACTTGCAAACTTCCCTAAGCACTTCCCCTCTGGGGAATTCAACTTCGTCAAGTGGGCGAGGGAAGTTTATTTGGATGGACTCTCGACCCCTCAATTTTGACCGAGGGAGCGAGTCTACTCAATATGTACACTTCAGATCCATAGACCACAATGCAACATGATTGTGACGTCACAGCAGATCGCGCTTAATTTACCCCTACCCCACTCAACTCTAGTGCATGAAATGCCACATAATACTTGTAACTACCTTAAGCTGACTGTTATAGTTTATTGGCTGCAGTTATGGACTCCGTGGCCGCATTAGCGGATAATAAGATGACTCGGGAATGACTGACATCTCTCTTTTTTCAAACAGATTACATAAACAGAGAATATTTGGTTTTCAATTTGACTTACATGATTTAAAACCTGACATTTCAACATTTCTTTAGACATAGGTCTCATGTTTGTGTGATAAGTATTCATTAAGTTCATTTTCTGAGGAGTATCAGAATGGATTTCATTCAGAGAGAGACGACAGATCGCCAGTGTTAATTTTGACAGCAAATTTTGACATAGTTTTAGTCATAGTCTTTTGACTAAAATGCCATTAAGTTTTAGTCATATTTTAGTCATCGGAAATTGTTTTAGTTTTAGTCTAGTTTTAGTCGACTAAATATCATAAGATTTTAGTCGACTAAATCTACAGTAGTCTAATTTAGTTAAATTGTAATGCATTAAGCATTTCTCTAACAATACACAGATGCAATACACTGATATACATCTGATATACTCTCTAAACTATTTATGTTCACTTAAGACAACCAACTGTACTTTACTCGCCAAAGCGGACATTTTTTTACCGTTCAAGTGCAAAAACACACGAAAGAGCTCAATTCAGTACTTGTCAGGGATTGACACACTTATCATTGAGGTACTATTATAGTTTTTGTTTAAAATGTTGATTAGATTTGATTTTTAGTTTTTCTGCTTTCATTGTAATTTTAGTTAAAAGTTTTAGTAATTTTAAATAGTGTTTATGTCTTTTAGTTTTTGCTTTTAAATGTCTATATAGTTTTGTGTTTCTGTTTTAGTTATTTTAGTACATCAGGTTAAGCTAAAGTTGGGAACTAGATGAAATGAGCAGGCTGCTCATTTAAGTTCAGATGAGGGAGTTAAAATATGCATTTTTACAACCGTCCAAAAACATACTACCATATAAACATTGTGTAGTAAACATTGTCATAATTCATCAACATTAGCTTATCAGCAGTCGCTTGGCATAAATGTGCGCTATTCATTAATTGCGAAGCAGTCTGAAGTGCTGCTGGGCGCGCCTGTAGTGCGTGCAACAGCGCCGCTTTTCCTGTGGTTAGATCAGCACATTACACTTCAAATGTGCGCATCTTCCACACAGGACAGCAGTCTTCCCAAATCGTCCCTCTCTATCATTTTCATCTCATTTTTATTTGTTGACGAAATTTAGAGTAGATTTTAGTCATAGTTTTAGTCATTCAAAACACATTTTTATTTAGCCATCGTCTCATTTTCATCCGTGAAAATTATGACAAACTATTTGTCAACGAAATTAACACTGCAGATCACGCATCTTTATTTTGCTTTATTTTGTTTTTACTGTGAGTCAAATAAAAGAAGAGATTCCACAGTTTTTAATAATGCATAACTCTTATTTGTATGTCCAAAATCGGCAGAGTATTTTGAGTCTCTTTCTCATTGGTAAGAAGGTGGTATTGCTGGCCTGACCGCTGACCCCTGAGTAAAAAAATGGGGCCCCAGACCCCTCAGATCCCTGAGGGTTAAACACATCGCAAGGGTTCTTGTGCAACGTAAGAAATTATGTACATCCGAGTGAACGAGACAGAGAGAATACAAATTGGCATACAAATTGGACTTAAACGCAGCCCTGGTCTAATGAAACATAAAGGATTCTCATAGGGATGAGAAGTGAAGGAACAGGAAGAAAAGTAAAGTTTTAAAGTGCCCTCGCGAAAACAAATTTGGACATAGATGTAAGTGAGGATTAGGGGAATGTAGTCCGGTGGAATAATTCATGAGATATTGTTCATTAAAATGAGTGTCCACATCACAAGGCCAGTGTTTGTTGTCTTGTTCACATTATGAGAGCAGAATAAAAAGAAAAAGCCAAAAACTCACAACACAGTGCTTAGACTAAAAAGAGCTCTAGCCACAGAAATTCTTGTGATATTCTCACATAGTAATAAAAATTTGGGTATATTCTAATTATGTACGCATCATGAAAATTTGATTTCCATAACCCGATTTAGCCAATATTCCATTATTTGGAAATCTGAATAAATACCCCTCTGTTAATTAATGCATGTCCAAACAAAAGCAACTGTAGGTGATATTAGATTCAGTTTGAAAAGTCAAATAATTGAAGACCATAGTATAGCATGGTGTAGCTTGTAGAATGATGTAACTTAGCATAGTAGGCCTATAGTAGAGTCGTATAGTATAGCTTTGTATATAATTTAGTATATCTTAGTATACTGCATCACTGAACTGCAGTTATACTGTACGTATACTTCATTATATTTCAAACCTACAGTTGGACTTTATTTTACTGCAGTTCTACTTCTTTGTACTGAGGTTTTACTGCTGTTGTACTTCGACAGTTATTTTTTGTAAGGGATAGTATAATATAACTAAGCATATAGTAAAGTATTGTATATATTTTAGTATAGTGTAGCTTAATGTAACTTAACATAGAAAAGCAAAATAGGAGAATATTCAATGTAGTAATCAGAATTGGATTATATGTAAGCATCTTGTGAACCAGATTAGCTACTTTTTTTTATTTTTTTTTTTTAAATCAGACAAAATAGAAACATTTTGTATTTTAAAGTATAGTACATCTTAGTGTAGATTAGAATAGTATAGCACAATGTAACTTAGTATTATTTAGTATACTATAGTATAGTTGAATAGTACATTATAGTGTAGCTTAGTCTACTGGGTTGCCAACTTTGGTTTCCTGTCCGAAGTAAGATTTTGATGACATGGGCTGAATCAATGACATGCCCTATTTGAGGTTTTAAGGATCCAACTTAACCATGCCAATTACCAAATAATCTTGTACTAGATGCAATTTATAGAAACTGTCCTTATTAACTTTATCTACCATATGGTGAGCTGGGGAGTCAGATTTCTTACTGAACAATTTATTTAAAAAAAAAAAAAAAAAAAAAAAAAAATGCTTATTTTCATCTAAATTATTACACTCATTTCTATGTTCACTCCATCTGTTTGATCCAAATCTCATGCTGACTTTTTTTCTCGCAATTGCAAGTTTATATGTCTTAAATCTGAGAAAAAAAGCAATTCCCTTTTTTAAAAAGTTTATATTTTTTCTTAGAATTGTGATATAATAGTAGCTTAGCATAGAAGATCATAATATAGCCTATAGCATAATTTAGCGTAACAGTATAGTATTGTATGTAATATAATATAGTGTGGCTTAACATTGTACAGTATAGTGTAGTTTAGCAGAATATAGTATAGTATTGTATATAATATAGTGTAACTATATTATAGTAGAATAGTACAGCATAGCTTAGCATCGTATGTTATTGTATATGATAGTAAAGTGTAGCATAGTATAGCATAATGTAACTTAGCATATAGTAGAATATGCACTGTAGCTTAGAATAGTATGTTATTGTATAAAATATAGTAGAGTGTAGCTCAACATAGTATAGCAAAATGCATCTTAATATAGTATATAGTGCACTTTCAGTGTTTCCTAATTTTTCCATTGTTTGATTTCACATTGAGCAGCTACTGAGTTCTGTAAAGTCTTCTTGAAAGTCTTCTGGAAGAGTAATAATAGACTTCTGTCTCACAGTTGTGTGTTAAATGCAGGAAACCTGATAGAGGGAAAGTGCCTCCAGCATCTCACAACTAACGCTGGCAGATTAATGGATCCTCTCATCAGCCTCGTCTCCAGCATCAGATTATCCCCTCAACAGCATCAAGAGTGCTTTAACTGCCAAAGTACGCGTGTGGATCTTATCTGCGATTCTGTAGAACCACAGTGAGGGAATTGTTTACAACAGAGAGCTTGTGTGTAAACACAATAACGTTTTTCTGCATGTAATTCCAGGTCATGTAAATTTCTTTCTCGGTATGAATATGTATGGAGCCCAGGCTCTGATTAGGGAGCACTGAGATCTCATGTAACATTTATCGAGTGCAGGAAGGACAAATACAGCATGTTGCTCATGAAATATGTACGTGATATGTTAATATGCATGTGTCTGCGTGGACGCGCATCTTTGTGCATATCTTATTGAGTCACGCCACTCTGAAGTCCCCCAGACACTGACCAATATGGTTACAGTTTGCTGTCCCCATGTAGACTTAATCCAAAGTTGTGGGTTATCATATAGATACTTGTATCATTATCACAGAAGGCAGAGTCATCATGCATTAGCATCATGTCTCTTGAGGAAACCTCTAATGCAAACAGTCTCATGATTATGGGATTATTATAATGTATTAATTATCATACAGATATCAACTGTAGATTCTATTACAAACTGCTAACTTTATTTGCTATCATTCATGCTTCTTCAAACAGGAAGGAGATTGTTAATTAAGACTGTGGCTTAAAGACACAACCAGTTTGTTTTTTGCATTTTCACCCATACAGTTGTGTAATGTTCTTATTTGCGTCCCCAGTGAAGGAGCTCAACACTGAGAGCTTTTACTACTCTTTGAATAATGAACAAAATAGCCTCTCATATAGGACAAATGTCAGGAAAGTATTATGGGTTGCCCGTGACTACAGTGTTAAACAATGTACATAATTAGGGCCAAAGCCCTATTGTTTTTCTTAGGATTATTCTTTTTTGTCAAGGCTTGGGCCCGTCATCGCTGCTTGCAGCTATATTTATTTCTGGCTTCTTTCATAATCTTTTGCGCATTGGAATTCATGGCATCTGGTCAGACAGTCACATACTGTTTATTCGCAAAAGTTGAGATGTTTCGATGCTTAAATCAAATAAGAAAATCTAAATGAAATTCTTTAATGTCATGGACCCCCCAAAAATGATGATCCCCTTGTGAGGGACCGCCTTCTTAAAATATAAAAGCTGTTATATTTAACCCTGGACCACAAAACCAGTTAAAAGCACCAATTTTTTTAAATTGAGATTTATACATTATCTGAAAGCTGAATAAATAAGCTTTCCATTGATGTATGGTTTGTTAAGATAGAACTATTTAAAAATCTGGATTGTGAGGGTGCAAAAAAATCTAAATATTGAGAAAATCGCCTTTAAAGTTGTCCACATGAAGTCCTTAGCAATGCATATCCACTCACATAAATACATTTTTGATATATTTATGGTAGGAAATTTACAAAATATCTTCATGGAACATGATCTTTACTTAATATCCTAATGATTTTTGGCATAAAAGAAAAATCGGTAATTTTGACCCATACAATGAATATTTACTTTTTACAAAACAAAATTATTATTATTATTATTAGTAGTAGTAGTAGTAAATAAAAAATATTTAAATTAAATTAAATATTTTAATCTTTTTCTAACCACCATTGAGTATAAACCTGAAGAAAAATATAACACTATGGCACTCATTAGACTAAAATAATTAAGATTTCATGTCAAGACTTCTAAATTTATTATTGTATGTGACCTATGTATTTATTATTATTTACGTTCTCATTATTTTTCCACAGGCCTGGCAATTAATGTCATCAATACAAATCTTCACAAACCACCCAAGATAAATTTACAGTAGGACTCTTTTTGCAAACATTCTTGCATTAAATTAGTAAGCTAATTATCAAAACCTAAATGTTTCCTAATCTTTACGATCATCATCATGCATGTGTATTAGTTGTACAAATACATTTTGTTCTATGTTTTATCAACATTGACACTCTGGTGACTGCTTGTACCTCAACCCTTTGAATAATTCAGCCGCAGTATGTTTTCTCAAGGAGAAAGAGTATTTCTTGCTGAAGGTTTCCCTTTTTCCTGTTTCATTTTCCAAATAGGCTTTGTGCTTTCTTGTTCATTGATAAATGGTATATCTTGAATGTGTGTACCCTTTGCGTTAACACAGAAATTGTGGGCAAAAGTTCGCCCCAGATTGTCCCACAGGTCGCTTTTGAAGGTTATTGCAAAGTTTCCGTTGAAAGTTACAGTAAAGTTAAAACCTCACACAAACCACAGCAATTCTAGTTGCAATTTACTGTTTAATTGCAATTTCAGCCTTGGCTGACCGGCTGTGGCCCTACATATGGATTTGAGGCTGCGGAGCTGAAGTCTATCATCAGTTACCCACACTGTCCGCTCCGCGCTGTGTGTGTGTGGAGGTGGAGGAGTGCTCTCAGATACTGGATAATATGCTCTTCTGCTGCCTGAAAGCACTGCTGCTTTTAGGCTCAAAATTAGAGTGCTCAACTGCCAAACATGCATCCGTGGTCTCAGACCACCACAGAAACAGACTGGTTACATTTATGCGATCTCAAGAGCCTCTCTGCTGCTGGCCAACAAAACACTAGATGCCACAAAGGGGAGTGAAACTCATTTGAAACATCTTATTTTGTGTGTGTAGATGTGTCTCACTCTGTTCCTCTAGGAGCCCTGAGGGAAACGGCAGTTTGGACACACTGAACATATTCTCTTCGAATGCGAAACCTCTTTTAGATACGCAGAATTTGGCTCTGGCCACGAATTTTGAATTCCCATGGACAGTGGTAATTATGTTAAGTGGTATTTGTATCTGCGCTCCCTTTTTCTCTGCCTCTTACTGTGTCTCTCTCAGATGCACACACTTTTGCTGTGGAAAGGCTGTGCTGCAGGTGTTTGGGGGCTGACGGAGAGCTTGCAGAATGAATCAGAGGTTTATTAAACAGCAGCCAAAACCAGAGAAGAGGAGATGAGATGAGAAGCGAACAGAAATTGGGAAGACGAGATGAAAGAATCTGGAACGCAGGTTTGAAAGCTTTTGGCAGCTGCTTGTGACATTTGCATTAGCAGCCATTTTTCTTAGGGGGTTGGGGAGGGGGGTCCGAGAGAAATCAGGAAAAATAGAGATTAATAAAATGAATACATTTATTCCTGCAGCTGAAGATTTCTATATTTACATTACAAAAGGGTTTTCTATCAATTCTCATGTTTTCTGATGTAAACGTAGCATCCATCACTTGGCACAAATGAAAAATTCAACTTCATCTCAGCCAGAAGTTTGCAAATGAATTATTACTGCTGTGTCAGGTATTAACTGCAGCCAAACATAAACACTTTTGGTAAACTAAAACTAAAATTGAGGGCAATGTTGGCATAATCACAAAGGGTGTAGTATGGGGCAGTCTCGAAAGGAAAGAAGAGTTTACGTTTTTACATTTTGTGAAAAAAAAAATGTGAGCTAGGATGTCTCAGTGATATTCTGGTCCTCAAATAAGACTTGTGTCCCTCCATTTGAGGTATGCAACAAAGTTTAATATTAATACCCAATCCTAAGTATAAACAGTTATAGTAGTAATCTTCATATTAGCAAGCACCATTAATCATCCTATGCAAAATGTATTCTGAACCTTGAGATGCCCTTTTGGAGGAGAAACTTACAACAAAAAGCTCATGACCATAAAGAAGATAGATTCTTTTTAATGTCTCAGTTCTCCTTAAACTTCTTAACAAGCAGAGAATTGACATATTCATGATTTAGCTCTTTTAATGATAGCCGAAAGCACCTCTCAGCTCCAGTGCCACTGCCTGGGGGCTGTAGAGATCACTGTCAAGCCACTGTCTAAAAGAAGACATAGCATTTGTGCTGATAAGTGAGTGCATTGTGGATTTAGTCATTTAGCACACACTGTTATCCAAAGTGATTTGCGGTGGGGCAGTTAAAGGGCATTTCCTCTACTTTGCTCATAGAAACAACTGTGATGTAGCAGAATTTTAGCAGGTATTAGTAACTTTCCCTTGACTACTGACTTCAGCAACTTTGGGAATCAACTTTTTTTTTTTTTCTCTTTTCTTTATTTTGGTTAGCACCCAGCTGAAAAGTATATGTTGTAGGTTACATACAGAGATTCCATCCATCCACCCATCCATCCATTTTATAGGTTTGGTGCTGGTTTGGTAGCCACCATCTTGTGAACAACATGCTAATTTAACAACTAATTGGTTTCAGGTGTGTGTGTGTGTGTATACAGGTTTGTGAGGGGCAAATGTTCTCATTTATATAGTGAAATATTATGACAACCATTTTACTGGTCCTAAAAAACCTTAAAAGGCTTATAAATCAGCCAAAACATGTTTTTTATTTAAATCTAGTGTTTTGCACATTTCTGTGATGGGTATGGGATTGGGTTAGGTGATAGAAAATATAATTAACCTGATATAAAATCAGTGGAAGTCCATGCAATATCCTTACTAATATCAAACTGAATCAAACGTGCGTGTGTGTGTGTAATTGATTAAGAATTTTAATTAATCAAAGCAATTACATGTTAGTTAATGAATTAACTGCACAACAATGAAAGTCAAATAATCACATATATAAATACTAAATTTACATCTTATGTACAGGTTTTATTTTTTAACCTATCTTTTAATTAATCACTAGAATAGCATGTTAAATTGACCACCCTAAAAATACAATAGTGTACCATTTATAAAACAATATAATACATAATCTTGTTCTGGATGTGACCATTGCAAAATCTTAACACTCTGCCGATAAATTGCATATTATGCCTGTGTTAATGTGTAAAAAAAAATGTAGTTTATAGTGGAAATATACTATAAATTTACCCGCTCTTCAGTGCATTGACCTCAGAACACGCAGTTTACTGCCTTATGGGCATGCACACGAATATTAACCGTCTGTCTCTCCCTCTGTTTCCCTTGCTAGTCACTCTCTCTCCTCCTCATTCTCTCTGAGTCAGAGTTTTTTGGCATTTGATTAAACAGAATTACAAGCTCCCACCCTGGAGACTGTGAGCTTCAGCACATGCGTGTGTGTGTGTGCGCGTGCATGTGTACTCCACCCACACGGGTGATAACAGGTGGGAGGAGATTTCTGACTTTGATTTAGACTCTGTCTCTCTTTCTTTCTCTATCTTCTTTGCATCTCTGGCTGCTAAGTTGAGAAGTGATGGGTAAAGCAAAGATGTCAGATTTGAAGGTGTAACAGACTTTAAACATCTCTAAATAAACCCCACTCTCACCCCATGATTTTAAATCATGATCTTTAGGACCATCTTAATAGCATTGCTTTTTTCACTTTTTTTTCATCACTTTTTGAGAAAGGTGTTATGTTGAAATATAGGTGTTAGTCTTTGAGATTGTAATACAAGATTATATATATATATATATATATATACACAGTGTACATATATGTAAGCAATAAGGTACAAGACGCTGTGCTGTCGTGGAGTGCCTGCAACCCCTTCAGCCGTGACTTGTTCACGATACAGCACTAGCCTCGAGTACCTTATTGCTTTTATAAAACGGTTACCACACAATACAAATATTAAAGCCAAAAATGTGTATCAATGCAACTTTCATGAAGTAAACTTTCACTAAAAGCCTTCCTTCCGCGGGAAACAATAGTCCCTGACCATGAACAGCAACAGAAGTTACATTATTACACCATTAGATGGTGGCAAAGACTGTTACATTGAAAAGACTGAATTGTTGTGTACACGGAACAAGACGCAACTGACAAATGCTTTGACTAGCGCTGTCAGTCATGGGAAAACCCCTTAACTGTTAAAAGGACAAGATAATACATTGGACATTTAAACAGATTTTTTATTATGAACACAGGACTGACCTGAAGGAAAATGCTAAATCTGAATGCAGGTAATAAACTTGCTCACTCGATCTCTTTCTCACAATACTCTTCTAGTTCTACATAATACAGTAATCTTCAATAAAACAATATAAATTGAGAACAGTTTACGCTGCTAAGAATGGCTGCTAAGGGTGTTGTGTAGTTATACACAGAACCATTGGGTGAAGCAGTCATAGCCGTGTTTTATCGTGAATAAAACACAGCTATTGACCAATCAGAATCAAGGACAGGATCTAACCGTTTTATATATATATATAGAACGGTTATGTCTTATTTATTAGGCATATTATGGATAGCATATAGCTATTTAAATTAGCAGTGTACACATATTTCCAGCACACACATAAATACCCTGAAACTAGTTGGAGAACTCTTTCTTTCTCCCTTCGATCGCCCCACTTTCTCCTGTGATTGTTTGATGTGATCATATTTGCTTTGCTCTAATTAATTCATCTACGCTTGACCCGTTGACTGCGACATGATATTTCATGTTTATAAGCACACGCAGGCACAGGAGTTTATTGGGAGCAGGTGAAAGCAGTTGTAATGACCCCATAAATAACTGAAAAATTATCGAGTGTTTCTAGTTGATCGTTTTTACCGTGCATACACTTCAACGCAACCCCAAATAAAAGCTGGACATGCTTAATGATGCCGCTCTTAAAAATATGTGAACAGACAATTGATCTTTATAAATAACTGCACAGGGAGGTAATACAAACTAGTAAAAATGTCTAATTTGTTCAGGAGTCACTGTGTTGTGTATGTATGTGTGTATCATGATTAACAAGACAAGTAAATCACTGTGAAATTTAAAACTTGAACATTAGTTGGTGTAGCACTAAATGACTCCACCTGTGTCATTCATCATGTCTGGGGAATGACTGGGCTTTAGGTAATAGTTTAACAGTGAGAATATTCTTTGGATGGTATTTAATCTTGTTGTTTTTGACTCATACGTGGGTGTTTCTTCAACTATGGGCACTTTTGCCCCTCAGGACTTTTGGAAAATAAACACTTTTCACACTCTCACTAGTTTATTTAATTTGTCCTCTAACAATTTCCAACATACAGAGTATGTACATATATCACAGAAGAATTATGTGAATTTCCCTCTCTGAAGTAATGAAAATTTCAACTACAATGTCATTTCCATCTCATCTCAAATAATATATTGTTTGCTTTCTGTGATGGAAATGATATTTATAAGATTTTGGATTAAGATGGGTAGCTACTTTGGCTTACTAGGGTTTTTATTTGTTAGTAGGTTAGTTTTTTTATTACTTTTATTTAATCAAGGATGCGTTTAATTGATCAAACTACTTTTATATTATTACAAAAGATTTCTATGTCAAATTTAAGAATCTTTAAAAAATGTTTCAAGTTTTCCTCAAAAACATTAAAGGTCCCCTAGAACCCTATTTCACAAGGTGTAATATAAGTCTAAGGTGTCCCCAGAATGTGTCTGTGAAGTTTGAGCTCAAAATACTTTTTATTACACAAACTGCCTATTTTGGGGAGTAATTAAAAATGCGCCGATTCAGTGCGTGTCCCCTTTAAATGCTTGCGCTCCCCGCCCCCAAGCTCGCAACTCTATAATACATTGCATAAACAAAGTTCACCCAGCTAATATAACTCTCAAAATGGATCTTTACAAAGTGATTTTTACAAAACTGATTTTGGGCAGACTTTTGAGGCAGCTGTTGAGGTGCTGTTAGCGGCGTCTGACTAGGGTCGACACATGGGGTGATGACATCATCGTTTCACAAAATATACGGATAGGATGTACACACTAGAATGCAAGGGCGTCAGTTTCAGATTTATCCACTCTGGGACACAAGTTTAAAAAAATATTGGTTTCACCTTCTGAAAACGCCGGATCCATCTGGACGAAACACCTATACTATATGCACGATACCATTTTTTTAAGGACCGAGTACGAGCACCGATACTGTTTCTCTCGCCGATACTGATACCGATGCCTATACATTTATTAATTTCTTTCTTTTTTTATTTTTTGGTGATGTTGCAGTTTTCCAAGCACAACACAGTGAGACTAATGCTTGTAGGACAGCTTCTTTATTATTACTGTAATGAAAAAACTAATAATTTTTATGTGCTTGTCACAAAATTTAAAGAACAAAAATCCAATAACCCTCAAAGGGCATAATTAAATATATATATATATATATATAATTGTTGTTATATAAAAAGAAATTTACAACCAAATTACAAACAATACAACAAATACTATAGAGATACAAATTAAATAAACTTTTTTTCAGATACAGTAGGTTTATTTACCATGTATACTTTTATTTAACATCTTTTGTTGTTTTATTAACATTAATGACAAATATAGGCTACGGTCCCTTTAAGACCGAATCCATGGATGCTGACACGTGTTTTCACCCAAATGTTTACGTCCACTTCAGCCATAACCGACTGTATTTACGTGAGATACTCCACACCATGGACACTTTGACAACTATGTGTGCATTTGACCATTCAGGCTCGCTCTATGAACACAAGTATATGTTTTATTTTTAAACTGGGTACAATAAGATGACATTCTTCTACTCACCCTTCAACCAATGAACATTAAAATGACATTTGAAAGTGTAAAAGCATCAACAAGGTACTTTCAACAGGCCATGAAAAAGCGTTATTCTTTCCACAGCAATAACAGATGGGTTAAATATAACTATAGTGATATATATCTGTATTATGTAATATGTGTTGCCTTAATAAAACATTTTCATGAACTTCAGCATTGCGTGATACTATTTCAAAGTGATTTCCATCATTTTTACAGATAATAAATTGTATTTACCTGTGAAAACAAACCTGGAAAGAGACGTGAGGCTTTGAGGAGAAAAACGAGAGATTCTTTGTGCATTCCAGTGAATTATTAATGGGATATATATTGTAAATTATATCGGGAGAACAGACCACAAATGTGTATTATATGTTGTCCTTTTTCATACTATTACAGTGGTATGCAAAGGGACAAAAGAAAATAATCACGAGGATAGCAAGCAGCGACTGAAAAGAGCTCATGCCATAGATATTCTTGTTATACGTTAAAATACCAAGTGTTATGTTGTTCTCATGATGTCTGAAAATAAAACATGAAAGAAAAATTGACAGCTCATTCAGTCAAACTGACGGATAAGCTTTATTTGTAGGGCAACCTTATGATTTGAAACGATTCGTTTAAGTCTTTTTAAATGGAAGTTCCCCAAAGCGGAAGTGCAACCCATAATTCGAAACGCAGTAGGCTAGTCAGGAATAAGGTGGATGGAGAATGCGAACCGACGTCGGATACTTGCTTACCTTTAGTTTTGTTTCTACCATTAAGTGGAACATTCACATTTTTAATGGTATCGTTTGCAGGGAATAGAAGCTACTTTATCGCATCGCATGATACATTTTTTTTTTCCACTGAAGTTTTGTAGAATTTCGTTTACAATGTTGATCTGTTTACCGTGTCGCACGCTGGACGCTCGCTGCTGCTTCAGCCATCATATGAATATCCAAATAAGCCTATGTGTTCAACACGCTGAGAGAAATTGATTCATTTATTTGTTGGAAACGTTGAAATGATGCTTAAACGAGCATATTGAGTAGGCCTACAACTGTTGTCATAGTAAATATCCTCCTTTTCCATGACCACGGAGGAATTTATGGGTTCAGAGATTATGGGTCACATTCAGCGGACAGACAGACACAAACACTGTATTTTTAAATTTATTTCAACAAAATGACAACCAACATCAAAACCCTAGGAGCTTGTGAAGAGTTTAGTGTTTCCCTGCAAGGAGACATTTTAAAACGCTGACTTAGTGTACTAAGACAGTGCTATTAAAAGAAGTGCAGATGAGCCCTGAATATGAATGCAGCGTGTTTAATTACACATTAAGCAATTTCTTCTCTTTATAAAACCGTTATGAAGAAAATGCTTGGTTTCATCCGTTTTTCTGCACATATGTGCTTTATTAGTAAACTATGTACAGAATTTGGTCTCTTTAATATCAGTCTCAGTGCATTAAGCGTTTTCTTTACATGGGAGGAAACTGCTTAACATGTAAACGTGTTGCGTTCATATTTTGGGCTCATATGCGTATCTCCACACAGTATGCTTTAATAGATATGTACAGAATGTTGTTTTTGTCTTTAAACCACATGAAGTGTTTGTTTTGTTTAGCATTTTAGAATGTCCTAGTGCAAGTTCTTCTAATTCACGAGCGGAGTGAGAGACTCGCAGAAGGTAATAATGTTAATTATTAAACCAAACAAAATCAAAACTTTCAAAAACACTTAGCAATGTGATTCTTTTATTGAGTGATAAGCAGTGGGTTTAATCAGTGCCAAGATTTGCCATCTGCGTCTTCTCGTCATCTCGACCTGCTTCCTTTGGTGTTTTATACACGTAGAAAAGGCGAAAAAAAAAGTTTTTCATTGTCCAGTTTTCTCTCAGAACGATGATCTGAGTTACTATTGCCATTATCGATGCAGCATTAATGACATACAATGGTGACATTTTTCACAATCATGACAGAAAACAAATTACTGCACTAAACTTAATAACGGAAAGGCTGCGCGATCCTGTCAGTATGGCGGATAAACAAAGAAGTTACTCAGAACTCAATGCGGCGTGACGTCAGATTCGCATTCTCTATACGACACAAAAGTTTTGCGTATACAGCTAAACTCGTCTCCATGTGGACGGGCCCTAAAGCTGCTTTTCCACCGTCGGGTCAAACAGTTCTTAGAATGGTAAGGAACAGTTCCAGTTGTGTTTCCACTGGAGCCTGGTATGGCACGGCACAATTACAAACTGTTCTCGGCCCGGAATTCATGGCACAGTTGTCTAAACTTTTTTTTTTATTTTTTTTTTTTTTATTAAAGTATTCACAAAAATATTACAAATGTACAAAACAAATTGGCATACAACTTACATTCAAAGACATCAATGTTAAGAGGGGCTTAGACTTAACAGAATAATAATTTAAAAAAAAAACCACAACCATCCATATTAATAATTATAGATTAAACATAGGGGATAAAATAAAAACATCATAATAAATTATATTTGTCCAATAAATATAACAAAATTCCAGCTTTTGTATTTTTTGTTTTTGATTTAAAAAAAATCTACATTTGTGAATAAAATGTTTTGCTAATAAAAGTAAAATATTAATCAAAAACCTCTTTTAACCATAATTGCATTTTGTTCCAGAAGACACTAGAATATTTGCAAGCAAAAAATATGCCCTGTATTATCTGGAGATGAGTTACAAAATTTACATAATATCATTTCAAGATTAAATCTAACCCTTAGAAACTCTCCAGAAGGGTAAATATCATACACGATTTTAAAGTGAGTTTCTTTAATTTTGGGGTAAACTGGAAATTGTAAATATGAGGTTCTAATATGTTTAAGCATTTGTTTGTCAAAGAAAATATCCAAATTATTTCTTGCAGACCTTTAAGGAAACATGACATTGTTGAATATTTGTCTAATATAAACGTTTGTACATTTCTTACTTTTAAACTCAGTTGGTCCAAGGTATAGTGATGGTAAAATTAGTGTAAATTGACTATATGATAAATAACCATTCGTAATAATTTAAAGTCCAGAGGGAATGGCTGAAATTACTGTGAAAAACTGTTTTGGATGGCATGCAAAACCATGTTTAATAGTAAAAGCATTGTAATCTAGCACCTTTCCATCATTGTCAAAGAGATCCTTTATAAACCAAATATTTCTACAAAACCAATCTTCATAAAAGAGTGATTTATTTCTATGTAGAATATACTTATTATTCCATATTAAGGAATTATGTGGTGTAAAGTTATGGGTGTGTGCTAGTTTCCAATATCGCAAAGCTTGTTGATGAAATGCAGATAATTTAATTGGAAGTTTAGAAATATCGAAGTCACACTTAAGTAAGAATGCAATGCCACCAAGTTTCTTAAATAATGATGCTGGAATTTTAAACCAAAAACTCTCAGAATTGTATAAAAATGCTTGCAACCATTTTAACTTAAACATGCCATTCGTCTGTTCAAAATCAATTATGTTTAAACCACCCAGGTCTTAGGGTTTGACTATATAATTTTTCTTAATAAAATGAGTCTTATTCTTCCAAATACAAGGAACGATTAATTAATTTAGAAACATATGAAGAAGGGGCTAAAGCAATTGTAGGGTAGATAATCCTTGACAGAAACTCTGCTTTAGACAACAATACTCTACCAAAAATAGAAAGGTCTCTTTGTAACCAATTGTTTAAAATTGTTTTGGCCTAAATTAAATTGTTTTTTTCTAAATAATTAAGTTCCATGCATCTCACTGAATTTCTCGTAATGATACCCCCTAAATACTTAGTGGATTTTTTTTAACAGGAATGTTATATAATGATGTGTGATCACAATTATGAATGGGCATAAGCTTGCATTTGGACATATTTAAATAGAGACCTGATGCTTTAGAAAACAAAATCAACTAAAGAAATAGAAAGACAAATATGATCTGCATCCTGTAAAAAAAACTGGCTAATACCAGCAGCCATGTTAAACACCTTCAACTTTTTAACACTTGAATCATGATTAATTAAACGAGCCAACAGATCTGTTGCAATAATAAACAAAAGAGGGGAGAGGGGGCACCACGGGCCAATCATAAACCTTTTAGATGTACCAAATGGAAGAGATATTGAACTATTTATATCCTTGTAAATCATCTTTATAATATTTACAAATCTGTCTCCTAAACCAAAAGACTGGAGAGCATGAAATAAAAAGGAGTGCTCTAACATATCAAAAGCTTTTTTGAAGTCTAAAAATAAAATAAAACTATCATCTTCTATCCACTCACTATATTCCAACAAATCCATAATGAATCTTATATTATTATGAATGGGGCGACCCGCCAAGAAACCTGATTGAGATTCATTAATAACCTTATTTATACCTTTTTTAAGTCTGTTGACAAAAATGTGTGCAAAAATTTTATAATCAGTATTAACAAGGTTATCGGACGTAGATTATATATCTAGAGTCTTTATCGGGTTTAGGTAGTAATGTAATTAGCCCTTGTCTCTGTGTAGAGCTTAATGTGCCTTCTTCAATAGATTGTAGAAAAGCTTTAAACAATAATTCTTTTAAATCCTTCCAAAAAAAAAGTTTGAAGTTAGCCCATCAGGACCAGGTGATTTATTTAATTTGAGGTTTTTCACAGCTAAATCTAATTCCTCTATCTGCAAATCTTCATCACAAAGTTTTTAAAATTCACTATCAATATGAGGAATAGACTGTTGTATTCTTTAAAAAAAAAAAAAAAAAATACAGTTTGCTTGAGAAAAATTGGATGAATACAGATCCTTATAAAAGTTAAAGATTTCATTATTAATCTAGGATCAGAAGTTTCTGCATCGTCAATTATCAATGACAAGATCGAGACTGTGAAGTTGACACCAGCTGTAACACTCTTGGCTAGACGCAAGCATCTTGTATGGGGCAGATTGCCGAAAAACTCTATGTCCCCCAGAAGCACAGTGGTTGTCGAACCCACATCTTCAGAATCCACACTGCGAAACATTCTGGTTGGTCGTGTGGTTACACCCATATGGGGTGACAGATATGTCCCCATGAAGGTAGTGAATCTCTCTGATCAGCAAGTTGGCTCATGTATCGCCATGTGTGGCTGCCGAAGATTTTACGGTTTTCCATAACTCCAGTCAGTTTAAGGCTAGTGATCAAGTAATAAGTTATCTTGAATGAAGCTGTGAGGATTTTGAGAAAAAACTTGCAGAAGTTGGCCTAAAAGATATTGACATTAAGTCGTGCCAAGTCGGTCATTTTACTAAAAGGGAGTTAGTTCAGCTTTTAGTTAGCTATAACGACATCTTCTCAAAACACGCTTTGGATTGTGGTGAGGCAAAAGGCTTCTCTCATCGCATTCGCCTGATGGATGAACGTCCATTTTGCCTTCCTTACAGGAGAGTTCCACCAGCTCATTACCAAAAACTAAGACAGGTCTTGACAGAAATGGAGGATCAGGGCATAATAAGGAAATCCACTAGTGAATTCGCCTCACCATTGGTAATGGTATGGAAAAAGGACGTCAGTTTGAGAATTTGCACCGACTTTAGGTGGCTCAATGCCAGGACTCTGAAAGACGCTCATCCACTCCCGTATCAATCAGATTGTCTGGCAGCTCTTGGTGGAAATGTCTATTTTAGCACTATGGACTTGACCTCCGGCTTCTATAACATTCCCATGCACGAGGATGATAAAAAATACACCGCATTCACCACACCACTTGGATTACATGAATACAATCGTATGCCACAGGATCTGTGCAATGGTCCGGCTTCATTTATGCGAATGATGCTAAGTATATTTGGTGACATGAACTTCACCAAGCTATTATGCTACTTGGATGACTTATTAGTGTTTTCAGCAACTGAGAAGGAAGCCTTGAGTAGATTAGAAGTGGTGTTCCAGAGACTTCACCAGCATAATCTGAAGCTCAGCCTGAAAAAGTGTCACCTTCTGAGAGCTTCTGTGAGATTTTTGGGACACATAATCAAAGGGGGAGGAGTTGCTGTGGACCCTAAAAAGGTGGGCGTGATTTCCCGCATGACCAAGAGTGATCTTATGGAGGGTGACGGAGTTACTCCTTCAGTAAAAAGAGTTAAATCCTTCCTGGGGATGGTCTTTTATTATCAACATTTCATATCAAATTGTTCTGCCATTGCCAAACCATTGTTTGCCCTAACTGCTGGTCAGAGGAAGAGGAAGAGTAGAGGAAATGTTACAAAAAAGGCTGGTACTTTTAGAAAATCCTTTCAGCGCTCTGAAGGAGAAGCTGTTGAATCCTGTGCATCCCGATTTTTTTTTTTTTTTTTTTTTTAAGACCCCTGATCTTGTCCATAGATGCTTCTCTAGATGGTTTAGGGGGGGTATTGTCTCAAATACCCCTGGGCGAGAACAAAGCAAGGGCCATCGCTTTTGCGAGTAAAACACTTAGTGCTTCCCAGAGGCGATATCCAGCCCATCGTTTAGAATTCTTGGCCCTAAAGTGGAGTGTCTGCAAGAAGTTTAGTAATTGGCTTAAAGGACACACATTCTCTGTCTGGATGGATAACAATCCTCTGATGTATATAATGTCTAAACCGAAGCTTGATGCCTGCGAACATGCTGGGTCGCAAAGCTAGCCTCTTATACTTTCGAGATATGTCACATAGCGGGCAACAACAACATTGTGGCTGATGCTCTTAGTCGAGACTCTTTTTCAAAGACAATCGGCCATAGGCTGCTCAACGAACCGTATGAGAGTTTGCTGTCTGAAGCTGAGGGAGTCAGTGAGGAAGGGATACAGGATACTTTCTGACTGAAAGTTCAATGTCAGTCGGAGACTGACCCAGAGGAGATCTTTCCTCTGGCTAGCTCAGGTACTTGTAGTGTTGGTGTCGTTAATGCCATTTGTGAAGCTCACGACAATTTGGAGTTGGTAGCAGAGTCAAGAGCAGTGTAGTTGATCCAATCTGTTCAGCAGTTTACACCATCAAGTTACCAGACCTCTCCCTACAGGAACTTCAACAAAGACAAGAACAAGATCCTTATATATCTGTGGTAGTTCCTTTTGTGATTCACAAAAGAAGGCCTTCTAGACGTGAGAAAGCAAACCTCAACCCATGTGCACTTTCTCTCAGCAAACAGTGGAAGAGACTTACCTTCCTGGGTGGCATACTTTATTGAGTAATCAAGGACCCATTGAGTAAGCACAAGAGATATCAATTTGTGCTCTCACAGAGTCTCAGGGCCAAAGCAATGAGTGGCATTCATGACTTCACTGGACATCAAGGGCAAGCAAGTACGCTTCATTTAATGAGGCAGCGGTTTTACTGGCCTAAGATGGAGCGAGACATCAAGTCCTATCTTAAATGCTGTCAAAGATGCATTCTTGCTAAAACACCTGAGCCATCCGCTAGAGCCCCATTGGAGAGTTTCAGAACTTCATCACCCATGGAATTGGTATGTTTGGATTATTGGAGCGCAGAAGACTCTAAGCAGAACTCTCTTGAAGTGTTGGTGGTTACAGACCACTTTACAAATTTAGTTCATGCATTTCCATGTACAAATCAGACTGCTAAGCGAACTGAGCGATTTATTAGGACTCTGGGAGCTATGTTGCGTTCTTTGCCCCTCAAAACTAAACATCAGTGGCCCCAACAAATCCAGACCCTGACATTTGCTTATAACGCCACTGTGCATGAAACCTCATTTTTGGCCGTGTGCCGAGACTACCGATAGACGTGATGTTCAATCAGGTACTTCGAGATCCCGTGGTGGTTGATTACGGTAGTCACGCCACGACGCTACTCTCTCATCTCCATGAAGCAGCAACTATTGCACAGCAGCATGCTGTCAAAGAGCAGAAAAAACAAGCTGAGGGATATAACAAAAGAGTAAAGCGCACTCACCTAAGCATTGGAGATTGTGTGCTGATCGCTAACAAGGGAGAAAGAGGGAGGAGAAAACTTGGTGACAAGTGGGAGTCAACCATCTGTTATCATCAACCGCAATCCCCAGACACATACCTACATAGTGCAGGATGAAAAAGGAACTAAAAGAGTACATCGTAATCTCTTGTTGAACATCAGTTTCTTACCTGTTCAGACGGAACTTGCTGGAGCCAGTAATCCATACCTCGATGACTGTGATGATGAAGGTTGCTCATCCACAGACTCTTGCAGATTGCTTTGAGAGTGAAAGTTCAGAGAAACAAACAAGTCTCTGGGTGTTTGATGAAACCGAACATTCCCTGGGTCAAAGCTCACAAAGTGAAACTGGATCTTTGCACTTCTATACAGAGACAGAACAGCAGAGTCAAGATGATGATTGCTCTGAGAAGTCCTGTGATGATGACAGTCGTAGTACAGAGCCCTGTAATGTTCAGACCGACTGTTTTAGTCTTGTTGTTGACAGAGCCACTCCCATAGTAGAGACTAGGGACATGCCCAATACAGAACAGCCTAGTCAAGAGACTGGAGACCGAAACACTCAAAATACTCAAGAATGAGTTACACGTGCTGGGAGAGTGGTTAAGAAGGTCAATCATCTTATTGAATCTATGAAACGGTTAAAGATTAAATCAATTACAAACACATTGGGTAGAAAGCCCCAGTCATTACTCACCTTGTTTTAGAAAGTAAAATGAGTTTTATCCCTATGACTGTAAAGCAATTCATTTTATGCGATTTATAGATGTGATAAATTGACTCAAAGATTTGTGGGATGAAACCTGGTATGGTGTAAAAGGCATAATTTTATTCGGGGAGTTTTTTAAGGCCTGATCACCCTTGAATTTCTCTCAACCTTTTAAGAAGGTAGCATTTTCAGGCTGAAATAAGTGAAGAGACATTTTGGAAACCCCAGTGAAGTGTATAAGTGGAGCTGTTTAAGTCTTTGGGATTTTCGTGAATTCAGAAGGGGGTGAATGTAACGGGTATTGTTTATAACTTGTTTTATTTTTGATTTACACAAAATCCTGTTTTTTTTTTTTTTCTGTTGGAAATGAATATATGTATGAGAAAAGAAAGAGGAAAAAATGTATTTCTTTGAGTTTTGCATTCTTCGCAGTTGTGGTGTCATTGCCGCGTGGTGCACTCTTGCTTCAGTCCGGGGAGGTCTGAGCAGAGCAAAGTATTCATTTTGTTCACTCCGGTTAAAAAATGTGTTTTAAGTGGAGTAATCACGAATTAATTGATATGTATTTTGCTAAGAAGTAAGTGAGTATGCATGAGTGTTCTCTTTTTTTAAATTAGTTTTATTTGCAAAAGTGAATGTTTTATCAAGTGAATGCAGTGTGACGTATGTTGGTGTGAAAGTTGGCCTGCGAAGCATGACTGTTAATCTCTTTCTGTTTGAATATTTGGCAGGAACAGGCTGTTCACACAAAATTATCTACATACAACTAATTATAACTGCATTTTTCAACTCATGCAAGTATGGTTATTTTCTGATCAGTTTTCTTTGTCGTGTGTTCAAAATGTAACTGTTTACGTATACATCAAATGCTGGAAATGTGTGTGATTTAAGAGGTGCTTTCTATGAGTTTAATTTAAATATGAGTGTGATGCATTATACTAATTTCTTTGAAATGTATTCACTGTTAACATCAATTGAGGTCTTTCATACAAGACATTTTCTATATATATTTGCTAAAATCATTTAAGTTCATTTTTTTTCCTCATTAATGTACACACAGCACCCCATATTGACAGAAAAACACAGAATTGTTGACATTTTTGCAGATTTATTAAAAAAGAAACACTGAAATATCACATGGTCCTAAGTATTCAGACCCTTTGCTGTGACACTCATATATTTAACTCCGGTGCTGTCCATTTCTTCTGATCATCCTTGAGATGGTTCTATACCTTCATTTGAGTCCAGCTGTGTTTGATTATACTGATTGGACTTGATTAGGAAAGCCACACACCTGTCTATAGAAGACCTTACAGCTCACAGTGCATGTCAGAGCAAATGAGAATCATGAGGTCAAAGGAACTGCCTGAAGAGCTCAGAGACAGAATTGTGGCAAAGCACAGATCTGGCCAAGGTTACAAAAAAATTTCTGCTGCACTTAAGGTTCCTAAGAGCACAGTGGCCTCCATAATCCTTAAATGGAAGACGTTTGGGACGACCAGAACCCTTCTTAGAGTTGGCCGTCCGGCCAAACTGAGCTATCGGGGGAGAAGAGCCTTGCTGAGAGAGGTAAAGAAGAACCCAAAGATCACTGTGGCTGAGCTCCAGAGATGCAGTCGGGAGATGGGAGAAAGTTGTAGAAAGTCAACCATCACTGCAGCCCTCCACCAATCGGGTGGATTGGTGCTTTATGGCAGAGTGGCCCGGCGGAAGCCTCTCCTCAGTGCAAGACACATGAAAGCCCGCATGGAGTTTGCTAAAAAACACCTGAAGGACTCCAAGATGGTGAGAAATAAGATTCTCTGGTCTGACGAGACCAAGATAGAACTTTTTGGCCTTAATTCTAAGCGGTATGTGTGGAGAAAACCAGGCACTGCTCATCACCTGTCCAATACAGTCCCAACAGTGAAGCATGGTGGTGGCAGCATCATGCTGAGGGGGTGTTTTTCAGCTGCAGGGACAGGACGACTGGTTGGGTTGCAATTGAGGGAAAGATGAATGCGGCCAAGTACAGGGATATCCTTGACGAAAACCTTCTCCAGAGTGCTCAGGACCTCAGGCTGGGCCGAAGGTTTACCTTCCAACAAGACAATGACCCTAAGCACACAACTAAAATAACGAAGGAGTGGCTTCACAACCTGACAGAACTGGAGAGGATCTGCAAGGAGGAATGGCAGAGGATCCCCAAATCCAGGTGTGAAAAACTTGTTGCATCTTTCCCAAAAAGACTCATGGCTGTATTAGATCAAAAGGGTGCTTCTACTAAATACTGAGCAAAGGGTCTGTATACTTAGGACCATGTGATATTTCAGTTTTTCTTTTTTAATAAATCTGCAAAAATGTCAACAATTATGTGTTTTTCTGTCAATATGGGGTGCTGTGTGTACATTATTGAGGTAAAAAAAAAAGAACTTAAATGATTTTAGCAAATGGCTGCAATATAACAAAGAGTGAAAGATTTAAGGGGGTCTGAATACTTTCCATACCCACTATATATATATATATATATATATATATATATATATATATATATATATATATAATGTCTGATTTGATTATTAATATGATTATGTATATTATTATTTTCTTTATAGTACTGTAGCGACTGAGACAAATCAGACACAATTATTTGCTATAGTTAACCAATAATTGTTTAAAGCACTCTGGGGCCTGTCCCCCATCCCCCGAGAAGTTCAGTTTTATTGTGCTAAAGAATGTGGTTGCCACATTGAGAGCAGAGAAGAGACACAGGAAACGTGCATCTTTCCTGCATTATCCCCATAGAACACAGACTTTCCTGCATTAATTTATAGACAGACTGTTCTATAAATGAACATGCACATCCCCAGGAAATGGTATCCATTATTACTGTTGTTGTATTGCACTCACTGTATTCACATGTTTTATGATACATTTAAGGTAACTTCAGTTATGCCATGTTTAGTGTCTATGGGTTTGTATCAAGACGATTTAAATGCTTGTGTATGCAGTATGTCCATACCTGTGCAACACATCAGTATTGCAAGAATGTTTAATAGTTCTTCTTCAAAACTCAGTTTATCAGTTAATCTTGCTCTGTCGTAAAAGCCCTGACAGGGGGTGTGTTGTCATCTGAAAATACAACATCTTCATTGGCCACATCAACCCTAGGTTGGACTTTGACGCTAGAGCACAACGCTCTTCTCTCTCTTCTTCTTGCTTCTGGGATGACAAAAAAACAAAACAAAACCCAGGCCTGCAACCCAGCCATGTGCTCATCTGTGAGAGTGAGAAAGGACTCTTTCCCCACTAAGAGTCAAACTAACAGCTTAAGTTGTTTCATATTCATCCAACGCAGAAGATGCTGGCAACAACTTCGGACCGAATCATCGATTTCTCCTCAGCCTAAAGACACCCTGCAAGTATCGTTCATTTGAACACTAAACATCGATTGTAGTATTAATGTGTAAACCACCTGTCAGCAAAGGTGTTTTATTACTGAGAAATCTGATGTTTCTTTTCCAGACTCTTTGACTCTTTCCCCTTATTTCCCCTTTGAGTTAATTTCGCTATAGTACTTTATTGTAAATAAGATTATCTGTATGTTGTGAGCTCACATCAGTCTGCGGGAGGTCTGAGCAGAGCAAGGAGCAGGCTGTTCACACAAAATTGTCTACATACAACTAATTATAACTGAATTTTTCAACTCATGCAGATTTTGCCTCTTGAAAAGAAAGACCCACTGAACCAGCAGACCGACTCACACAACACAACACAGAGGGTTAGCCGAGTCTGAGTGACACTGACACGTGGGGCCCAAACCGGCTACATATACAAATACAAAAATTCCAATACTAAACTTTTGAATAGTAGTGTATGCTAACTACACACAATTAAATCATATTTTCAAAATTTTTGCATATGCATAACAGCATTATGCAACAAAATTACAGCTTGATTAGAAATTACACTTTATAAAAATGTTCTGATATTTACCTTTATCTCAAGCATGATCTTTACTGTTGTCTCCTTAGCTGATAAGTACACTTTACCAACATTGTTGTGAAAATTATGCTCCAATTGTGGGACAGTCCTAATTGTTAAAAATTTGACATTTCAACATTTGTTGTCTTTGTTTAGATCAGGGTATAGGGGAATCATTCCCAGGCTAATGGTGGCAATGGTTGAGTGCTGTTTTCTTCCCATAAGGCAATTAATGATCCAGTTTCATGGTTGCTCCATCCATGTGTTTCATCCATGCTTGCTTACTCACCTGTGGATTGTGGGACTCCCAAACGTACATAAGCTGGCATTATTTAACAACAAACAGATGCATTTATACTTTCTCAAAATGCATCTTATGTGCATTTCAAACCACCTCTAAGGTCCTGAATTCATTCTGGTGGACATTCACAATTTCAGTTTTCATGATCAGATAATTATCCAGTAAAAACATTAACCCACAGTTAGTGTAAAAATTCTCAGTCACATTAGCAGATGGGAAACAGGCCAGCTGAAAAGAACACTTTAAACCAGGCTGGGGTGAGTTGCTGATGATTTAACTGGTCTCCAAGCCTGATCTGCTGAAAAGTTTCCAACATGCCTCTTAAACCAATCCAATCCCCCCAGGGTTATGAGAGGTATACTGTGCTTCTTATCACATGAGGTATCATAGTGCAAAGAAAGAGCTTCTGCCAGTGAATTCTGAAACAATATATTCTGACACCTTTTGACACATAGTAAATATACATGCGAACAGATTCGATCTAATACATCAAATGAACTGCCTACCCTTTCTCAAGATAAGGAGACGCATAGTAAAATTTTATGTCAGACAAGTTGAAAGGCAGACATTAAAACAGAAATCTCAATGCAGGGTATCTGAAGATTAAATGAAAGATTAGTTGTTGTTTTTTTTAATTTAAAGAAGCCTTTAAAGAAGGAGATATATTGCACTGAAATATCACATTTTGTTATTGAATGATATCCCATATCCCAGTTTAATATACTGTAAATGTTGGACTTTGTCTTAATTGTCTCTCTTAAAGAAATGAAAATGGACACAAATGAGACTTGCACCTTGACATGCATGAGTAGTTCCTACTGAGATTTATGACACTGAAATTAGTAACAGTAACAGGAAACTCTATTCAGTTTAGGAGAAACAACAGATATATTATGGCAATTTAATTTGTGATGATCTGACAGCTATAGAAGCCATGCATAATGTTTTTTTCTTATCATGATTACAGCTTAACCTTCTTGTGATCTCAGCATAACAAAAGTTATGCTTTTCAAATGCAATTGCACATTACTTGTGTGAAAACAATACTGCGTGGCTTTTAAGGGCTTCCATATACAGCCATTTATTTCTCAATTATTATTTTATGGCATGACACACTAGGTAAATAGAGTAAACAAGATATCACCATACCTCACCAGCAGATTTATTATATTCAGAATCGTGAATCACAAACAGTTTTAGTATTACAAGTTTTCTGAAATTAAAGTGAGGCATTATCTAATTAAATATGCACTAATTTTCATAAATTTCCAGAACAGAAATCTGAACATTGGATAAAGCCAGGTTCAAAATTGTTTCATTTTTGTGAAATAGTTGAGTTTAATGTTTTTACAGTGGGGATTTTGGATAGGTCTTTTTTTATCACTCCATAAATCAGAAAATATTGTCAACTTCCAGAAAAATAGTTTTTAGGAATAAAATCAGGTGCATAATAAATATACAAACCCTTTTGAAAAAACTTCAGATTATAGATAATTAAAGATGCTGTATGTACGTTTTTGACTATTAAAAGCATAAAAATACCATAGTATGCTTGCAGAACAGGAAACATGCTGAGTTCACATACTCATTTCTTTGAAAACCAATGCTACAGCCAGTTATTTTACTTTGAAATGTGCGTTCCGTGTTGGGATGTCTGTTTTTGTTTCGCTCTGTGCAAGACAGCACATTGCCAATTTACCCAATAGTATTTCGCCACCCTGGGTTGCCAGTTGGCGGAAAACACATGCAGCGAATTGCAGTCATGGAAGCCAGCGAACAAACTGGGTCAGAGATTGCAGATTCTACCCGACATAAAAAGCCTCAGCATCCATCTAAAAATCTCTATGAATGGGAGCATATTAAAATACGATATCAACTCATCATAAATCAACTAATCAACTTACAGTGTGTAAGTCTCCTTGCCTTCCAATGTCAATTGAGCTCACTCCTGTTGCATGTCCTCAAACTGGCAACCCGCATGAGCATCCAGTCTGAGGAGGAGGGGACGGGGGAAACAATATTTTGAATTTGGACTGCAGTACCCATTTCAACCATTAGCTGTCATTCTTACATACCACACCTTTAAGTGCTATTGAAGTGGAGATGTCTGTTTCAGTGCATGAGAAAAATCTCATTTTGAGAAAACGGCCTTGTAATTGAAATCTATGGAAACTGTGAGATATAAACTCACAATTGCGAGAAATAAAGTCAGAATTGCAAGTTATGAACTCGATATAAACGACCAGTGCATGAAAAAAAAAAAAAAATTCTCCTTGTAGTGTCTTGTCTTAAACCGAATATAAGGACTTATGTGTAAGTAAAACTACAACTATAAAACAAGCAAGGCAAAATAAAATGAAATAAAAAAGCAACAACAAACAGCCTTGACTTCTTGAACCCCTGGTGTCTCACAGTGAGGTGTGATTGAGTGCAGCACAACAGTCACACTGCAGGTGAGATCTGCAACAAGTACAGTCAATGCCCTCAGGTGTGTGCACCTGTCCTCCCACCTCAGACACACAGAACTCTTCTGGTGCTAATTGAAACATTAAAGACAAGAATGCATTTCTAACCCAGTTTTCTCTCTCAGTGTCTCTTAAGGCAGTTTGGGGAATTATGTGTATCACTTCTTTCACTGAAATCCCAGTAGCCTTTTTGTTCTCTCACTCTATAGTATCTTATGACGTTTACACCTTAGAAAAAATAAAAGAAAGTAGCAAGAGTAATTTTAACTCACATCTGTGGCGACAAAACATATGTCACTGGCATATGACAGATTAACACTTCTAAGTAAAAATACTCAACAGAAGTTATGCGACACATGCCATCTTTAAATATCTGCTGAAGAATTGCATTTAACGTTAAAGCAGGTGTGAAACTCCTGCTCTCATTTTCACTTATTTAAAATTCTGATTTAGAGTAGTAGTTTGAAATCCAGGGATAGACATGTTCATGTGCCAAGTATTTGGGATACCATTGGATATTATTTATCTGTCTCTTTCTTGATGCTAATGCCAAATGGACACTCTTTCTAATTAGCGGTGTCGGCTATCCCGCTGCCAAGACAATAACCCATGCAGAAGAGCTAAATGACTTTCAGCACGGCACTGCCATAGTGTGCCACTTTTCCAACAAGTAATTTTGTTACATTTCTGCCTTGCCAGAGCTGCCTGGGTCAACCGTAAGTGCAGTTATTGAGAATTGGACACATCTACAAGCAGCAACAGCTGTGAAGTATTAGGCCGCATTAGCTTACAGAACGGACAAATCACAGATACTGGAAATGGGATTCCAGTGGAATATCACCATGAACCATTGAATGATTTGGCTGGAGTGTTTTGTAAAACACAAAACATTCTCTAAAGTATGATTTTCTGGCACACAAATGAAGGTTTGCAATTACCAGGAGATGCTCATTGCCCAAATGTGGTGTGCCAACTGTCAAACTTTGTGTTGATGATGAATAATGGACTTTTTTTCTGCATAGTCGGAGGGCTTTTAGCTTCATTTTAAGTTTCCAGTATTGTGAAAGCTTTTTTTTTTTTTTTTTTAAGATGATTCATTCTTGTTTCAGCATGGTAATGATCAAGTTCACAGGTCTTTATAGAACATGAATAGTTAAAATTAGCAAGGAAAAGCCTGACTGGCCTGGTGGGAGTCATGACCTTAACCCAATCAACTGCATGTTGGATGAATTGGAGCTCAAAATGGCAAGCTAGCTATAATTGGCCAACATCAGTGCTCTGATAAGATCTTTTGGTTCAATGAAGGTCATGGTTTTATATAGCATGGTAAAGATTTTCTTTGAGCTGCCATCTACTTGTGGTTCTCAACCAGGGGGATGGTGTCCATTAGTGGGCCTCAGCAAACTCAAGATTTAAATAAGACGATATACTTGTAATGTCTGTTCTGGCTTGAGTTTTATTTGATTTATTTTGTCAGTGTTCCCAGTTCATCTGTTACTATAGTTTTTGATTTGCCCTTATGTGTCACATCTATGTTAGTTTTGCATTTCCACACCTTCAAACTGACGGCAGAAGGGCTGGACTCCAGCAGCTTTCATTGGCCAAGGACCACTGAGAGGCTTTCTGACTTACATGTAAAGCAACCAATTGTAAGACTTGATTTTCCTGCTAAGACAAAAGCTGAGATTAAGCACCCTTGCCCAAACTCTCCTCACTCATCTATGTAAATATATAAAAACTATGCTTTTTGTTATGAGTAAGCAGAGCACGACCGACTTAAAGGTAGATATTTACCCTGCATCCTCTGTCTAAGGTCAGAACTGACTAGTTTGTGTCCGAGAAGAGCACTCAGTCGGCCGAAGTGACTTTTCTAAGCGATACCGGGACCGCAGTGAACGAATAATTGAAAATATAAGGTAATCAGAATAATCAAAAATCTAAATGAATACATAACCAATGATTAATTTCTAAGTGGAAACACAATCTAAGAGTAATAATCATTTGAAATTGGAGTCAGACTTCACAGGGGCGCTGAAAAGATATACACACATTGAACCTTCGCCAGGCCGACGGATTCCGTTTTTGGGCTGATGGGGGGTTTCTTACACAATCATAGTTTGTTTTGTTCTGTGTCACATTTAGGGGTGTGAAAAATGTAATGTTGATGTCCCTATAGCCCGGAACACACCAAGCCGACGCCGACGAACTAGTGCCGACGAAAGCAGACAGATGGTGGGCTCACGTCGGCAGCGTCTGGGTCCAAAATTGCCCTGACACACCAAACCGACGCTCGACACCCGAAGGCCAAGTAGCACGTCGGTTTTGCGCCTGCGTAAGAAGAAATGCCTTTCTGTACCAGCAGGTGGCAGTAGCTGAACAGCCAATCAGAATTATCAGATGGCCCGACTAACCGAGCTCCGACAGCGATTCAACATGTCGAATCGACCTGAAAAAAAGCAGACGAGGACCAACTTCAGCCGACGGTGCGGAACACACTGAGAAAACTTAGTCGGCCGATGAACAAAAACTGCTCGATGGCCGACTGTCGGCTTGGTGTGTTCCGGGCTTATAACAGACCAATGTGTAAAACTCTTAGATGTATTTTAAAGAGTATATGTCACAAACTTGACATACTTGACATACTTTTGAAAATCCAGCATTAATATAAGCCAAAACAACTAAAAATCAAGATATGTCTTATTTGAATTCACATCTTAGCAAGAGTCTTCAAAAACCTGGATATAAAAAGAAGCCTAATTTTCAAAGTGTGATTTCTAGACCTGAAAAAGCTAGTAAATTAATAAAATTGTAAAACTCCATGTGTGTTTTTTAGTGCTGTCAATCGATTTTTTCTGTGATTAATTACAATTAAAAACACTTCAGTTTTAAATACTTGTTTAATGGCATCTTTTTATGACTGAAGGCCAGTATCACTGATACTAATACAGCTACTGATGTCTCGATAAAATAGATTTTTTCCCCAGTTTTAAACATGAATTACAGCCATTCAACTTTACAGTGTAATTGAAAGCTATATCATTTTTTACATTTATTAGGCTTCAAAAATATAACTTAATTTAAGTGAGCTTGGAACAATCCTCACATAAACCCATAATAAATGTCATATTTACCTATGCCTTTCCTACCTGTCTAACATATAGGAAAAATACAGAATTTGAATAAAGTTACCAAACAGTCTGCACTGCATAATTTATAGCCTAAATTAAATATGGATAATCATTATTAAAGCTACAAAAGTTATTTAGTACAGCAGTGATTAATTTTCTCTGTTACCTTTGTTCTTTCATCATCTTCAATGACAGGCAGCAATGGTTGCTGTCACTTTAAGAGCTGCCCCTGCTGCACATGGATCTCACACGCGTCCCACTTTCTCACAGGTCTTTACTTTTTAAGTTTTAAGACTTTATTTAACTCATTCGCGGCTGCTCTTATGCTCTTATGATACTCGACAAAACGGATATGTTTGGCATTATTGTGCCTTGTGCGTGTTATTGTTCGTTCAAGACGGACAGAGAACTCGATTCTCGTCTTACTCTCTCTCTCTCTCTCTCTCTCTCTCTGTGTGTGTGACAGGATATTCACAGACAGTGCATTCTCTTTTTCTCTTTTGGTGCGTTTAAATAGTTTAAAAACATTTGCATGAATAAGAGCGTGATCATATATTGTAATGCTAGCCAAGGATGACAGAAAAAAACGGATACTGCGTTAATTGTGTTAATATTTTTAATGCGTTAACTTAATTTATTTAATTTATTAAAAAAAATTATCTCGTGCGTTAACGTGTTAACGTTGACAGCACTAGTGTTTTTATAATGAATATATATTTTCTAGTTTTTAAAATCTTTATCTTTAATCCTTATCCAGTAGATCCGCTGTCATAAATGATTTCTCTTCCATGTGTTGGTAAGAATATTTCGAGTAAATGTAACATTCAGCTTCCTAACTTCAAAAATGTGGCCTGAGTGTTTTATTTGACTAGATTTCGGGTCATTTCTTCATTTTTTTTGTTTTTGTTTTTTGATCCAACTGTTCTGTTTTCATCCATTTATATGCCCTGAATATATATTTATCTTCCTATTCATGTATCCTTTTCATCAGTCTAGTCCTCTCCCTCTTTTTCCCTGTTTTTGTGTGTTGTGGCCAAATGGATGCACATCTCCACTCCTCATTGTCTTGACCTGGCAATGAGTGCTTCTGCCTGGCTTCAGTATCTGTCCATTTATATGGCTTCTCTTTGTCTGATAAGAAAGAGTTACGCCAACAGAAGCACTCTGAAAGGCACATAACAGTGATTACCAAAAGAGGTTGTAAAAGGAAGAAAAAAGGTAAGTAAACACATGAAATGCAGGTTTGAAGGGGACCGCTGATCCTTTATTTTCTTTGATATGACTAATGTTATATTTTCTTTGGCCTCATTGTTTTCTGTCATACTTTTGTTGCAATATCTAGCAGATGTTGAAGTTTAATTATTTCTAAATGTATAAATATTCCTCTTTATGTATAATTGCCATATCTGCAACTTATCCAGTGGCTTTTACAATCAACATGAAATCAAAATGACCTTATGACCCTATTTACTTTAATACTAATGTTGCACAAAAAGCATATATTGGTTATCGGCCAGTATTATTATTATTTTTTAGACTCACTGTGGTGAAAATAAAGTTTTTAATGTCTATGTGGTGTTTTTAATATGCTTTAAGACAAACCATGTGCAAATTCATGGGGATTTTCGAGAGAAGATAGGTTATCCCGGTATATTTTTCTGTTCATGTGAAAAATTGTGATTTAGCAATATGGCGGGTGTATGATGTATGTAATGATGTTATGATGAACTATATGCCTTTCTCCACTGATGTTCTAAGTTGTTAAAGCGTTTGTAGGGAAACTTATTGTTAGAAGGCAGCTGTCTGACTTTGACATGGTGAACGGGAACATGGTTTGTATAACATTAGCAACACATTATTAGCTGTTTGATAACATAGTCAAGCAAAAGGCTAATCATATTAATTACCGTTATGTGTCTGATGTTGTAAAGATTCGTTACCATTGTGCGTTTACCTCAGTAAGTTGACCGAGTGGATCTCTGAGCAGTGGCCTGTTGCATGAAGCTAGTTGAACAAACTCTGAGTTTCAGAGTAGGTTTAGAGTTGACAAATCCAGATAAATCCAAACTGGTTAAGATCAGGATCAGATGTTGCACAACGCTCGGTATAAACTTTCTCTGTCAACTCAGGTTTAATCCAGAGTTTGCGATTAACTCTGAAGCGCGTGCCCCTGAAAGTGCGACACGTGCGGCAAACAGCCAATCACATAGAACATGCAGAGCATTTGTTTAATTCACTTCTCGCGAGAGAGCCACGCAATTCACTTCTCTTCTGAAGATTAAGAGATCGTTATGAAAAATATCATGAAATTAAATGCATTTACAAGGCAGGAATAAACACTGCTGCAGTGAAAGTTTGAGAATGCAGCATGTGAATCAAATAAATATGCCTAATAATTTATAATAATTTATATTAGATTCACAAAGAGCTCAAATGAATACACATAAGCTTAATTTATTTAAAAGCTTTATATATCGATGCATGTATTATATTTATATCAATTTAAAAGCAAAGTTAAATATTAATTGTCAAGTAATATAATAATTATATGAATATACTATTATATGAATTATACATAATTAATTCATATAATATAAATATAATAAATAATTAGCAGCAAAAGATGAGCAATTTTGTCTCTAAAATGTTTTCATTATAAACTGCTTTAATTTGGAGTGAGAGATACAGGGGGAGTGGCTTTATTGCATCAGATATGTGTCACTTTACTCACAGCCGATTGGTCCAGTTTGAGTTTACGATCTCTAACCCAGAATAAAACCTGCTCCGGAGCCGTGTAGCGTAAATTACCATAGCAATGAAACTCGCTAAAAGCCAATCCACCTTCATAAGCCTGAAAAAACAGAGTTTACGCAAACTAATCTTGAACTTATCTGGGTAGAAACTGAAACCGGCTTTGTGCAACAGGCCAGTGGTGTGAGCGAGTGGAGGCCGGGCTGATTTGCATATTTATTAATCCGCATACATTAAATGAGGCAAGGATATAGAGTTCAAGCTATTTTAAGGCATAAAGATTTTTTCACAGGAAAAAAAAAAGTTTCAGTATGTAATTTTGGTCATCAAAGATGAGTTTTAAGGGATAAAATTACTGACTACAGGGGGACTTTATTTATTATCAGCCAATGCTGAATACTTCATAAATGCTTATTTTTACATTTAGCCTATAGATTATCTCCTCACTTCCTTTAAAAAACTTTTTAGTAAATATCAAAATGAATAACCATCATAATGTTGTGGTGCCTAAATTCACTTGTTACATTTAATACAATTGATTTTGGTTTTAAATGTTTTATTTTTAATGCATTTAGACAACATAGTAAATGTTGTAGCTGAGCTGTAGATTAATCCAAAGATGATGCAGAATGAATGATCAAGAATTACTTTAATAAACACAGCCGATAACACAACTACCATATTTTAACATGAGATAATGAACAGAGGGAACAGAGGGCTTAAATACACAGATGGAGATCATTAATGGAACAAGGAACAGGTGAGAACTAATTAGAAACCATGACAACTAATAATAATACAACTCGGGTAAATGGTGGCAATGAAAACTGTGACTAGAAACAAAACTAAACAGAACAGAACAAGACAATTAAACGACTATGGCTATATCTGATTGGAATATGACCAAAATTATTGTTTACTATAACAATGTCTGATATGTTTACATTTTACATGGCATGAGAAAGTTACATAAACTCCACGAAATCCGATCAGAGCGATCAAATAGATTTGAATAGGATTTCAAACCACATATTCACGAGTTCACATGTACATATAATTCAATAGAATAAAAGTTATGCGTATTTGGCGTGCTGTCCGGGGGGAGCTCGGAATATTGGCCCGAACCCACAGTACTTCCCCCGGTGTGGTAATAATAGATAGAACTAGAAGTGAGGAGTTGGGGTGGAGGAGGGATGCTGATAAACTCTCAGATGAACAGAGATAAGTCTGCTGTATTTATACCTCTTGTTCTTGGTTGAGTTGATTAACTGAATGCTCTCCACCTGTGCTAATTAGGTTAATTATCTAAACCTGCTCCTCCCAAATTTTGTTAATAAAACATCATTAAATGTAGCTCGAAATGTATTTGTATTTGTATTTGTATTTTTTTTTTCTTTTTTTTTTTGCTGTTCACACTTGATGAATATGATCAGGTTCCAATCAGTTATGCACAAAATTTGGATTTGGACTGACAGTCTGAACAAGGCTTATGAAACGAGACATTATCGTGACAGTAAAGAAGTTTAATTCCAGCTATTTATTGATTATCTTTCATAACAAAAATAATGATCAGCTTTTAATTGGCCAGAATTTGATGATTATGCATCTTTACTTAATACACATTCCTGCCCTAATATCTAGTCCAAGGTTGAATTTTTTTTTTAGCTATGTTAGATGAACTTACCTGCATTTGTTTAAAAAAGCCTGAAATAGAGATTTAGAAAACTTTAGCATATTGTTTCTGACTGTGGCCTGGTTTCAGGCTATTTCTGATTAGAGCCGGTGTCATTTCTTTCATAAGACCAAGTAACTCTGTTGAACTGCTACCCTATGTGTCTGTCTGCCTTCCACAATAAAAGGATGTATGAGAATCTTCCCTCCGGTGCTCTGTATCGATTGTACACGTAAGGATCGTGTACTGTTCTTCAACATTCTGTTTGAGCCAAAATGGCTGTTTGTTTGTCAAAAACAGGGCAAAGTTATACAGAGGGGGTCAACTGACACAGTTGTGTTTTTGAAGCTTTACTTTTGCAGCTGTAGATGGATTGTGCTTCGGGGACCTGGCAGCGTTCACAGGATGAATGAGCCTCTTTGTGAAGTTTCAAGGAAAGGTCTTCTATAAATCCTTTGCAAAATGATGATGCTTGTGGATTTGTTCTCCTTGCCTTCCTTGTTCCCCTCAGTTTAAAATCTATCAAGAGACTGTCTCAACGCTTTATTGACAGAAAGACTCTGGCTCTGGGGATTACGCCCCATTCATGCAGTGGTCAATAGTCCGAAAGGGTTTTCTTGTTTACAGGTTAGTATACAACAACACTGTTTTGTTCCTTTTGTGTTCACTGTAATCTTTGAATGGCTGGAAATTGAAGGTTGTTTTGTGCATGGAGAAGTACGTCGCTGACTTTATCGAATCGCAACATAAAACCTTTAAAGTCTCTCTGTCTCTTTCAAAGCTCATTTGTAGACAGTTTTACACTATGTGCCAACTGAATTTGCATGAAAATACTAGTTAAAGCCTGCAGTGCCAGCTAATGCCACCGATTCCTCTCCCACTCTGTCCTGACTGGTTTTTAGCTTCTCCACTCTGACTGAATGTGTTCCTAAGTAGGACAGAAACATGTTTTTGTACAACTCAATGTGCTGTAAGCCCTTAAAATCATCCTACACTAATATTTGCTAGCACGCTAAAGGTCCAATTGTTGAAATGCTGAACCTTAGTGTGCGTGGGGGCGATTTATAACCTTCTTTTCTCTTTCAACTAGTTCATTTGGCTTGAGAGTGCCAATGTTTTAGTGTAGGAGTTTGTTTGGGCATGTTAAGCTAATGCAGGGGGCTTTAAAATGAGCTTTTTCAACATTGCGTCCCTTGAGAGAGACAATAGCTGGCATATAGCTGGCATAACTCATAAATGAGGGAGCATATTGGAATTCTAATGGCAGAACAAAAGTTCCATCAAGCTCCATCTGAGGAGCATCCAATGTTTGCTCTCGCTGAAGTCCTTCCCAATTACTTCCATCATATTTAGCTATAAATTATCAACACTTTTTGCTTTCTATCGCTTTCATCTTGGGTGGTATTGACTCGCAACTCTCCGATCTGTTCATTGTGGCATGATATTAGGTGATTAAGAATCAGCGTCCCAGAGATTCCGCCGAATGAAACGAATTTTATCGCCCCTCGCCTGAGGTGAATATTGAAGAGTCTGTGCAGCATTTATATTCAAAACAATTTTACAATCTGGAGGATCTATAATAAACAAGGAAACAAATACACAACTAAACAAAGCAGACAGAAATAATAGAAGCACCTCAGGAAAGCGGGGACCCCTGGTGACACAAACTAATCTACTAACCAGAAGTGCTCTGAGCTCCAGTGATTATACCACACACATACACACACTCAGGCTGTGTTGTGGCACTGTTTAAATGGAAGCTCACAAATCCTTCTGCGATTGATATAACATTCTTTTTATGAGTCCGGTCAGTGCTCAGTCTGACCTTGTGGGTCATAACAAATGTTATACATCATAAATTAAAAGCCTGCTAAATTATATTTAGATTTTTAAGGTGCATTTCCCGTGGCACTAAACCAACTCCAGCAAGCCTTCCACACTAACTCAAAATGACAAACGTACTACTCTGACTGCAATACTCCATATAACAAAATGTCAGTGCCCTGTTCCTGACCATAAATGTTGAATATGGTTCAGTGTCATGAAAACATATCCAGGTCACCCCAGTATTATTTATTTATTTTCTTTCACAGCAATTAAGCACATTTTCCCCAAAGCCTGTTTTATTGATTGATTCTTTTTTTATTTTTTTTTTTGTAACACTTTACTTAAAGCCTCCTTTATGCCTCCATTATAAAGTTATTCATAATGTACATTTAATGCATCATATCTTTTCATAAATAATTGTAACTAAAGTTAAAATGCAATGTATTTGCAGATTATTGTTACATCTGAAATTGATTTTTTAATGGGGTTTTAATGGGGTTTTAATGCATTATACTTTCTAAAGGTGTGTTCAATGAATAGATAAGTGGTTATAATTATTCATGACAACATACAATGCATTATAAGGTGCATCACAAGGGATAATTAATGCATTAAAAATACTTCTATAATGTATTATATATAAAGGCTTTTTTTAATTCACATAATTCACAGCAGTTATTCTCAGACATTCAATTGTTTAATGTATTACAGTACAAATCTTTGCAAAAATCAGACATTTTAATTTAAATATGCATACATTTAAGGAGTACAACATATTTAACTATAAATATGAGTATTTATGAATATTGATATCCATATTCAGTTTTTTTTGGGGGGGGGGGGGGGGGGGGGGAGGGGGTGTATAAGTGTTGCCCAATTTCACAATAAAAAAAGTTCCCTCACAATTGCACAATTTAACATGCAATTGCAAGTACTCTTCTGTTTTCACTTTATAACTTTATATCATGCAATTCTGACTTGATAACTTTTATAACTCGCAATTGTGAGTTTATATCTCGCAATTCTGAGAAAAAAGTCAGACTTGTGAGATATAAACACTCAATTGCGAAAAATAAAAGTCAGAATTGTGAGATAAAAGTTGTAATTACCTTTTTTATTTTTTATTTCATGGCGGAAACAACCTTTCATAGTAACTGATTGTAGTGTTTTAATTCATTATACTTTCTAAATATGTATTTAGTAAATAGATATGTATTATAACTGTGGTTACAATTATTCATGACAACATACAATGCATTATAAGGTGCATTACAGGGCATAATTAATGCATTATTCTCATTAGACATTTTATTGTTTAATGTATTACGGTAAAAATCTTTGCAAAAATTAGACTTTTTTATTTCAACAAAAAGTATTTATAAATATTGATATCCATAATTATTTATTTATTTATTTTTGTACTCTTTACATTGCATTACAGGGGGTGGGGGTTATTTAGTTGATAGGTCAAAATAAGACTGACCATTTAAATCAGATGGGTGCAGAGAAAACTCAAAAGTATAAAACAAGGCAAATCACAATTCGTTGGAAATATTGTGCTGAGGAGGGTGAAGCTATCACATAGAACCCCAATCTCTGAGGAGCTATAGGAAGTGAGAAGAGAAAAAGAAATGTGAATGTGAAGGAGAGAGAGAGGAGGTGGAATCATTCGACTTTGTTCTTATATTAATTAAATCCACCCAAAGTACCTCTGACGATGGTAGAGAGTCAAGACACAAGCTCCCTAGAGGCTTCTCTCCCTCTTTGACAGGAGGTGCATATTCCACCCCTGAACATTCAAAAGTCTTTCTGCACCTTGGCCCTCATTATGGTCTTTCTTTTTTTCAGCACTCTTTTAACTTTCATCCCTTCCTTCCTCTTATCTGCTAAGGTTGAATAGCTTCAGAACTTTGAAAAGAGAGCAGGACTTCCACTCGTGGGCAATCCCTCTTGTTTCGCCCCCTTTTTAATGTGTGTCTCTTGTCGTCCCCGTCTGTTTTTTTTTTTTCTCCTTCTTGCTCGTCACAATTGAAATGGATTACATCTTCAAACAGGGCTCAATCAAGCATCAAATCAAGCCAGTCTGTACCCGTATGATCAACTCTCTTCCTGCGTCTTACCCCAATGGCCACGATGCTCCCTGAATGTGAAATCGACTTCCAGGCTCTCTTCTCCTCTCCTGTACATGTGCAGTAGCCTATTTAAGAGGTTAAAACCATTTATAAGACATACTTTATTTTTCAAACACTAAGGTCAGTAAAATAATTGGCCCATATTTATCCATATTTAAACAGTCGGACAGACTGTGATGAAATTTGTGGTAATTAATCCAGAGTTCATTAATTGCATTGCATGAGCCATGACTCAGTATGGTATTATACTCAAACTGGAGTGCTTTTAGAGAGAGAGTGAGAGAAATGGTGCTGGTAGAAGTTGTACTAATAACTTTGCGTGCTAAAAATCTAATTGTGTTTTCTCCCTCTCAGCCCAAACAAGAGTAAGAGAATGCATCATAAACAATATTAGACTGCATTTTAAGTACAGTTTTGGCTGAACTATAAGGAAACAGTGCATGTATCATTCGAGAGAGTGCAATCCCAGAATATGAGGTTAAAAACATGTGCAATAAATTATCACTGATAAAAATCAATCAGCTAAATGACTATTTTACCCAAAACTTGCAACGCAAGCTCATTGGAAAAACATGCAAATGTCTAAAAACTTACATGTAAATACAATTCACAATTTAGTTTCCAGCTGAAATGAACACTAGTGGCAGTGAAATACAAAAACTTTTATTCCTTTTCACACAAATTATGATTACAAAGGGCATATAATCAGTTAATAAAGACTTATTTCTTTGAATTCCTTCGCAGACCTCAACATGCTTTTACCATAGTGCATGATTTGTAAACTGATACATTTTGATGTTTTCATCACATAGCATCTTCATATGTATGGCTTTTCTGACATTAAATTGCTCGCTTGCGAGCATTATTGCACTTGCGATGTGGAGTGCTTCGGAACGAGTTCTGTAAACTGTGTCATAATAAAACAGCTCAAAGACTTGAATGGTGTAGTTTCTACAGCAAATATGTTCTTATCCCATGTTTGCTTTTGTTAACACTATCAGTTAGATGGTACTTTATTTTCAGAGCATTAACCTTTTGCCGCAACAAGCATTTTATTTCCAAACTGCCATGATATGTACAACAACCAACTTTAAGTGCCACTCACTGGACATTTTACATTAAACGTTCCGTGAAGCATGAAAGAAGCATTGCGGAAATGATACAACAGGTAGCCTACATTTTTTCCAACGAGCCTGCGTTAAAAATTTGTGCATGCTATGTATTTTTATGCTTATTAACTCTTTCCCTGCCACTAACTTGGTTTTCCGTCATTTATGAGACAACACTTTCCCCACATTGTGACAGAATTGTCTTGCTTTCCATGTTTTCACTGTTATGGGGTAGGGGGCGCTATAACGCAACTTCTAACCTTTTTTTCCAAAATGTTGCTTTTTTTTTTTTTATAAAACTAAAGCCCTGGGTATACTATATATCAAATACAGTTTTAAACAATCTCTCACCACGACTTACGAGTTGTACAAATGAGGGAACTTTCTAACCTCTTCACACAATCTCTCGTCTATGTAGTCCTCCATTGTTGCTGTAGCTTGCATGCGTTCCAGTCTGTTCTGTTTATGCAGTTTTTCTTTGACGACATTGTGCATCGACAGCCCCAGGGCATGGTTGCCACCTTGTGAATAAACTAATTACTGTACAAAAAATAAATAAATAAATAAATTAGTGCACATGTGTGTACAAGTACATGTGGTTACAAAAGTCTGGCGGTGCGCGTACAGTACGTGTGTACTCTTCTGATCGTGAAATTCGCATCGTGTGCACTGTACGCTGATTCAATCAATTGTTTGTTGAGTCCTAACTTTGTGCTTGATGCTAAAAGCAGTATTTGTAGAGTGTAGATCATTGTAGATAATGCAAAATCAGTGATTTATGAGGTTCCATTGAGTTTTCGGATGCTACTGTACCTAGAAAAATTACACAGCAAGGCAGCTCTAGGCTTTAGAATTGGTGTGAGTAATTTAACGTGTAAAGAATAGAACTGATTCCACCTTATCCACCTCATTACCTATAGCGGCTAATGAAAAGGAAGTATTGCACATTTACAGGAAAGAGAATAAAATAGAATAGAGGTAGAGTTAGTCTCCATCTGGTCTTGTCTTTCACCAGGAAAGAAAGGGATGGCTCCTCAGAGATTTCTGAAGGACCAGAGGGAGAGAATAACAAATACAGCTGACAGAACCCAAATCTTCTTTACGTTACACTTTTAAACCCTCCCCCTTCAGTTAATGGAAAAAGAGAGTAAACAAGTAAGAGAAATGGTGAGTGAGACAGAAAAAGAGAGAGACCTTTCTGAATAGGCATGTAGTTGTACCGATGGCTGATGACACTTTAATGAGAGAAATCTGCTTTTAGAAAAGCTTGAACTCTTCCTGTTTATTTAGCTGAACCCAGAACAACCTTCCTTATCCCTCTGAGTGTTCCTGCAAAATGAGGTGGGGAAAGTAACAGATGGTTCCTCCATATTTTTTTTGCAAATACAGCTACAGACCATGAGACATTTCTGAAAACCCATTTGAGTGTAGTATACAACACCAGAGAGATTAAAACCTGAATCAGCCTGCTTCACTGTGCTTGAAACGGAGCACACAGTCCTGCAGATGTCATGTTGTTATCGGATCAGCTACGGAAGAATAAAATGATCCCAGACAGAGAGGATAGACTGTTCCTCAAGCTCCGAACCCTGACACATCTCTCCCAGCCTCGCACCCCATCTACAATGCGAGCAACACAAGAAGACTAAAATGCTTCTTTTATAATCAATAAAGCTCTGTTCCAAAACCCAGTGAGCTGCATCATAATTGAAACAGAACTGTGCTTAATGCATCTCACAAATAACATGTATTACATGAAATGCACAGAAGGCCCAACTTTCAATTGATTCAGATGTTAGCATGTTGCTAAGCTAACAATATGACCTTAGGTTAGGCTATCTATCTATCTATTGTAATATGTAAGAAACATAAAACTGCGTAGCAAATATTGGGGCAAAACCCAGACAAATTTTCCTTAGAATGAACTCTTTTAACAGATACTTTACTGAACTGAAAATCACAATATAATGGAAGTAGCGAAAGATCATTTCTTGTGCATTTTAACATACATCCGAGGGAAACCAAAATATTAAAATGGATAAAAATATGTAGGACAGGGACTTGATTCTATCCACTGGTTGTTGACTGGATGGAGGCAGATATGAATATGAGCTTGCAGTTGATTGTAAGAAAGGGGCGGGGTTTTAGTGAACTAAATGATTGGAGAAGTCTATGTCTCCAGAGAGAAGTCTGTCATTTCACTGGAAGATCAATTTGACATTTTGATTAAAAATTATAAAATCAATTTAAAGAAATGCAACATGCATGGATGAATTGTTCACTGTTATTCACTATTGTATCCTTAACTTGCCATGAAACAGAAGTTGCGATCGTCTTTTCTTCCTAATTGTGACATATATTCGAGTGAAACGGCTTCTCAAATAAGGAAAAATGGAGGACTGGACTTGATTTTGTCCCTCAGGAATTGATTGTTAAATCGTCATGGTGATCTCATGTGAGTGACAGGTTGTCCCGCCCTTGTGCCAGTAAACATGTCATCAGAGAAGACAAGAGATGTCACAGCAAGAGGGAGGGGAAGTTATTTTGATTAAAGATTAAGAGGGCACATTCATTTTTACAAAATAATGATAAATAATTTATAATAAATACTGCAATATTCCATTAAAAAAAAAGAATTGTCAATTTTGATTTCATGGTGATTTTAATGAAATGTATTTATACTCTTTTTTTTTTTTTTTTTGACCCGTCCATTATCTTGGATGATTGTTTTTTATTAAAATTGTTGCAGTACATTTTTTTATTATCTCAACCTCATTCAGTACATTAATATAGATTCAATACATTGGGATCACAATACTATAATTGGATCACAGTTGAAACCGCTTCAACAGTGAGAGTGAACCCGCAAGATCAGTTTTAATCTCTATCCCCAGTTTACTTCACATTTTGTTCGGTATGGCATTGAGTACTGAAACATCCTTCATCAGTAGCATGCCTAAGATGCCTTAATGTGCTGTCTAGGTAGTCGGCTCATTACTGGATCAGTGGTGCAGTCAATGACTTGAGCATTTTCATTGTAGACAGCATTGGTGGTTTTACATGAACATATTCTCTTTCATAGTTCTACACTGGCTGAATGATGTGTTTTATGTTTCCATGCGCTCAGATTCAACTGTGTTTTTGAAACCAGAAGTTTGGCATTGCAAGCAGTGTGAGACTGTAGGGGGCAGTGTTGCTTCACAGAAGATGTCCTGATAGGCACTGTTAGAGAGAAAGAGAGAGAGGGAAGGAGGGAGGAGATGCTGGGGGAGGGGTGGAGATGATGGGGTGATGTTACAGGAGGAGAGAGGGGCTTCATCTTGTCATGACTGTCATGTCTGAGTGGCCCGACTGCACCATCTGACATCACATTCCCTCCTTAACTAGCCATCTCTCTCTTTTTCTCTCTCTATATACCTACACTTTCTTTCTTTCTTTTTTTTTCGTTCTCATTCTTAACTTGCACCTCTCTATCTCTCTTTGTTACCTCTTTGACTTTTTGCTTTTGTTTCACTTCTTACTGTCTGGGGAAAGACAGACGTAGAGAGAGAGAGAGGGAGGACAAATTCCCTAAACAATTGCATTACAGCGCAAAAACCTGCATCTTATCCAATAACCTTATCCAGTTTGACCAGGCACTAAATGCGCACCGTGAGTATTTGAAATAGGTCATTTTTCAGCACAAATGCGCCCAATTCATATGCAAATTATGCTCATTATTGTTTATATGATTTGCATAATTATACATAAAATAATAAATTACATTATAAAAATGATAAAACTTGCTCACATCACCAAACCTCCTTATTTTTCAGCCCCTCCCCAGTTACCTATCACATAAATATAGCTTTTTACCATACAATTAATTCTTGATGTATAAAATTAAGGTAAGTCACGCACTACTTTCTTTTCTCATATCCAGTTACAGTTGAAAATACATCAAGTTAGTAAAATGGGTTGTGAACGCCGTCTCATGTTGACTTTAACTTTAGAGAGAGACACTGGAGGATGGATTTCAGTTTAAAATTCAGAGACTGTATGCATGTATGTGTGTGTGTGTGTGTGTGTGTGTGTGTGGGAGGAATAGTTTGGAGAGACTAATGGGAAATCCAGGTGTGGAGGCCACCCATGAAATTTCAGTGAGTGTTTCTGCACTCCACACACAGGTGTTGACATTCAGACATTTCAAATGTAACCAACAACAACACTTATTTAGCTTGTGTTTGCATGTCTGTTTGTCTGAGTGGACATTTACACAACAGATACAGGTGCCGAAATGGAATTTACATTTACTGTTTCACTTGCTTTCACGGCGGACTACAAGTGTCTGTGTTTATTTAAGTGCAAGTGAACAGCTCTTAAACAAAATACAAGTGTGAATAAAGATGCATTTCACAGGTGTTTTCATCCAGACAATGAGAGTTGTTATTCACTGCTATCTAAACAATATTGCCATCTCAAAACATTCAGCCTCATTTCCACTTCAGAGTTTTACTGTTCAGCTTGTTTCAACACTGAATTAACCCTAAACAATCTACAGCAGTTGGTTTGGCAGACATTCCATATGTGAGCATTAGAAACAGAGCACAACTGCCTTAGAATGTCAAGTACGCTTACAGCACTTTTTCTTATAAAATCCTCTGGTGGTAGTGTCCATATCCTGAATTACGATATTAGAAGCGGATGACATTTTCAGTGACATTTAGCATTAATCGTTATCGCTACTGAAAGAATATCGTTTTAGCGATTTCTTTCGTGAGGGATGGGGGGCTGAGTTCAGTCAGATCATGTTTAAACAGGTAGAACTTCTGCGGTTTGACGCTTACGTCCCACACAGGAACGAATAGCCTTGGGCTACTGCCTTGAGCACTGACAGAGGCCTCTACTCATGTGTAGATCACACCGCTGACTGTCATGGACAGCTATGAGACAGTCTCAGTGAGGAAGTCTGTGTCAGAGAGGCTTGATTGATTGACAGGTGCTGTATAGGTGGGAAGGCACACAGAGAGTTTACGTGTATAATGATTCCATCTGCTCAGATCGACAAGATAAATGATTCAATATCTCTCAGCTGGACTCAAACCAGTGCATTTGGATTTATTCTGTATGTGTGAGCTGCAAGCGAGCAACACATTGGCTTCCATTAAGAGGCGTTCACACTGACAATTTGCCACCGGAAGTCATTCATTTTCAAGGACAGTTGGTGGGATTTGTTGATGATGCAACAAAGTTGAGTGGAGAACTTTGGGTTTGTTCACCCAAAAAATGGAAACTGTCATCATTTACTCATCCTCCTGTCGCTCCAAACCCGTATCTTCGGAACACAGATTAAGATATTTTTCTTAACTGACTCCTCCATAGACGGCAATTTAATTACCACTGTCAAGGCCCAGAAAAGTAGAAAAGACATTGTTAAAACAGTCCACGTGACTACAGTGGTTCAACCTTCATTTTATGAAGCGACGAGAATGCTTTTTATGTGCAAATACAAAACAAAAACGACTTTATTCAACAATCTCTTCTCTTCCCTCTTCTCCTTCACAATTCAATTTTTCAATTCAATTCACATTTATTTGTATAGCGCTTTTCACAATACATATCGTTTCAAAGCAGCTTTACAGAGAATGCAATTTAGACAATTTAGAAAATGCAATTAGCTAATAATGTAATAATTTAGGCAATTTATTTACAGTCACTGTTAGCAATTTAATTGAAGGTAGAAGCAATGAGCTCCTGGAAAAATGAATTACATATTAACAATAATTAGGATATATAGAAATTTGGGAATGTGCGTGTTGATCCAGATGTTGCATCTTCTGAAGTCCTTGCAGAAGTTGGCGCCGTCTCTTCACAGGTGATGGTCATCTGAGGTCTTCTTAAGAGGCTGGATCCAAACTGAAGCTGATGTACTCTCTAGTCAACAGAAAAACGGAAAAGCAAATGGCAAAGCAAATGGAGAATAATTAGCATAGCTGCTGTTCATAACATTAAACAAAAATAGTCATGTGTAATTGATCTGACTACACAACTACACAGTTGACGTAGTAAGCACAATGCAGTGCTTCCATGTTTATGTCTGAACGCCGGCTCGGTATTGGCAAAAAATGAAAATTCTGTTATCATTTAAACACTCTCCTGTTGTTCCAAACCTGTAAGACTGAGAGATTTCTGTCCCTCAAATGACAGTCCACACAACTACCACTTTGACGCTTCAAAAAGTTCTGAAAATTGCGTAACGCTTCCATTAAGGGGCATTCACACTGACGATTTGCCATGGAAAGTCATTAATTTTCAAGGACAGTTGGTGGGATTTTGTTGGCAATGCAACGAAGTTGAAGGTTAGTTCACCCAAAAATGAAAATTCTGTAATTTACTCTCGCTCATGTCGTTCCAGACCCATAAGACGTTCGTTCATCTTCGAAACACAAATGAAGATATTTTAATGAAATCTGAGAGATTTCTGTTCCTAAATTCCACGCAACTACCAGTTTGACGCTTCAAAAAGTTCTTGAAGAGCTAATCCACATGAATTGAGTGGTTTAATCCAAATTTTCTGAAAAGACACAATCGATGATTATATGATAAATGGATTTTATTTAGGCTTTTGTTCACATATGAGTAATTAATAAAAATAAATTTAATAACGAATTAACAAATTTTTTCATTTTTGGGTAAACTAGCTCTAATGCAAATGAGCAGTGTTACAATGACTAGCCATGATAGGCATCACTTGCAATGTCAGTTTGATTTTATGAAACTGATGATTTACTGTTTATACTGATAACCATAAATCCATAAATTCATATTATTAGTTGATATTTACATTTTTGTCATATTTCCAACTTTCTTTTTTTAAATAAAAGCCAGGATGTATGGTACCATATAATTTTTGGTATCAGTCGATGTTTAAATTATTGGTATAAGTTGATGCAGCTCTTTTTTTACTTTTAGATTACCTTTGCCATCATCTACATGTGCAGTCACATTAAAACATTTTAGCGAAATTTCACAGGCAAAAAAAAGGTCCATTGATGTCAATACTATAGCAATGTATGAAGCACAGCTCACAGAGATATCACTTTCAAACCAAGCAGCTTTCTGGTAAACACAGAAAATTTGTGTGACCAACTGAACCCGATGTGAAATCTTTCATCCTCATTTGAAATTTCTCATGGATTCCTATTTAAAATGACTATTTCGCCTACAAAAATTCACTGAACAACATTTGCTACACTTTCAGTATAGAATTCAGAAACCCTTGTTATTAGCGACACCGGTGGCCATTAAGTGAACTGCAGCCAGCAACTTATTGCTCATGCACGCGTAATGTACAGTACAAGAGCCTGAACGTGATTCAAATCCCTGAAATACTTATGGCGAAGTTCTTTTTTGTTCTTAGCTTAGAAGTAAAAAGAAGTTGGAAATACCTTTGCTGTGATATACTGTTAACGAATTGCACATTGTACAGAATTTTAATACCAGCTGTTTATCAGTTATTTGCCATAACATGAAAATAATTATCAGCTTATCAGTATTGGTGACAATTTAAATATCTCTGTAGGCCTAATAAAAACAATATGAGAGTGATTTTACTATAGTAGAGGATGTACAGGAGGATAAACAGGCCTCACTGTGGTAAAATCATTGTAACCCATGGCCTCCTGTGGCTTATTGCTTCATAAGGCTGCGGTTTCATGCTATAGATATTGTGAGTGTTAACGTCTTCTATTATTACGCCTTGAGAAGTACACGTCAATTAGTGTATTTGTTTGCAGGCACGCGTTTATGCGCTTGTTTTGTTTCTTTGATATTGCATTATGAGAGCCATTATGAAGCAATTATCAGATTTTCAAAGAGAGACAGACAATAATGAGTTGATGACTTTGTCTTCCTCTTCACTCTTTCTCCCTCACTCAAATTTAAATTCTCGTCATTTGTTTTCTTCCCTCTCAGATAAATTGCTTGTCACCACACATCTGAGTTTGTCAGATACTATAAAATCCTATTTTCATATATTCCTCCATTTTAATGCATCAGTATGAATACAGAGAACAGCAAATCTATGATCATTAAAAAATAAAAGACAATTTCTCTTTTGTCCTTTTAAAAAAGTTTCATCCTATTTTAATATTTTTTTTGGACATAGTACCATGGTAATACCAAGTGTACTACCATAGCTTTCTTCAAGTACCATGCAATCACATAAATACTATGGTAAATGAATATGGTAATCATACAGATGCTAATGAAAATTGTTGAAAAATATGACGTACATATGTATAAGTAGTCCTGGTCTCTCTTATATCAAAGTACCATCTGATACCATTACCATTAGTTCTCTTTCATTTTTTGTTCTTTAGGATTTCTATTACATGTACAGTTATAAAGTAAGACCAGAGTGCATTATCATATTTTATTGGTTGATAGATTCATTCGGAGTCAGAAAAGTAATCATGAGGGTGAATTTAGATGTTTTAAAACTCCTTTGAGCATGTGTGTGTGTGTGTATGTTTCAGAGAAGGTATTCTGCTATGTACAGTATTTGAGTAATCTAGATATGGATTTTGGGGCCAGTTTGAAACTATTACTCCCAGAAGCAGTAGAGAGCGGTTTGATTTACAGAAATAACTTGGGATTTTTCCAGAAAACCCATTATCTCTTTCACACACACACAACACACACACACACACACACACACACACACACACACACACACACACACACACACACACACACACACACACACACACATTGGTTTCCATGTTTTATGGGGACTTCCCATAGACATAATGATTTTTATACTGTACAAACTGTATATTCTGTCCCCCTAAAAATGTCCCCATAAGTTCAAAATTTACTGGTATTACTATCCTTGTTGGGGACATTTGGTCTCCATAACATAGGGAATACCAGGTACACACACACACACACACACACACACACGTGCGCACAAGCAGAGCAAGAACTTGAATCTCACATTTATACACTCTCTCTTTCTTTCTTGCACACACATGCACACGTATTGTGTTGGACCCTCACTTGTAACCTCCTGAAGTGTATGTACAGCAATAACAGCTGCTTTAAATAGAATTCACAAGTCCAGCTGATTCATGAAGTGAATAGTGGTACATGCAGAGAGCTGTTAAAAGGAGAGGTGGATTAAAGACAAGCATGTGGAGAGTGGATTGAAAGGCTTTTCTCATCAGTGTTAACTTTCTATAATGCACTGCCGTAAAAAGCCTTTTCGCTCAGGCATCACATGTGAAATCACTCTTTGTGCATTGACTTGCACAAATCTAAGAGTAAAGAATTCCATTTTTTTTTAAATAAATAAATTAAAAATGATCATAGAGCAAGGACAACAGAAAGATTCTGAAGTAATTAACGATAAGTTAAAAGAATTTGTTTCTGCGTTTTAGTAATCAAAAGCGTTCTGATGGGTTTATTTTATGCTTTGCTTTCTTCTGTAGAATAAGATGGAACATTTTAATGGTATTAATGGTAGGCAATGGAAGTGTTTTAAGATATATGGATAATTTTTATTATTATCATTATTTATTTGTTTTTAATTAATTTTTTTAATTCATATTTTATTACTTAATTATATGTTTTAACTTTAAATGTTGATATGTCTGTGCAAGGGTTAATAAGATTTTTTTAAAATGTTTTGGAAAAAAGTCTCAAAGCTGCAATTATTTGATTAAAAATACAGTAAAAATTGTAATATTATGAAATATTATTACAATTTAAAATAACTGTTTTGTATTAAAATATATATTAAAATGTAATTTATTCCTGTGATGACAAAGTTGATTTTTCAGCTGCCTTTACTCCAGTCTTCAGTGTCACATGATCCTTCAGAAATCATTCTAAAATGCTGATTTGCTGCTCAAGATAATCAATGTTTTGTTTTTTTTGGAAACCGTAATACATTTTTTTCAAAATTCTTTGATGAATAGAAAAAACAGCATTTATTTAAAATAGAAAACTTTTGAATCATTATAAATGTCTTTACTGCAACTTTTGGTCATTTTAATGTGTTATCAAAGGTAAATTTATTTTAAAATGAATGCTTAGATATTTTTGCTAGAAAATAAACAAAAATGCTGATAAAGGTTTTTTTCTTTTTTTTTTTTTTTTTGCAGTGAATATGACCCCATTAAGATTTAATTGGGATTCCAATGTTTTGAAGTTTTCATTTAACTGCATAGAATGCTCTCCTTTCTCTTGTTTTGCTCTCTCTTCTTCTTTGTCTGTGAATGAGGTTACAAAGCTTGTTAATGACTGTGTACAGTTTGCATGTGTGACTTACTGCGAGGCCAATTAAACACACACATATTCAAACACAGGCTATACGATTCCACACACACGTTGTGAGGTTGAATAAAAGCCTCTCGGTAAAGGTGAAAAGCAAGATGATGTATACACTCTTAATCTGCAGGCGGTTAGATACAGCAGACCTGTTGCTGGCTAATAGAAACACAGTCACACGGTACAGAGTTACACAGTGATGTGCTTTGTTAAAAGAGAGACACACCCGTTCTCCTCAGAGATAGAGCGAGAGGAAGATATACACTCATACTCACAAACACACACACAGACACCTCGGGGTGGGGGGGAGACCTGGCAGGAGGCCACTCAGCGAACAAAACGTACTAGGTGACATAAGACAAGCCTGAGGTAAGCTTTTTATACACTAGAACATGGCAGGCAAATGGAGCAGTTCACCAAAACAAGACCATTGGGAGTGAGTGTGAAAAAGACAGGTCTCTGTTGTCTCCTTTGAGCTCATTGTGTTCTCACTGAAATTCGAAAGTGACGTGAATGAATGGTGAATGTCCCTTTGTTGCTGGGATTGGCTGATAACCCTGTCTGTGAGATCAGTCATGCTCGCAACCGAACAGATCAAAAAGACTGACTAATTATGTAGTAAACAACTCAGACATTCTGACATTACCATGTTTAGGCACATCATGACACCTGCTGTGTTTACTGAGGATTTGTTGGATTTGTTGAGGATTTGTTAACACAGTCTTTAGGTCTAATGGTAACACTTTCTATGAAGACCATGCTTATAATGATTTATAGCCACATTTATACTTATTTATAGTATTACTATTCTATAAATATATATATAAAGACTCATTAAAATTTATACTGCATTATAAGAACAGTTATAGATACATTTATATTATTTTTTATAATTACTTATAAGCCATGCATTTGCTTTTTCAATGTGCATGCTCATAATCCATTATACAGTGATTTATAAATGATCAACTATAAAAAAGTTCCAGAGACACTCATTTGCTGTATCAACTAGTTAATGTCTTTAATGGCTAAAGTTTGCATTAGAGGTAATGAATGGTAATTTTGATTTGTTAAATTGAATTTGTTAAACTGAATTGTTAATCTATATGTTAAAAGATACCCCCCCCCCCCAACTGTTTGTATTAATGATTTCTGTTTTTTATTTTATTACAGGAATTGTTGTTTATTAGTTACATTTACAAGTAAGCAACTTAAAATGTAAAATGAGCACATATTCGTGATTTCTTAACATTTGATTTGTTTTCACTTTACTTAAAGCCAACAATGATGCATTTAGAATCGTAACTATTATTACTCACAACAAGTATTTACAAGAACACAACACGGCTATTAATAACAATATATTCACTAATTTGACAGAAATAAATCTGAATAAAAAGTCAATATAATATAATATAACATTATAGCAATGCAAGCTGCATCTTTATAAATACATTCATGCAACCATACGATGGACCAATTAATACTTATAAATCTGTATAATGAATTATGGACATGCATTGAAAAGGAAAATGCATGACTTTTAAGTAATTATAAAAATAATATAAATCTAACTATAACTGTTTGTATAATGTGGTATATTTATAAAATAGTAATACTTGCTTATAAATAAGTATAAAAGGGAGCTATAATTCATTATAAGCATGATCTTCATAGAAAGTGTTACTGGTCAAATATTAAAACAATATGTATTCTCAGAGTCCTGCTATTGTTAAAGGGGTAATTAAAACTTGGCTTTTTCATTCACATATACCACCATTGTAATTTGTAACAATACAATACAATACAAACTAGTTGAAAGTCAGTGAACTTGTCCTCTCAGTTAAAAGAAAAAGTTCAAGAGAGAAGTTAATACGTTCCAGACAGGATATCAGTGTATGTATCAGTATTGGTATTTGTTTCTGCAAACTACATCAGTGACTGTCTTTATGAGTGAGTTATTAGCTACATTTACATGCATCCAAATAATCCATTTATAATTGGACTGAAAGCAAATATGGAAGGCTATTACTGCCACATGAGGAAAAAAATGCTTTGGTTAATCAGAATTAAAAGATAAAAAGTCATAATTTCAACTTTCAGTTTATGTCATAAACATGAATTTTTATCTCAATTTTGACTTTTCATCATAATTAAAATTTTATGTCATTATTACGACTGTCATCATTTTAACTTTTTGTCAATTTTCATTTGTCATTATCATGACGTTATCATTTTGACTTTTTATTTCAGAATTAAGACTTAGTATCTCATAATTTGGCTTGTATAATTTGAACCTGTAAAAACTGACTGTTTACTACATATTTGCTAAAGCTTTTCTGACAGATATGTCAGCTTTCATTTTAGATATGTCATCAAGACGAAAATGGCAGTTACGCTTGCAGTAGCTCAGGTGAATTTTTGTTCTAAATATATGTAATGCACATGTAAATTACAACCCCAAATCAAGACAAATTTAGACATTTTGCAAAATGCAATAAAATCAAGAATCCGTGTTCCGTTAATTCTCTTGAACCTTTATTTAACTGACAAAAGTACAAAGATTTCCCATATTTTTAGTGGATGATTTAATTGTATTTTGTAAATATAAACACATTTTGATTTTAATGGCTGCAACACACTCCAAAAAAAGTTGGGACAGAGGCAAAATAAAAGTATAAAAAAGATCACAGAATATCCAAGTTAAACAGTTTTGAAACAGCCCACAATTAGCAGGTAAACTGGTAATAGATGTGGGTATTGTGTTTGGGTATAAAAGCAGCATCTCAGTCTTCGCAGGCAAAGATGGTTCGTGGCTCACCATTTCCATATCATGAAAAATCACCTTTTTTCAATGCAAGATTTTAAAGTATTTAGGTCTTTCAGCATCTAGCATATAATATTGTGAAAAGATTCAGGGAATCCAGAGAAACCTTAGTCCATGTAGGGCAAAGCAGGAAACCTCTGTTGAATGTGTCTGATCTCTCAGATGGCATTGCAAGAGAAACCTGTGTCACTGTGTCACTTAGCACAGTCTGTCACTGCATCAAGAAATGGCACCTGAATATCTGTTACCCAAGGAGAACGCTATGCATTGATTCTAAACAGAGATGCCGCTGAGTTCTCTGATCTCAGATGGTCCAAAAGACAGTGGAAATGTATGCTCAGACGAGTCCACATTTCAGCTTGTTTTTGGAAAAAAAACAAAACACTGAGTTCTCAGTCCTAAAGACGAAGGGGACGAGGTGCAAAAGCAAACATCTGTCATTGTATGGGGGTGCATCAGTGCAAACGACATGGGTGACTTGCATATGTGTGAAGGTACCATTGACGTGGAGACGTACACTGGGATGTACAGAGACATATACTGCCATCAAGAAGACATCTGCAATACTGCAATACAATGCCAGGCCTCATTCTGCATGTGCTACAATAGAGTGGTTCCTAGTTACTCTACACCGGAGAGTGGATGTGCTCGACTGACTTTCACTGTAAAAAAAAAATGAATGTGAACTGTAAAAACTCTAACCAGACATTATGTAATTTTCACAGTAAAATGCTGTAAATTTTAAAATTTTTAGACGTAAAAAAGTAAAAAACTGTAAACTGATATTCCCACAATTGAAATGTGGCTTTCTCTTTTACCACCTGCATTGTTATGGGGGTTGTCAGTATATGTTAAAGGTACAAAACAGATTTTAGTAGTAGTGTGCATTGTACAATTTACTGGTTTACATTCAAATTTTCTTGTTTGTAAATTAGTTTTATACTATAAAATTTACAGTTTGTTCTGTAAATGTGTTTACAGTTTTTCTGTATTTTTTACAATATTATTCTGGCAACCACAGCTGCCAAAATATTTTGTAAAAACTACAGTGTATCCTCAATTCCCAAACATTTAAAAAGTGAAAGGTGATGTGACACATGCCTCTGTCCTAACTTTTTTGGAGTATGTTGCTGCCATCAAAATCAAAAAATTTTTATATTTACAAAATAAAACCAAGTTGGTCAGTGAAAACATTGACAATCTTTTCTTTGTGCTTTTGTCAGTTAAAGATTCAAGAGAATCAACAAATCACAGATTCTTGATTTTATTGTGTTTTACAAAAACTTTTATTGATTTGGGGTTGTAATAAGTAAATCAAATTGCAAACAGAGATATAAGAATCTGAAATCGAATTGGATTCATTCATATTGATGGAAATTAGTGCATGTAAACGTACTTACTCATTCATTCAAACAATTCATCCAGGAGCCAATGAAATACCACTACCGTGTGAAGCTTAGAGATGCGCAGTGGTTATTTCTGCTTTGACTTCAAGAGAATGATTGATCAAGGTAGAGAAAAAGACAGAGCAATAGATAAAAAAAAAGAGGTAGAGCATCTCTGTCCATGCTAATATATAAAAATAGTTTTACAATATTTTCATTGTTTACTCTTAGAAAAAAAGGTTCAGTGAGATTCTGTGTAGGGTTCTTGACTCAATTTTAAAGAACCCTTAATGCCAAAAAATTGCACAATGCGTTCATGTTTTACAGTTTATTTTTCTACACTGTAAAAAATGTACTGTAGAATTTACAGGAATTTACTGGCAAAAAAGTGCAATTTTTTTGTAATTGCACTAAATTACAGTATTTACCTGGCAACTAAAGTTGCCAATAAAATCCTGTAAGTGCTCCAAAAGGCAAGATGTTGCTGTAATCATTATACTTTGAAAATACTGTAAATATACTTATTTTAACTGTAAACTGTACTGTATTATTTACCATTATATTGATGTAAATGCATTAAAATAAACATTTAAAAAATAATCAAACCAAGCTGTTGTAAGAACAATATTTATTAAAATTAACAGCAAATTACTGCAAGATTTTCATTGGCAACAATTTTACTTTTACAAGTACAGAAAATCTTATCTAAGTCACAAAATAACTAAAAATAACTCGCCTTAACTGTTTTAATGTGAAGTATAATTTTTTTTTAAACTTTTTTTTTGTGTATGTTGAACACTTTTTGGCAGTGAACAAGATCTTACTGAACAAGATCAAAATTGTTAGAATATAAATTAAAAACATGCCTCAAAATGTCATTTACATCATCTGTAGTTTTGATACAGATTTGTTACATACTTAACTTAACCACTCAAAGTCCATTAGTCTTTTGAGAAGAGTACACACATGAGGGTTAACTATGTGGTTCCTCTTCTCTGAGGCCTTTCCACTTCTTTTGACTCCAACCTTTGTTGTGGCTGTCTTGGTACCAGTAGGTGGGTTGATTCCCACAAAACATCTGCACAAAAATCAGTCAGAAAAACACAAGCAGAAGCTTTAGGATCATGTGCAGACTTCAATGAAAACATACAACTTTACAATACAGGTGCATCTCAATAAAGGTGTATCTCAATAAATTAGAATGTCGTGGAAAAGTTCATTTATTTCAATAATTCAACTCAAATTGCGGAACTCCTGTATTAAATAAATTCACTGCACACAGACTGAAGTACTTTAAGTCTTTGGTTCTTTTAATTGTGATGATTTTGGCTCACATTTAACAAAAACCCACCAATTCTCAATAAATTAGAATACTTCATAAGATCAATAAAAAAAGGATATTTTAAACAGAAATGTAAGGCTTCTGAAAAGTATGTTCATTTCTATCTTTTCAATACTTGGTTGGGCCTCCTTTTGCATGAATTACTGCATCAATGCGGCGTGGCATGGAGGCGATCAGCCTGTGGCACTGCTCAGGTGTAATGGAAGCCCAGGTTGCTCTGATAGTGGCCTTCAGGTCATCTGCATTGTTGGTGTCTCTCATCTTCCTCTTGACAATACCACATAGATTCTCTATGGGGTTCAGGTCTGGTGAGTTTGCTGGCCAATCAAGCACAGTAACACCATGGTCATTGAACCAGCTTTTGGTACCTTTGGCAGTGTGGGCAGATGCCAAATCCTGCTGGAAAATGAAATCGGCATCTCCATAAAGCTTGTCAGCAGAAGGAAGCATGAAGTGCTCTAAAATTTCCTGGTAGATGGCTGCGTTGACTGTGGACTTGATGAAACACAATTCATTTTGATTCATTCTGATTCATTTTCCAGCAGGATTTGGCACTTGCCCACACTGCCAAAGATACCAAAAGCTGGTTCAATGACCATGGTGTTACTGTGCTTGATTGGCCAGCAAACTCACCAGACCTGAATCATAGAGAATCTATGTGGTATTGTCAAGAGGAAAATGAAAGACACCAGACCCAACAATGCAGATGACCTGAAGGCCACTATCAAAGCAACCTGGGCCTCCATTACACCTGAGCAGTGCCACAGGCTGATTGCCTCCATGCCACGCCACATTGATGCAGTAATTCATGCAAAAGGAGGCTCAACCAAGTATTGAGTACAATTCACTAAAAATGTTTTTTTTTTATTGGTCTTATGAAATATTCTAATTTATTGAGATTATTGAGTGAATTGGTGGGTTTTTGTTAAATGTGAGCCAAAATCATCAGCTGCTGTTGCTGACACCTACAAGAAATAAAAAAAAAGGAAAAAAACTGTAAATGTAATTAAAGGGATAGTTCACCCAAAAATGAAAATTTGATGTTTATCTGCTTACCCCCAGGGCATCCAAGATGTAGGTGACATTGTTTCTTCAGTAGAACACAAATGATGATTTTTTTTAACTCCAACCATTGCGGTCTGTCAGTCGTATAATGCATTGAAACAGTAACACCATCTATGAGAATAAAAAAAAAAACTTGCACAGACAAATCCAAATTAAACCCTCCGGCTCGTGACGACACATTGATGTCCTAAGACACAAAACGATCGGTTTGTGCGAATAAGCACCCCTATATCATTCGCTCGATCTGTTTTGCGTTCAATTTAGTTGCAGGCCTTTGTTAAACACTGGGTTTACATGCTCTCAATAAGAAATCCAAACTGGTGAAATAAATGAGAAAATCGCAGCATCCAACGATATTAATACCATATATTCTAATTCGTCAACAAACCTAACTGCACACGTAGCCTATATGTAGTTTTGTCTCACCAGCACTTCGATCAATGTCATGTCTTCCAAACTGCAAATGCTCTAAAAATACTCTCTTGAGAGCAAATGCGAATAAAATTGTAACAAACTGCAGCATTCAACCATATTAGCATTACATTCACGATGGTTTTACCGTAGTTCAGCTTCGTCTCTCCACCACTGCGCGCCCCGTCGCGATTCTCCGCCTCGCCTGAAACAATACATTTAAAGTTAACGACACATTCCTTTACTAAATAAACATAACGTTTCCCACTAAATAAATATAAATATAAATAAATATTGGAATCAAACACTTTTATATCCCACTAAATTTCCTAATAACACGCAGTTGTTAACTAAGTCGATACAATTCATTAGCCTACATCTGACGTTACGAATTCTGTTCAAAATATGAATCACTAAAATGCATTAAATGTAATACATTTGATTTGAATATTTATGGATGTAAATTTAAGTGAACTTACCAAAAATTAATAGAATAATGCCTTTTATCTTCAACTGTTCATGCCCTGCTCCAGTCCACCAGTTTTCAAACGTATTCAGCCCGCGCAGTCCCATAATGCAACATCACAGTAAGTTGATGTAAAAATGTATGAGCTACAGTGAAAACACCTCTTAACTGTAAATTAATTTACAGCTGACAGGGAAAAATACTGTTAACAACTGTAATACTCTTTTTGACCCATAATGCATTGCAAAATACAGTAATAACTTGTAAAATGATAAAAAAGTAAGTTTCTGTAGAATTTTGCTGTAAAAACTACAGCAATTTGTTACAGTGTAGTAATAAAGTATGTTTACAGGCTGTTTAAAAAAATAAATAAATTAAAAATAAATTAAAACCAAGTGAATTAAACTAAATCCATAAAATGATCCCATGATGGGAACCTCTAAAGATAGTATGAAGCGCCTGACAGAACTACAGCACACTCTATACAGTATATAAACTTTTCATCTAAGAGTGTTCTGTGGCTATATTTGGTCATTCACAAATCTTGAACATAGTGCATAAACTGGGAATCGTGTCAGAAATTGCATTTCACACACTTCCTTTTACTGTTCTAGTCATTAGAATGCTTGCTTAGATTACTATACTGTATACAGTAATAGCAAAGTGACTTTGACTTCATCATAGTCCATCACCCACAGAGCATCTTCCTCCCCGAACATCTGAGATAACTCTGTTCTTGTGTCTTTATTTGTAGTTACAACTACTTCCCGTGTCGTGGGAAATGCACCACTTGCTGTGCAATGTTTGCCTTGATATAGCCAAGCGTGAAGTTTAATGAGTCCAGCGCTCTGATCTGGATCAGGTCGCGGCTTTTCTCTTACGCTGAAACTTTGGGACTCACAACACCAACACTCTCTGAGTATCAAACACTTGTATTCAAAAACATACATAGACTAACAGCTCCTAATGATCTCCAGCAAAGCTCAGCTTACTTAGTCTGTTTAAAAGACACAAAGGCAGTAAACAAGGAGAGTAAGGTCTCTATTTACTTCATGGATAAACAGATTTGCTGTGAGCTTGTCTTTGACTTTTTTTTTCTTTTTCTTTTTTTAATGCTCTTTTCAAGGCTTAAAGTATCCTCAACAACCTGGAAATGTAAGCGAATCGCTGAATGATTGTGCAGCAAAGTGGATTGATTATTTTAAATTGTTCATCATTAACAGTCCACAGTAACAGAGAGTAATGAGTGGCACTGGACCAAAATCAATTGTGTGATTAAAGTCTACGGAATATAAAACACAGTGTACTTTACCTATGATTTATCATTGGCCTTTGAATTTAGGAGAAGGGCTGTGATTGGTTTATAGGATTGTTGCCACATAAACCAGGTTTTTGCAAGTGTGATTTTGAATTGAATCTACCACACCCAACAGGAAGTTGGATCTTATTTATGTCAGTATAGTTGTAAGAATGAAATGACTATTGTTTGACTACTGCTTATTTTGTATAATCAAACACAGTTTTTATTACTCTAAAGTTCAGAAAAAAAGAAAGAAAAAAAATGGTAATTTGGCCAGCCTTGAACAAAATGACACAATCCCTAGTGATTTTCTGGAAGAAAATTAAACGGCTTAACCTTTAACCAGAAAGATGGCAGAGCAAGACAAATAAAGTGACACTTTTCGCTGTGTCTTTTGAAGCACTTTCTTTTCTCTCATTCCCTCCTCCTAAATGAAAGAAATAAAAAGAGAGAGAAAACAGTTAAAAGTGTGACAGGTGTGAAAACAGACTTGGAGTAGGGGAGATGGAGAGTGTGAAAGAGATTAGAGGAGCAGATGAATGACAGAAAGAGATTGTAAATGCTGAAGGAGCAGAGAAGTTGTACTCTACGAAATGTCTGACAAGTGGGGTGATGGTCATACAGATGCCCACACTTACATTCATGGTCTGATCACGGTCAAGATGTCATTTTTCATGTATGTCATGTATTCCTTAGTATGTAACAGCAAAGACCATATAGGAGAACTAAATGTGAGAAATCATAACTTGTTCTGTTAATGACCCCCCAAAAGTCACAGAAAAATTACCCACTATGCTTGTAATTTTTGTCTAATGCATTCTGACTGATAACATCAACTTTTAATCGTCATCATTTTTACAAAAAGGTAAAAAAAAAAAAACAAAGGTACAAAATGTGCCTATTTGGATCCATCAAGAATGAATCTGGCTTTAAAAGTCCTCAAAAGCTTTGTAGACCCGCTTTGCATGTTTTACGACGCAATATACTGGCATCATTGAAAGATGACATATCCACGCTTAAGGCTGCTTTTCTGACTGATGTGACATGTCAATTGAATTCACTTAATTCAATTTCAGGGAAAAAAATAATGCTGGTGATGCTGAATGATGAGGCTGCATTTGAAATGAAACTTTGCAGCAACTTTATGAAAAAAAAAAAAAAAATGACATTCATTTTCTACAATTCACAATCAACCCCAGGGTAACAATCAGGTGTATTTTCACCCACCCATACTATTCATTAACCATTCATGGTTATATAGCACTATTCATGCTTTAAATCCATGCTGACATTGTCAGAGTATATTTTAAAACAAAAACACATGATAACAAAAGCAAAAATAAACTAAAAAGGGCCCATGTCATATCCCCATGACCCCCTCACCCCTTTTAACTTTCTGCATTTAATAATGCAGAATAAGTCTGGTGAAAAAAGTTACCACTTTAGTATAGGGAACATGTATTCACTATTAACTACGACTTTTCCCTCAATAAACTCCTAATTTACTACTTATTAATAGTTAGTAAGGTAGTTGTTAGGTTTAGGTATTGGGTAGGATTAAGAATGTAGAATAAGGTCATGCAGAATAAGGCATTAATATATGCTTAATAAGTACTAATAAACAGCTAATATTCTTGTAATACGCATGCTAATAAGCAACTAGTTAAAAAACCCTAAAATAAAGTGTTACCGATTTTATTTTTTAAAAAGAAATGAATACTTTTATTCAGCAAACAAACACTAAGTTGATCAAAATGACATTAAAGACCTATTATGTTACGAATGATTTTTATTTTGAAGGGGTGGTTGATTATGATTTAACTTTTTTAACTTTAGTTAGTGTGTGATGTTGCTGTTTGAGCATAAACAACATCTGCAAAGTTACAACGCTCAAAGTTCAATGCAAAGATATTTTCTTTTAAAGAATTTGCTGTTTATGGACTACAACAAATGGCTGGTAGGGACTACAACGAGCCTCTTCCCATCTTAGTGACATCACTAACCCTAAAATTTACATAAACCCTGCCTGCGAGAACACGCAACAAAGGGGCGTGAGGCCATGTTGGGCTGCTTTAGAGAAGAAGAAGAGTTGTTGTTAGTAGAGTGTTTTTGCCATGCCATCATTTTACGTCGGACTGCTTCACAAACGAGGGTCAATTTAACACGCTGGATTTGCACACAAGTTTAGCATGATGGCACATGCTAGTCAATGAGTTCAATCAACTCAACAGCAACTACATATATGTATCCACTTACCATTTAGAAATGTCCAGTTGCATTCTAAAAGTTGTAACTTGTTCCTGAGTCTCTCCATCAGTTACTGACAATCGTCATATTGGCTGTGCAAGATTCTCCAGTTTCGTTGTTGTTGAGCAACCGAAGCGTGAGCTGTTAAAGCTCTGCCCTCTTTTGGAAAGCGGATCAGGAGCAGCAGCTCATTTGCATTTGAAGGGACACACAAAAACGGCATGTTTTTGCTCACACCCAAATAGGGGCAAATTTGACAAGCTATAATTAATGATCTGTGGGGTGTTTTGAGCTGAAACTTCACTGACACATTCTGGGGACACCAAAGACTTATATTACATCTTGTAGAAGGGGCATTATATATAGGTCCCCTTTAAATGAATGCAGTTCTTTTGAAATTTATATTCATCAAAGAATCCTGAAATAAATGTGTCATGGTTTCCACAAAACTATTAAGCAGCACAATTGTTTTCAACATTGATAATAAGAAATATTTCTTTAGCACCAAATCAGCATATTAAAATGATTCTGAAGGATCATGTGACACTGAAGCCTGGAGTAATGGCTGTTGAAAAAAAATTCAGAGTATACACATGCTAACATCAGCAAAAATCAACCAAAAAGAAATGTCTTCTGTAAGCACTTAACTCAAACCACAACCACAATTCCTTAACACAGAAACCACTTCCACTTCTTTTCTCTTTTACTTTTCTACAGTTTCACTTCTGCTCTAGCTTCCTTTTCAACCTCAGCATTGCGGTATAGCGAGTATTGTTGGCGCTTGTATGATAAATTGCTTATGATGCTCCTCATTTGCAAGCCGCTTTGGATAAAAGCATCTACTAAATGACTAAATGTAAATGTAATGTAAATTTATTCAACTTCAGAAGCCAACATGGCCTATAAAAATATATGCACATTTGCAGGACCAAACAGAAAAATACATTTTTTAACCTAATATGAGCTAAGAAAACAATACTGATGATACCATTAATGTAAGATGATCTGACATTTCTGTCTTTCCTCTTTCGAATAGATGGAAGCTGTACTTGAAACTAGAAAGCATCTGTCCAGGGATTTTACCAAGATGGCCACCGAGTGAGGAGATTTGCTTCAGAAGGAATTTGGTTATAGTCTTTTATTTTCTGTCAATACACTATCAGCATGAAGCATATTACCAGTATGATGGCAATTTTATAAGCTCGTATTGCCTTCATTCGCTTTTAAAATAGATCAAAAACACTTGTAATGATGTACAACAAGGTGCTTTTTATGCGCCGCTGGAGAACATGGGGAAAAAAAGGAGCAACGCTCTCTCTCTCTCTCTGTCTGCAGTCATTTGTCATTGCCGTCGGTTTGATTGACAGCTGGTACGGATGAGTGAGAGCTCTTCCTGTCCACCCACCAATCAGCCACCTCCTCCAAGCCCTCAACATGATGGCCGAGGGTCGGAGGTCAGTCTCATGCTCTCAGTGAGTGACTCTTGATGAAGACGCTGATGGAGAGATGCAGTTCCTCTCCTCCATCATCTGTCTTTCTCCCTGTTTTTCAGCCTGAGGTCCTTCCACCCGTCTCACAGCAGACCATCCATCTGCCTGTCCGCGGCCACCACTAATCAAAGCTGCCAGAGGGGCGGCCCTATAAAGCTCTTCACGAGGAGAATGCATTTTGTTTGTGTGAGAGACAAATGAGAATGAATGTACTTCACATCAAAATGAATAAACAGAACATACTGACAAAATTTGTTTTACTCACGTGCGTGCATCCAAAATGATTTCGTGTCTTAGGGCATCACAACTGGAGATACATGGAGATTTTTGGGGATCATCAGTTATTTCATTAGTGCACTCACAGGCAATAATATCTATCTATCTATCATTATCTATCATTATCTATCTTTCTATCTATCTATCTATCTATCTATCTATCTATCTATCTATCTATCTATCTATCTATCTATCTATCTATCTATCTATCTATCTATCTATCTATCTATCTATCTATCTATCTATCTATCTATCTATCTATCTATCTATCTTGCACGGCATAAATGACTACACCCCCTCTGAAACTTAACAAATTCAGCAATTACTCTTTACTTAGAACACATTTTAGGGCTTTTTAGAGATATAATGTTCCAGCAAGACTGCTTGATTAATTACCAAAGAAGCATGCCAAAATTATTCAGGAAAATAAGATTTTCTTAACAAAATGATAAAATGTTGTGTTGCAAAAATGAGTACACCCTCCTGAAAGTTTTTCTTGTGTAAGGTATTTTTTGATCAACAGGTAAGTTTGTTGAACCAAAACATTTAAAGCAAAGTAATTTCTTGACAATTAAAAGTGTTATATAGCCCACTGAATCATTCTCAAACTTAATGCTGACAACAATGGAACCACTTGGGAGAGAACTGTCAGGAGACTTCTTTCTTGGTACAGTGGTACAAGAGGATTACCAAATTATTGTTTTAAGTGCTAAAATATAGCAAAAGTAACACAGAAATGTTGTGTTGATGGTTGATGTTGTGACAAGGCCCTTGAAATAATCAGGCCTTCATTTTAAGCTGTCATTTAGTGATGTGATTTTTTTTTGTTTTGTTTGCTAGACAAAGAGCAGGAGAAATACCAAGCGAGTGTCTCAGAGCCAGCAAAAGCTATGAAAAGAGTGACTGTTTATCTCATAGTAAGATTCAGCCTGCACAAATGACATGCATGGTTGTTGTCCACGCTGGAACTACCTACTGTAGCCAAATAAACTCAGTTAGCCTTTTCCAAAGCCCATATTTACAAAATATAGACTTCTGGGAATCCATATTCTGTTCTCATGAGACCAAGTCAATAATTTTTGATCTAACAGCATCCAAAATGTTATGATGTTGCTTGAGGAGGAGTACAGTGAAGTGCCTGGTTCCCACAGTGAAGTTCAGTGGTATTAAAGCTCTTATATAGGGATGTAGGAGTGCTGAAAGTATGAGGGAGTTGTGCTTCACACCACTGTGTGATGTAATACAAAATCTTGAAACAGAAGATACTACTCTCTCCTCATTCAATGCATTGTTGGGCATTTTTTCAACATGACAATGACGATATGCATTCTCCCAAGGTGGAAAACCTTCTGTTGACATGTATTTCACTCAGTCTTAACACTCTTGAGCGCCTGTGGGGGATTCTTTACAGACAAGTTGAGCAACAATCCCCATTAAAGATCAGGGCATTTAAGGAGGTCATCATCCAGGAGTTAAACAGGACAGATGTCACAGATGTGACTGTCATGAACTTGTACACCAAGAAGGGTCATAGCAGTATACTTAAAATTATGGAGGACATACTGTATGTAATAGAATATTATACATTTGTTGAATTAAATCTAGTGTGCACTGATTTTTGCAATCCTTCATTTAAACAAAATTGGTTAATTTACCTTTTTTTACGAATATAAATGACATATATTTCTCTGTTTTTATTAAGAATATGTTTAATACATTTCAGTTTTGCCATCTTTCCATGAACTGTATTAGGAATCATTAAGAAAATAAATCTTTTGTATTTGTTCAGAGGGGGTGTACCGATTTATGCTGTGCACTGTATCTTTATTATTTATGTCAATATAGTTGTGAGCAGGGATTGACATTACCACCCACCAAATGCGGGTGGATTTCAGCAGTGGTGTATAAAGCATTCACTCCTACTAGCCACTTTGGTAGGTTGAATTTTATATGTAATACATAGGCTATACATTTTTCAATAATAGTTTTTAAAAAAGGCATCTGAAGTAATAAACTCTGTGCAATGTAGTGTTGTCAAAAATATCGATACATATCGATACTGAAAAAATAAGGCTTCCAATACTCATTTTCCACAGAACAGGCGATACCAGCTGTGCTTTCTTGCTCCCTCATCTCTCTGACAGCAAGTTTGACAAACAAACCCCTCACTTACTCGTATCATTTACTCCAGATGAATATTGTTGGTGTTACAGGGCTTGAATTTCGGCATGGGATTTGGCGTATTGAGCATAATTTTTCTCATTCCCGCAGATTTTATGCTCACACCCAATGTGCGTGCACATATAGCGGTCTCTCAGTACTAAATGTAGTTCTTTTTCACTGCTTATTGCACTTAAACTATCAAATGCACACAAAATAATGACAAAATGCCAGTCTTGTCGAGTAGTCACGTAAACAGTCAGTTATGTTTTAAGTGAAAGTAAACACATGTGTAACAATATAATGGATCCGTAGGTCTTAAAGTGACAGCCTAATATACCTGCTGAAATGATATTCAAAATATATTATCCTAAGGCAGTTTTTCCCCATGGTGTCAATGTCAAACTTGAACAAAGTGACACAATCCATAGTATTTGTTTCTGGATTTATTACTATCTGATTTATTATTTATTTCAATATAGTTGTGAGAGTGGCAGAACCACTGTTTGACTACTGTTGTATCGATATTGTATCTCAGCGCAACACAAACTGGAGATACATGGAGATTTTATGGGGATCATCAGTTATTTAATTGGCGAACTCACTGCGATAATGTCACGTGAAACGTGACATTTTCATTAACAGCATCGCTTTTAAGCCGGTCTCAGTGAGGCATTCAGCACACAAACACACTAGTAAGTAAACACTCAGATTCCTCCAATCACAGTCCTGATAAACATACGGCGCTTAGCAGTCTCCCATAAGAGTCAAGAATTCTAATTAATACAGCTTACTCTTTAAAGAATACACATACTCTCTTAATGCCTGTACCCAAACACACACTCAGTTCTGGTGATGTGCTAGCCCCCAAGTGTGAACAGCCCTTAATAAAAATGTTAATTGAATCTTAGGAAGTCTCTAGGCCCAGGTTTAGCCTGATTTTCCACAGGCTTCTCTCTTGTGCCCACACACACACATACACTCGCACACTTCACAGCATTTACACAGGCACTCAGCTGTTTCTGTGAAGGCACAGTCATTAATTCTTATCTGTTCAGACGGACCAACTGTAACATCACAAATCTCAGAGAGAGCAGGGATGGGTAGGTGGGTGAAGACCTGTCATCATATGGTAGAAAGACTGTTATTCACAACCGACCATGTTTTTTAATATATATTTTGGAGCGAGGTTCCATATTAGCTCAAATAATGCCATTTAATTAATATATTAGGACTGTTCGATTATTTGTAAATCTCATTGAAGGACACTAAAATCTCTAGTATGTTTTTTTTTTTTTTTTTTTTTTTTTTTTAAATAAAACAGCATTCACATCCCATTTTACTTTCTTTTCAGAGTTAAATAGGATATTCAACAAGGTGATGCTTATGTTTTGTGGGTGGTTGCCAGTTTGTTTTATGATATGATATTTGCTTAGCTTATTATTGTGCGGTGAAAATATGCTTACATTATCCATCTTATTATTTTATGGACATTATCCTTATTATTATTATCCACCTTATATGCTTACCTTATTATTTTTCAATGCAGAAACAAGCTTCTGATTCACTAGCTGCTGTAGGTAGAAAAATAACAAAGTGGAGTAAACAGTAAAACTATTTGCGTTACAAACCAGCATGTTTTTGATTTAGATGGTACATTAAAGGTACATTATGCAACTGTAGTGGTTAAAAAAACATAACTGCATGCATTTTGCGAAATAATATTTTGGTTGTTCTCCGGCTTTGTGTGACTGTGCAAATGAATATGGTTTGTGGAGAAAACAAATATAACAGTTTACCAATTTGAGTCAACATATTTTGTTGATCCTTGAACAAACAAACCCTATTCATACCCCTAAACGTAACCCTACCCATAACTTATTGCTAAAATAATAGGGACATGATAGGTGAATAATACTGATGTAGGAGCATTTAACCCTGGTTGTAAACCATAAGCCAGCGTTTCCACCGAAATTACCCGGAACAATTTGTCCCAGGAACTCCCCACCCGACCTATTGCTAGCTGCGTTTCCATAGCGGTCTAAAGTACCTTGAAGATAATCCGGTGATGTAGGACTTTCTTCCTAAGCTTAATAAAGCCTGAACCAAGTTGTCAGTTCATCGGTCAGATTTTTTAATGATTTGAATAGCAAACAACTCTTACTGCACGCACCGCAAGTGGAGTCAACCAATCAAAATACTGCGTGAACTCAACCAATCAGCATGTTCAGCACCACAAGTCCCACCCCCGAAAGTTCCGGACCTTTGAAAAAGCATTACCTAGCGAGCAGGTACTTTCAGAGGGGGATTTTTTTCCCAGAACTTCATTTAGACCCTGGGTCCTGCGGTTGAAACACACCGAGTACCACCCCAAAGTCCCTAGTTCCTGGGAAAAGTTCCAGCGGTGGAAACGCTGGAACATAAACAGTTAACATAAACTGTAAACTTATCCCACAAATCTGATTGTTGATTCTAGAACAACATTCCAATCAACCAAAGATGCTGATCAAGGAACATGTTGTACTTGGTGAATTCACATTTCACATTCACCATAAAAGAGAAACGATATCATTGGAATCACTTTTATCACTGATAAATGATTAAAAACATTGACAGCCAATCAGAATCTACCATGCTTTAAAGAGCTTGAGGATTTAAAGTGACAGAAGACAAAACTGCAGCCCATGCTTATAATGAACAGAACGTTATCTATATTGTTATCATTCTTGGTGTGAATGGGCCTTTAGACAGTAATTATTTGTGGAAGTGTGAGATGGGAGTTCTAAATCAAAACTTTAGTAGTTAGTAGTTTTGAATAATTATTCGATTCAAAAGTGAATAAAGGCCACATTTAATTTGATACGATTGGAGTGTTCACCAGCCTGTATCCATCTCTGTCTCTTCTTAGCCAAATCAGCCTTAACAAATCCATTTCTTATGCAAATAACTTGTGCTCTATAATTACCTCCTAAGCGAGATCACACAAAAAGCAAAGGATGACACTTTTTTTCCAATAACTGTAGGTACAATAATTAATGATAGCACTGTGTTCTTTCTTGGGGCAGATATTTGTGTTAATGGTGACAGGAATGTGGTGTTCTGAAAAAGTAAATAAATAAATAAACACCTTAGCTTTTGAGTTTTAAAATACAACAGAGCCTTCAAGGGTAGTTATTTATTTATAAAGCACATTTGAAGTTGAAACCAAAGTGCTGTACAAGTAATATAGTGTAAAACAGATTTATGAACAAAATATTTCAGTATAATGAAAGTGAATGAGGACTGAAACTGAACATCCTTTCAATTAGGATCAAGATTCAGTGAATGATTTGTTCACAAATCAGAGTAGATCTGGTTCTCGTGTTCAGTTAACTCATTTGATCCAGTTGCAGTGGTTATTTAACAAACCTGATTCCAAAAAGGTTGGGGCACTGTACAAAAAAGGAATGCAATTGTGAATAAAAAAGGAATGCAATAATTTACAAATCTCATAAACTTATATTTTATTCACAATAGAATATAGATAACATATCAAATGTTGAAAGTTTGACATTTTGAAATGTCATGCCAAATATTGGCTCATTTTGGATTTGATGAGAGCTACACATTCCAAAAAAGTTGGGACAGGTAGCAATAAGAGGCCGGAAAAGTTAAATGTACATATAAGGAACAGCTGGAGGACCAATTTGCAACTTATTAGGTCAATTGGCAACATGATTGGGTATAAAAAGAGCCTCTCAGAGTGGCAGTGTCTCTCAGAAGTCAAGATGGGCGTAAGGGTCCCTTGATCTTCGGGCCCTTAGACGGCACTGCATCACATACAGGAATGCTACTGTAATGGAAATCACAACATGGGCTCAGGAATACTTCCAGAAAACATTGTTGGTGAACACAATCCACTGTGCCATTCGCCGTTGAAAAAAAAAAACTCTATAGGCCAAAAAAGAAGCCATATCTAAACATGATCCAGAAGCGCAGGCGTTTTCTCTGGGCCAAGGCTCATTTAAAATGGACTGTGGCAAAATGGAAAACTTATCTGAAGACCTTGCATTTTCCAACATGACAATGCCAGACCACATACTGCATCAATTACAACATCATGGCTGCGTAGAAGAAGGATCCGGGTACTGAAATGGCCAGCCTGCAGTCCAGATCTTTCACCCATAGAAAACATTTGGCGCATCATAAAGAGGAAGATGCGACAAAGAAGACCTAAGACAGTTGAGCAACTAGAAGCCTGTATTAGACAAGAATGGGACAAAATTCCTATTCCTAAACTTGAGCAACTTGTCTCCTCAGTCCCCAGACGTTTGCAGACTGTTATAAAAAGAAGAGGGGATGCCACACAGTGGTAAACAAGGCCTTGTCCCAACTTTTTTGAGATGTGTTAATGCCATGAAATTTTAAATCAACTTATTTTTCCTTTAAAATGATACATTTTCTCAGTTTAAAAATTTGATATGTCATCTATGTTGCATTCTGAATAAAATATTGAAATTTTAAACTTCCACATCATTGCATTCCTTTTTTATTCACAATTTGTACAGTGTCCCAACTTTTTTGGAATCGGCTTTGTATTTTTTTTTTAACCCACAAACCTATTTTGTGGCTCTGAAAGACTTAGCTAACCCATATATATACTATTATATATATATATATATATATATATATATATATATATATATATATATACCATATACTATTATAAAATATAAATATAAAATATTTTTTGATACTTTTTACGTCCTTTTTGAAGCTTAAATAGTCCTTATTCATTGTAATTGCATGGAAACATTTTGGAAGACATTTCTTCTCATCTTCCACTCAAGAACGTCTTGAATGTATCCTTTAAATTGATCATTAATTGTTGAATGTTATTGTACAATTATTCTGCAATAGAAAAAAACTTGGACTGGATGTTTTGTTTCAATGCGACTAACAAAAACTATGTACTTTAGTCTTTGACACTAACTTTCACCTCTTGTTAAAAATAATATTATACTGTCACACAAAGAGCTTGTTTATACTGTTGATTATGTTGGTATACTTGTTAACTATAAGTGTGCTTTTCCATATTCGTGCCCTGACTTGACAATGACACTGCTTTGAAAATGAATTTTCTATGTATGATCATCCATCTGAATCTGTATGCATGCCATACTCAGATGTGTTTGTATGCAAGATGCTTGATATCACTTGCGTGGTAATTAATTTCTTCAATAGAAGCACAGCAGCTCTGCTGGAAAAGAGACAGGTAAAAACTGCATCCCTGTGTATCCTCCTGTACACATCCAAGAAACCTCACTTTGGTGTGACACCTGCAGTCTTTCATTTAGCAGCCCTCATCTTGGTATGGGAGGGAAGATATCCTCACACACACACACACACACACATGAATGCACACACACATGCCGTTCAGGCTGACATGAGATAAATATGAAAGAATCCGGGCCTGGCGGCTTGCTGCAGCTTCCAAGCGGCGAGCTACTGCTTTGGCAGTCTTTCACCACAGAGATTTTCCCTCATGGGGAGTGTGTGGAACCTCTGACATTGATACGTCCTTACGGACAAACTTCACAGTGATGTAGAATAAAATGAGGCATCCAGTTTAGGTCTCCAAAAAATAATCCTAGATATCTGTGTACGTGCGTGCAGACCCCGAACGGTAGAGTAATTGAGCGATTGACTAGATGCTTAGAGGGCAGATGAATCCCGGTAGGAGCCGGATAAACCCGGGATGAATTCTCCACCCTGTTTATTTCTGCTCCTATCCATCACTTTCCTTTCAAATCGAATGTATTAATCTGTCGTTTTTCCATAGCAAATGAGAAAAAGCATCAAAACAAACACAGTGACTGTGTGCCGTGTTTTGGCCATTAAATTTCATTTGGGCATCAATAGAATCTAAACAGGTGGAGAAAAATCTTTCAGAGAGTCAGTGTCAGTGTTTAAATCATCATTCCGGAGAGAAGAGACAAAGGAAACCAGACACAAAGTGACATTCCTTTTTGTGACTGAGAGAAAGAAAGAGAGAAACAGAGAGTGGGAGAGGGAGAGGGAGAGAGAGAGAGAGATGGAAAAGCGACACAGTGTGTGGTTAAAATGCAGATATGCGGAGGAGTTTGCTCATCTCTTCTTTGAAAGTTGTAAAGTCAGAGTTTCTGTGAAGTTCTGAGGTTTCATCACACAGTGCAGACATCTCAACCTTGTGTAGGAGAAGAGGAGATATCAGATGATCCGACTTTTCTGGAAGTCCCTTTTCATCAGCCTCAGATAGCGATAATATCAAACAACCATCAGACAGTATGGAATAGAGGGATTTCACATTCAAAAAATGTTAAATTTCATCTCACTAGGTCATGAATGAGAAGGTTAAACTTCTTACGGCTTTCTGAATATTCCTTAGATGTTCAGGATATCTTTCTTGACTTTAAAGGGTAATGTTTCCAATATTAAAATACGTCTATCCCTCATGTAAGTAAGCCATTTGTTGGTCTCACCCTGAAAAACATTAAGCCTGTTTTTTGTTTACCTTAACATGCAAAGATCGCGGTTGGCCTCAGATTACTGTTACGTACATTCACTGCACTCTATACCATGACATTCAATGCTGACAAACTGTGTATTATTAGATGGATTTAAAGATTAGTTCATCCTGATAAGCTCCACACAGCAACATGGGACTTTTTGGTTTTTAACCAGTGGCAGATGGGGGAAGTGTTTGGGTCATTAGTGGTGCCTGGTTAGTCTCGCACAGCCAGACCTTCAGACTGTCTGGACTTCATCGCAGCTTTCGTTGCCCAAGGACTGCCCAGAGACTGTCTAACTGACATGCAAAGCAACCAATCACAGTTCGTTTTATTCAGCGTCATGTTTTGGGGTGTGAAAATGTAAATGCAAAAAATGTAAAAGTCAATGTCTCTACAATAACACACTGTCATGTAAAACTCCACTTCACAAAACAAAATGTCACATATTTTGCATGAATGAATTGAAAATCCAGTGTTTAGTTGATCATGATGCGCTCATTGTCTCAGTTGTAAACATGGTGGCTTTCTTCTTCTATGAGGGGGTTTTGCGTCATGACGGCTTTGTTTCCAGGTAGACCATCAAAGAATGCATCACACACGTCTCCTGGAAATCCTATAGAATTCAACCAATTAGATGACAACTTTCACACTCCTAAAGTTTTTCCAGTTTTCACCAGGAATTCTGCTGTAAAACATGACTATTTTCTAAAATAAGTTGGAATAATGCATGATGCCTTCTACAAAAGCACATTGATAAACAACCTGGTAGCTCACAGTAGGTTTATCTTTTAAGATGTACGAGTTATTGTTCAAAATCCATCAATGAAGAGAATGAATGGGATTTTTACTTCCGTAACCCAGCTACTTAGCTTACCAGTCACTAGTCTCAGCTTCAGACGTCATGCCCATGGACCGTTGGCTAAAGCATATGGCACACAAAATTGGGAAAACTTCAGGAGTGTGAAAGTTGTCATCTAATTGGTTGAATTCTATAGGATTTCCAGGAGACGTGTGTGATGCATTCTTTGATCCCTTATGGAAAGAAAATATATTTCCCTATATATGAATGATCAATATATTACATGATTTAACAGTATATTTGAAAATATTCAGAAAAATATATTGCGTAAATATATATCAATATATTGAATAATACATAAGGAATTGCCGCTTTTCATATATTTAAAAATATGTGATAATATATTTATTAATATATCATAATGTATGTAATTTTATATTCAGTAATATACTTCATAATATATAGATTTATATGTGCTCAGATATGGTACTATATGCATAATATATTGCAGATATATTTACTCATGCAGTATAAATACATATATGGTAAAATATATTATGTAACATTTCTTATATTTTACAATTATTTACATTACATTTTTTTTAGTTAGTTAACAAAAGCACACCTGCATGTACTAAAGTTTCTACCAAAGAGACTATCACTGTGCTACAGCGTGCACAGCCATTACTTTTTAAATAAAGTTATTACAGTCTTAATGGTGTTCAGCCAATCATAAACCTAACCTCAGGCTCTACTCTTCAGCACAATGGTAACCCCAAAAACTCATACATACCAGAAAACCTTTTAAATTCCAAAATAATACAACTTTAAACACTAACAGATCTCCCCCTATATCAATATTGAGCAAAACACATGAAATAGCACTTAATTTTAACAGTCAGAAGCAAAGCATGCTGGGAACTAGAAATCTGTTGTAACCACTGATTGTAACTCATTCCATGAATGTGTGTATATATGTGTGTACAATACATTCACATTTATATGGGAACATGTATGTGCAATATATGTACACAATAAAGGATAAAACTTTATGAATGTAATGCGATTTTTGTCTTCATTTATAAATATTTTATATGTATCAATATATAGCCATACATGGTCAATTCGTATATTGCAGTATATTGAAAAATATAAGCGCAAGTTTCCCATACATGGAAATGTATTATGTAATATATCACATTATATTTTGCAAATAAAGTATAGAAAGTATATTCCCATATATTTTTGTTCCATAAGGGAATTAAGACACTTAGTAATGTCTTTAAAAGCGTACAGTGGTAATTGTGTAGATGTGGCAGTGGGACGTCTATACTGTAGCTTGGTTATGAGGATGAGTGTCTCTCAGCAGTGAGGTCCATGCCAGCTAGGACTTGAAAGCCTTAGTAATCTGAAACAAAAGAAGATGACAACCAGAAGGTGCACAGTAATATGCTCATGCTTATAATGGGGAGGGAGGGAGGGTTGCGAGCAGTTTGAGCATACTTACCGAGCAGTAATGCCACATATATATGTCCTGTGTCTAATAGAAGAATGGTAGTGATTGGAGCGATTTGACAGCTGACCGTGTCAGCTGGACGCAGCACTATGCCTACGTGGCCTGACTGAACTAACGCTGCGCTCGATTTGTGTAATATATATTTTTATAAAAATATATATTTTTTAAATTTATAATAGCTTTTTCATTTTTCCATCGTTTTTAAATGTCATTGCAGTTGTCATTTGCAGTTTATTATGGGATTGCAGTTTTTCTCCCTCAGTGAAGCTGTTAAGTACAAAGTCTTTTAAATTTGCCTTATTGTCCGATTTTCAAATACTTACATCAAATCAAACTTCCTTGTGATTTACCTCATAACCGGTTGGTTTGGTTTATGGATTATAACTCTTAAATGAAGATTTAAAAAAAATCCCAATTGGAAAAATGGCTTAGGATGGAAACCAAGGCTGCTGAAAAAAGTGGGTGGGCACTGTTGAACTGTTGGATTATTTTTATATCCATCCATCCATCATAGGGTAGCAGGGATTTTGGATCCTATTTCATCGTCTCTGGCTGAATGTATAATAATAATGCATGTTTTATTGTTGCAGTCTAATGATCATTTAGTCATTATTGTGGTAATAATCAGAAAATAAAACAATAATTATATTGTATCATTACATTTTGGAGTGATTCATCCCTTTAATCTAGTTATTTTAGTAATTTGTTTGGTGCTGCTATTGCCACAGAAATGACATGCTTCATCTTTAAGAAACAGTAACAGAATGATATGGCTGCAGTATGATGTGAACAAACTCTTATGAGGATAATAATTTGCTTTCCACATGCTTATGGGTAATTGCAAGGAAAACTGTTTTGTTTACCGTTCGCAGTTCTGTTTGTTTTCCTGCAGCAGTACATTTGGACAAATGAGGGTATTCACTGAGCAGATAATGCTCCAAAGGTCTCGCTTTAACACGATGACAGTCATTATGGCTTGAAGTGCTGGACATAAATGATCGTTTAAAGTATGTGTTGAGAAATGTGTAATTATAAGCACATTTACAATGTTGATCATCTTCATTCGGTGTGTTAAGACACAAATCAACGGCAGATAGTGTTTAAAAAGTAATTCGAAGCTGCTAATGGAGTGTTGAGTTTACAATTGACCGCTCTTAAAGCATGAGTGGATTTTAATGGTTATTTAAGGGCAAAAAAAAAAAGACCTTGACAAGCAATTTGTGATGAACTGACAAGGAAGTTTAATGACAAAGGTGATCATTGTCTTTTTCAGTTAAAATTGGATAATCAACAAACTATGCTCTAAGTAGTTATTGCATTATTTGCTATGTCAGAGTGGTCATGTTCAGTAACATGGTGAGTATAGATGTCATCAAATCATTGAATTGTTAGCGCCACATTTTAATATTTAAGACGCCTTATCACAGTCTTTATCATTACTTTCCTAGCTGTTTCCACACAGATTAATTTCAAAATAAAGCTGTTATTTTTTCTTAAAATGTATTAAATTGTTTTCATCTGACGTAATTAAAACTCAGCAGGTACAAGTTTAAATTCTCTACAGCCATGCATGTCAGAAAGGTATATATAAGCCTATATATACATTGATTTCGCAGAAACGTTCACACTCTGTATTGTCAACACCAGTGTCAGACAGAAACGGCAAACATGCTCTGCATTTTACCTCTATTTCTGTGTCTTTCTTTTTTTAGAAGATGACCACAATGGATTTACATACTGACATTTCCACAGATAGACAAGCAGTTAATGAAACAGGCTGTGTGAGTGTCACATGATATACTTTTTTTAGTGATTTAATCTTGTATATATGCAAATAAGAATGGTATTTACAGGCGTTAATGGTTGAAATCTCATCTGAAAAGCATAGATCTTCTAAAGATAACTGCATAATAATCACATTTATGAATTTTTTTTTTTTTAAAAAACCTAATTTCAAAATAATCTATTCATTTTCAAAGATTTATTTGGTGTCCGAAGCAGGTACCCGTGCAAATTTTGCATAGTTTATTTCGGGGTTCCTGAAATCCGGTCCTGGAGCTCCACTGCCCTGCAGAGTTTAGTTCCAATCCTAATCAAACACACCTGAACAAGCTAGTCAAGGCCTGTGTCTCAATGTGCATACTATCCATTCTAAATAGTATGTGACATAAGTAATATTCAATACTAAAGGTGCTGGTCATATAATTAGAATATCATCAAAAAGTTGATTTATTTCACTAATTCCATTCAAAAAGTGAAACTTGTATATTATATTCATTCATTACACACAGCTGATATATTTCAAATGTTTATTTCTTTTAATTTTGATGATTATAACTGACAACTAAGGAAAATCCCAAATTCAGTAGCTCAGAAAATTAGAATATTACTTAAGACCAATACAAAGAAAGGATTTTTAGAAATCTTGGCCAACTGAAAAGTATGAACATGAAAAGTATGAGCATGTACAGCACTCGATACTTAGTTGGGGCTCCTTTTGCCTGAATTACTGCAGCGATGCGGCGTGGCATGGAGTCGATCAGTCTGTGGCACTGCTCAGGTGTTATAAGAGCCCAGGTTGCTCTGATAGTGGCCTTCAGCTCTTCTGCATTGTTGGGTCTGGCATATCGCATCTTCCTCTTCACAATACCCCATAGATTTTCTATGGGGTTAAGGTCAGGCGAGTTTGCTGGCCAATTAAGAACAGGGATACCATGGTCCTTAAACCAGGTACTGGTAACTTTGGCACTGTGTGCAGGTGCCAAGTCCTGTTGGAAAATGAAATCTGTGACCACACAGTGGACCAACACCAGCAGATGACATGGCACCCCAAACCATCACTGACTGTGGAAACTTTACACTGGACGTCAAGTAACGTGGATTGTGTGCCTCTCCTCTCTTCCTCCAGACTCTGGGACCCTGATTTCCAAAGGAAATGCAAAATTTACTTTCATCAGAGAACATAACTTTGGACCACTCAACAGCAGTCCAGTCCTTTTTGTCTTTAGCCCAGGCGAGACGCTTCTGACACTGTCAGAGTGGCTTGACACAAGGAATGCGACAGCTGAAACCCGTGTCTTGCATACGTCTGTGCGTAGTGGTTCTTGAAACACTGACTCCAGCTGTAGTCCACTCTTTGTGAATCTCCCCCACATTTTTGAATGGGTTTTGTTTCACAATACTCTCCAGGGTGTGGTTATCCCTATTGCTTGTACACTTTTTTCTACCACATCTTTTCCTTCCCTTCGCCTCTCTATTAATGTGCTTGGACACAGAGCTCTGTGAACAGCCAGCCTCTTTTGCAATAACCTTTTGTGTCTTGCCCTCCTTGTGCAAGGTGTCAGTGGTCGTCTTTTGGACAACTGTCAAGTCAGCAGTCTTCCCCATGATTGTGTAGCCTACAGAACTAGACTGAGAGACCATTTAAAGGCCTTTGCAGGTGTTTTGAGTTAATTAGCTGATTAGAGTGTGGCACCAGGTGTCTTCAATATTGAACCTTTTCACAATATTCTAATTTTCTGAGATACTGAATTTGGGATTTTCCTTAGTTGTCAGTTATAATCATCAAAATTAAAAGAAATAAGCATTTGAAATATATTAGTCTGTGTGTAATGAATGAATATAATATACAAGTTTCACTTTTTGAATGGAATTAGTGAAATAAATCAACTTTTTGATGATATTCTAATTATATGACCAGCACCTGTATTTAGGGTGGATAGGATGGACAGTATTCACATTGGGATGTAAGGAAGGTTTGAGCTAAACTCTGCAGGACAGTGCAGATTTAGATTTGAGGAACCCTGGTTTATTCTTTGCAAGAACCGTCCATACGTTCAATCACACTTTGCTTGCTATTATGCCATTTTAGGGGCAACTTGACTTGTTTACCCATGCCTGAAACTAAATTTTTTGAAGACGCTAAATATAGGCTAATTATTTATTTTCCTTTTAAAACATTATTCAGTCTTAATTCTCTTGAGAAAATAACCAACATTTTTACAAAGTTATGTACGTTATACATATTTTTTAATCAACATTTAATTGATTAATTTCATAAATTTCCTATTGAAGCCCAAATATACAGTAGGCTAATTACATATATTGTCATTAATTTATTACATTTATTGTCTCAAAATAAACGACACTCAATGATGCGGCACATAAAGACACATCTTAACAGTTTTCCAGAGAACTCCACAAAACAAATCACATCTTCAATGCAAATATAAATGCTGTCATTTTCATAAAAAGACAGAAACCATATTAACAGTACCCATATATATATATATATATATATATATATATATATATATATATATATTGAACATATATTTAGATTTAAGATAATTGTGTGTATATACCAACATGTTCTCCAACCAAAACGCCTATATAGGTCGTCACTTCCCTGAAATACTGTATGACCCATAGGAGCGTTTACTAATGCAATCATGTGATCATGCGATCGTGGATTCGATCCCAGGGAACGCATATGCTCATAAAGTGTATATGCACTATAAATCACTAAGGGTAGGTTTAGGGGTGGGATGGGTGTAGTCATTAATAAAAAATGATTTTGCTAAATGGAAATAGGACAAATGGTGTAAAAAGTCCACACATTGCATTTAAATGAACACGCATTTTGATTGGTAATGCCAGTCATACGTCATGACGATAGACGTAACACAACACTGTCATTATTTTTACACCAGCAAGAGGACTTTAAAACGTAAATATAGGTCGCAATAAGGTGCTTGAAAGAGCTTTTTTTTTTTTTTTTTTGGGACAGTCTGGTATATACAGTACTGTGTAAAAGTCTTAGGCACGTCAGCATTTTCACTCCAAAGAAATGGTTTTAAGTCTATTAAGTTAATAAAAGTTAATTGATAAATAAAATCTATTTATGACAGTACTTTTGAAAGCATCCTCACTTTACAGCATTTTTACACAAGTGCCTAAAACTCTTCACAGTACTTCATCTTTGCAGGTCGGTTTCTTCAAGCGTCTGTTTGTTATGTGGTCAGTGTGTTGCTTGACATATGACACACCAACAAAAATTGTGAAAAATTATTTACTTTTAGGTATTGTTAAATAAGTACAATTGAACCATGAGGAACAACTTTCCTGGTACCCAGGACTTGTCTGTCAAAAAACCTACCTTCACTCCCATGGCCCACATTTCAGTCTTAGCAGATGCAGGCCATCCGGGTATTGTTTGCCTACGGTTTCATGAATACTGCATATCTGGACATCCTACTCATTGTCTGTATTGCTTTTTGAAAATAGTACGGGGGTGCGCATATTTGGGGAGAGAGTGTAAACATCCGAATATGTGTTTGACCTCATTATGTTCCAAGGTCACTGTCACAGCATAATATATGTGCTTTTTAAATTTTAAAACATTTCAAACAGATAGATTTATTTATGATGAGAGGGATTTTTTAAGCTCTGAGGTGCTTCATGTGCACCCTTTTTTACTGTATTTTGTCTCGCATAACTGTACACATATTCACTATATAATTTCACACAATGTCCATTAACTTGACTTTTTATAATTGAGGTCTTTCATGCTGTCTAAATACTAAATAGGTCCTCTGATACGGTCATAACAGACATCATTAAAGCCGGTGTTTCGATAAAGATACTGTAACTCATAAACCGTGCCTCGAGCTCTTTAATTTCAGTGTCCGTTAACGGATTCTTTTACAGGTGCGCACGCTTCCCTCCTAATGGCAATTAACCGCCTCAACCGCGCGGGAGGGGAAGGTGTCACAATTTGATTGTTTGATAATTTGTCAACGATCTTAACTGCCTCTGCATGCACTTGAGTGGTTTTGTAAGGGATTTCATATATAAATTAGGTTTATTTAGTTTTATGTTAACATTTTTATCAGCATTCAGTGGCCTAATTATGAACAAGGAGTTATTCATGAGTTCAGTCTACTTCCGAAGATGACTTGACAAAAAATTTGCTCATGCATTTAATGAGGACATTACCGATGAGTTTCAGGAGTGACGTATTGTTCAAGTCATGTAGCTTCGGTCTGCTGGTCCGTTCCAGATTGACGTGATCTTTAAAGCTAAGGCCGACTGAACTTTCAATTTCCTTTTGCGGTTACTGTCCTTTGGATGAGGAAATTCAATTGAACACATATTATTTCAAGTAAAATGAGGTACAGTTGCCACATTTACTCGTCTCTCTCTCTCTCTCTCGCTTATCCACCTGCCCTTTTCCTCCATACCTTGTGTTAATTAATCTAGTTGTGGTATCCTGAGCAATAACTCCCTTGTTTAATGAGATGAGCTGCGTGTGAGGTTTTATTGTTCAATGGGGAGCAGTGAGCCATATTTCCAATTTGTCCTCTCATTACAATGGCAAATGTGCATGGCTTCAGTCATGGGGTGACAGTAGTAGGCACTGAGCTTGAATAACTCTTCTGCATTAGAGGTTAATATCTTTTTCCTTGTGACAAGTGCTGGTTATAGTCCTATGAGGCTGTGTGAGCGCTGGTGGAGATGCTGTCTACATGTGTCAGACTCACTCTGTCACGGGATGTTGAAGAGACAGTACATTCCTATTCAATTCCAGTGACTGATACATGACACTTCTCCCACTATCCACTGTAACTAGCAGGGTTGTGCGCCATTCAGTACTGAAATGCAAATACTTTTTACATTCCAGTTCAGTTCTTGAAATAATGTTGCAGAAAGGAAGCAGAGTTAAGGATATACATGTAGCTGATTCAGTGTAGTTGTCAATACATTCATTGTTTTGATATAAACACAAATTTTATATCCAATCTAATTCAGTCTGTAATATTTTTTAAGAAGTCCCTTTAAAGAAGTTCACCAAAGCTGCATTTACTTGATCAAAAATACAGTAAAAATGCTAATATTGTGAAATATTATTAATATATTATTAATTTTAAAATATAATTTATCCATGTGATGCAAAACTGCTCAAGAAACAAATTCTTATTATCGTCAGTGTTGAAAACAGTTGTGATGCTTGATATTTTTGTGGAAGCTGATATTAACTTTATAAATTCTTTATTGACACTCTTAATCAATGTAATGCATCCTCGCTGAATAAAAGTATTAATTTCTTTAAAAATGTCAGATTATGTCTACATATCAGGCAGTAAATAGACATAATTAAAGGAACAGTTTCCCCAAAAATGCATATTATCCCATAATTTACTCACTCTCAAGCCATCCTAGGTGTATATGACTTTATCTTTCAGCCAAACACAATCTGAGTTATATTAAATAATATCCTGGGTCTTCCAAGCTTTGTAATGACATTGAATCAGAGACACTGAGTCAGAGTTTTTGAAGCTCAATAAAAGGGCAGGCATCCATCCATCATAAAAGAAATCCACACAACTTAATCCATGTGGGTTAATAAATGCCTTCTGAAGCGAAGTGATGGGTTTTTGTAAGAAAAATATCCATTTAAAACTTTATAAACTATAATCACTGGCTTCTGGCAATGGCCGTACACACGTTTATGAGAGAGTCGAGTTCCGGTGGAAGGGTGACCTCTGATGTAGGACGTAGGTCCTCTTATATCGAAATCCTCTGACATTTTTCTTTAAAACTTCTTGTTTTAGATGTATAATTCATGACCGGCGTTTTGTTTTGCTCTATCCTTTGTGCTTCCACGTTTGTCAATTCTCACCTAAGCTTATGCTATGCCTACATCATATGTCCTACATCATCTGTGTAGGGGAAAGTTACTTTTAAAAGTAATGCCTTACAATATTGCATTACTCCCTAAAAAAGTAACTAATTGCGTTACTTAGTTACTTTTTATAAAAAAGTAATGCGTCATTTTTTTTTTTTTTCTCACCTGGGCTGGGCTTGCTTGTTTGTATTTTAATAACAACAAAAAAGTGATATTTTTGGCAAATATTAAGACAATTTCACACCAAAAGTGAAATGAATAAGCCTCAGGCTGAAGGAAATGCATATTTACTCCTGTACAGTAGAGGGTGCAGCTCAAACAAACCTTTCAGCTGTGCTGCCATTCCGGATTAAAGAAAAATAGGATACAGGAGAAGGAATTCTAAATCTAAACTAAAGTAATTTTTGCTTATTAGTATGGTTGAATTAGATCATTGAAGGTCAGCAGCAAAGACATTGGTTAATAAAGTGAGATTAAATACATAAAGTATATTTGTGTAAGTTAATATAGTTGATTATTACAGGTTTGCATACAATTCTAAGATTACATTTCAATGTTTTTATTCATTTTGAGGAATACTAAATGTTTTCGTACAAGTGAGAGGAGTAAATGCATGTTCACATTTAGTCTAGAACTACAATTAGCATCATGTTTACACAACGCATACAACACCTCTTCTCTTTATTTCTCCCAACATGGGGACAGGAGAACTGTCAGTCTAATATTATATGATATTTTCAGAAGTTCATTTTCTTTCCTGTCATTCCAGTTCAACATTCTGTACACAATTCCACTCATGAATGGAAAGCCTATTGAGAATTTTGCCTGACTTGGGCAATCTAGGTTACTAGGCACACACACCCACATACCATGACAAATGGGTGTGCAGTAGTTCACAGCATGTGTCCTTGTAGGGTGTCTTCATTGAACACTGTCTGTCTTTGGTTTTCCTAAGTCCTCTTTGCCCTCTGAGCCCCATTATTGTCTGATGTATCTGAGATGCCGTCGCAGTGAGGGTGTGAATAAGTTTTCTCTTTCTCCACGTTTCAGGGTGACACAACACCGCTGTACCTGCTCTGTGTGTGTGTGTTTGTTTCCTGACTTGGAAGCAAAGAGTTTGTTACAGATCGCCCTAGGAGATGCCTGGGGAAAGGTATGCGTGAATGTGTGTTTTTGCATGCTTGTTTGTGTCTATGTGTGAGACACGTCAGCAGGGTTCTTTAGCAATCAGACTTTGTGCTGGTCCCCTGTCAGTCGCTGTGCTTCATGTGAAGAATGCCCATGCATACTGATTTACCCATTCTCTCCCTCTCGCTCCGTCACTGTCTCTCTTCATACCCCCCCCCCCCCCCCCCACTTAATTTTATCTGTCTATCATGCTCTCATTTAACCTCTCTACCTCTTCTCTCCTTTCAATTATCATTCTCTCATTCTGTCTTTCTCACTCTATTTATATTTAGTCTTTTTCTAACATTTACCTCTTTCTGAGCTCTTGTTCCGTCTCTCATCTCGCCACTGTAAACCTCTTTCTTTCCATTCTCGTACTCTAGTTTCATCATTTTATCCTCTCTCTTTCTGCATCTCCATAAAGACTCTTCAGTACCCAAATTGCTTTAATCGCCTCGTGGCTCTTGTTTTAAAGTTTCGAGTGGTCGCTGTATTTCATTCATGCTCTGAAAAGCAGATGAGGGTTTCTGAAACATGAGCAACAAAATTACATATAAATGAAAGCATATGAAATGGAATTGAGTCCTGTCAGAGCGGAGGGAGAAAGCGAGGGGCGGTCTTGTTAAATTCATTCCTGATAGATTCTTATAATGCACACAGTTGATTAGCTGTTACATGTACTGCATACTTATGGCTGGTAAGTATGCTGCTGTGCTGCCACATATAATAGGCAATCTTGGCATGTGATAATATGTAGCTTAGTGTTTATGCTGCCCAAGGTGAGATAGCCTAATGGCTTCTATGCCTTAGATATTTATTATATGTGATAGCTAATGTGATAGACTAAATGTGATAGCTTTGACACTGACATCATTTTTCAGAGGGGCCACCAGGAAGTAAGCTTTAACTAGTCTACATGACTAGTCAAAAAGCCTTCATGTGAAATCAGTTATGCACTTATAGTTATTTATAGTAAAATATGTCAGCTACACATTTTTTAGACCTTTCAAACTTTAAATTATGCTTTGGTCACAAACAACCCAGCAATTAAATTTGGTAAATTGACATGTGTATATACAAGTAATTTCATGAAGTTTACATGTTTTTCAAGTGTTCTGACGTTTTCTGCCAGTCATTGTGTTTTCATTGTTAATCAGTGTGACTAAATTATTTAGTTTTAATGCCATAACACAATATATCGGCATCTGCTTGTGGGATGTCTTCTCCCACACAGACACACAGGTCAGATTATTATACCGCATAATGAGTGCTTAATGACTCTTAATGACAATTATTTCTTTTTGTTGATTTATTATATTTTATTTTAAGTGTTTTTTTTTTTTTTCTAGTTAAACCATTATTTTTATTTGTTATTTTTTTCAGTTGCTGGCATGACCGTGTAACGTTTGCACCCCAAAGCCCCATGTTCCATGTCCATCTAGCCTTGATACTAAATGGTAATTTGCAGCGACAAAGTGATCAAACATAATTCGTTTTAACGAAAGTTGGAGATTTCTGGCAAGAGCAGAGCTCAACATTATGCAAATAAGCAGCAACATGATTCGGCAACTACCTTTGGGAGTACAGAATGCACCTCCTGATACAGTTGGGTACTGTGGCAGACTAGAAAGGGTGACTGTAAGCGTTTTAATGACTGTGTGTTTAATATAAAATGATCATTCAATGATCAGTCATTCAAATATAAAAATAACAATTAATAATTTTTCATAACGACAAGTAAATGGATATTTTTAGAGCAGTTTTTATTTAATTTAATTAATGTTTAAGAATGTAGTTTATATAACAGTAAAATAATAAATTACTTAAAAATGACAGACGTTTAATTTGTTTATAAAGTTAACATCTTTTAGCATTTGACAACTGCTTGTCTTTATTGCACAATCATTTATTTGCTCTTTCATTTTTGAATTAATGAATTGATAAACAATTCCTTCATTTGAATTAAGTGCTCCTAGTTTGAAGCACATGGGAGACTGAATCCAGTAGAATTCAATGTGTTGCTCAGCTAACAATGTCATACATTAATCTAAGCATAACAAATAAATAGTGCACACAAATAACAGATAAAAGTCATTTTTAATTGATATAACTTTTTTATTTACACATTTATGTTCCACTTTTCTTTTATCATATCTGCCAACATGAATGATTCATAAATGATACATGCATTGCCTTAGAATTTGGCTGAAATGACACCTTTGAAGGCAGAGATTAGAGATTGTGTTTATGGCGAACTCCTCTGACACACGGTTAGAAGATCCAAATGCAGCTTTAAGGTTAATCCACAATCGTAATCTACATAACAGGCAAAAGGTAGAAAACCACAGGGAAAAGTCCAAAAGCACAGGCAAACCCAGGAAAACAGGCAGAAGATCAGAACCGTAACACAGGAAACCAGATAAAGCTCTTAGAAATGCAGTGTAACACAAACAAGACTTTACAAAGAAATAGTGAAAACACAGGGCTTAATAGGCAGGCAATAACAAGATCATGAGACACAGGTGGAAGTAATCAAACATAATGAGTCCAGGCAATGGATTATAGGAATTGACTATATACACGGTTACTTCCTGGTTGTCCTTAAGCCAGCTTGGGCATTTCCGGTGAACTGTTAGCGGTTCATTCTGTACTCTCTGTACATCGACACAAAACCATCAGTGGCTGACTTTTTAATGTTTTATTCAGTTATCACATTTACCTAATTTGCCAATAAACCAATTTTATTAATTACAATAAAGAAAGGGCTGTTTAAGAAATGCTGTGTCTGTAGACATGCACACGCATTTTTTCCCAGCACTTCAAATGTTATTTTTAATGTGATGACCACAAAAATTATTTGTTCATCCCTCTGAGATTGTCCCCATTTGTAAAACAGAACTATTCAAAATGTAGGAAATCCAACATTTGATAGAATTTAAAAATAAAAAAAATAATTAATTACCACTATAACCAGCAGGTGGCGGCAGAGTAGCATTTATTTGTGTATATATTAGCCATTTCCTGTAATAGTTTTTCACTTCGTTTCGCTCAAATATTAAACATTATAAAATGACTAGGTTTAAAAATACATTTTGTCAATGTGAAGTATGAAGAAAACAAACAAACAAACAAAACAAAAAAAAAAAAAAACATGAAAAACAATAACTTTTCTTTTGAATGAACTACACAGAAAGAGAGCCCCCCGATTCCCCTTTGTAATCACAGTAGCTGTCAGTCAGTACAGCGCAAGCTCAGTGATTTTGGCACACTTGTGAAAACTCACATTTTATTCAATTACTCTAACTAAAGTTTGAATTTAGCCGAGGAGGAACACTGAGGTACGTCTTTATTTCTTTTTATGTCCTCTTACATCTGAATAACTAAATTAATGCTATGCCTGACTATTTAAGTGACTATATTCTGTAAACTAGTGTAAACTAGGTATTACACTATTGATGCTGTTAAAGCTACCTGAAGATATCTACACACCAGCAAGTGATATTTCACTGGAAGTTTTCCAGCTGGCTTATATTATTGCGAAAGTTCTAAAGAACGCTCCATGCATATAGTCAATTAAAGTTGATCGGAAAACAAGGGAGTCGAGAGGAGTGCCCTCTGGTGGAGATCATGGGCACTCCAGTTGGTGGATGTAACAGCATTAAAATTGGTAAATAACTCACTAGGTCTGGAACAGAGCTTGTTTTTTTTTTTGTTTTTTTTACTGTTTGTGTAGATAATGCTGCCTTTACGTGCTCTCTGAATTATTGTAAATACGAGTTTCCTAGGTAAAAAAATGCATGTGAACGCCCTCTCGTGTCAAAACTTGAATGCGATGAGCTTATAATCACGACTTCAGAAGTGGGAATTGTCAAATTTCCTATAGCACGTAAAGGCAGTATTAAAGTTGGCATGAAGTGGACGTTGTGATAGTCTTTTCTTCCCTATTGTGATGGATATATCCAAGTGAAACGGCTTCCGGAATATGAAAAAAATGTAGGGCGGGACTTGATTTTGTCCTCAGGAATAGATTGGATTGTAGGAAGTTGGGTTAATGGAGGCAGTAAATCCCAGTTTTCAGTCAGTTGTGGAGGATACGTAGTCCCTCCCTCCGCTGATACATACGTCATGAAGAGAACAAATGTCGTTTGGAGGGGGATGGGAGGTTAACGTTTTTGATTAATACTTATGAGGGCATATGATTTTTTTTTTATTTTTATAATGTGTATGGATAAATCTCTTATAATAAACACTGCAACATTCTGTAAAAAATAATTGTCAAATTTGATTTCATGGTCAATTTTGATTTATGTAGTCCCACCCCTTCTGAGCACTGCGCTCGTTGTGTTCTGTCTTCCGGTTTGTATTTCCACAGCATGAAGGTAAGATCTTACGGATTTATGAATGAACCACTCGTTTTAAAAACTTTCCGGCCTACTGACGTTATAAGATCTGCTTCATACATTACAATGCTCATGAAAATGTTCATTAACTCCACAATAAGTAAATCCACTTCACCAGCTAATTACTCATCAACAGTGATGCCATAGAAATACACAGAGCTACCACAAAAACAGAAGTTCAAACACAAAATTATAAAGATGGCTACATGCATGTTTCTTTGCTGCATAAGGTCTATAAAGTTCTAATTCGTAGGGTACTGGAAAACATGACTAGTGGCATTGCTAGGTTTTCTAGGCCACTTTAAACCTAGAAACTGATGGGTCTTTTGCAATGCCCCTGAACATGACAGTATGATATAGACATTTTTGTGAATCTGAAGGCAGACAGGTCTCAATAAAGGAAAAAAAAAAAAACCTTTCATTTGAAGAAAGCCAAAGGGTCAGCAGCTTTGCCTGTAGTCTGCAGCCTGGCAAACGGAACGTTTTGGAGGAGTTTAACCTCCTTGAAGCTTTGTATTGCATAGCCTTCACTTTACTTGTCTGATAGAGGGCTTTGGACATGTTCAGCTGTCAAAATTCACACGCAACTGGAAAGTGTCAGCTGGAGAGGAGGGGGGAGAGCGAGAGAGAGAGAGAGAGAGAGAAAGAGAGAGGGCCCACCTGACAGAACTGAAGCTATTTGAAGTTCTGCCTGTGTTACTGGCACACAGATCAAAGTGTTGAAAGACAGGAGGACGCCTGTAGGAGAAAAATAGAGAGAGAGAGAGAGAGAGAGAGAGAGAGACAAAATGACAGACAAAGAGAAGGTTTAAGTCATTCACTTGACATTAACTTTGTTTTATGTGTATGTGTGAGTTTGTTTCTTTATTTTGTGCAGTATGAATACATATTTTGGAGTGAGACATGACCGTGGTGGCATAGTGTTGGGTGCAAATAAATATTTAATAATATCAAACTTACTTGCTTGTGCTCTTTCTCACTCTCTCTTTTTCTTTCTCACTCTTCTCACATTCTTCTCACTCTTGTTTTATTAACAGAGAGTCAATAAAACACTCTTATGCTGTATTCAACTTTTTTTTTTTTTTTCCTTTTACTTATTTTTTTTAGTTTTGATTTTTGTAGTGGTGACATTTTAATTAGTGTGCTGACAGCATGCCGTGCAACGCACAGTGAAGAAGTGTTAAATTCATTCATTTAGTTCATTAATTTAGTTAAAGGTTCACAGGCTATCGATTTGATTCCAATTTACATTCAGTTTGATTGGATTCTGATTATTTTGGGTATATTTCAATTATAAAGTCTATTTTTTCTTATATCAAAGACATTCACAGCTATAATACAGCAATAATACAGTAAACCTTCTAACTTGGTACATTATGAAAATATTAATTTTAAAAATGATTCATCAACGGGGTCAAACCATTCAGTTGCTATTTATTTACCAGGTTTTGTAAGCGAATGTTTTATTGGAATGAGTGGGTCAAAAGTTCATGAAATGATTCTGCTGGACTTCAGTAGTTGTGCTGTATGTTTTTGATTCACTACAAAGAATTGGTTCATATGAGTCTTTTGTTCATGACTTGGGCTAGCTTAGTCATGCTGTATATCACATGCAGCCCAGGAGACGTTATTTATTTATTCAATTCAAACTTGTATAAAATATGACTTTTTTGCCTGTGAGAAACTTGTTCGATTGGATAAGTTCAACCCAAAACCAGCCTATTCGCTCAGGAATTCCTTCAGATTGATTAGTTGACTAGTCGGTCAGCCATCCCACAGACTAGTTGATTTTGAAAATGTCACTAGTACTGTTTGATTACATTCATGTACTGTGTTAATTGGCTGATACTCCAGTGGGCTTCACAAGAATATTAGAATAATATCCCCAAAGCTATTGGTATTAGTAGCGAGTTAACAAACAAACAAACAAACAAACAAACTCATGATAATACAATGTAACTTTTTGGTAAGTTACTAGGGCCTCGGAATCGCGGAATTCTGTCATAAAAATGGAATTTACAGTATAATGCGGAATGTCACAATGTGGCAAATTTTGGATGAATAACTCAAAAATAGGGTGTTATGAATTCAATTGATTTGACATGCTTTTTGTGTCAGGGTTATGTCTTGTTTTATCTGTGTTTGAGTTTTACTATGAGTTGGTTTTTGCTTTGTTTTCTGATTCGTTCCATTTTCCTGCTTCTAGTTAGTCTCTTAGGCTAGGTTACATATTGTTTCATTAATCATGTCAGATGTGTCTTGTTTCTTTGATTAGTTCACTCTGTTTTGTTCAGTTCTTTGTCTGATCTCGTCCTAGTACGTTTGGTTGTTATTTTCTGATCCTGAGATTCTTAGTGTTTTTGTTAAGCTTTGATTTTGTAAATAAAAACCTGCTTCAATTAATTATACATGCTTTTCAGTTACTAAAATTTAATTTAACCATTAAATGATTAGTTCACTTCAGAATTAAAATTTCCTGATAATTTACTCACCCACACGTCATCCAAGATGTTTGTCCTTCTTTCTTCAGTCAAAAAAAAAAGGTTTTTAGAGGAAAAAATTCCAGGATTTTTCTCCACATAGTGGACAGTTACCAACGGGTTGAAGGTCAAAATTGCATTTTTGCATTGCAATTCTACACGATCCCAGCCAAGGAATAAAGGTCTTGTCTAGTGAAATGATAGGCCATTTTCTTAAAAAAAAAATGCATTACACAATCACGTTGGAAAGGTCATGCGTGACATAGGCAGAAGTACAGAGCAATTGTGCAAAGACCAAACATTTTTTTTTAAAAAAAGATAAAACAACAATGTCGGACAATTTTGAAGTTGGAGGAGAAAATGAGATGGAATTTTTTGCCCTACCACGGTACTTCCGCCTACGTCACGCATGATTACGTAATGCGTGGCGCATCGCAGAGCTAGTGCAAGATGAGCATTTGTGGTTAAAATGTATATCATTTTTATTTTTAACTTGTTTTGCTAGATAAGATCCTTATTCCTCGGCTGGGATAGTTTAGAGGCCTTTGAAGCTGCACTGAAACGGCAATTTGGACCTTCAGCCCATTGAACCCTGTTGAAGTCCACTATATGGAGAAAAATCCTGGAATGTTTTCCTCAAAAACCTTAATTTCTTTTCAAGTGAAGAAAGAAAGACATGAACATCTTGGATGACACGGGGGTGAGTAAATTATCAGGAAATTTTAATTCTGAAGTGAACTAATCATTTAAAAAAAGAATCCAGACAAATTCCAATGGAAAAAAATGGTATTTGGGAGAAAAAGTACACAGAATTTGGGCAAAGATTAAACAAATTTCATAGCTATGTAAGCAGCACCTTTTTGCTGCCTCTAGGTCAGTGCAAATTGCCTTACTAGAAAAAAGGACTAAACCACTCGGATGATAGGTGAAACATCCTATTTCATAAGCAAGACCATTTGCATTTGATTGAATTTTATCAGACGTGGAAAGTGGAGCCTGTTAATTTACAATGGTGTAATGGCATTAGAGTTAATGTACCATAGCTTAGTATTTGCATTAAGTGACCACTGTGATTGTTGGCAAAAGCCCTGGGCAGTGTGCCTTCAGTATAACATTTTTATATTCACCGTATGAGCATTCTACATCTCAAACTTGCCTACATTGCAAATATCACACTCTCATACACAAACACGCATAGCCAGCGGAGGCACAAGACGGCTGACGTTTACATTTCTGTCTCTTTATTCATTATTTAAACTTCGCTGTCTGCAACCTTTGACCCTGAAGATATTATGCTGTGACTTGCTGTCTTCTTCGATTGGCCTTGTTGCTGACACACAGCTGTATTTGCTCAGACTGCTCCAAGTGCTCTTTTAGCTGTGTTTAGAGTTCATGCTGATGTTGTTCAGTTCATAGCTGTGCTTTGATTGGCTGTAATTGTTTTGTTTTTTTTTTCTATATGAAATCGTTTGTCTATGTAATTATGAATGAAGGATGCACTGCAGATTAGGTTGTGTGACTTTGCACTCAACCACGATGTTTTTCTGTATTCTATAGTACCGTCGCTGTTAGCTCTGTCATCTACTCTGTAATGAATTTGCTAATACATATTTCTGTTTTATCAGTGCATGTTAATTCAAAGATAAAAGGATGTTTGTTTCTTCAGCTGATGTCACCTAGTTTACAGAGAAATTTGCAGATTAATGTTGATTCAAAAGAGGTTACAAATATTATTGCAATAATTCGGAGTAGGACATATGACCAAAATCTTCAGTAATTTATATCACTGTAGCAGTGGTGTGCGGTGGTGTTTTCAATTGAGGAGGCAAAGTCCTCATTTATGTCCCTGTTAAACAATTTTAAGTTAACATTACATAAAAAGAGAGACCAAATACAATTCTATTTTGTTATTTTTACACTATGTAATGTTCTATTTATTAAAACCAAGTATAAATTTCATCAAGTTGGTGTTTTTACTCATTTTTACATTTATTCCAAAATAATAACTAAAGGCAGTAACAATTTAAACTATTATTTATATTATTATAAACTAATATTCAGATTTTCTTTTTAATAGTCAATTTATTTTCAGCAGTCATCAAGCTTGTACATACTGATCACTCACTCTCAGACAAAGATTTTAATTTCACCATGCTGATTGCTCACTAAAAACCCCCCGCAGTCATCATGTTTTCAGGCCATTTCGAGTTTGATTTTAACATGACACAAAGCGGTGATATGTAAGTGACAGTTGTTTACTTAATTTTTAATTAGTCTTCCCATTAACGCCATCACTGTCTTTATTCAGGCCGATTCGACGAGAACGCGCACGAAAACAAGAGGCGGGATTTATCGCACGAACCAATCATGTCCAATCATAACCGATCATATCCAATCATAGCGCAGTTTAGGCATTGCCTTCTTTCACGTGACTTTCCCCCATTCATTCTCAATTACCCCCTACTAAACCCACCCACGCACATTTTTGAACAGTAATAGTGTAAGTCAAAACAGTAGACAATGCATTTAAAAAAAAGAAAAAAAAGAAAATAGGTCTAATAATTTTACAATAAAGTTAAGTCTTTCTACTGTTCTGACTTTTACTTTATAAACTCCCAAGTAGAAGTTTTCTTTTAAAAGAGACCACAATTCTGCCTGTAGTGTGATAAGTTTGGAACTACAGCCATTGTAGTTTGGGTATTTATGTTATGGCATGTTCAGAAGATGTATGAATATTTGGTTATTCAACAAACATGTTTTAGTATCTACTTTGAAAACGGGGTGAACTTAACCTTCAGTTTTTACTTTCTTGTTTTTTTCGTTTTACTCTTTAAAAGTGAGTGTTGGTGGATTTTCAATCAGCTGCGAACTTGCATTCAGGTCTGACTTATGAAACACTTACTTTTCACAAGCCAATCAACTGCTGAGGGATAAAAAAAAGTCTTATCCTTTTTTTTTTTTTTTTCTAGTTAAATATCATGTTTCACTCGGAAATAATATATATTACATTACAGAAATGTTCACTTTAAGGCAAAATCTCTGTTCTTTTGCAGTTTCTCTGTAGCTCTTGGTGCTCTGTAAGCATGCTGCGTTTCTTTGCTTTATGGCGGTGTCTTATTGCCTCTATGTTTGGCAACAGCGACTCTGTGTCCCCTGCATCTACACGGTGTAGTTAGTCTGTGTCTCTGTGTGCTGTGTCTTTATGTTCTGTGCTCTGCTGTGTCTCGTGCAGTAATAAATAAGAGTGTCCTCACTGATGGGGTTGTATTAATCATTGGCTTTGCTGGCAGCCTGCAGATAAGCAGATTGATCCAAGGCCACCCTGGGACTGCAGCCTGGCACCGTCCCATTCATCTCTCTCTCTCTCTCTCTCTTACACACACACACACACACACACACACACACACACACACACACACACACACAGACACACACACACACACACACACACACACACACACACACAGACACACACACACACACACACACACACACACACAGACACACACACACACACACACAGACACACACACACACACACACATAGACACACACATAGACACACACACACACATAGACACATCTGGAGCAGAACCAACCCATATTCCCTATTTTACTATCAAGTCAGCAGCAGTGCGAAGACCCACCAAGAGGAAAAAAAAATGACCATCTCAGTTCCCAAAATGTAGGGGAGTCCAGGGCAAGTTGTCACAATTTTTCAGTGAATATTTCTCAGGGTAGCTTTATTTTTGAAAATCAATTTCTGTACAGACAACAAAAGAGCTGTTGAACATTCCCACCAAAAAGGACACATGCCATTGAAAACATGTTGATCCTACAGCAGGGCATGTTGCCATGTTGTCACAATGGGAACCTTGTATTAAATAGATTATTTAATATTTATAGACTTAACTGCAAAATTTAAACATTAAAACAGTCACGACATAAACATTCACAAAACTATAAAAATATAATGCAAAAATTTAAAAATGTTGTTTGGTGCAACAGAAATTGTAATTGTCACTTGTGCGACAGCTTGCCCTGTTTTTAAATTTATGGAAAAATATTTTTTGAAATCGGTGCTACCTAACTAGAGAAAACAAAGAAAATTACGTGTCTACCAAATTTCATACTTTTACGTGTAACGTAGCACAAAGGGCACTTAATTGAAATTTTGTAGGTGGTCCTATTGAGCCATTTTAACACATCTAATTCTGAAACCCATATCAGACATAAATTTTCACCACTTCTGACATGTGCAAAGTTTCATGAGTTCTCTTTCAGTTGGTCACGTTCAACATACGTCAGTAGTGACCGACGAATTGGGATATCACCAGAGAGCACTATTAGCTTCGAGTGAACTAAAACAAGCCAATGGAATTGCGATATTTGCATAATGCGCATTGCTCCCGCCAGGTGGTATAAATAGGGAAGCAGATGTAATCGCACTCTGTCTTTTGCTTCGGAGCCAACCTGTGTGTTCCTGCTATTAGACTGAGAGTGACTTCTCAAGCCTTTGAAGAGCTTTTCTTCTACTGTGCTGGTGTTAAGGCACCTTACAGCGAGGCCGCAAGCTTTCCCAGAGTGAGCTTCTCGAGCTATTTATACAGCTCTCAACTGCTGTTTTCACAACATCATTTGCCCCGTTGGTTTGCGATTTGGGCCGGTTCCTCTGTGTGTGTGACTCGGGGAGTGGTGTACCTGCAGTCACATCGCGGCTGTTCCCTGTGTGCACAAAGAACAAGAGCTGTCTTTTTTCCTCTTCTAAAAGAGCTTCACAGATGGACACTGCGTGTTTTTCAAGATGTCATTCCGTCTGTGCGTTTCTGGAGGTGGTCGTTTCCTATCCTCACTGACGGCCACAATCACTTTCTCTCATGTCTGCTTAGCGTGCTGAGACTGTTTGTGGGTGGTTCATGTTCTCTCATGGGAGCATGCCCACGTCGGCTCGTTGTTCGTCTTGCCTTTCTCGTAAGGGCTTAAGCGCTCAGCGCGCCGTGTGCCGTCGATTTGCTGCCCGGCAACCCAGCGCGTTGTTTGGCACTCTAGATGCGTGGTCGAGACTCACCTATTCCCCGATCTAGTTTCTTTTTCTGAATCTGAAAAGTGCTACTTTGGTGAATAAGCCAGGGTGACCAGAGGATCACAGTGGGGCATTATCCCCCGAGCCAATCTCCGTGGGCCCCCTACTCCTCTAGCGCATTGCAAACGTGCTGTGACTGTGTTCATAGGTGGTTTATGTTTAGTAACAACATGGCCACGTCGGCGCTCAGCGCGCCGTGTGTCATCCAGATAGCCACGTTCACTGTCCTACAATGGCTGATAGCTTCTGGGTGGATTACTGGTCCTTCTCATGGGGGACCGTTTCCGAACGTTTTCGATGGTGAAATGGCAGTGCTACGGGCACACCACCTTTGCCCTGCATGTATCTTGGCCCCCGGCAAGTCCGTGGAAGGCCAAAGCACTCATTGCATATGGGTAGTTCTAAGTCGAGGTTGAGCTACGCATGATGCAAGTCATAGCGCAGGCCCCTGGCCAGACGATGTCCACCATGGTGGTCCAGAAACACCCCTGGCTAGCCTTACAGAGGTGTGAGTTGTCGTCAAAGTGCTCGATGCTCTCATCTCACAAGCTGGCCTAAAACCCAGCCTGCTCCTGTTCTCCGGGCGAAGGATGCAATCGAGCCGGTCCCTCCAGCTGATATGAAGTTAGTGTTCTACAGCCCCTACTTCATTGTACCCAAGAAAGGCAGTGGGTTACAGCCAATCCTGAATCTGCGTGTCCTTAATCGGTCCCTTCTCAGGCTGCCGTTCAAGATGCCCCGCGTCTTGACCAAGGTTGCGAAGAAGGTTCCGCTTAAGGAACAGGCCATTTGCATTCTCAACTACCTCGACGACTGGCTCATTCTGGCCAGCACGCGGGAGCAGTTGTGCGAACATAGGGACATGGTGTTAGCTCACCTCAGCTGGTTGGGTCTTCGGGTCAACTGGGACAAGAGCAAACTCACCCCCGGGCAGAGGATCTCTTATCTCGGTCACCCAGACAGCATGCCTCACGAGGAGCACATCCAGTCAGTGTTGAACTGCCTGAGTATGCTCAAGCGCAGGACAGCGGCCCCACTGGTCTACGCACCCGTCACATGGCGCAACTCGCCCACCATCTCTTGCTATGAAGTCCGAAGCATCTGAGGTCGCTTCATGCCATTCATGTCCCAGGCGTGCTCAACCGTGCGGCCGATGCTCCTCACGACAGCACCTCCTTGGTCCATTCCACTGAGGAAGGACCTTCTGACTCAGAGACGGGGCACCCTCTGGCAGCCGCGTCCTGACCTGTGGAAACTCCATGTTTGGTCCCTGGACGGGACGCAGAGGTTTTAAGTGATCTCCCCCAGCCGGTTGTAGACACTACCACTTCCGCTAGAGCTCCTTCCACTAGGAACCTCTATGCATTGAAGGGTGTTCCTCTCACCGAGAGGACCCCTGATCATGTTCGGTCAGGCCTGTGCTTTCCTTCCAGAAGGCTGTCTCCCTCCATCCTCAAGGTGTATGTTGCCGCTATTGCCGCATATAGACTGAAGGAGACCGAATCCGCCTCGCCCTTCCTCTATACCCTCTTGGGATCTCTCCCTGGTATATCTCTCCAGGGTTATCCCTTCGAGCCTTTGCAGTCAGTGGAGTTAAAAGTACTGTCCCTTAAGACCGTCCTCCTGGTTGCATTGGCCTCGGTGAAGAGGGTATGAATTCGGGCCTGGTGACTCTCACATTATCCTGAGACCCCGGCCTGGATATGTGCCCAAGGTTCCTACCACTCCCTTCAGAGATTAGGTAGTGAACCTGCAAGCGCTGCCTTCAGAGGAGGCAGACCCAGCCCTGGCTTTGCTCTGTCCCGTCCACACTCTGCGCCTGTACGTGGATAGAATGCAAAGCTTTAGGACCTCAGATCAGCTCTTTGTCTGTTACGGAGGCCAGCAGGCTGTTTTCAAGCAGAGGATGGCCCACTGGATAGTGGCATGCCTTGCCCACTTGGGCTAAGAGCTCACTCCACTAGAGGAGTTGCCTCTTCCTGGGCGCTGGCGGGCTGGGCAAGCTGTGGGCTGGGCTAGGTGACACCGAACACGTTCGCTAGATTCTATAGCCTTTGTGTGAAACCAGTATCTTCCCGTGTACTCGCTTCCAGTAGCCGGCAAATGCGAAGAACCCGTTCTAGTGTCGGCTTGCAATTCCATTCCCACCCCTTGGGCCGGATACATGCATCCATTTACTCCAGTAGAGTTCCCCACTTGGCGAACCCTGTTGAGTTCCTCCACCTCCCCTTTGCAGCTCGGCCATTGCGGAGTGTCTGATGCAGTGTCCGAAAAATTGCATCTGCTTCCCTATTTATACCACCGGTTGGGGGGCGGTGCGCATTATGCAAATATCGCACGCCAATTCCATTGGCTTGTTTTAGTTCACTCGAAGCTGATAGGGCTCTCTGGCGATATGCCAATTTGTCGGTCACTACTGACGTATGTCTCTGTTCCCTCCTTCAGGGAACGAGGGTTACATATGTAACCAAGACGTTTTCGAGCATGATTAGGCCCTCAAAGATGTGATTAATTTCGGAGAAGCAATTACAATAGGGTCCTCACACCATTGGTGCTCGGGCCCTAAAAAAGCTGTTGTCTTTCCTTTTGCCAAATAGGTAGAAAAACTTCAACATCCATAATGCACTAGGAATGTTGCCGTCCAAGGCCACTCGCACCAGTCTGCTATGGATATGCTTGACCAGAGTCAAATACTGCCTTGCTTTAGTAGGAAATACTATTTAGCAAACATTTAGTTATAATGGTACGGAGCCCCAAAGGGACATGGTAATGGAAAAAATATATGAGATGGGAGGAAAAAATTATATGTCAATGCTTTTGTGTTCCCTCAATAAACTTTGCGTTGGCTTGCAAACCTTTTGAGTTCTTTGCGAGCTAACTCAAAGTTTCTCGGGGGAACGCAAACATTTTTGTGAGGTAACGCAAAGGTTTTGTGAGCGAACAAATTTTCTCGGGGAACGCAAAACTTTAGAAAGAGAATGAAAATATATTAAAAAAAAATTTCTCCCATCTCATATTTCTCATATGTTCTATTAGGGTAGAGGTGTCCAAACTCGTTCCTGGAGAGACACTGTCCTGCAAAGTTTAGCTCCAAATTTCCTAAACGCACCTGCCTGGATGTTTTTAGCATGCCTAGTAAGACCTTGATTAGCTGTTTAATTATGGTTGGAGCTGAACTCTGCAGGGCGGTGGCCCCCAGGAGCAGGATTAGACACTCCTACTTTAGGGGCTCTGTAATGGTGTCGACTTGTATTGTTCCCAGAATTCGAAGAGTAAACGTTTAGCAACGTTTTCATGAAAGCCCTGGAGCTGTCTAAAGTCCATCGGATGATGCAAAACACATCACCCGGTGGACTTTTGACAGTTCCAGGGCTTGCGCTGACAAATAAATGCAAATTTCTCAGTCCAGAATGAGAAAAAATACACAACACTGTGACAATACAAAGATAATACACTTTAAATTTGACCGATATAGCTTTTTTAGAGTTTTGAAGATAAGTGACAACTAGCTTCCGTTTTTCCTACACTACTGTTCAAAAGCTTGGGGTCAGTAAGATATTTGTTTTGTTTTTGAAAAAGCCTGTTATGCTCACCAAAATACAGTGAAGGCAGTAACATTGTATAATATATTATAACAATTTAAAATAACAGTTTTCTGTTTTAATATATTTTATAATTTATTCCTGTGCTGGCAAAGCTGAATTTTCAGTTCATTTCTTCAGTGTCACATGATCTTTCTGAAATCATTCTAATAAAACATTTTTTATTATTGTCAATGATGACAAAAGTTGTGCTGATTAATGTTTTTGTGGAAACCGTGACACATTATTAATGTATTCTTTAATGAATAGAAAGTTTTTTATTTGAAATAGAACTTTTATTTGTAACAATATAAACGTCTTTACTGTCAAGTTTGATCAATTTTGTTACATCCTTGCTGATTAAAATTATTTATTAAAAAAACATCATACTGACCCCAAATTATTAAAATGAAAAGGGTCATAACAATCAAATAGAAACCAAATATTCATTGATCTTTTGACATAAAATTGCTTTGAAAATATACTGTCATTTTCAGAACTTATTTAAACAATTTAAAAAAAAAACAAAATACAAAAAATGTATGATATGAATCTTTCAGTTAATTAAAAACTTTATTTTCATTTCTCTTCATAAACAGTACAAAAACATAATATTTTCTAATCATGGAAATATTTTATAAGTATACATAAACAAGAAAGGACAAAATGCCTCGTTAAAACAGCCTTGAAATTTAAAAGGGATTGACGCAAGAAACCTGGTTGCCATGGGAGCTGTTACTATACGGACGCTAAAGCCTAAAAGTCAATTAGTCAGAACATTTCTTCAGAATATGTAAACATAATCTAAATAGTTCTCCTGGTTTTGAATGCAGGAAATGTTTTAATGCTCTCTGACAAAATAATGTTAGATGTCATTTTCGGCTCTACATAATAGTAATGTATCAGCTGTATTGAATTGACATTGCTTTCATTTTCATTTCCATCTACCATGTTGGTTTCATGCTCTCGTTTCACTGCCTCTCACAGCATATGTATTATTTACACATAACAGCAGATTTACTGTAATCTGTTTAGCTTCTTTATAAGTCTGTTTATGTGGTAATGTTATTGAAATATTGTTTGAGTGCTCTTCTCTACAACAGCAGAGAGTGAAGCCATTATTATTATTTTTTTTACAGTATATAGTTCTATTAATCTTAAGCATCACTTGCTCTTACTTAAAGGGATAGTTCACTTCAAAATTATGTCATCATTACTCACTCTCGTGTTGTAGCAAATCTGCATCATTTTGTCCAATGTTGTCTGGACCTCAGTTATTTTATTTTATTTAAAAAACCCAGTGTATGTATATGTATGTATGTATGCATATTATTTACTTTTATATATTTAAAGCATTTAATGTGTCTAAGATGTTGTACAGTGTGTATATGTAGGTTAAAATGTAAGCATAGAATATAAGCAGTAGCATGGGAACAGATATAGTTGTTATTGGACATAAACTAAAGTGAGGAAGTTAGAGGTAGCAAAAGTGACAAATCTTTTATGGATAAGAAAAGATTGGAAAAGATGTCAGTGCTGGTTGAGATCTTCACCCAGCAGGATAACAATGTTACCTCCCTAAGAAAACAGAGAGCACAACAGAGATAAAAGAAAAAAACCATAGGTTACTGTCATTTTCTGTTCTTTTTTTTTGAAAATGTGAATTGCAACTTGAAACATACAAATTGGCTATTCAGTGGACCGCAGTTAACCCCCACTGCACTACAGATGGAGTGACAATGAGCAGCCCCAAAACTGCATACCTCACACAGTAGGTTTCAGTCTCTATCAGTGGCTCTGTAGGCCTACGGATACAAAATGCTCCAGTTTGAAAGGGGGGCTCTGACTAAAATTAATTTCTTTGTAAGAATATATTTCAAATAGTATTACTGACTTTAAATTTGAAGTGAGTGAGAATAGATGGAGGAAATGAAAGGTTTGTATGTTACTTTCTAGAGCTCATTTCAAGCTTTTTATGCTCTACTTTCAGGAGCATTTGATCACTTCTTCTGATCTTTGATTCCCTTTTTCTTGCATTCACACACAAATAAACAGGTATATATCATTGTCTAATACTAAAACACACTTTTAGTTTAGTATTTGCTGCACCGTGTATGAAGATAAATTATCCATCCAGCATAATTAGTTTGAACTATTCTGTAAGTAGTGCTGAAATACCAACAGTGCACTGTCCATGGTGCTGAAATGTCTGGCTGCTTCTGCAATGACTGTGCTGTCCAAGGCACTGAATTCCTGACCTGCTTCAGTGGTGATTGCACTGTCTGTGGTGCTGAAATCTCAGATGGTTTCTGCAATGACTGTGCTGTCCATGGTGCTGAAAGCGACAGCTTCCTTTGGGTAGCTGCACTGTCCAAGGTGCTGAAATCCTGAGTTGCTTCAGTAGCGATTTCACTGTCCATGGTGCTGGAATCCTCTGTGTATCTTGATAAACAGCTTGGCTAAAGCCAAGCGCCCACTGCAAGATTGTTGCCCAGCACACAAACTTTAACTCATTTTAGATTCAGTCACAGTGTAAAAGCATTTATCTTTGTCCAGACTTAAGGCTGTAGAGATAATCTCATCAGATTTGAGGAGTTTACCTTTGGTGTTCTTGGAATTTCAGTATATTTGTTCTAACCTATAACTGTTTTTATAGGAGAAAATCTTACACCTAACATTGTTTATATTAATTTCACACCTGTTATATATATTTTCTCATAGTTTCTCAAGCTCAAGGATTGCTAAGAAAAGATTGGCCTTGTTGTATCTTAGGTATTCTGTCGTCTTCTTATCTTACTTGCATATTATAATGCTAGAGAGTTAGTTGCATGTAAGGAATACCTGTCTATCTATCTATCTATCTCTCTTTCTTTCACCATTTTCTATTGTCTTTCTTATATTCTTTAATTCTCTCCCCCACAGCCCTACTGCTGTCCTTACTAAAACCCCTGAATACCTTTGCTTCCAGGCCCCTCCCTATCTGTCCCAGCCGTTTTCTGTTACCAGCACACAAAAGCTCTCCGTTGCCACAGTAATGGAGTTGTGAGATGTGGGATGAAGCCGTTCCGGGAGAGCGTGTGCGATTACTAAAATGAAAAAGTGGAAAATGGAGTCTGATTTAGCATCTCCCTCCTTTTCTCTCCCGCCCTGCAGTTCAACATCCTGCCCCCTCTATATTCTGTCTGTCGTGTTTTCCTTTAGGGGATAATTCGATTTTGGAGATGATCTACGGTGCCTCAGAACTGATAATATCAAACACCCCCTCCTGTTTTTCACATTACAGTGTGAATGCTATTGCATTTCCTCTCTGCTTCCATCTGTACCTTCTCGCTTCTTTTTGCTGCATACTTTTCCCTTTTCTCATGCTTTCTGCTTTCTTCTATTGTTGCCAAGTAGAGGCAGCCAAGGCATGTCTGCATATGGGAACTACTCACTTTTTGTCTTGTTGCACTTTGCTCTCACTCTCTCTCTCTCTCTCTTATAAATAATATGTGGTATGAGGTACACGGATGCAGACAGAGTTACAGGGTTTCTTTCATTTTAAGGAATGAGAGAATGAATCTGGATACACTCTTTACAAGTGATGCTTAAATATATGATTTTCCTGTTTTTGAAGCACAACACCAAACAATATATGGTGAGTGCGGCCCAGCTGTCTTATGACATTTTTGCCAAGCAATTTATTTTCACTCTGTGAGTAGGGAAAACTGTGGCAATTTAAAGCCATTCAACTGAAAAATGGAAAAGAAAGCTTCTCCTTGAACTAAATAGCATATTTTCCACATAACATTTGGGGACTTCACCCCCTCTTTAGGTCATGGCAGCTGGTGTGGAGATCTCTGGTCAAATCGGAGCAGCTCTCTCAGTTGGATGGCAGATAGGTCCCAGTGGGGGACACACTTTCCATTAGAGCCCATTCATAAAATGCTGATGCCTTAATTCATTCAGAGCAACACACATGAGAAAGCCAGTTGGTGCACATATAGGAAAACAGATTTTTTTTTAGCCCTTTAAAAAGCTATTATGTATCAGAAAGAGCAGAGTGTGCATGTATGTTTAACCAATGCGCTGAGGCAAGAAAGAAAAACTAGAAATAGAAAGTCAGTGTTTGGCCTGACTTTTGCCTTGTTGCAGTACTAACATTTGACAAAGCAAAGCCACCATAAGTATACTCCCTTGTGACATCAAAAAGAAATCCTAGCATCTGACACTACTCAATGGAGATTACATCAACCAGCAGCTGTTTTAATATTGCACTTTACCTTTAAAGCAGATAGTGTATCCACATGGGGAAAGACTGGAATGAAAAGCAGACTAAATTAGAGATAAGCTGAATGCATAAGCAAAACAAATAGCATAGATTTCTTCAGATTTTCAAGCATCATTAAAAAAAAAAAAGATAAAGAAGAAACAAAGTGGTATTGTAATGTGAGCTGTTTGCAGATGCTGCAGTTGGCAAGACTTCAATGGAAGTGCAACAACAAAAGCGCTCAAACATTCCCATGTACTTCTACATTGACTTAACTACTTCACCATATTTGTAGACACAAAATTTGTCTTGTGCCTCAAAGCATACAAGCTGCATTTTAAATAACTCTTTTGTGAGAGCATAACTCTGAGGTAATAAGACTGGAAGGTAACACCAAACAATAAGGTTCAATTTGTTAATGAATTGGGTGTCATGAACTAACAATGGACATTTTTACAGCATTTATTAATCTAAGTTCATGTTAACTTACTGTTGTTCATTGTTAATTTATGTTCATTCATAATACATGAGCTACTTGAAATGTTAAATATGTATTAGTATATGTAGATATTGACATTAACGTAGATTAATAAATATTCTAAAAGTACTGCTTTTTGTCATTTGCTCTATTGCATTAACTAATGTTAAAGTCCCCCTAGTCAAGAATTTTATCCCTTAAAACTCATCTTTGATCACCAAAATGACATACTTAAACGTTTTTCCTGTGGAAAAAAAATAAAAATGATCATTAGCCCCGCCTCCACGCACTCACATGAGCTCAGAGATCTACTCGGTCAACTTATTGAGGTAAACGCTGCACAATGGTATCACTTTAATGCTAAATCTACCCAATTTTTCATATCAACAGAAAAATATACCGGGATAATCTGGCTTCTTTTGAGACTCCCTTGCGCGGTCAGTTAATGATATGCTAAAGCCCGCCGGCACATTGACGTGATTGGTTACAAGAAAGTTTGTGACGTCACAAACACCAGCGATTTCAAACCGTGTTTTTGAAACTGTCTTTAGATCACTTCAGTTTTAAATTCTCAGCAATGATGTTGACTTATGAATTTGCACATTGTTTGCCTTAAAGCATATTAAAAACACCACATAGGCATATAAACAACATTAAAAACTTGATTCTCACCACAGGGGGACTTGAGATTTGAGCGTTATTGTAAAGTGTTAGAGTGGAAAGCCATAATTTGTTTTTGTTATATGCATATCTTGTAGTTTATATAGTTTATGCAAGAGTTTAGCACCATTAAAGCCAAAGTCTGTGAACTTTTACAACTGTAGTACTATTACTATATTTAAGTAAAAATGAAAATAAAAACATTGCAAATTACACTTTCAAAAAGTGTTTGTTTTTAGAAGGGCTTCTAACTCCACCTCTGGCTCATCAATTTCCAAACCCAACACGATCTTGCCTTTCACAATAAGGTTGCTATAGCAACTCGAACCCCAATCAGGGCTTGGGATGTAATGATACAGAGAAGGCTAGAGGCTGAAACATTATTTTTCTTTATTATTTCATTTTAAAATGTTAACAGGTTGTTATATGGGCTGCGCTGATCAAATACGTGTTGGGTTTTATGAAACGCAGACTCCAGTGACCACAGCCAATGATATATTCATCACCCTGCACAGAGTTTAGCTTATTAGCAAACAAGACAGAGAAATGTTTTTGTTACCCTTCATAAAATCACAGTTGTTTTCTATCTCTTTTTGTTATGCCCTAGATAGATGCATATTCAAATAAGATTTTGTTGATGCAGTGACATTTGCTGGTAAATTCAGAATGCAGTCAGAGACTGATTATTTGGCTGCAGTGGTGTGAGAACACAAAAGCTGTCAGAAATGAATTGAGTTTATGCGCTTGCGCTTTTAATGAGGACAGAACTGCACTATATAAAGGCCACAGTTATGAGGTCAAACCAAAAATAGATGCTGCTCACCACTTGTTAGAGCAACACTTGTTGGAATAATTTATATTTCACAAGAACAGACCTTTCATTCCTAATAATTTGGTGATCAAGCATTTTTGGAAATGATGGCCATGTACAGTCAAACCAAAATGTTTTGATATTTTTACTAGTGGGTGCAGGACGCTATAGTTCATTTATGTAAGTAAGGATAGCAAATTAAAGTAAACTGTGACATATTATACCCAAAAATTCTTCATACAGTGGAATACCAGTCAAATTTATCAAAATTTGGGACCAAAAATTATTCAGAGACTTTGAACTGACCATGTTTTGCTTACGTGTTATCTGACATAATTAAGATTAATTTTTTTCCGACACAGTTTAACTTTGAGATCTTCTCATATTTTATTACCATTTTTTTTAAACTATAGTGAATAAACTGTAATAATGAATGAAATGTTCAAGGTGTCTGAATAAATGTTGGTTTGACTGTACCTTTGTGAAGCTATAATAATATTAATATATTTATGTTGATATTAATTAATATTATTGTTGTCGTTGACCATTTGACCATTACAGCTAACTGTAAACCTGAAAGTTGGCAAAAATCAAAGAATTTGAGGTAATCAGTTACATAATTTTTTTTTTAAGTTAAGAAATTCAAAGTTTAAGTAAGCAGAACTGGCAGATTTCAGTTTTGTACTTATACATTTTAATTGCTCTTAACTTGAAATTTTTCAGTAAGTTAATTCATATATTTAACTTATCACGTAATCTCAATTTAAGTATTTTTAGTAGTGGAAATTTAGCTAGCTACAACTAGCTAATTAAGCAAACGCTAACTGCTTTGATAACATTAGCATAGCATAGCAATTGCTGAAAGAGTACAGCAATATAGAACATTTAATATATACCTGTTCTCAAACCAAACTCATGCTCCACTTGTCAATAGTAGTGTTAATAAGAAATATCCCATTTTTACATTACTGTGAGCTCTCAAAGCTTACATTTTGTGGTTTTAAGCAGAGCACAGTTCAATTATTGAAATGTTAATTCACATGAACTCTCTTACATTTCCAAATATAAAAGCAAAGGGACATCCCCACCCCAAGTGAGTCTGCCCATATTAAAAAATAAATAAATAAATTAAAAGGTATTTTTTTATTTGGTCAGGTAATGCATTGTGAAATCTTTTTACAAATACCTTCAATTTAAATCCAATTCAGTTTACTGTCTTCCACCTACTGTGCCATACATGCAGAGGTGGCCCAGTGTTTCTCAAAACCCAAGAAGCAGCTGTTATTAAATCACACTTGTCATATTTATATCAGGAGTCAGCGTTCCTCCATCCTATTTCCTTCTGCTACTTCCTTGACGTGTGCACTTATAATAGGTATTTTAATGGCTCTATTATTTCTTGCCAGCAAATGAGAAACAGAAGGGGTTGAAGGACACTCAGCAGCTTAGAGGACACTTAAAACTTACTCCTGGCTATGTTTTGGCTCTGGGTGGTTATTTTAATTATGCAAGATCACAAACTTTAATTTTTAAACACTAACACTGGATAAAAGTGAGAAACATTTTTGTGTGTAATGTCATTTATTACGCTATTCATTTCTGTTCTAAGACACGTGACTTCATCTAATGTGTGTCTGCGATAATACCATGAATCCCTGCTTCATAAAAATGATTTCTAAATGAGCTCTTCAGGACTTCTTTTCAACACCAGGAGACTGGACCATCTCCATTCCCCCCTCCTCGTTCTATCCTGGATAAATCCATCATGTGCTTGTGCCTCTGATGGTTTTGTCTTTGATGTATTGTTCCGAGCTCAGGCCCCTGCAGTGTATATATATATATATATATATGTGTGTGTGTGTGTGTGTGTGTGTGTGAGTGAGAGAGAGAGAGAGAGAGAGAGAGAGAGAGAGAGAGCATGTCTGCATGTGTGTGTATAAGCGTCCTTTCCCCTGCAGTGAGTGTGTTATTGGCTACATTAGCTAGCACTGTAGGGAGGCCACTATGAGGCCCCAGGCTATAAAGACAGGCAAAGCCAAGGCCAGCTATTTAGATTAAAGGATCTCTTAATAGACAAGAGAGCACATCTTTAAACATGAGTAACACTGCAAATCAGACAGACCAAAACAGTCGATCACAGAAGTTTCCTTTGTAGGGGAGGCATATCAATAAACTGTAGTACATTCTAGGGCTTTTCACACTTGAAATGGTTAACCCTGGGTCATTCTAAACCCTGGGTAAACTGAGTCCTGTGTTATCTTGCTTCACGTATCACATTGCTCTTAATTTACCTGGGGTTAACAATTAATCCTGGGTATTCATAAACTGATGTTTCACATTGTACATTCCTAAACTCTGGGTTAATTTGCATATTTGTGGTGTCAGTGTCTTGGATAAACGCAGCACACGACCTGTTTACATAGCTCTGGCATTGTGCATCCTCGTATTGCCGACTGTACTATCGAGTTTATATTCAATGGGCATTTTGGACTATAAAGGTAGGAATGAAACTGTCTCTTCTTCACTAAATTTTTCATGTTTTCTGTCAGCATTTTAATTTTTCCTCAGAAACGCTGAATTTTCTTGTTATATGCAACTTGCTGTGTTTCCGCGACTGTCCAAAGCAGACAAATATGAGGCACGCAATTGGTTGTCTGTTGCTAAGCATCTAGCATAACACTCTAACACCACATTGTTTCACACCGTACAAGTTTGGTACCGCAAAACTTGTACAGTTAAGCGCAGTGTGAAAAGCAACTTTGTCATTCAGCTGATTTAAAAAACGGATTCTAAAAGTATCTTTATTAAAGGATGAGTTCACTTCTGAATGAAAATTTCCTGATAATTTACTCACTCCCATGTCATCACGAAGATGTTCATGCCTTTCTTTCTTCAGTCAAAAAGAAATTAAGGTTTTTGAGGAAAACATTCCAGGATTTTTCTCCATAGTGGACGTCAGTGGGGTTCACCAGGTGGAAGGTCCAAATTGCAGTTTCAATGCAGCATCAAAGGGCTCTACGTGATCCCAGATGAGGAATAAGGGTCTTATCTAGTGAAACGATCGGCCATTTTCTAAAAAAAAAAAAAAAAAAAAAAAAACAGATTAAGCCAGACGCCCTTTACAAAAAAAGGTAAAACAACAATATCAGACCATTTTGAAGTTGGAGGAGATAATTAGATTGAATTTTTCGCCCTACCGCAGTACTTCTGCCTATGTCACACGTGACCTTTCTAACGTAATGCGTGGCGGATCACAGAGCAGTGCAAGACGAGCATTTGTGGTTAAAAAGTATACATATTTTTTATTTTTTTCAGAAAATGACCAATCATTTTGCTAGATAAGACCCTTATTGCTAGTCTGGGATCGTGTAGAGTGCTTTGAAGCTGCACTGAAACTGCAATTTGGAATGCAGTGAACCCTACTGAAATCCACTATATGGAAAACAATTCTGGAATGTTTTCCTCAAAAACCTTAATTTCTTTTCGACTAAAGAAAGAAAGACATGAACATCTTGGATAACAGGGATGAGTAAATTATCAGGAAATTTTAATTCTGAAGTGAACCAATCCTTTAAGCTAATATAATAATAATAATAATAATAATACAAAAGAACACATCGGTCCCACTTTAAATTACGTGGCCTTAACTACTATGTACTTACAAAAAAAAAAAAAAAAAAAAAAATACAATGTACTTATTGTGTTCATATTGTTTGCAAAACACTTTTGCTGCTACTGAGGTGGGATACGGGTAAGGTTAGGGACAGGTTTGATGGTATGGGTAGGTTTAAGGGTGGATTAAGGTGTAAGGGATGGGTCAACAGTGTAATTATAAATGTAATTACAGAAATTAAAATTACAGATGCAATTACATGCAGTTATTTTTAAAATGTATGTACACAATAAGTGTATTGTTTCAAATGATTAACTTAAATGTAAGTACATAGTAGTTAAAGACACCTAATATAAAGTGGGATCAGCATATCTTTAAACATGAGTAACAGTGTAAATCGGACCAAAGCCGGCTCCAAAATAACTAGAGGATATAGAGCCTATATCTATATAAACTATATAGATATAGGTTATAGAGGATCAGCAATATCAAGTAAAGTGTAGCACATTCTGTGACTCTGCTGATTAAAAACTGATTCCTGAATGGAAGAAACCTGTTCTACTTATAGAGCCAAATCTGATGGAAGCATCGCAGAAAGGAGAAGTAATGCCATCCACTTCAGCCTGAGAGAAGAGATCTGAAAAATTCCCAGCAGACTCAATCTGATTAACAACTACAGCAAGAAGGTAAAGCTTAACTAACCTAATTTAGTGCCAACCTGATCAACATGAAGATCAGAATGTCCAAGTAATAGAACTCAGGGCATTGACTGCTACTCAGATTTTTCAGGTTTCATCAAGCCAAGAAAACCAATGGAACCACAATAAGTGCCAATCTGATTAGTTGGGTATGAGAAACATAAGAGGAGCCAAAGAAAAAACTACCAGCCTTATCAACACTTTCATCATAATCAGGGCTGGATGAGGCCCGATGCCCAGAAAAAGTAGCCTGGTGTCTTAAAACTTATTCACAATATGCTGCAGGGCTGAAAAATGGAAAGTGCCATTTGGGAAAATTAATGGGCTATAAAAGTAGGAGCCAACTTCCTGGACACAATGTACAGTTTGCCAGGAAAAGAAATCGATCACAAAGTGTCAAGTTGTAGAGCATTTACTGAGTGTTTCAAGTTTGTCAGGAAAAGCAGTAGCTCAAAGAACTGCTCTGAGCTGATGTCTACCTTGCTGATATGCACTGATGAAGACCCCCTTAAACTTGCAGTAAGCAGTTTCTGTGAAATGCTGTTTATATTTTAAGTCAACCCAAACAAACACACCCATCCCTTCATAATACACAAACACTCAATGCAAGAGTGAATGCCTGTTTATCATAGCTGAAGCGAAGCAAAATAAAGCTTCGCCAAAAATGTGTGTAAATGTACACTGTATGTACACAAGCATACAAGCAAAAGTTTGTTGTTAGTCGCCAGCAGCACGCCAGTTCCAGACAAACTATGACACTCAAAACTGTCCTGTTACTATAGCTAACATTAATACAACAAAAGCATATCTTGGTTCTGTGAAACATAGCAAAACCAATGTTACTCGTATGTACTGTAGCAGAAACAATGCAAACTCTTGTGTCTGTTTTCAGGCCTTCCTGCTTCGGTCTCTCCAGCGCTAGAGAGCTTTTCTAATAACAATGCGAATCCTAAAGCTCTTGCTTTTTCCAGTGATATTCCTTTGACTTGTTCTCTTTTGTAATGTCTCTCAGCCATCACTCTTTCTACAGTCTTTCTTCAAATCTCCATGCTTACTCTCTCTCCTCCCTGATCATGACACGCCCCCTACTGCTGATTGGCTACAAGTGTGTTGTGGTCAACCTGATCTCATGGAAAAACGTACCTGTGGGAACATTTTTGCAACATAAATGAACGCTAGAGGCAGTAAAACAGCAAGCACTTTTAATTGTTTTTTAATAGTTCTGATTACAGGGACAGATTATAGATTAATAAAGACGTCTCCTTGCACAATATTATGTAATGATCTCAAAACACTTTTTTACAAAAGTGCATTTTTTGTAAACAAATACATTTTGGACTTTGCATCTCTTAACCAGCTCCATTGTTAACACTATCGGGTAGGTTTAGGTGTACTGTTGGTGGTACGTTATTTTAAAACGCAATGAAGCATTAAGCTTAGCGACAATCACCAGACATTTCAAATCAGAACTGCGGTGATACGTATAAATCCAAGGAAATAAAAACATATACCATATTACCATATTCATACCATATTCACCATATAATACCATATTCATGTTCATCTGTTTAGGGGGGGAAAAAAATACCCTTTTAAAACCGAAACAGATTTTAGTTCCACTCAGTGGACATTTTACGTTGAAACTCTCACGAAACGTACATGGCGTTATGTATTTTCATTTTGCAAAAATGTTCCCACAGGTACATTTTTCTAATGAGCCTGGGCTGGCTGTGGTGCTCAGTCCAATCCACTTTCAACAGCGTTTCTCAGAAATCACTTACTGCACCTTTAATTCACACCCAAAAATGAAAGTTGTCATAATTTACAGTACTCACCATAGGGCATTACAGTTGATCAAGCTATTGATTATTATGTTTCTCATGACCAGTTGTGATGAGGCCGGTGTTAATGTTGTGAATGAGATTTAAAAGCTACATCTGAGTGGGTTTTCCGTTAATGACTTAAATTTCATAAAAAGATATATATTAAAATTGAAATATTGGCATTTTATGGTGCTTTTTTGTTGTTGTTGTTGTTCTTTTTTGAGCTTTGTGTGAATCAACCAACCTTTTTTGTTGTATGGAAAAGAACTGTTTGGACATTCTATAAAATAACTCCTTTTGTGTTCTCCTGAAGAAAAAAGTAATAGGTTTGGAATAAAATGAGGGTGAGTAAAAGATGACACAACCTCCATTTTTGGATAAACATTCTCTTTAACTAAGTGTAAGCAAAGAATAACAATGTACCTTAAACACTTTCACATACCTTTTTTTTTTATTGTCTCTTGTGTGTCTTCCATGACCGTGTGTAAGTGTGTCTTTAGATGAGACCCTCCTCCTCAGATTTCTCTGTAATGCTGAGATGATCTTTGTATTGATCTCAGAAGGCTCATATGGTGAGCTCTCACAGCCTTTGATAACTATAATAGCAGCATTAGCTGCTTCTGGACATACACTGGTGTATCATAAAACCTCCAAACATGTTCCTTCATGTTGTTTTATTACACTCTCAAAGCTCATTCGTTAATGTCTGTGTATGTGTGTGTGACTACTGATTAAAAACCGAAGCGAGCAGACTTTAAAGGTGGCATTCATCATAAACCGCTGTTTTGTGAATGTGCGGCTGTGTGCTGTGGAGCAGCATTACCCATTTTAACACAACCGAGTAATGTGTTGCATTAGTTCTTAAATTACCACCTTTATCCGTACTTCACTTAGAGGCCGGCGGCTAATCAAGCTAAGATTGAAGACCACCTCTATTAAGTGTAGTTAATGCATATTGGAAATTCAGAGGTGTGAGCCTGTGGGCTGGCCAGGTGATTGGCCAATGTGTGTGATTGTATCAGCACTAGAATTAAATACTTTCCATATTAAATGGTAGTAATGCCCACTGGAGATGCTGCTGAACAGCGCCATACTGGAAAATCAATAAGATGATAATTAAAACTGTAAGATGGTTTACATAATTTCTAGCAGAATTGGAGTCAAGATCAGATGATCAAAACCAGTAACAGACCCCCTTAAAACCTAGATCCAGGCCAAGACCTAACCCCAAGACCAGACTGTCCATTTTATTGAACTAAAATGCACTGTAATTAAAAAAAAAAAAAAAAAAGTATTAAAAAATAGATGGTAAAAATACAGTCAACCAGCAAGTTACCTTATAATATACGTTGAAAAATCACAAATGGTTTAAAATCACATTATATATAACTGTAAAATACAGTAAAATGTATAGGTTTGGCGGTATAAAGTATGATTTACCATATAATTTATAGTTTAAATCTATATTATGCTCAACAAGAAACAATTTTACATTAAATTATTGTTTACTTTTTTTTTTTTTTGCTACACCTTACAGTGGAAAACATGACATTCCCATCATTTTAAATGAAATATTATAATGTTATTAGGATAATATCAATATTTACATTACATCAATATTTTACATTGTACTTACTCAAATAAGTACTGAGTAATATTAATTAACAACAAGTACTTACTATATAATTATGGTTAGGTTTAGGGTTTGTTACTTATAATTATGCATAATTTACTGTTATTACTATAGTAAGTACATGTAATAACGTGTAACTATATCACCTTTAAATAAAGTGTTGCCCATTTAACAGATATTTTTAATTATTTCATTATTTGAGGTAATTGTCATCTTCTATAAGCTGGAAATAGGCTGCAGAGCCAGTACAGGACACTGACCAAATCTGTCAAGCTGGTTTAAGCTAGTCGACCAACCCACTACTGAGTTTTAAAAACCAGCTTGACCACCAAAAAAACATTATGACCTGGCTTTTCCAGCAGGAAAAAACAAATACAGTACATCCCATTTCGGTTTCACCAATCTATTTTCCGAATGTGCTATCAGAAATGGACACCCCTAAAGACAAGACACCTGTTTTCTCCGATTGAACAGCTTCAAACTCATCCCGTTCTGTTCGGCTTTACCAGACTGTTTGCACTCAAAGGTGAAATGTGCTGTAAGAAGCAGGTGCCACTGAAGACAAGACAGGTTTTCTCAGGTGACAGGAAAAGGACTCTGCTGAGCAGTTTTTAGTGAATAACATGTTACGAGTACGTGCCGGCTATATGTGTAGAGGTGTTCGAGAGTGTTCGTGTGTGCAAATGCCAATGTGCTGTATTAGAATCTCTGTCTCTTCTGGCTGAAGTCTTCTAGATGCTGAACACCGCTGATATGGATCAACGCTTTAGTATTCAGCCTGTAACAGCTCCGCTCAGCATGCCATCACTGAAAGAGATGGGGGGAGAGAGAGAAAGCAATAGGAAAAGGACAGAGGGATGGTGAACAGACAGAACAAGGACTACATGAGGGAGAAAATGAGAGGTGGAGAATATGAGCCAGTGAAGGGAACAAGCAAAAGGACCTGAATTGAGACCTCTAGAGAGAGAGTTAAGACTCGAGAGGGGTAATTTGTGAATGTGTGCTGCTTGAATTGATGTTATAATGATGCCGTTTGTAATTACGGTACAGATCTACACTCATTCCCGCACACACTCTCGTTTACACACTCGTGCTTGTGTGTTTTATTCATTACAACTGAAAGAAGTTAAGCAAACTTACACACAACATCGTGTGCATTGCCTAACTCTCTCTCGCTCTTTTCTTCTATGAGGTCACACAATCTCACACTCATTGCAAAGCATTCTCTCATTTACACCCCTCTTGTTATTTCTGAACTAGTCTTTGTTAAAATAATGAGTGTGTGTCTATTAAACCAGTTCAGTTTGTGCTCTTCACATGAAACCAGCTAAATAAGACTTAACTCTTCCCTGTCTTATCACTCATTACCCCTTGAGGGTTTGTAAGGGTTCTTGTGCAGTTTACAAAAACCAACGCCCTTTCATTCAAATGAGAATAAAAAATGAAGAAAATAAATGATTATCATTTGGGCCTGCTGGTGGCACTGTTGCCTCATTTTAGAATGCACTGATGGAGCAGCCCAACATAATGACACACATTCACATGTGCGCGCACACACTCCGAACGGACAGTCTTTTACAAGAGTGGTGTCAGCCCAAGCCACTGCAGCTGCCACTGGAATGAAAGCAGTGAGGGCCCAGAGCCACGCTGAATTCATCTGATTACTTCTCCTCTTGCCAGAGCTCCTTCACTCTTTCACACATTCTTTCTGTCCTTCTTTGATTATAGTCCTTCAGTCTGCCTGTCTTCTGCTTTGGTTGTTAAAAGAACTGCTGTTACTAAAATTCGAAATTAAAATTCAGTTTTGTACCGAGAAAATAATATTTTTTGTCAACCAACATAGAGACTTTTTAGCACTTTGCATCTTAATTTAGACATGATTTCTAAACCTGATCCTACATACATATTTACATGTTATTACATATTTTACATATTTATTGGTCTTATTAGTGTAGAAAAATGGGTCATGATGGATATATCAAAATGCATACAGTGACAGCGGGTTTGGGCAAAATGTAGAATTTCAAGAATCTGTTTTCTTTCAAGTCATGAGTTTGAATTGAATATGTTACAGGATTTTGAATGGAGCTGTTCAGTCATGATGTCAGTGCAAGTAAAAGTCCTGTCTAGTTAAAGGGATAGTTCAGCTAAAAATGAAAATTCTGTCTTTAATTACTCACCCTCATGTCGTTGCAAACCCGTAAGACTTTCGTTCATTTTGAGAACACAAATGAAGATCTTTTTGATGAAATCTGAAAACCTTGTTCCTCCATTGACAGCTATGCAACTACCACTTTGACACTTGAAAAAGTTCATAAAGAGATTGTAAAACTAATCCATATGAATCGAGCGGTTTAGTCCAAATTTTCTGAAGAGATTTGGTCGCTTTATATGATGAACAGGTTGAATTTAGGCTTTTATTCACGTATAAACATATATTAACTCACACATTAGTTATGATAAACGGAAGCTCATTCTTGTGTGTTATGCAGCACGTTTGAGCTTCCGCAAGAACCAATGAGGTTTGTTCTTACGTGTCAAGTTCGGTTGAAGCTTAAATAAAAGCTTAAATTAAATCTGTTCATCATATGAAGTGATAGTGTCTCTTCAAATTCAATTCAGTTCACATTTATTTGTATAGAGCTTTTCACAATACAATTAGTTTCAAAGCAGCTTTACAGAAAATGTATATTAATATTGCAATTTAGAGTGATGTTATCAGAGGTGTCTCTGTGCAAGTTATGTCATTTCAGAAATGTACATATTCAAATCACGCAGTCAGCTAACAATTTATTAATTTAAACAATGTTTCTGCCTTAAATGAATACAATGAGCTCATTGAAGTAATGAATACATGTTAACAAATGATTAGGATATATAGAAAAATTTTGCATTTGTGTATGTTGATCCAGAGTTTGCACCATCTGAAGTCCTCACAAGGGTTAGGGTCCTTTCTTCACAGCTGTTGAGGCATCTGAAGTCTTCATAAGAGGCTGGATCCAAACTGGAGCTGATGTACTCTCTAGTTATCTTGGGATGGGCATCCCAGGATAAAACAGAAAATTAAATGGAAAATAATTAGCGTAGCTGCTGTTCATAACATTAACCAAAAATAGTCATGTGCATTTGATCTGATATAACTGGAGTACAACGTTATGAGATGCATTATGTGAATGCTTGGCCAAAGAGATCTCTTTATTCTAGATTTTAACTGGGTGAGTGGTTCTGCACCCCGAACATGAGGACTGCTATTCCAGAGTTTAGGTGCCAAACATCAGGAAGGCTATTCCAGAGTTTAGGAGCCACATGTGAAAATGCAAGAAAACTTTTCTTTTCTTCAGAAAAGTTGGACTAAACCGCTCAATTCATATGGATTAGTTTTACAATCTCTTTATGAACTTTTTGAAGTGTCAATGTGATAGTTGTGTAGCTGTCTATAAAGGGACAGAAAGGTCTCAGATTTTGTCAAAAAGATTTTAATTTGTGTTCCTAATATGAACGAAAGTCTTACGGGTTTGAAACGACATGAGGGTGAATAATTGATGACAGAATTTTCACTTGGGTGAACTAACCCTTTAACATTGCTTGATGAGATTTTCACATCTTGTTGTAACTGCTGGATTATAAAAAATGTCATATATAATATATGACCCTCGACCACAAAACCAGTCATAAGGGTACTTTTTTTTTTTTTAAATAAATAAGCTTTTCATTGATGTATGGTTTGTTAGGATAGGACAATATTTGGCCGAGATACAACTATGTGAAAATCTGGAAAATCTAAATATTGAGAAAATTGCCTTCAAAGTTGTCCAAATAAAGTCCTTAGCAACCAATTTTTCTTTTAAAAATAAATTTTACAAAATATAGTAGGACATTTACAAAATATCTTCATGGAACATGATTTTTACTTAATATCCTAATGATTTTTTGCATAAAAGAAAAATCGATAATTTTGACCCATACAATGTATTGTTGGCTATTTCTACAAATATACCTGTGCGACTTATGACTGGTTTTGTGGTCCAGGGTCTCACACACACACACATTTCGTTTTTTTTTTTTTACAGTTAATGAATTAACAGGTTTTAACTGTAGCATTTTTAGTTTTCCCCCTTGTAAAGATTACAAACTTCCTTTACAATGAATATACACCCAAACATCGCTTAAACAGCAGTTCCAATGCTGCATCCTATTTGCTACCTCAATTAGGAAAATTTAAAAAAAAAACATTCTGTATTTATTTCTGACAACTGCACAACCCTGACACACATATTGAGAACCCTAATGCATTTGTGTATTCATTAGTGGTAGTTAGTGTGTGTGTGTTCATGACAGAACACAAATTTGTATGTTAATTTGTGTTAAGTGTGTGTGTGTGTGTATGTGTTTGTGACATGCTAATTGTGTTCATTTGTATGTGTATTTCTGACTCCAGCAGCAAATCATCCTTCCTTCTCTCCGATTCCTCTCCTCCTCCCGGATGCCCCGAGCCTCCTCCTCCTCTTCCCTTTCCTTTCCTCCTGCTCCTCCTCTCCTGTTCTCTCCCCACAGCCCAACAGCTGTTGGACACATGCCCCCTCTTCACCCAGACACCTGTCCATCTATTATCTGTCCTTTCTCGCTCTCCCTCTTCCTGTCTGAACCATTGGAAATGAATGCACTGACATGAAAAGGTTTGACCAGCCTAATAAGCTGTCATCTTTTCCCAGAATTCTCTGCTCTAGCATTGTGGAGCCTTCGCCGTGTTTACCATCAGACTAATGACCACATGACAATGCTCAGATGGACCGAGGATATGATCAGTCATGATAAGGAACATTATTTTCGGACATGCAAATAACATCTTGTTACAACCATTATATTCCCAGTATTTGTTGGCTGCAGCTGTTATGGCACAGACCAGAACATGTTTTATCGTTTTGTCTCATTAATGACAAACAGTACAGACAATTTACTGCTATATCATGATTTGTTATCTCCACATCACTCCGTTTTGCATATGGAGATAAATGGAGAGGTCTTATTTTAAATGGTCATTATTGCATATCAGTGTCTTGCCATCTGTTATCTGACAGTCTCATTCCTATCAATGATGCAAATGTGATGTCATTTCAACCGTAATAGGAAAATATGTTATGTGTCATAACTTGCGTGCCATTAGCCAGAAAGAACATCTCAAAACAAGATGTTTTCTAAGAGGCATATGCATATCATATCATATCATATCATATCATATCATATCAAGAGCTTCTGGTGTTTAGCATCATCTGGCATAGATGGAGACAGAATAGCTATATAAATGAACACGCATTCTCTTAGAGTTGATCCTTCAAGTTGAATTGATGTTTATATTGAAGAGTACTTGCATTAGCTCCACTGAATATTCATATAGAATGTGACATAAGTATGTTTATAGAATTATGTACAAATGGAAATGGTTGTTTGCAGTGGATGAATTAAAATGACTGTGGACATGAATGTAAACATGGGTTTGAAGAAAAATCTAATTGGTGATCAAAATGTTTATGGATGCAAAGAAATACCGGCAGCTATACGATCAACTAAATGTGCAATGTGCATATTAGAGGACCTGAGCCCATGGGAACAGACAAGCTCTTGGGTTTCGGTTCAGGTTTGAGTTATTTCTTCATGTATAACTTGGAATTTGTGTTTAGTGTTTGAAATAATTTTCATTTGGGATCTGAAGTGGCTTCTTACCTCACAATGAGGTATACAGTATATTATTTTGAAGTATTTCAATAAATTAATGCAATGTCGATTTGAGTTGCATTATAAATATACCTTATTCTTATGAAATTATCCAAGATAGCTTGAAGAACACAGATAAACCATATACTCTCGCAGATTGTGTTTATTGTCTTTATATTTAATAAGTCAAAGCATTTCTGTCTTCTTTTTATTCAGCTACGGTGTATCATGTTGTATAGTTGTATTATGGATATCCTTGAACGGCATGTTATTTTACTTCTGTGAGGCATATTTGGGCTTTCTGCGTGAGGGCGCCCTCCGGCTTTCAGTATGAATTAAACATTCATAACATTTATAATGATTTATAGTTATATGCTGCCTGCTTTTCTCCCAAAAAATAAAAGTTTTCTTATAAGTAAATTTATTATTATTATTATTATTATTTTATGCAGCCCAAGTAGGCACAACAAACCTGGTGTTCTTTATATTTTTTGTGAATTTTAAATCACAATTTTAACCAGAAAAATCACAATTAGATGCAGTAGTTGCTTCTGATATCAGCATGTTCACAGTTGTTGTTGTGTTTTTTTTTTTTTTTTTACAGGAACCAGATGCCACTGAGTCGTGCTGAAACTGTTCTTCTCCGCAAGCTGCACTACACAAACATGGTGAAATGAAGGGAAAAAAAAAAAAACACCTTGGAAAAGACAGGTATGTTGAACAGGAACTATTTCAGGAATGGCACAAAGGTGTGTGACTGTTCAAGTCTCTGTCTTTAGATCAGTGTGCTCAATAATGTGCCTTTTTGGTCTTTGTTATGTATATTTGGATTATGTTGTGTTGTAAATAAAATACAATCAAAAAAACGTTCTTTTAAATCTCCTCACATTCTTTGTTCTAGTTCCCTCACAGTCCCATTCAGCTGACAGGGCCATTAGGGGAGGGTCTTTGTCTTCCCAGGTGTGAAACACATCATTATTCATGATCGTTCACGCCTCCCCACATACAGCCTTCTGACACAAAACATGTCTTACAAATTTTAAATCAAAATATTATTTTATGTGAATGAATGGGATGATTCTCACATCATTTTAAAGCAAAAATTCTACCCTACATCATACATTTTTCAAAAGTCTTGTGAACAAGTCACTTCAATTTGCTCCTGATCGATTGCTCTTGTCTGCCTCACTGCTCAGAGTGGTTTGCATCTGTAACTCCGTATAGCTTTGTTTTGAATCTCTTACTATCATTCATTGTTGTTTATATTATCATTACCATATATCTAATATTGCCTACCACATTAATCTGACATAGCTAGCTTTTAATCTTTTAATCTAAATCGCTATCACAACGCGTTTGCATTTCGCTAGCTTAACTTGTCATCATTCTCTCACGCACTCCTTTTTCTACGCGTTCATCAAACAGCTATAAGTCGGATCACTCTACAAACACGGTGAGTCATGTCATCCTCTCCTTCTATTGTTACTTGCTCTGCCTGTCACATGCATAGTATAGCTTTCTCTGTCAGCAACGAGGGATTTACATGTCATAAATGTAGGGAAATAGTCAGGCTGACAGAGAATTAGAGACACGCATCCAAACTTTAATCGAGGATACTAAGAATGCATGGGCTTTAGATACTGCTTTGGATGCGACTAGCTTAGTGAACTCTGTACATTGTTCGGTTACAGCTGTAGATCCCGTGCAGCAGGGCACTTGGGTGATGCGGGATAGTCACAGGGCAAAACACCACTCTTCCGTTCCGATAAGAACATCAAACAGGTTCTCCCCACTGAGTGACCCACTGAGAATCCTGTTGAAAGTGCCCTAGTTATCAGCGATTCTATTACAAGGAACGTGAAAATAGAGACACCAGCCACCATAGTCACATGTTTGCCGGGAGCCAGAGCACCTGACATCAAAGCAAATTTAAAAGTGCTGGCTAATGCTAATCGTAAATACTCGTAAAAAATTATTATTCACGTCAGCACTAATGATGAAATAAAAAAGATACTCAGCTCTATATTTCTTCGTGCCCTGACGAAACTTACCAATTAACAAAATTAACGGAATGCATAGCTGATATAAAAAATTGGATGACCAGTAATTTCCTACTACTAAATCTGAAAAAAAAAACAACAACAACAAAAAAAAAATTGAGATTCTAATTTTTGGACCAAAAACGTAATAACCTAGAATACTGTCTAACACTTGATGGCTGCTCTGTTAAGTCTTCATCGTCAGTTAGGAACCTGGGTGTGCTCTTTGATACCAATCTTTTTTTATTTGAAAGCCATGTTTCTAGCATCTTAAAAAAAAAAATATATATATATATATCTAAACTAGATAGCTCTCAATGACAAATGCAGAACAGTTTGTTCATGCGTTCATGACCTCAAGGCTAGATTACTGTAATGCTCTACTTGGTGGTTGCCCTGCACAAAATGCAGCAGCTAAAATAAATTAGGTCAGCCGGAACCGGGAACACTTCCTATAACACCAGATGTACTCGTTACATCAGAAGAAGAATGGAATCTATGTTAATATTAGTCTCTCTGTTTATCCCGGGGTTTACCGTAGTCAACCGGATCCGGGCCATATCCAGGTGAGATCAAGGACCTGCGCCTTGACACGACCACAACACAGCCCTGAAGTTTCAGCAGAGATTGAGTCAACTAGATCATCCACTGTGAAGGCCTTATCGACACGACAGCCAGTGGCACAATTCCTCAACAAACCGTCCATACTGGCGTGATGAATACGATCCTCAACTAGATGGAACTGGAATAAATACTTTGACTGTTGTGATCCCATCAGACTTATTGTGATTCAGGCAGCTATCATAAAGCACTGTTCCTGTTGGCCAGAAGAGAACTGGCCCCCCGAATGAGCCTGGTTTCTCCCAAGGTTTTTTTTCTCCATTTTAACACCTGTTTGCCACCTATTGTCACCTGTTAAAGTTTGGGTTCCTTGCCGCTGTTGCCTTTGGCTTGCTTAGTTGGGGACACTTGACATTTGATATTCAGTGTTTTGATCTACCTGCATTGACACCATTGTATGCGAACTGAACTGAGCTGGATGATGACATCACTGTTTACTCCAGTGCTGATATAGATAAATTAACTAAATTAATAACTATTGATTCTTACATCGGAATGAATCAATACTGAATTTACTTATGGATAATGACACCATTTTCTTTAAGAGCTGCTGTGCAGCCAAAATTATATACCAGTTATCACTGTGAAGCTGCTTTGACACAATCTGCATTGTTAAAAGCGCTATATAAATAAAGGTGACTTGACTTGACAAATATTCAGTATGGGTTTTACAGTCTTTTTTTTTTTTTTTTTTTCACAAACCACGTAATTTTCTCAAAACTACAAACTTTTACATACATACCCGAGTTTGTGCTAAATACAGTGTAATCAGACTTTACCCATGAAAATGTTAAAAGTAACAGAAATAAGCACAAATGTCAGGGCATGTCAAAACACCTCCAGGGCCCAGTGGGTTAAACACATCTGAATCAGCTAATCAAGGTCTTCAGAATTACTAGAAACTTCCAGGCAGGTGTTTTGTAGCTAGTTGGAGTTACGCTCTGCAGGATAATGGCCCTCCAGGAGTTTGACACATGTGATCTAGACAAACTATAGCCTTTCGTATGGAGAGGAAAGGTGCTAGGTGACCAAAACTGATCTTAACGGTCAGTCTGGAGTGGTTGGTTTCATGAAGGATTGAATGTAATGCAGTGTCAGGCCATTGGCAGCTGTGTCAGACAGTAACTGAATTCTAGCAGGAACTAGTGAACCTTGTGCAAAGGTGTGACATGAGTGACTTTATCGAAGGTAACAGCAACTCGAGCAGCAGCATTTTGGATATGCTTAAGGGGACATAAGAAAAATGCATGATGACTAGGACCTTGGAGCTGAGTAACTGGAAACATACTAGAAACATCCAGGCAGGTGTGTTGAGGCAAGTTGGAGCTAAACTTTGCAGGACCGAATTTGGACACCCCTGGTATGATACCAAAATTTCAGTAGTCAGTACCAAAATCAGTAAAATTTCACAGTTCTCTGTCCCAATTTAGGGGATACCATAGCAAAACCTCTTGAAGCTTTTTTATTTTATTGTAATTATTTTACTGAGCGAAAAGTGCTCCATTTATAATCAATGAAGCTCATATCACTTTATATCACTTCGGTTCTGGACCAAAAGAACCAAGAGAACCAAACTACAAGTGTAAACACACCCTTAATGAATCTGATTAACATTAAGTTCACACACTCATCAAACATGACTGTAACTGGCTGCAATGCTCAACACTGCAAAAACAGGATGTAAACAGAAACCTATGACGGTCTTCATAGAGCGCATTTGAAAGCAGCAGTTACTAGATTGACCCAGTACTCTGTACTAATAGCACCACAGAAAGGCAAGTATTGTTAAAATTTAAGTGTCATCTTGTTACCAAGTGTTGAGTACTTTTGACAACAATACTGAAAAGTAACCCAAACTAAAGACAAAAGTTGTCTTTCTCTAACTTGCTCACAAAAGCAAGTTTACACGCATTCTTTATTAATCAGAATCAATTATCAAAGATACAAAATGTTTTTTTGACGTTCAGAATACAGAATGTGCATGTAAACTTATACCTGTCGTCTCCTTGTAGACTCTCGCTCCCTTTCTTGATTTCTCCCTCCTCTCTCTCTTTCTCAGAGTGAGGCAAAAGGGCAGGTTGGATCTCCTTGTGCTGATAAATCTCAGTGTTATGGTTATGTTGTGATTACGTGTCCCATTCATCGCCTAGTGTCACACTTGTATGAGTACATCTTCGGGGACTCCGGTGACCTTTCCTGCGTCTGTTCCAATGTCTAATACAGTACTGATGGTGTGCGTTTTTCACCCTGCCTGTACATCCTGAAAATATGGACACACAAGCTCATGGAAGAAATATAGTGTGGTGTTTTGCAACCAGGTGGAGATGTCGAGTTAGGCCTGTCTCAGTGTCTCTAATCTTTTCTCTTCAGATGCAATCATTACTTCTGACAATTAGGCATGATCATAAATGCAGTAATTATTCCATAGGGGAGACTGATATGATAAATGTCTGATATAATTACCTGCCATACCCTCACATTGACATACACAGTTGGAAAACATTGTTCTCTGTATCTTTGAACAAAAATGACATATATGCAAAACAACTAATTATGTGTTTGACAGAAGAAATTATATAAGTGCATTTATAAAATGTTAAATTTCACATTTCTGCATTTATACCCTTGCAAATATTATTTCTATTGTAAGTGCCTCATGGAAAGCCGCCGCCTTCTTTTTTTTCATATTTAATCAACATTATGCAACCACAGCTGTAGATTCAGCTTAATTTAATTTAATATTCATTTTTTTATATATGCAATTGAACACAATTAAACTGATTAATTATTCAGCACATCAAGTAATGAATTAAAAAAAAATATATCAAAACTTAAGAAAATATCTAGTTCACTGGTTCTCAGCCTTTTTGATTCCAGGACCTGCACTGTCCACAAAAATATTTTAAGGCCCTGTGACATCTTGATTTTTAGCTCTTTTGGTTTATTTTAATGATTGTTTGTCTTATTTTAAATAATTTGAATTTAATCCCCCGGTTTAGAACCACTGACTGAACGATTGACTGAACCAGACTGAACCATCTCTATGTACAGTGTGAGTAAGGATGGCCACATGTATGTGAATGTGTGTGTGTGTGTGTGTGTGTGTGTATGTATGTGTGTGTTTGGATGCCGGATGCGGCGTAATGGGCTGATAAATAAATGAGCGCTGCCGTGCTGTGTTAGGAAGATGGTAATCACACAGATCTGACAGTCTGGAACAGCCTGAGGGTAAACGCCTGGAGACACGCACACATACACACGCACACACTCATAAACATGCACACCTCATAACATAAACCAAATGACAAACGAACACACACCAGCTCTGACTTTAAAACTTACATACAGCTGCTTTATAATTTTCCAAGCACACAGCGTACTCATAAATCCGCCTCTCTCTGAATGTCTCCAACGTTTCTCAGGGCGTTTTTTTCAGTGCCACAGTTCATATGTCAATCACTCCCCCATCCAGGACTCAAATATGTTTTTCATAATTGTATTTTTGTCTACAGCCCCCCTACTGCTTGCAGAGCCCACAGTCAAATTTTACATTTACACATTCTGTTGAAAAAAGAAAGAAAGCAAACTTTATTTCTGCATTTAAAACTTCTTGAATATAAACTAAAATACAACATATGCCTTCTGTGAACCTTCAAACAGCAGACAGCTGCTAGCAATTTAAATACAAATTCACACAAATGGGATTTGGATTTTTTTTTAAGGGAAAGGAGGAGGAAGAGAGAAAAAGACAGAGAGAGAGAGAGAGTGTGCGTTTTCTCTTCTTTAATAGGAAGGCAGAAGGTGACGGACCCGCTGGGCTCTGTTCAGTGTTCATACTGTTGAAATGATGGCAGCTTTTAGGTTCATCCCCAGCAACAGCACAATGATGCTTTAAATAAACTCGTAACATTGTGTCTACACTATCAGTGAGAGGCCTGAGGTCATATCATATTATGTGCCAGCAATGCTTTGTTGCTTTAAGCTTTGTTGATTGAAATTATTCTTTATATTTTTGTAGAGGCATGTTGTTCGCTTGCTGATGACACTGTGGTTTTGCACCACTTTGATTTGAATTGACAATGACTTCTAATTCCAAGTCTGTTCCTGAATTTGAATTGAGATAGCATTGTAATTTGAACTTAAGCAAGTAGAATCGTTTTCTGGTCTCCCAGCCAGGTAAGGTTTAGGTCAGGTCTGATTTGCAGGTTTTAGATTTTGATTTTGGCCACTTGACTATGTGATCATACAGCTAAACACCACCATGGCCAGGTTGGGAGAGCAGATAGACCATCTTAAACCAGCTAAGACCAGTCAAACCAGCTCCCAACACTAGCCAACAATCTTAGGCTGGTTTAAGATGGTTTATCTGCTCTGCCAACACCTGCCAACAATATATGGCTTGTTGAAGATGGTATATCTCCTCGCCCAACACCAGCCAACAATCTTAGGCTGGTTTAGATCAGCTCTCCCAACACCAACCAAAAATCTTAGGCTGGTTTAGATCAGCTCTCCCAACACCAACCAAAAATCTAAGGCTGATTTAAGATTGTTTATCTGCTCTGCCAACACCAACCAACAATCCTAGTCTGGTTTAAGATGGTCTACTGCATCTGCTCTCCCAAAACCAACCAACAATCCTAGGCTGGTTTAAGATGGTCTACTGTATCTGCTCTCCCAACACCAGCCAATAATACTAGGCTGGTTTAAGATGGTCTACTGCATCTGCTCTCCCAACAACAGCCAACAATCCTAGGCTGGTTTAAAATGGTCTACTGTATCTGCTCTCCTAACACCAACCAACAATCCTAGGCTGGTTTAGGATGGTCTACTGCATCTGCTCTCCCAACACCAGCCAACAATCCTAGGCTGGTTTAAGATGGTCTACTGTATCTGCTCTCCCAACACCAACCAACAATCTATGGCTGATTTAAGATGGTCTACTGTATCTGCTCTCCCAACACCAGCAAACACTCCTAGGCTGGTTTAAGATGGTCTACTGCATCTGCTCTCCCAACACCAGCCAACAATCCTAGGCTGGTTTAAAATGGTCTACTGTATCTGCTCTCCCAACACCAACCAATAATCCTAGGCAGGTTTAAGATGGTCTACTGCATCTGCTCTCCCAACACCAGCCAACAATCCTAGGCAGGTTTAAGATGGTCTACTGTATCTGCTCTCCCAACACCAGCCAATAATTCTAGGCTGATTTAAGATTGTCTGTCTGCTCTCCCAACACCAACCAACAATCCTAGGCTGGTTTAAATTGGTTTACCTGCTCTCCCAACACCAATAAAAATGTGTTTTTCAGCGAGGTACTGTCTCTTAGTTCCTCATACTTTAAAAACTGCTGTGTCAGATTGGATTTCATTCCTTACAGTTTTACGTTTGAAAAATTCAATTAAGAACAGCCAGAGATTCCACATCTTCTGTAGCACAAGGGGTTGTGGGCAATATTTACTTTGAAAAGACACTAGAAATAATGTGCCATCCCTGCACCTTTGGCATACAATTTTCAAAGTACAATGACTGGGGAAGCACTAATTCAAATCTCGCATACTATTTATGACAGATAGTTTGCAAATTGGGATGTAACCACAGTGTAATTCTGACAGCACAAGCGAACACCTGTGAACTACAACCTCAGACTTGATTACAATTCCAGCTTCTGCTAAGAAAACTCTTCCCTGGGTCGCTCTATGTTTTTGTCATTATTTCAAGCCCTGCTCTTGAGAAATTAAAACAACAGCAGCTTTGCTAACGTGTTGGGCAGGAAATTGTCTTTTCCTTTTGTTTATGTTGAGGAACCAACCATGCAGTCATATCCTCGGGCTGACCTACACACAGGTTGAAGCACACTGCCAGCATATTGTGTTTCTATTTACTCTCTCTCCATCTCTCATGCTGTCTCTATTTCTCCAGTGAATGTTAAGGCGTTGGATGCAAGGATGGATGGAGAGATGAGACGGATGGGCGTGCCAGATTGAGGGATGAATGGAGGAATGGATGCTGATGGAACCAATGAGAAATTTAGATGGAGGTATGAAGGGATGAATGTCAGATGAGGGCTGGGTAAAATTCCTGCTCACATAGAGAAAACACATAAAATTGGGTCACAATGTCTTTTAACAACTGATAAGATTAGAGAGCCTGAATATTTAATCTAGATTCTTTAAATCTATTGTGTTTGTGTATGAATTTATTTAATCAAAAACATAGTTAAAAACAGTAATATTGTGAAAAAAAAAAAAAAGATTCAAATTTGTTTTCTATGTTTAATACATTTAAAAATGTAATTTTTATTCATGTGTGATGGCAAAGCTGATTTTTTAGCATCATTACTCCAGTCTTCAGTGTCACATGATCCTTCAGAAATAATTCTAATATGCTGATTTGGTGCTCAAGAAACATTTCTTATTATTAATGCTTCATATCTTTGTGAAAAGGATTCTTTAATGAATAAAAAGTTTAGAGGAAGAACATTTTTTAAAATTCTTTTTATTTATAAATTATATATAATTTTTATTTTATTTTTCATTTTTGCATTCTTTCGCAATTTAATGCGTCCTTACTGAATAATCAGATTTATTTAAGTGACTTTGAACTAGTGTTGTCAAAAGTACCGACCATGTTACCAAGTCGGTACTTGGCAGTTGTGTTCACGCGCTTATCGTATATATGTCTGTGATTGGCTACAATGATCAACGCTTCCGTCCTTTGATCATTGTAACCATTCACAGACATATCTGATGAGCGTCTGAACACAAAGGCCAGTCAGAGGTGTTTACGAATACGCTCAACAACGCTCAAAGCATCGCACTTTTTAAAAATGTCATTAATGACTTGGTGCGGTCAGTACTTCTGACAAAACTACTTCGAACATGGCATAGTTGTTGGTGCCAGACAGGCTGTTCTGAGTATTTCAGAAAGGGTTTACAGAGAATGTTTTGAAAAAGAGAAAATATCCAGTGAGCGGCAGTTCTAGGGGTGAAAATTCCTTGTTGATGCCAGAGATCAGAAGAGAATGGCCAGACTGGTTCCAGCTGATAGAAAGGCAACAGTAACTCAAATAACCACTTGACAACCAAGGTCTGCAGAAGAGCATCTCTTGAAGCAGAAGAGCTACAGGCAACTGAGGCTACAATTCGCACAGGCTCACCAAAATAGGACAGTAGGAGATTTGAAAAACGTTGCCTGGTCTGATGAGTCTCGATTTCTGCTACGACATTCAGATGGTAGGGTCAGAAATTGGAGTAAACAACATGAAAGCATGGATCCATCCTTCCTTGTATCAACAATTCAGGCTGCTGCTGGTGGTGCAATGATGTGGGAGATATTTACTTGGCACACTTTGGGCCCCTTAGTACCAATTGAGCATTGTTTAAATGACACAGCCTGAGTAATGTTGCTGAGCATGTCCATTCCTTTATGACCACAGTGTACCCATCTTCTGATGGCTACTTCCAGTAGAATAATGCACGTCGCAAAGCTCAAATCATCTCAAACTGGTTTCTTAAACATGACAATGAATTCACTATACTCAAATGGTCTTCATAGTCACTATATTTCAATCAAGCAGCTTTGGGATGTGGTGGAATGGGAGATTCGCATCATGGATGTGCCAACAAATTTGCAGCAACTGAGTGATTCTGTCAGGTCAGTATGAACCAAAATCTCTGAAGAATGTTTCCAGCACCTTGTTGAATATATTCCATGAAGAATTAAGGCAGTTCTGAAATCAAAAGGGGTCCAACCCGGTACTAGCAAGATGCACATAGTAAAGTGGCCGGTGAGTGTGTTTATAGTTTTTTACATCCTCACAATAAAAACACTGACTTAACAGAGTGAAGTGAGAGAATCCAGGAATTATTCATAGCATGAAATGTGTGTGGGGGGAAGGGGGGATACTGTTGATGGTGTTTATATGACAAATATCATGTCCTTTTCATAAGGCATTAAAATTCTCATTACACCATTAGCGATCAGTCGTTGCACATCATGCATCATGAAAGGGTGAAATTGACAATAAATTCATAATGCATGGAGGACACGTCTGTGCTGCGGTCTCTGTAAGATTATGCTTCTCAAACCTGTTGAAAGGACAGACATTGTCTCTGTTTCTCAAACACGCTCTGTTCCTATTGCACCTATTGCTCTCAAAAATAAAGGCACCAGTGATAGGCAAAAAGGGTTTTACTGCTTAAAGCTTGAGGAAAGTTCTACAAGGAACAGTTTATTCTGTAGTTCTTTCCAAATCCATCATGTACTGGTGCTTTAAAACAGTGATTCCCTACTGTTTTCACTTCAGGACCCAGGTTTTACATTGGGCATTAAGCAGCAATTTAGCACATACCAAAATAGTTTATTATAAAGAACACAAAGAAACGGGTCATTGATGAATAAGGTTTTTAAAAGTGTCAAAAAATATAATGGAGATGTAATTAATTTTGATGTTTTATTAAGTGTTAACAATGAGATTTTTTTTTTTTTTTTTTTTTTTTAAATAATCAATTAACACTGCTTTGGTAACAAGGTGTTACCAAAAAAAAAAAAAAAAAAAAAACAACAAAAAAACATTTTGGTTATACCGAATGACGATATTTTCAAACAACAGGCTGATATCTAGCTAGCTAGATAGTTAGCTTGCTAGCTAGCAAAAGGACAATCAAACATTTTATATTTAGTACAAGTTTTTAAAATATTACAAAATTTTCCATGTTTTATAGCGATTGTACCGAATGACCTGCTATTTCAGGACATGCGTATGAGCAAGTGAAAACATGAATTTTTCAAATAGTTAAGAGAGAGTTAGCTACATTGCTTCATGACCATGTGGTCCTTTGCAGGTATCTGAATGATGTCACATCCTGTCACATGATACTGACCACATGACTTGATCCAAAAAGGTCCCTTTATGTTGATCACTCTGACATTCTTTCTCATAACAAAGCAACGACTTCTACACATTATTTTAATACCATTTTGCACTATGTTGATGAATGATGTTATAAAATCATGCCAGAATAAAAAATATATACATTTATTACATTTTAAGATATTTTAATCACAAATTAAATGGCTGTATTGGCCTTTGGACGGTTAAACCGAATGACCTTTTGACACTTCAAAATCTTTAAAATACCTTTATATGCAGCAAAATATAATTAAAACCTTTTGGATTCAATAAAAGAGATTAAGTTGTACTACCTTACATACTTTGGATGTCATATCTTTGTTTTTTATTATTATTAAGGCCTTTGGACAAAAAAAAAAAAAAAAAAGACCCAAACACAAATGTCCTTAGAAATCTGTTTTTCAAGGATGAGGGTGTGCCTGCTAAAGTGACAAATTAAAATGCATAGAGTTTGATTGGACGTAAAATTGGATGCATTTAACATTATTTACCTATAAACCCCATCAGAACATAACTATATTTGGGTCGCAAAAACATTTGAGCCCAGCCCAAAATAAAAAAGTACTGATATAAGGAGCCTATATAATGTAATTTAACCTTAAAAAAATTGTTTAAAACATCACAATCCACAAGAACATGCCTCTCCAAAAAGATCTGTAAACTTTCTGAGTAATTCTACTACTTTAAAAGCAGGAATGGAAATATCCAGTAAGCCAATAAGCTGACCTCATGTTAGGATTTAGTCAGAGGGCTGATGATTACAGAATTGGATGAGATTGTTTTGATGTTAGACCTTCAGAAGATTAATAAGGCTTCAGTTAAAACTCAAAAATAAAAGGTCTTCTATTCACTGGTATTTTTTTATTTTTATTTTTTCCCCTGGGCTAGAGACTTTTTAGCTTTGTATTATTTTTGAATTTGTGAAAGCACTAATGGTTTCTAGCGTCCATCACATTAGAGTCACCTAATGTGCTTACAAGTTTTATATTATTCATATTAGAAAGGCCTCACATGCTTATTAGAAACTAATTATTTATTCAGAATAATAATTTGTGAATAAGTAAGAGTATCTTTGTAACTCTCTCTGTCTTTTCCCTCTGTGTATGTGGTTTGTCATAGTTGTCTTAAGCACCTGACAGCCTTCTGTGCATGTGATAGGAGATAAATAGAGAATTGCAAAGCGTGAAGGAAATGAAAATGTGAATAGCAGCTCTACTTTACACATTACAAGAACGTGAAGTCAGATTTTCACAGGTATGAAAGTCGGGTGGGTGATTTATGCTAAAAAATCACAATATTACATAATTTTGGTCTATAATGATAAATAGGAAGATATAGGCATTTTTACATAAAAAAAAATAAAAAAAATAAAAAAGCAAATCTGCTCAGCAAGATTCAAAAACTGTTTTTAATTGAACATAAATGTATCTAAACCTCTCCATCAAACATTTTGCCCACTTTCACGATCCAGGATGAGGTCTTTCATGGCATACTGGTAACATTTATTAGATATACATGCATGGTTAATCTACATATAACTTAATAATCACTAAATCAGTCAAACTTTAATACATCACTGCTTCTCTTCTCTAACATAACCCACCTTTATATCTAACAAGTTGTTCCTCATTTTGCTGGGATCTGAGGAGCAACTGTCACTGTGTTACGTATCCAGCGCCTGCTGGTTCCTGCTACTCCCCACCAGAGGTCGCCGGTTCACCATTTCATTGCACACACAGTTATACTTCACTCTGAACTACATCTCCCACAATCCCTCACCTAGAAACCAATCATGCACACACTCATGGCTGAGTATTGTTTAGCCTTTGTTTGACCTTGTCTCTGTGTGCCTTGCCTTGCCTTGCCTTGCCCTCTTGTATCTGTTTGCTGGTGGTTGACCTCTGCCTGTACGACTACGCTCATTGTAATAAAGCCTGCACGTGGATCCCCTACTCTGTCGTCCAGTTCCCCTTCGTTACAAAATACTCAGCCCCACCAAGATCCAGCGGCTTTTATGAGCGTTTCCAGCCATGACATGGATCCAGCAACATGGCTTGTCCGCCTACGTCAAGGTAATTGTACCCTCGAGGACCACATCCAAAAGTTTCTGGACATTGCCCATTTATCTGACTTGCCTGACCTTGCTCTCGCTAACGCTAACTGGCTCTCCTTTCACTGTGGGGGTCGCGGAGGAATGCGACATAACTCCAGTGCCTTTAATGGCTGCCGTGCTAGAAAACACCCTCAAAATGGCGGCAACAACAACACCAGGTCAAGTCACAGTTGAGTTTCCTGAGCCAAGTCAAGTCACAGTTGACCTCCCAGAGCTTCGCCACGTCTCAGCAGACTTCCCAGAGCCTCGCAACGTTTCAGCAGACCTCCCAGAGCCTCTCCACATCTCCGCCGATCGACCAGGGTCACGTCACGTCTCCGCCGATCGCCCAGAGTCACGTCACGTCACGTCACGTCACGCCTCCGCTGATCGCCCAGAGTCACGTCACGTCACGCCTCCGCTGATCGCCCAGAGTCACGTCATGCCTCCGCTGAACGCCCAGAGCCACGCCACGTCTCCGCTGATCTTCTAGAGTCACGTGAAGTCTCTGGATCTGTCCGAGAGCGGAGAGGATAGGTGTCCAGTGTGGATGATCCACCACTGACTTCAGCATGAGCAGCTGGCATTCAGAAGCCTCCGCCAGCCGCTACGCACTCGAGTCCGCCGGTTGCCCGGTTGCTAGGCACTCAAGTCCGCCGGTTGCCCGGTTGCTAGGCACTCAAGTCCACCGGTTGCTAGGCACTCAAGTCCACCGGTTGCCCGGTTGCTACGCACTCAAGTCCGCCGGTTGCTTTTGTTAGCCTTTGTTTGACCTTGTCTCCGAGTTCCTTGTTTCCTTGCTCCTTGCCTTGCCTAGCCTGTGTTTTCGACCCTGAACTGTTTTCCTTGTTTGATGATGGCTTGCTGCCTACCTTGACCATTGCCTGTGTTTGGATTACCCTTTTGCCTTGCCCTCTTGTATCTGTTTGCTGGTGGTTGACCTCTGCCTGTACGACTACGCTCATTGTAATAAAGACTGCACGTGGATCCCCTACTCTGTCGTCCAGTTCCCCTTCATTACACACTGCTTTGTTTTTGGTTTTTTTCTCCATTTATCTTCTGTCTATCATGCTTTTCTTATCATGTAGTGTCGTATTAATCTAAAACAATGGTTAAACGGATTTTCCATTATTTAGTTATTTTGTGTGTTTTGTTGGTTAAATAGCTTTATTAAGATATGCCTTTGAATATCTGACTCTTATGTAATGCATTTGTTTAAATAACATGATATTGATCTGCCTCTAATAGCTTCAAATGTCATGCTGTTCCGCAAAACAAATGTCTGAAAACATCTATATCACGCTGACTAGTTGATGACACAAGATTCAAAGCTTGAAAATGTGTTAATTTACTCCACTCCCCATTGCGTTTATATATACAATGGCCACAGAAAGTGTTAGGACACTTAAGCAACTTAAAATGCATGATTTAATTGGATTATATAACAAATGAAAACAAATGACAAGCATTGCTCTCACAACTTTGCTTTTCTTAGTCGTTCTTAGTGCTATCTTTTAATAAAAGTAATTTGTTTAGATATTTTGCTATGCATTGATTATGCAGTGTGACTTAAGTGTACTTCTCTGGACCACTGTATGTGAAAATTAACAAAATTAATCTATAATATTTAGATTTAGATCAGGCATCATCAGTCATTTCTGTTTTTGTGAATGCTTGATCAATGTACTGCTTCAACAGGATGTAGTTAGGCATTCATATAATTCTCTCTCTCCCATAAAGTAATCATTCAAAAGCACTAACACACTCAAGGCTGTGGTAAACAGGGGTTATATCACCATACCAGACCACTGAAGCCCCCAAAGAGTGAGAGTTGGAGAGTCTTTATGTGTGTGAGTGTAAGAGAGAGGGGTTATTAATTGGTAGGAGTGTAATGGGTGTTCAGTGTCTGGGAACTCAATACTCATTTACTCCCAATTAATCAGAACAGGACCTGAGAGACAGCTGGGCAAACTGACACATACACACTGGATGAAAGATAAATGCATAGACATACACAGCTACCTGGCCCCGAAGAGACTCCCCGACCCCCTTACTGCCAGTCTGCACACATTGGCGAGCTCTCTGGCTCCCTTCAGTCAAGGAGAGCATTAGGACCTGATTAAGATATGTGGAGTTAATGGAAATCAATTCCACCCAAAAGGAGAGAGTGTGTGTGTAAACAGAATGTGTATTCCACACAGTCGATAAGATCAAGTAAACTTAGACTCTCTTTCCTGCACTTTTGTGCTCACTCTGTCTTTTACCTCTCTGTTTCTGTTTTATTTCCTTTTCTTTCTCTATTCTATCGTTCTTTTTTCCCATCTTCCTCTTATCTTTGATTTTTTCTTATTCTCTTGCTGTTTGCAAGTTGAATCTTTGTTTCCTGTGGTTCAGGCTGATATAGAGAGGTGGGAATTGCCTCATGTTGGGAAACTTTTTCAGATATCTTCCTAATAAAGGGATAGTTCACCTAAAAATGAAAATTCTTTTATAATTTACACACCTTCATGTTGTTACAAACTTGTATGACTTTCTTTGGAACAACAACAACACCCCCATTGACTTTTTATTGAATGGAGAATAAAATATAGTCTTTTTCATTTCACAAAAGAAAAAAAAAATCATACAGGTTTGGAATCACGTGAGAGTGAGTAAATGATTGCAGAATGTTCATTTTTGGGTGAACTATCTCTTTAACATTACACTGTAATTGAAGTTAAAAGGTTGAGGTAGTCATTACCATCACATTGTTACATTTTATGTGATATTGTTGGCTGGGCTGAAAGTTGAAGCAGTAGCTAGTGTCCTTGAATTATTAAATGAGCCAGTTTCAAAATGTAGGAATACATTGTTTTAGTGATGTCATGTTTCACACATGTAAATAGGCCTTAGAGAAGGTGTGTTGACAGAATTTTTTTTTTCCACTAGCGTCAAACAGAGCAAAGATTATAATCATTAACAACTTGATGACTGCTTTCTCTGGCATCAGCTGGCCCTATTCTGGGCTCCTAGTGAAGTTGCAATCTATTATTTTTGGCTTCTTCTGGAACCAATTTAATTTGGGGCCTTAGGGCTTATTCTTTCTTCCAAAGAAAGAGAGAGGGAAGGTATTGGTGCATCTAGCAAATATGGGGTAGCACTGCATCTCATTTACTTAGAGGCGTTTTTACATTTTCTTATTATTTTTCTTATTTATTTTTTATTTTTGTTTGGAAGTCACTCCAGGACTAGCTTCAGATGACACACACGTGGTGTATTGCACACAATGTTGGCAAGGCCAGGCTATGTGCTATGAGTCAGGTCTTTTATCTGTCTACTAAGAAGTAATGTTTACAAAATCCCAGGACGATTAAATCAGTGATTCTTGGAAAAACTAGTCATTGCTTTAATTTGCTAGTGCAAGGTTCAATGAATTTGCAGGTTCATGGCACAAAATCTTAGATATAGATAAGAACGATTTTCACAAATATGTTCTGTTAATTTTACTTTCATGGACTTTTAGTTTGTTTATTGTCAGTTTCCTGCTTCCTTTGTTCTAGTTTCCTACCATTCGTTAATTTCCATGGACACTCATTAATTATCACAGCTGTTTGTTATTAGTTCATCACCATTGTGTATTTAAGTTCCTCCTTGTTCAATTTTTATTTGTTTGGTATTGTTTGTGCTTGCACACTGTTTCATGGTGTTTGCTTGTTTGCTTGTTTGCTTGTTTGCTTGTTTGCTTGTTTGCTTGTTTGCTTGTTTGCTTGTTTGCTTGTTTGCTTGTTTGCTTGTTTGCTTGCTTGTTTGCTTGCTTGTTTGCTTGTTTGCTGGATTACCTTATTTTAGTTATTTAATAAACCTTGTTTATTTTGATCTTTTTGGATATCTCTTCATCATCTTTGGACAAAACGTGACAAAGATGGAGTTACTTGGTTGCAATTAAATAAAATATTATTGTGTCTTTTTCTTTGTTTCTCAAGGGGCCTCATTTATAAAATTTGCGCAGAAACCATCCTAAATTTGATCAGTGTCGTCCAAAGGCAACGGGAGATTTTATAGAGCAGAAATCAGCAGAATTCCTTAAAATAAAATAAAAATATATGAATTCAAGCAGAGAAAATGCTAGAACCAAATAAACAGTGTCTAAACAGTTCTAATTGGTCTTTGCTCTGCTCTGCTACCCCATTTGCAATCAATCTGTTAAAGTCTGCTGACCCAATAAAAACATAAAGAATAAGAAACCTGGGCCAATTTAAATCGAGTAATCAGGCATCACAGCTTCCAGAAAGGCATATTTAAGTGTGATGTGGATATATTACCATTACAAAAAAAAAAAAAAAAAAAAAAGTGAAAATATGTGGCTGAGTTAATTACTCTTCTCTTGTTGTCTAACTGGGTTGTTCTTGGCCAGAATAAGTTGCAAAATGTACTTGACTTGGTATGCTGATAGTCGAAAGTCAGGACTTACTCAAACTGTATTTAGTAAATCTTAGTAAAGTTAAAGTAGTTAATACACAGGCAGTGAATAAAACTCTGGCACTGTAAGCAGCATTTGAGATCAGAGGAGTTATGGGCCTTCTAAAACAACAAATGACATTGCTTAAAGATTATTGTGGTGCGAAAGCTTTGGAGGGTATTGTATAAATCACCATTAATAAAAAGGTCAGTTGAGCTTCAATAGAGTATTTTGCTTGTCGCAGTTGGTTTTAATGCATTTGTTTCTGTCATTAATCTTAATGTACACAATGCATGAGAAAAAGTGCCACAAATTTAGTTTGTTTAAAGGGATAGTTCAACCAAAAATGAAAATGCTATCATCAATTACTCACCCTCAAGTTGTTTCAAACCCATATGAGTATTTTTCTTCTGTTGAACACAAAAGAAGATATTTTAAATCAAACAGTTGATGGTAGCTCAATCAAATAAGTAGGAAGTCAATGGCTACCATCATATCTACCATATCTTCTTTTGTGTTCAACAGAAGAAAAAAACTCATGCAGGTTTGGAACAACATGAGTGTGAGTAAATGAAACAAAATTTAAAGCCAGAACTCTGACTTCTTCAAAGCCATGATAGCGAGAGCTTGTTATACGAAAGGTGTTATTTGCACGGAAATGGAAAATGGAAAGGAAATTCATGTTTTCACTTGTGTTAGAGTAAAGCTTGTATTAAGAGCTACAGGGTAGAGAGTTTTGTTGGAAATTAATCATTGTATTTGTTGGTTGTATTGGGTTATTTTATATATTCTCTAATAATGATAATATAAAATCAATTTAACATGAGTTGTCTAGCTGATTGCACTGCACATTTGAGATGAACTGGTTCACTAGACTGAATTAGATTTTCCAACTCTTCATAAAAAAGGACCATTTAGCAGAGCACAGTTAGTAGTTTTATTAATAAAGTTAGTTATTCCCCAACAATGGTTATCATTTCTCCTATTGTGTGTATTTGTGTGCGCAAATGCCATTGACTTCTCAACAAACTGCAGAAGTTATTAATACTTAATAGCCACATTCTTCTGTTGGTGAGAACTAGAAAACAGTCTGAGCTTCGGCTTCGATCCATAAACAGTCTGAGAGTCAAAATTCTCTCCTGTAAGATTTTCATTCCACCAATCAATCAATCTTAAGAAGTCCCAGTAATGAAGCGTTATTGTCACAATAGGCGCTGGATTCAATAACGTCCACTGAGATCTGACGCTAGCACGCTAACTGCCGTCGATAGCTTAATTACACGCATTAGCTCTTTCTCTCACTCACCGAAGAGTGCATTAGCCTCTTTTTTTATTCTTGCCAAGAAAGTGATTCATCAATAAACGCTCTCACAGACTTGGACATGCTCACGTTAGCTGAAGAAAGAGCCTGGAGTGAGGACAGAAACGGAATACACTGTTGTTGAATTTCCTGTATAAGTGGGCACTTCCTGCGGATATGGCCACAGGCTTTTTCATCCTGAAAGAAAGAACAAAAAAAGACTTCCTAGAAAACTGCTGTTGTAATATTTCTCTAACTTTGCCAGTGGCAGCCCTATTTTAGAGGAAAAATACAGAGGAGAGATTTGGTGAAAAAAGGTTTTCCTAGATCAACAGTAATATTATTCACGTTACAAACACAGGTTTACATTCAAATCTCAACTCTCCAATGAAATTATTCCATCAAACTGTCAAGATCAGATCAGTGCCATTTCCAGATTCAAGTTTGTTGAACTTATTTTATTTACATTTGACACCAAAAGGAATACAGGCAATGAGTTTCAGTCATCTCGGCCTCCAGGTGTATGCAGATCGTGAGTCCTTCTTTAGAAATTCAAAATGCCTCACTCATGTCATAGGTTATTTCTATGCCACTCTACAACTAAATTAAAAACTAATATTCTTCAAAGCCTTCTTTGTTCCCTTCCAAAGCCAATACTCTTTGCATGGTATATAAAAAAAAAAAAAAAAAAAAAAAAAAAAACATTAAGAAAAAAAAACCCAAAAACAAACAAACAAACAAAAAAACACCACTTTGCAGTGGTACCTAAACATGGATTAGGACAATGGCTAAATTAAACTGTCAGTGGTGATTTGCCAAGTGCTTGTTGTTGTCACTGTAGACTGGGCTTAAACTGTGTCCTGAAACAGCTCTTCACATAAGCAGAAGGATGGAAATGTCTTCTGTTACTGCCTTCTTATGCTCCTTATTGATTCAGCTAATTCAATTGAACTGCAGGTTGTCATGGGACAACAGTTCTCTTGGTCTTGTGCCTTCCAGGCCAATCATCAGGGACCATTTAAAATCAACAAGTAGTACAAAACTGAGGTGATGTTTTTAACAAGACATGGTTTTTCCTCAGAACCAACATTTGATATTTGACTGGTGATTAGACAAAAATGTCTCAAACAAAAATTGTCCCTTTTCACTTTTTTATTTTTATCGGCATATATAGTTCAATGATGAACCTTTAACATCCATGGAACCTTTCCATTACACAAAAGTTTCTTTATAGTCAAAAAAAAGTGGCACTGCCCCAGTGACAAGCTGTTGCACCTCTTTTTGCACTCATTTATTCTGACTGTGAATACTAAAATTGTTTAATGTACTGAAGTGACAAAAATGTCCTTAAATTTATTAATATTTACCATGTCCAGAATCAGCCCAACAATATGCAAATTATGATATTGACATAGGCTGATTGGAAAATTTGGATTTTAAATTCACAGCAGCAGCAAAACATTCACAGCAGAAGTGTGATTTGGCAACCTAACACATAAATCAACACTTGGTTCAATATTGGTAGTGATATTATCAAGTGACATGCATTTCTACAAAAATATTGTATTGCAGTTTGATTTGATACCTTTGATGACAGCAGGAAAAGATGTGGGAAATGTCTTTCCTCCCATTTTAAAGGTGATTAAGCCTATATGCAATTATTTGTGACTGTAAGATTAGTTGTATATTAGCTTTTAGTTTTTTTCCCCCTGGTGTCCGAGACCCTTATTAGAACAAGTCTGAGACTTGGGTTTGGACTAAGCAATTGATCCAAGTGTCAAAACAGCCTAAAGCTTGAATTGTTTTGTTCAGCAGTGTTTCTTTTGGTAACACTTTATATTGATGGTCCACTTTAGACTTATAGCCTGAAGTATACTTAATATCTTATGGATACTAACTTTAAGTAACTTTGCAACTGCATGTCAACTAACTCTAATTAGAGTATTAATAAACTGTCTACTTAATATTTACCATCAGTTTATTTTGATGGTCCAGCAACAGACATTCTACTGACTATGTAACACCGAACCCTGACTTAACAGTCTACTAAATACTCTAATGAGAGTTAGTGTAGACATGTAGTTGTAAAGTTATTTAGATCTAAAGTGAATCAAAATAAAGCATAACCTTTCCTTTTTCCCCCCACAGCTTTATTCTAATCCCCCATCTACACCACAAGTGAGCAATATGGCAAAACTAGAAATACTCCCATTATTAGTGAAGCTGTCTGCACATCAAGTGTGCAAAGTTTGCTGGAATTTAATGTTACATCTTAACAGTGTAAGTGAGGGGAGCATCTGTAAAGCTGTTTGAATGGTTAAGAGCTGTTCGTCACTGGTGTGCATTTACCGAGAGTGCAGTTTTTTTTTTGCAGCAAAGTTTGATTAAAGACACTAGGCTAAGAGTATTCCTGACTAATGTTCAGACAGCCATGTTAAGACACAGGGATTCTATTAAACAGACTACTGATGCACAACCTCTGCTGACTTCACTTCTTTACACATGGGGATATGCACACACACATAGTAAGCTTTTTATAATAGTGGTACATTTGTATTGCCAAAGCATTACCGAATCAGAGTCCCAGCTTTAAAATATAAGCTATGGGATTGCCAACCTGGGCTGGAGGGGTTGCACAGTTTAGCACAAGGTTGATGACTAAAAAAAACCTATGATTTTTCTAGGGAATTTTAGAGATAACAAAAAATTGTCGATTTTGTGGAACTGGTTTTCAGGAATAAAATTGTTTTAGACAGACAGACAGACAGATTGATTTGTGGCATTTTTTGAAATTTCTGTCATTAATTACTCACCCTCATGTTGTCCCAAAACCATAAGACCTTCGTTCATCTTTGGAACACAAATTAAGATATTTTTGATGAAATCCGATGGTTTCTGAACTACATTGCATCTTTTGGGGTCCAGAAAGGTATTAAAGACATTGTTAAAATAGTCAACTACAGTGGTTCAACCTTAATGTTATGAAGTGACAAGAAAACTTTTTGTGAGCAAAAACAAAACAAAATTAATGACTTTATTTAACAATTTGAACTGTTGTCATATGCAGTTGACGTTGTGAATGCACTGCAGACTTCTGTGTTTTATTCCGAAAAGTATACTTGTCACTTCATAACATTAAGGTTGAACAACTGTAGTCACATTTACTATTTTAACGATGTATTTAATACCTTTCTGGACCTTAAAAGGTGCAATGACGTTGCTGCCAATGTGTAGTTCAGAAACTCGGATTTCATCAAAAATTTGTGTTCCGAAGATGAACGATGGTCTTACGGGTTTGGAATGACATGAGGGTGAGTACCTTATGACAGAAATGTAAATTTTTTTACTAATATGAAGTTCTCACAGGTTTCTAGTCTCATATTAAGTGCATATCAGTTAAATATAAGTGCTTTGCAACACTAATAACTTTAATTTAGCCTTTTTTGAAGACTTTTCACACTAGTTCCATAATGCATCACCCAAGGAAACTGTTTTCCAATTTTGAAAGAATGAATAAATTAATGATGAAAGTTGTGAATAATTCATCAAACAGGTAAACAAATAAACACTAATAAAAACGTGAAAAGCTGCCGGCTGGATTTAAATTAGGGTGGTTAGTTTGGCAGGGTTATGCTGTGAGAAGTTTGTACATGTGTGTGCAAATGAGCAAGTGTGACCTTAAAGGTGACGTATGTAATTTTGATGTTTGAATACATTCTCTTGTTAAAGTTTATTGTGCAATAACAAATAAAAGTAATTTAAGTAAACCATTGGTAGTCTAACTTTGTGGTGCTATCAAAACACTGGTTTGTCATTTAGAAGTCAAATCATCCAGACAAACACAGTTATATGATTGTTACTCTGCTGTAATTTTGAGTCATCAGTACTTGTTCTACTCACCCACATTCTCTAGTGGCCTAGGAAAGACTTGCTGTATTTTTCATGATGTATTGTAATTTATTATTAGTCTGTAATGTGTATGTGTGCTATATTTACCAGGAAGCTCCTGGTCTCATGAGGTTGTTTTTATTTCATATGCTGCTTCAGTGTAAGGGAAGCTGCTTTGAAACTGCTTTCCAAGTTACAAGCTAGTTGTGATTTAAAATAGTTCAACTACTGTTTGGCTGTTCTTTTGAAAAAGCTCTTCTAACAGAATTTCATTGAAGCTCTTTAAGGGGGCAATATCAGATAATGTAATTGAATATTAAAGTCAGATCTGGCTAAAGATTAAGATCTCAGAGTAACAGCAATAAACTTAAACTAATATATTTTGTAGTAGAGATTTTGATTCATCCCACTCAAATCATTTTAAATAAAACTAGAAACAACTTAACATAAAAACAGAAGCATTTAACTATTTTGTTATGAAAAGACGTAAGTAAGCAATAAGGTACGAGAGGCTGTGCTGTATCGCGAATAAGTCATGGCTGAAGGGCGTTGTTAGGCACGACGCGAAGCGGAGTAACCACAGTTACCACACAATACAAATATTAAAGCCAAAAATATGTATCTATGCAACTTTCATGAAGTAAAGTTTCACTAAAACCCTTCCTTCTGCCAGAAAAAAATACCTTTTTTTCTCACAATACTCTTCTACATAATACAGTAAGTATTCTCAATATCAATTGAGAACGTACAGTTTACGTTGCTAAGAGTGGTTGCTAAGGGTGTTGTGTAGTGATACACAGAACCGTTGGGTGAAGGGGTCATAGCCGTGTTTTATCATGAATAAAACACAGCTATTGACCAATCAGAATCAAGGACAGGAACTAGCCGTTTTATAAAATACCACACGGGCAGATCTGTTGAAGGAATCTAATAATTAAATTAATCAAATTGATGATTTACTTTTGGAAAGGGTATATTTTGTAAAAGTAATGATTCAGTTCATCAAACGGGTGATTTTTTTTTTTTTTTTTTTTTTTTCTGTGTGTGTGAAAGGAATCAAATGATTCAATGAGTCAACTTGGTAAATCATTTTTTAAATGTGTTTATGTACATGAACAGTCTGAATAAATGATTCATTGAACTGAGTCTGACAGCTTTCAATCATGCTACATTTACAGATTGGCATTTACATTGGCAGATGCTTTTATTCAAAAAGCGACATGCACTGCATTCAAGGTATACTGTATATACTAAAGAACTGATTTTATCAGTTCATGTATTCCCTGGGAATCGAACCCATGACATTGGCGTTGCTATCACCAATGCTATACTGTTTGAGCGATAGAAATGTGATGCTACAACTGCTACTTGTTTAAAAAAGTAGTTTGTTACTGGAAGGGCATCAGCTCAAACAGTAGAGCTCGATGCTAACAACGCACCTATAGGTCATGGGTTCGATTCCCAGCAAATGCATGAATTTAAAAAATTTACATCTTAAATGCAATGTTGTTTTGAATAAAAATGTAAATACACTCCACTGCATTCTGTTGAACAGCTCATTTATTTCCATATGAGTTGAGTGTAAGCCCTTCTAATACTCAATATTTTCTGTTAATAACATGTACACAAACAACCTCGAGTGTGATTACACAAACACGCACATTTAGTCTTAGGCTACATAATTATCCTCTGCACTGTGTTTATTGTCTATAAGCCGATGTGTTCTGTTATTAAAAGGTCTGTTGCACCTGCAAACACTGCAGGCTCTTACTCACTACTCTCTGATCAATTAAGCGGCATTATTCATCACTTTACAATTTGGTGCTTAAGCTGTATTTGGGGATGTGAAAGCAAGAGAGAGAGACTGACATTATAACCTACCATATTTCTATCAGTTAAGGTTTGTAGCAGATTGTTTAAAGGCCAGATGTCGTTTGCAGTGATAAGCAAGCATTTACGATATTCTTCTGGCACATATTGATGGGTGTAGGCTTTTAAAATTTAACAGAGCTGCCAGTAATAAGGGGTTTTATTTATTTATTTTTTTTATTTTTTTTTTATTCATCCTTCCACGTGAACACCATCTGCACAGTCAATTGCATTTGAGCTGCTGTTTCAAGTGGAATAGCTCATGGTCTGCTGGCCTCATGGTCAAGAACACAACCGAAAAAGGAACAAAGCAACCTTTTTTTAAATGTAGTTCTGAAATCACATAGTTTTGGGGTCAGTAAAATGTTATAATATCTCTTATACTCACCTAGGCTGGATTTATTTGATCAAGAATACAGTAAAATTGTTAATATTGTAAAAAAAAAAAAAAAAAAAAAAAAAAAAAAAAAAAAAAAAATTGTAATAATAATAAATAAAAATAAAGTAAACTGTTTTCTGTTTTAATATCTTTTAAAATGTTATGTATTTCTGTAAAGGCAAAGCTGAATTTTCAGTATCATTACTCCAGTCTTCAGTGTCACATGATCTTCCAAGAATCATTCTAATATGCTAATTTGATGCTCAAGAATGTTAAAAAACAGTTGTGCTGCTTGATAATTTTGTGGAAAATGTGATACATTGCTCACAAATATACATTTGTGAGCATGGGAATTGAACCCATGACCTTGATGTTGCTATCACCAATGTTATACTGTTAGTGACGTTGCTATCACTAATGCTATGCTGTTAGTGCAAATTTCATGTTTGTGATTATTAAAGGCATTATTATTATTATTAAATTATTATTATTAAAATATCCAAAAATCACTAGGTTTATATATTTTGTTGACTTGTGTACTTGCATTATTCCACATGTTTCCAAGAATGTTTAAATCCAGAGAAATAAGCAATTTATTTATTTCGGTTTGATTGCACGAGTACCATGTTTTTACCATGCCTCAGAGAAAAACACTATTTTGTCAAGTAGCTAACATAGCATAATCAGATACAGCTTTATTTTTAGTAACAGTAATACAGCATTTTCTCTGTCATACAATATGTTTTTTAAAAAAAAGCATTTTCAGCACACTCAAATGTATCTAATATAATAAACAGCGTTACCCCGCTTGACTGGAAGAGGCAGCAAATGTGTCTTAATAAAAGTTCCGCTGTTCTCGCTCCAGCTGCCTCGTTGCGCTCCCACAGCACTCGCCCTGTTCTGCTTCATACTACAGTAATGTTAATAATCTTATCCATGAACATGAATTCTGCCCGAGTCCTGTCGTATTCTTTTCCACCGGCTGTAAGTTGAAGACGTTATCTCCCATGAGTCCACGCTTAATCTCGGCGTCATCAAGCTATGCCTTTGTTTTGAACAGGCGACCTCCAGGGGCGAAAAATTACATGCTGTGCCTTTAAGACAAACTTTATTTTGTTAATCCTATTAAAAAATATAAAATTTGAATTTAAAATATTACATTTTATCACAACTCTTCTGAAACCACATGATAGTTTATGAGTAGACCAACATTTAGATTGATATTAACTAAAAAACTTCACAAAGGAATGAATCACATGAACTAATCCTTCTTTATTCTTATTAACAAATTGCTTGGCCTGTTATTTAAAACCAGACTGAGATTTTTCTTTTATTAATCAGACTGATGAGGAACTTCAGTTCAAAAGCCTGACTCCCTTTCCTTCTCTGTAGCTAGGAATCCGATAGAAATAATATTGAATTGTTATAGTTGAGAAATACAAACCGTAGTATTGCATATCTGTTCTTTTTATGTTTTTAGTCCCCATACATTTTTTTGTTTGTTTGTTTGTTTGTTTGTTGGCATGCACACATTCTTAACCAGTTCAAAGGCAACATGTTCATTTAATGTGTTTTTGTACACATCTAGCTGTTTACCCATCATGCACTTCTGCACACCCATGGAAACAGAGAAGTTACTCACTGATGTACTTTGACGGTCATGCCGTCTCCATGGTGAATACAGGGGTCGCCAGGTTAACCATCCCTGAGAGATTAATCCAGGAGGTCAAAGTCAGGATTAACCCCTGCGGCTACACACAGAATGAAAATTACCTGTTCAATAACACCTTCTGCTCTTACTGTTTACTCCCGCTGTTAGCATTAAATACTTCCACTCATCAGCTTGAATGTTTTTCTGAAACAGCCAAAGTTTAATGGCATTCTCTTCTATACAGGTGACCTTATTTTTCAGTGGTAAAAGACTTGTCTGATGATGAATCCTACCTTGAAAATATTAGTCAATGACGTTTAAGAGTGTCCACTTAAAAATAAAAGGAAAAATCTTTTAAATATTGTTTAAAACACCTTTTCCCCCCATCTTTGACTGTTTCTTAGTATAGACATCTGCTCTTTGTATTCACATTGGTTATATGATTTTGAATTTTTTTTTAGACCTTTTTCATGAAAGGTTTTATTTGAATGACTCATGCGGTTTACCTATCAACTAAACACCACACTTTTCCAGTACACATATATTTAAATATTTTTTTCAAGGTAAAAACTGTTTATTTATTTTATTTACTTACAAATGTCATTAATTATTAATTAATAAATATCAGTACATATTTTGGGGTTGCACCTCATGACATTTTACAACCTTAACTACTGTAACCTGGCCTTTTTATAGAAATTTCAAATTATCTGATATTTTAAATAACTTACTATATCACAAATAATTAATAAATATCAGTAATTTTTTTTTGGGTTGCACCGCATGACATCTTACAACCTTAACTACTGTAACCTGGCCTTGTCATAAAAGTGTCAAATTATCCAACGCTATCTCATGACCAATTTGTACATATTTTACAAGGTTGCTAGTTCATACGAATTCATATAACCTCACTCGTATGAATTCATACGATTTGTCTAAACCCCAGTGAGGGGTAGGTTCAGCGGTGGGGTTAAAGGTAGGTCATTTATGCAATTTGGCAACTCGTAAAATATGTACAATTTAGCAAAAAATTTATGAATTCATACGAGTGAGGTCGTATGAATTTGTATGAATTAGCCACCTCGTAAAATACATATGAATTGCCGTGAGATCAGGTTGTCAGGTTTAACTACTGTAACCTGGCCTTGTCATTAAAATTGTCAAATTATCTGATATTTTAAAAGACTAACTGACCTTGTCTCATAACCACAAGGCTCTGTAGAGGTCCTCTCTATGATATTGTCATTTTTTAATTTTCTTTCTGCTTTGTTTTTCATATTGCTTGTAACTCATGACTTTTTTGGTTGCACCACATGACTTTATAGACATGCCTTCTTCTTCTTCAAATATTTGAAAATATTTAGCCAAACTACTTTTTTTTTTTTCAAGAATTTAATGTATTTTTCATTTCTTTTTTTTTTTCACTTCATTTTCTTAATATATTAAATTTTTCATATATTTTAAAATAAATTGATAGATAGGACATGAAAAATTAACATCATGCCACTGAAACTTTATACTGTCTGTCGTGAAAGAGTTTTATAAATGATTTTGGAAGCACAGTGTGTTGAAACTGATTTCATAATGTGCTGTATGACATACAGTATACAGCAGGTCCAAAAGGTATTTAAACATTTAAGCTAAATGTATGAATGTCATTTCATCAAAAAATATAAAGCCAAACCAACTGGCATTTACTTTATCAGATAGATAACAGTAACTTCAACAGTAGAGCTTGGCACTATTAACGTCAAGGTCATGGGTTTGATTCCTAGAAAATGCATGAATTAGAAAAAATGTATAGCTTGAATACAATGTAATTCACTTTGGATAAAAGCATCTGCCAAATGCATAAATGTAAATGTAACACAAACACAATCTTCATGCAAGAGCCACTTTACATGTATAAGAGGTTGCAAATACCTGGGCAGGCTTATTTTTCTACTCTTAAACGAGACGTTTTTTTCCATTATGTTGCTACTTTTTCATCCCTGGCCCCTTATACCCTTTCTAATCTGTTTTTCAGACACACGCACACACTCTCAGCATGAAGCAAAAATGTTGCAGCCATAAAACTAGGGGTGCACAAAAAATATGCATTAAGTTAGTGGCACCAAATCAATCTGTTCAGTCAGCTGCACAAGTATACACTCATGTAACCACGCATCAGTACACTTTCCCGGTGACTTTGCTGTTTGTGCATCTCAGCAAAGTGTTAGAAATGGTACCTGACAAACAAGAATTAGGATTCTGGAGAGAGGCAGGAAAATGAGTGGAGAAATGAGAAAAGATGAGAATGTGAAGTGGATTTATCATCAGAGATGCGAATTGCATGAAAAAAAAAATGAGGGAATGAGAAAGAATAAGAGCTAGAGCTTGTAAGAAATAAGAGAGATATGGCACAAATAAAACAAAAGATAGAGGAAGACCCAAGGACGTGAAATGAAAAACAAATAAACGCAGTCTCCAGCCTGTGGTGACTGTGTGTTTGTGACTGTGTGGATGTGCTTGCTAGTGTGTATAAAGGATGTCAGTCGTCACTCTTTCAGACTGATTAATGCACTCACACACACTGCAGGTAAATGATGGACTCGAACGCTCCCCGCCGCCACCCCCACCCCCCAACCTTATGAACACACACTCGCACACACTAGAGCTAAATGATGGAATGAAATGCTCCACCTTGCACTGTCACACATCACAGAGCCCTGCAAATTACCTGACTCCCAAACTCAGAAAGACAGACGGAGGAAAAGGGAGACAAAGAAAAAGAACCCGAGGGGTTGGGTCACTGTGTTAATAGCAAAATAATTCCTTTTGCTTAGTGATTGTAATCAGATAATACGTCTGTCATTAATATTCAGATAAGAGAAATGAGGCCATTTATGTTCAATGTAAGAATTGAGCACAAGCGATGATGTCATCAAGTCTTTATGGTATCCCTTGATTTTCCTGCTATTGGTGTTCACGGATTAAAGCTCAAGTGTATCATTTTTTTCAATGTTAAGATACATTCTCCTATTCCATTTCCTTATCTACCAGTAACTGGTGGGTGTCTTGGATTGGCCTTTGAGGTGGGACTAATAGCAAACAGAGGGAAGGGAAGGAAGGGTAGGTTGGAGTTTTTTGGAAACCTGTTTGGAAACAACAATTAAGCCCTGTGTAATTATGTTCAGTACTGACAGAAATCACAAACTGAACCTTCAACCGTGAACTCAACCAATGCATAAATGAATAAGAAATGCAGAAAAATATAAATAGAGAGGTTTAGCCTGACACAACAAGAACATTTCAGGAGATCTGTGTGGGACATGCATACACAGATGTAGAATGCATTTTATGTAATCTAGTCTAATTGCTGTAAAGAGATACCAACTCTTCCCTGTTTGCTAATTATACTGTTGGGAATTCATACTGGAATGCTGATGACAGGTATAAAATTATGGTAATGATATAACAAAGAATAATGAAACAAACAAAATGTTCTCGCTTTTGACCTGTTTAGACCTAGCCTACTAATTTGAATGCAGCTAAGAAATTAGTTTTCCTGACTCTGGGCATGTCTGACTGTCTTTTGGTAGAAGTATTAAAGAAAATTACACACAATGTTCAAAAGCTATAATAATCTTGAACCAGACAGTCATGCCATTTTATTCATTTTGCAACTACTCAAAATTCCCTACTGGAGCGTCCAGATTTGAGCATTATTCCAACCAGGTGTTGGGCACACAGACAACACAGATGTAATTTTCCATGTTCTGCCAATTAGAACTTCTTTTGTTGATCCTAAAGAACAACATTCTTATCAAACTAGCATAATCCCAATCCTTAACCTGAACCCTAGCCATTAACTACTCCTAAAACCATAGGGAATGATTGTTTAATAGGATTGTTGTTTAAAGTATATCATTGGGAATAACTGCAATCCAAAAATCTGATTGATCGATAGGAATGTTGTTCCAGGACCATAAAGGCAAAAATTACCATACTGCAAGTAAAACTGTTAATGTATTATAATCTTAGTAAAAAGAGGTTCTATATATGTTTTGCTAAACAAAAACTTTATAAATATATTCAGGAGTCATTAACGCTTTCTTGATTACAAAACTGATTAGAATTCATCATCATATTCACAAATGACAAGTGTAGGAAGAGGAGTGCATTGCATAAATAAGCAACAGCTTTTAATTAGGCTCTGTATCTGTAAAGCAACTGAGATCAGATGGTAAAAAAAGTCTCTGGAGGCAGCCAATCAGAGCTTCTGTATTTAACATATTTTATTTGATCTGATGCTCATAGGGTTAGGGTTAGGGTTAGGTATTCTGTTTCTCACTTTCTTTCTGTTATTTTACTGTTTGTGCTTATTAAAGAAGTATAATATCGGGCATATACCATGGTATATATGCATATGGTAATAGTATAGCACTATGCTACTTTTTGTAAGAATTTTTATTGTTCATTTTTTGTTGAGTGAGCTCTACACTCTTAAAAATAAAGGCTCTTTATTGGCATTGGTGATTCCATCCTTTGAATCTTTCCATTGCACAAAGAAGATCTCAAGGACTGTTCACTGAAAGATTCTTTAGGGAACCCAAAATGGTTCTTCTATGGAATAGCTGTGAATACTCCCTTTGGAGCCTTTAGGCTATATTCAGACTGCCAGCAAAAATCTGATTTATTGCATATTGAGACATCCTGGCCAGATTTGCCCATTGGCCTCTGTACATCATGCCCTCCTAATCATCCCCATATACTGATTGGCTTCATCACCCTGTCTCCTCTCCACCAATAAGCTGGTGTGTGGTGGGTGTTCTGGCGCAATATGACTGCCGTCGCATCATCCAGGTGGATGCTGCACATTGGTGGTGGTTAAGGAGATTCCCCCTTCCGTATGTAAAGCGCTTTGAGTATGCAGAAAAGCGCTATATAAATGTAAGGAATTATTATTATTATTATTATTATTATATCCAGATTTTACCTTGATGGGTTTTTGTCAGTGAGTCAGTGAGTGAGTCAGTCAGTCAGTCAGTCAGTGAGTCAATGAGTCAGTCAGTCAGTCAGTCAGTCAGTCAGTCAGTCAGTCAATCAATTACATGAAATCTGATTCAAACTAAAATTGGGGGTGATGATTTTTACAGGTGCGTCTCAGTCTGGATGCTCTGGCTGCTCAAATCGAATTTCAAATTTTAAGCTTCACTCTTAACATGACACAACGTTAACGTCAAAACTGATGACGGAAATGCTGAAAGTATTCATAAGTTATTCAAAGAGTATGTCCTTATTTGGAGAGCGAGATGATGCATCTCAATTTTTCTTGCATCCATTTTGAAAGCCTCATCACTTGTGTACGCCTGTGTCATAACAAAAGCAGCCCATGCAGATACAGTCAAACCAAAATTTATTGACACCTTGAACATTTTATTCATTATTACAGTTTATTCACTATAGTTAAAAAAAATGGTAATAAAATATGACAAGAGTTAAACTGTGTCAGAAAAAAATCTTAATTATGTCAGATAACACTTAAAGGGGGGATATCACACACAGTTTCTGCCAATCTCATGTTAATCTTGAGTACCTATAGAGTAGTACTGCATCCTTCATATCTCCAAAAAGTCTTTAGTTTTATCATATTTATAAAAGATACATACGCTGTACCGAGTATTTCCGAGCGCCTGGAGGAGTGTCGTGGAAGCGGAGATAGAGTGACGAGCTGTCACGAGCACGTGCACATCTGCAAGCTATCAAGGGTCAGCTGAACAGATGTATTTAAACACACACAATACACCATCGCATTATCCCTGGATAACTTTTGAATCACTATAATGAATATAGCATATAGTGAATGATAAATAATGAATTTATAAATTTACTACGTTCGTGTTGTTTACATTATATGCACTTAGGCTCCTATTGCCAACAAAACAGACATTTGAAGCAATTTTACTCACCACCTGTGGTTCCGACTCATGACTGGGATCATTATCGCTGTGACCGCTCCATCTTTCAGTTTAAAACGATCTGTAAATCCATCGTAGAACTGGGCCTTGTTTATGAAACCATAAGCGCCGATCCTGAGGATCCACTTAACGCTGGGTTCTTTGGGAAGCAAGGTTATCTTTCCCTCACAACCAAAAACACACTTTTTTGGTGACATTGTTGATTTTGTGAAGTCCTGTGCAGCGCTGCCGACTACTTCCATAAACCCAAACGAGCATTGATGGGCGTGCTCTTTCTCTCTCGCTCTGGTCGACGTGTGTGCGCGCGCCCTTCTGGGAGAAGTGCCCGTACAAGGAATTCCAACCTTGTTGACATCACTCAGGCACATACTCGAAAAAAAGATCTTGAATCCTGTAAGAGAATCCTTTGAAAGAGAATTTTTGGCACAGAAATACTCGTATTTTGAAACTTTGTAAATAAGTCAGAATACATGAAATAACATTAAGCAAAGATTGTCATGTGCATTTTATCTGATATGAGATGCATTATGTGAATGCTTGGCTAAACAGTTGCATCTTTAATCTAGATTTAAACTGGGTGAGCGAGTCTGAGCCCCGGACATTATCAGGAAGGCTATTCCAGAGTTTAGGAGCCAAATGTGAAAACGCTCTCCCTCCCTTAGTGGACTTAGATATCCTAGGTACAACCAGAAGTCCAGAGTTTTGTGATCTTAAAGAGCGTGAAGGATTGTAGGGCAATAGAAGATCGGTTAAGTACACTGGAGCTAAACCATTTAGAGTCTTATAGGTCAGTAGCAATACTTTATAATCGATACGGAACTTAATAGGTAACCAGTGTAGAGATGATAAAATTGGTGTTATATGATCATATTTTCTTGACCTGGTAAGAACTCTAGCAGCTGCATTTTGTACTAATTGTAGCTTGTTTATTGAGGAAGCAGGACAACCAGCTAGAAATGCATTACAGTAATCTAGTCTAGACGTCATGAATGCATGAACTAACTTTTCTGCATCAGAAATAGATAACATATTCCATAGCTTAACAATGTTTCTGAGGTGGAAGAAGGCTGTTTTTGTAACATATGAAATATGATTTTCGAAGGACAAATAGTATGTCACAGTTTACTTTATTTTGCTATCCTTACTTACATAAATGAACTATAGTGCCTTGCACCCACTAGTAAAAATATATCAAAAATTATATCTAGCGTCTGAATAATTTTTGGTTTAACTGTAGGATGGTTATGTCTGGACACAAAAATCTTATTTGATCACTTTCAATTATTAGTGCAGACAGTCTGCCTGAATAGATCTGATTTGAGAAAAAAGTCAGATTTGCCTGCAGTCTGAACATAGCCTTAGTTTTGAGTGTTTGAGTGTTGAGCCTTTCCATTGCACAAAAGGTTCTTTATAGTGGAAAAAAGTTCTTTAGATTATTCTTCGAAAGATTCTTTGGGGGCATCACTGCAAAAAAAAACCCTTTTAGAAACTTTATTTTAAAGAGTGTTGACAACCATTTTGGCCTCTGAGATCTCATCATAAATATGCAATACTGAAGCAGTTTGCTGACTCACTCTGTTGTTTACTGTGGTAACCAGAGTGATTTTTAAAAAAAAAAAAACGTAGGTTATGTTTACCCCTTGTTTTCTCTTTTTTTTTTTTTTGTAGCCAATGGAGTTGCAGAGTCATGAATTGCATGTCCACACACATATTTCAGAGACAGAGCATGTGCATATATGTATTAGATGGTGTGTGTGCGTGTGTGTTTGCATGTGTGTGATTTATTAGACACAGCACTGAGGGAGATGGACTGATTACATTTCACAGCACACTGCCTTCACCCGTCCCATTGCCGTGGAAACACGGGGGCGGCAAATCAGTCTGCTGCGAGATCATGCTCCCATCTCTTCGTCTCTCCCCCCTCATTCTACTTCCTCTCCTATTCGTTCTTTCCCCCATCTCTACTCATTAACTTATTTTTCTCTACCTCTGTTCCAATCTTTCTTCCCAGAATCTTTCTTGTCTATTCCTCTTTCACCTGATCCTACCTTCTCTCCCAAATCCCTCTCTGCTCGCTTCTGCCATCTCTCTTTAATTCTTTTACCCCAAAACCTAGCTATAGCATGCATTTTTTCATGTTCCATGATGCCTGATAAATGATGAGTTTTCATTTTTGGGCTATTCCTTTAACTTTGTATGAGTATAAAAGTCATATGTCCTGAAAGCACAAATATGTATGTCTATATTATCTATGATTATAATTTTACCCTTGTGAAGTTCCTCCACCTGCCACTGGGGGGTGCTGTGGGATCAGTATCCAGCTGTGTTGTACAACAGGTGCAATCCATTGCTATACCGATGGGAGGAGTTGCCCACACATGCAGAACAACAGTCATCTTTCCTTCTTTGTCACTTTCACATACAAACACACCTGTTTGTGATCCCTGCCAGCGCCACCCAGCACAACCTTCTTTTAATCAATTACTCCCGCTAATAAGCTACTCCTTCTTGTTCTTAATGGTTAACATCTGGCGTCTACAGTCTCGGTTACCTAACTATGGTTTTCAGTTGTAACAGCTGATGTAAAATGTCAAGACTTTCTGTTCATTAAGTACAGGAATTCACTAAGAATGAATCACAGTTACTGATTGTTTTGTTTCTTTGTTGTTTTAGCTCTTGATTAACTAAAATAATTATGCAAACCAGGTAACAATGCATATGCAGCCAAAAATTGTGTTGAGCATGATTTGCATATGCGATTCCTCATTTTGAGGGTTTGGTATAAATGCTACCGCAGCGGAGGATGCAGAAGACTACCGCAATTTGGCACACTTTGCTAGAACTGTACAGCATCTGTACAATCCAGGCACCTGTATCGCCTCTTTAAAATGCCAAATGTGCATTTGACCAAACAGATCTGAACATCTAATTAGTTATAATGCTCTTCTCTCTATAAAAAGTACTGATCAATGAATGTTTATTTATTTAGCAATTTTATATACTCCATACTGCTCAAAATATGTGGGGCATAGACACACAGATAAAGCTTAAAAAGGTTACAGCTCAGTCACATCATTATGAATGATTGTGAATTGTCATTGTTTTATTTTATTACCAAAACTTGTCATACACTGATAACTACTACAGTAGTAATAACTACTATGTAATAAAGTAGTAATAACTACTATTGAAAATTAGTAGTAATTCAAGTGTGCAAAAAACAAAATATGTAGGCTAGTATATAAAAAATGAGGTAAAACAAAATGTTTGAAAATGTGTTGACAAATAAACATACAATATAAAATCAGACTTCACATAAAGGGCAAAATGTGTTAACATTTTAAGAAGAATGCTATGCAAACATATAGTTTTATATAATTTGAATATAATCCCCCATTCTTGGCTCATTTTGAGTCAGACTTGTAAATTCAGTGACTTTTTAACTGGAGACTCACTCTGAGTGGATCATATGAGTTGTTGACTTGAGAACAAATGCAAACGGATTCATGAATGAATTGTTCAGTGCGATTTGGAAACTGATTTAAAAGGTTAATTGAAAAGAATTCGCTCATTTACAAATACCACGTCACAGAGCAGGTGATGATTTCTTCGATTCAAAATAATGAGGAACGTGTTTTTATGAAATATAGTACAATATTATGCTTCGGAATGTAGTGAAGTAAAAGTAAAAGTTTTCCAAAATAAAAATACTCTGATAAAGTACAGATACTTGAAAAATGTATTTAAGTACAGTAATGAAGTCAAAATACTTTGTTACTGTCCACATCTGAATATGGTTAGTGTGATTATTAAGAAGTTTATGCTGGTTATGCTGGGGCCTTGTGAGGGTCAGGAGAAGCAGTATGGAGACTGCAACTGGGCCTCTCACAGTGCTCTTGTCGTTCCTGCCAGGCTGTTTCAAGATGTTTCTTGTTGCATTCTAGGCATGCTTTGAAGACACAAAAAAGCAGGTGAAGTCTTTGAAAGATTGAAGAGTGCAATTTGGCAGACGTCTTCAAATCCTCAACCACTTTACAGATCCGCCACCCGTCCCCTCATTCTAAGAGGCTAGTGCTTCAGTGTTACAGTAGTTCCCAATTCACAGTTCCAATCTTGAGAGGTGTTGTGACTATTTAAATCAAAGAGGAAATGTTGCCACTTTGCTGATTGGCACAAATGCAAAATGCACTTGTTGGTTGGTTGGTTGGTTGGTTGGTTGGTTGGGTTGGGTTGGGTTGGGTTGGGTTGGCTTGGTTTGGTTGGTTGGTTGGTTGGTTTGGTTGGTTCGTTTTATTCTGTTTAGAGCCCTTCAAAAAATTAAGCATTTGCGAAACATCTACTATAATAGGGCTGCATGATTTGGGGAAAAAATCTAATCTAATCTTCATTTTTTGGTCACATTTGGTACCTTCACAGTCAAAAGTGACAAAAGCCTTGAAATTTAACATTTTTTTTTTTTTTCAGGAAAATCAATGCAACATATTTTTGTTCAATAATTTTTTTTTGATAAATATTTAGAGTTTTGAGGGGATTTTATGATAATATGCAATATTTATACAATTTTTATGAGATAATTTTTTTATTAAAATTAATGTTTTTAAATTATTTTTCAATAAATGCAATATCTTAGATTAAAATAGATTGAAAGGCTTATTCACTCTTCACTCCGAATCATGTCCATGATTTTTTGTGTTGTGTTCACATAGCTAATGCGACAAAAGTCACCAAGTGCCATCCCCTTCTGATGAAGCAAAGCAAACAAACAAAAACAAAAAAAATAAATAATTCATTTCCTATGTCAGTCATTTTTAACCGCGTATATACCAGTATATTGCAACACCCCTAATTACCACAATAACAATATTTCATTTTTTTTAAATACCACGATTATCGCCAATACCAGTATATAGCGACACCCCTAATTATAACACACTACTCCAGCCGACCAATCAGAGCACAATGTGCTTTTTAGGAAGAAGGGGCTTCATAGAGGCCAAAACCAAACAAAGCATTCGAGCATTCAAGCATGAAAACCTACTCTAGTAGAACCCAAAACCAAAATTAAGACTTTGAAAAAGGGCATAATACACTCTAAAAAATATATATTTTTTTTATGACAACTTTGAGTGAAATTACATTTACAATTTACATCATTTACATTGAGTTACAGGAACTTAATAATTTGTAGTATAAACACAAATTTTTAAGTCGACTAATAAAATTAGTTTGCTCCAGCTACCAGAGTTGTAGCCCTGGAACCAATTAATCTTATCTATTTCACTTCAAATCAACAGCTATCATAGCACATGCTAACATAACTTATTATATATATATATATATATATATATATATATATATATATATATTTAATCAACAAGTATGATATTAGTGTAATTTCAGGTTGATTGGGACACTTTTTCCAAGTCATCTCAATGGCAATAGGTCTTTCCCTTCACTAAAAACAAATAATTGAACACTTAATTTCGAAATTTATTCTCCAATCCTATGCAAAACATGCTAGACATTTTTCATTAAGTTACTGCAACCTATTTTTTATTTTAAAGTCAATTAATGCAGAAATTTGAGTTTAAATTACAGACGATATTAAGTTGATGTAATGATCAACATTATAATGATTCTTAAAATGTTTAATTCAAACAATAAATTAGAAATTTTAGCTTGCAACCATGCATTTATTTATTACAAGTTGTGGTAACAGGTTTCCTGAATTACTTTTTAGGTCCCCTTTAAAACGTCTTTTAACTCTGTTTATGTTTTTTGTTGTTGTTGTTGTTGTTTTACATTCATGTGTTTTTTGATCAGTGGACTATGGAGGTTACATCCATGATTCTTTTGTGCAGTTTGTTGTTTGGATGTTATCAGAGCTAGTGTCTCTCCATCAACTCTTATGGCTGCCTTCTAAATCATTCAGTGGGAAGCTGGTTACAGCGAATCGTCATAAGATTTTGAGCTTTACTGCTTGTTTCAACTGACTTCGCTATGATGTTGTCGCAAATGTATCGACTGAACGGGTACAACACAGCTGGATCCCACTTTGCCTAGGGATCGGTGAAGATCTGTACTAAACAGGTGAAGTAGAACAGGAGACTCTTTTATATACGATTGACCTCCCGCTGTCCCTTTTCAGTCTATCAGGTTTGTACGTTGTTTTTCTTTCCTTGTGGGAGCGGTAGTTATATGCACAGTTAAACATTCATTGCACCGCATTAACTAACAAATCATAAAGCAATTCATTACAGTTTCTGATATGAGAATTAGCTGTATAATGAGTGCATTTTGCTACGTTAAAAGGCTTTTAGAAATCATTTCTGTTCCTGACAGCACTAAATGGGCCTCAGACATGTCATGAAGCAGCAGCCATTTTCTTTGCTGTCATTAGTGTGTGAGGTGAGGGCCTGTCACAGTTCAGTGTTTGTGTGTGTGTGAGTGAGTGAGCAATCCCCTGTTGTATTGATTTTCTCCAGCTGGTTTCTGATTGAGCAGACTGACTGAGACGGCGCTTGCAGTGCGCAGGCTGAGCTTCTAGCACATTCTACACAGTAGGATTCACACAGCCTGCAATGGGCACACACATGTTTACCTTCCTCATCACTCTGCTCTTCTCTTTCAGCCCATCACTCCATTTTCTAGAACATTCTACACAGCAGGACAAACAGTGTATGTAATGTGCTCACACACAGAGACTGCAGCTCAGAAGACAACAGACAAAGAGAGAGACTCTGAAAGACCCATTAAATCAAAATGCAAGTTGTACTTTATATTAGACTTGAGTCTACTCTAGTGAAGTTGACTAAATATAGGAAATATATGCATTTGAAATGTACATTTTCTTTTTTAGGGAATTGCAATTGAATTAAAATGTTGCTAAGTTAATGGAGTGATACGGTAAAGCTACCTTTTCACTAGCTCTGACAAACCAGAGGTCATTCTTTTCTAAAAAAAAAAAAAAAAGAAAAGAGTATCATGGGAAATTTTGTTTTAACTTTTTATTCATCTATGAATCCTGAAAAGAAGTATCACAGGTTCCAAAAAAATATTAAACAGCACAACTGTTTCCAACATTGATAATAACTGAGTATCAAATCAGCATGTTAGAATGATTTCTGAAGGACCATGTGACACTGAAGACTGGAGAAATGGCTGATGAAAATTCAGCTTTGCATCACAGAAATAAAGTATATTAAAATAGAAAACCATTATTTTAAATTTTAATAATATTTCACAATATTACTATTTTTTTTTTTTACTGTATTTTTGATCAAATAAATGCAGGCTTGAGAGACTTCTTTCAAAAACAAAACAAAAAAACTCATCCACCATCTTGTGTGAGCTAAATGCAATATAGCCTTTTTGGGATTGCCTTCCCCATGTCCCTGCCTTATAATTTGGCTGAAACAATGTGACTTAAGAGGCAATATAAATAAGATACCTACCTTTTGGAAGAACCTTTGCTTCTCGATGCCTTAAAATGCCATCGTAAACAACTCACTTGGTTTTGGAACAGAGCATTACTCTTTGTCTTTCATCTCATCACTCCATCTTCCAGCAATCAACAACACAAGACACATTCTCAGCTACCTAATCATTCTGTTGTTCTCTGTCATTCCCTCATCACTTCATCTCACACTGACATCATTTCCCCCTCACTGCTGCCTCTCACTCATATGTTTCTGGTGAAACAGTTTACCCCATAAGTGTAAAGTATGCTTTGTGTTTAATCAAACTGTTTCACTAATTATACATACTAAATGATGCATGAATCCTCTCTCTTATTGCAGTTTTAGCATTGATGTAGTCAAATATAACATGGATTTTTTTTCCTGATAATAAAAATCCTGCTAGGAGTATTTTAAATAACTGTTTACATGCACATTAATATGATATTATTTAGAATATGGTCAGAATTCGATTATGTAGTCATTTTACAAAACATTTATATAGTCACCTTTGGAGTTATAAGGCTCTATCTGAAATTTCAATTACAATTGCTAATTGTAGTTCTATAAATGTTTTTACAAAACATTTATATAGTCACCTTTGGAGTTATAAGGCTCTATCTGAAATTTCAATTACAATTGCTAATTGTAGTTCTAGACTAAATGTGAACATGCATTTACTCCTCTCACTAGCACGAAAACATTCAGTATTCCTCAAAATGAATAAAAACAGTGAAATGCAATCTCAGAATTTTACACAAACATGTAATAATTAACTATATTAAATCACACAAATATACATTATGTATTTAAACTCACATTATTAACCAATGTCTTTGCTGCTGACCTTCAATGATCTAATTCAACCATATAATAAGCAAAAATGACTTGAAAGGTTTGTTTGAGCTGCGCCCTCTACTGTACAGGCGTATATACTTTGGACCTTAACATTTGCCAAAAATATAACTTTTTTGTTGTTATTAAAAAACAAACAGGCAAGCCGAGCCCATGTGAGAAATAGTAATGCAAAACTAATGTAACATTGCTTTTCATAAAAAGTAACTAAGTAATGCAATTTGTTACTTTTTAGGGAGTAACGCAATATGGTATTGCATTACTTTTAAAAGTAACTTTCCCCAACACTGGTTATGGCAATCACGTTTCATGACTTTTTACGTTACTAAATTCTGATTAATATCAGAATATTTCTGTTGATGATTTATCACATAATGTAGATGAGATTTATGTCCAGTTTTGTGTCTTTTTCTGAATCAGGTCTAAACCAGAATATTGACCTAAATTATGAAAATAATGCATGTCACTGACCTTTGTGAATCCATGAAAGTATGTTGCCATTGTACTCTCAGAGCTCAAATTAATTAACTTACATTATATCACAATGTCTGTTGGACTGACATAAAAAAGAACAATTTCCTGATAATTTACTCACCCTCATGTCATCCAAGATGTTCATGTCTTTCTTTCTTCAGTCGAAAAGAAATTAATTTGAGGAAAACATTCCAGAATTTTTCTCCATATAGTGGACTTCAGTGGGGGACAGCGGGTGGAAGGTCCAAATTGCAGTTTCAGTGCAGCGAGATCCCAGATGAAGAATAAAGGTCTTATCTAGCGAAACAATCAGTCATTTTCTAAAAAACTTCATCTAAATTCATTGGTTTACCTTTTTTTTTTCTTTTTTGTAAAGGGTGTTTGGCTTAATGTTTGCACATTCACTTTGTAGACACTGGATTGATGCTTTGAAGCTGCAATGAAACTACTTTTCAACTGAAGTAAGAAAGACATGAACATCTTGGATGACATGGGGGTGAGTAAATTATCAGGAAATTTTCATTCAGAAGTGAACTAATCCTTTAACTGTGCAGTTCTCTCCAGTTCTTTTTTTCTTTCTTTCTTTTCACACACACACACACACACACACACACACACACACACACACACACACACACACACACGTGCACACACACACACACACACACAACCTCTAACACAGCCCTTTACATGTTTCCTCTCTCCAAATAGAGATGTAATGATGATTATGTATTTTCCTCATTCTATAAATAAAGGCAGGAAAGCAGGAAAGCGGAAGCGGTCGCTGTATCTCCAGAGGCTTTGCAGCTAAATTCCCATTCTGAACACTTCTTAATGCTCTTCTTAAATTATTCCACTGTAAGGCAGTGAGCTAATTTACTGAGATAATTACCTTCTGCATTTGCAATTAGACTTATTTTATGAGCTTTAACTTTCACTACCTTGTTATGAATTACCTTCCTCTCAAGAGCCTCTCCTGATGTTGTCTGAATTTTTGGTGTGTGTATTTAACTAATAGCCTTTTAAGAATTCTGTGGGTGTATTAAAATTCACTCAAAAAAGAAATGTATGTGCATTGTGCAAGTCTGGATGCAACAGCATGTATATGTGGGTAATTACAGTATGCAATTTAGAATTAGTTTTTTATATTTTTTTAATGAAAAGGTGAATCATGCTTGCCCATGCAAAACTCGTCTTGAAGATGATAGTGTGGGTGGTTGCCAGTTGCTAAGGTTTTCTGAGTTGTTGCTGCTTTTTTTCTCCATTGTTATGATGTTCTGAGTGGTTCCTAGGACATTGGTTTGCACTTTATTTCGATAGTCCACTTTAGACATTCTACTAACTAAAAGTAACTTTGCAACTGCATGTCAACTAACTCAGGTCTAACAGACAGTCTACTAATACTCTAATGACCGGTAGTTGCAAAGGTACTTAAAGTTAGTAAAATGTCTAAAACAGACCAGCGAAATAAAGTGTTACCTAATTTTTATTTGTAATGCCACAGGGACAGCATAGTCGAATGATCCATTAGACAACTTTTGAGGGATACACACGTTCAGTGAAACACAGACACATTTACATTGAGTGACAGCACAAAGTGTCTCTCTTCTATTTTTTGCACCTGTAAATCCAAATGACACAGCTTTACTGAAACAGACACACTCCAGAAACCAGCAGCCGTGGAAGACAGAGCTTGAGTGAGTGTGTGAGGGATTTGCTCCCTCTGATGCAGAAAGTACAGCTCAGAGACACCTGTTTTTTTCTCCTTCTTTCTAGGTTTACCTTTTTCCCTTCTTACTGAGATTCTTTTCTGAGAGGCCTGGGGGTTAGTTGGTCCTCCAGAGGGCACATGTTGAATATGTACGACTCTTTCCAAGCTTTGACTGTCACTCCTTTCTTGCTCAGAATAGCATCAGGTGTCTCATCTGAGCTGAGATAAAAGAACAAGATTTATTCAAAAACAATCGCTTGCATGTAAACTGGGTAAAAGGTCAGAATGTATTCAAATTCTATTGCTGTCATTGTATGACAGCTGCTATCTCTAACGTCTGCTGGTTTAATCCTGTGTGGTTTTTATAGGATAATGCTATGGTTGAAGATGAAAGGGTTAACCAAAGCTGTAATTGGATGTCCTAGATGTCACATAATGTCACTAGTGTTTTAGAAACATAACATGATGTGGATATCCCAACATAAAGCAACACCAATGCAGCACACACACACATAACTAGGTATTTTTCTGTTGATTTGTACACAGATTCAGATATGGCTTTTCTTGTTTTCTATCTGTTTTTAACAGCAGTACAACTAGGGATGGGTCACAATGATCAGCTAGTCATCCATCTAGTCGATTAGTGAGGTTGACTAGGTCAGGGGTTTTCAAACTGAGGTTCAACAATAATATTAAAGTAAAAAATATTATTTAAATAAAATATTGATTAAATGTGGAATACGATTTGTATATATATATTTTTTATAATACTTTTTATAATAACTTCAAACACATTTACTGTGTTTTAAATGTCGCTAGATGAAGTCATACTGGCGAGTCCACTGATCTATATTAATATAAAATAGATTAGTGGGCGAGTCACAGAATCTAGATAAGGTTTGTCCAAGAAGTTGCTAGATTTGTCGCTAGGCTTTTGAATAATGATAACGGAGTTTACACGGAGATGATAACGGTATCGTTTTCAAAAACGTCCACTTTGAAACCCGTTTTCAAAAGTTTGCATTTTCAGGCCACCAAAATGCCGTCATATAAATGAATGGCCAAAATGCATAAAAAGTTTCCCATTTTAGTTGAAAATGGTGTCTTGTAAACAGCCCCTAAAAGTCCATGAAAACTGAAACCAATTGAATATAAGTGTAACAGATATATTATTGTTTCTAGTTGATTGTTATACAGCAGAATCAAATATATTAATAATTTTTTCCCCAGTACAACGTGGGACATGATCAGCTAGTCATCCAACAAATGTCTATTACTTGCTAAAAAGCTAAAGCTAATGCCAGCATGACAGCACATTTACATAGGTCGTAGCTACTATTTGAATTCATTATTGGTTGACTGCCAAATTAAAATATTAAACAGAACGATAAAATAATATTTTTAACTGATTAATGGTAATTTCAAAAAAGTGTTTCTGTTCAGAGTAGGGCTGAAACAATTAGTCGACATTATCGACAACGTTGACAGATATTTTTGTTGTCGAATAGTCTTTTGATCTTATATGATCTATTTGAAGGGCCTGCAATAACGCGGTTTGACCAGTGGGGCGCTGTAGCGCAATACTGTAATGCAGCCCTCCTGGATCGAATCCAATAGAAGAAGACAATTTTACTACGGGATTCAAACAATACATGTGGTTTTGGCGCTCTTTAATGTGGAGTGACAGATCGCTGTAGCGCCTTAGGTCAAGCGGCACGTGAACCTATTATCTCTTCCTCTTTTCTGCTATTACAGCACGAAATAAACATGAATGAATATTAAAAAGTATGTTGAAAGATACAGTACAATTTACTGAAATGAATCCAGCTGTAATGTAATTACTTAATCAGAGTTTCAACCGCAGAAAGACCGCAATAAAACAGCAAACAAATATGTCACAAAATGTTACATTTACCTCAGGAAAGCCATTCAGTGACCATAAACTCGATAGTTAGTAAAAAGGAAAGAAAGAAATCTAGAGAGGAGCATGTTTCAGAATTTTTTTTCATATTTTTACTCTTATTAAAAAGTTATTACAATTCCCAGACTTAATAAAAACACAGTTTGTCATTTTAACAGTATTTTTAACAAATTCATTAAAAATACACTTTCAAAAATGATTTCCTTGTTTTAATTATTAGTATAACTCAGTATTTTAACTATTTGCTAGTGCAATAATCGAACAAAGCATCATGATTAACCAGTACAATAATCGATGATTAGTCGATTAATCGTTCCAATAATCGGTAGATTAATCAATTATCAGAATAATCGTTTGTTGCAGCCCTAGTTCAGAGTTTTGTTCATTTCCGTTCTTTTTTTTTTCCGGCTGTATGGTGGTGTGTAAAGTTAAATTCAGTCCCATGACCCTACGTTCTGTTCCAATCCATCTGTATTTGAATGTAAGATCTGACCGATTAGTTGTTCGATAAACTTTTAGTATTCCGTCGTTGAAAATATAGGTCTTCACATCCTTAAATATAGCTGCTACTTTTCAGACTGTGTATGTGTTTCACTTACATCTTTCTATTGTAGCCAAGGGCAGAACAGTTGAAGACCTAAAGACCAGGTTCAAGCCTGGGGTGCTCCTTCTGGCCAATCAGAATCAAAGACTCCTGCCATAGCAACATCACTTCCATTTTTTAACCATCTTAAAATGGACATCTGTGTGTGAGGGGACCCGTTTCAAGCAGAACATTTTTTTGGTCCTCTCTGCTCCCTGAGGTTAAGGTTTGTGTATGGGTGGGTGATTACGTTGGGTAAATAACACCCTTATCTTAATGGCGATGTGACCCAGAATAAGACCTGACTGTGGTAAAATTACCACTTTAAGGCCACTGGCTGAAATCATTCACTGTGACTCACAGAACCAAAACGGACACATTACAAGAGAGAACGAGGCTAGAAAAAGACTAAAATTGAGCTCTAGAGATACACTCACAACTTAAAAAGGTGATTAGGCTGGAACAAATTTAAATAATAATGTGCTGGATTTACATTTGAATGTTTTTGATATTTATTCAACATACACTGCTCGGCCAAAAACAAATCGCTGTTTGGATTTAAATAGGCAAATGCGTAAGAGTATATGATTGGATCATTATTGCAGTGTTTATTATGTTTCTAGCATGTTATATATTTGATGGAGTGTGTAGCTTTTCATTTCACAAGATCTTGACCAAAAATTGATGCACCTCTTGATGGAAATAAATGTTGTGATGTTGTTTCCATTAAGAGGTGCATCAATTTTTGGTCAAGATCGTGTCCTGACAATTCAAGAAGTCTACTCCAGCACATCCCAAAGAGTTTTTTTTTATGTGTGAAAATGATTCTTCATGCTCCCTCCTCAACATTCTTTTACAATTTGAGCCTGATGAATCTTGACATTGTCATCCTGGAATATGGCCATGATGTGTCTTCCTACATGGTTGTTTAAGAGATGAAAAGCTACACACTCCATCAATTAGGATTAGAAAAACTGTTGCCAAACATATAACATGCCAAAAACATAATAATCACAGCAATAATGAGCAAATCTTAAGCATTTGCCTTTTTAAATTCAAGCAGTTATTTTTTATTTTTTTGGCTGGGCAGTGTAGAATAGACATAAAACATAAAATGACACTGTAAAAAATATATCTGTGAAAAATAAAAAACAAAAGCTGTGGCTGCCAGAAAATATATGGTAGCAACATTTTTAGTTTTTTTGTGATTGAAAAATGAAATGTATATTTCATTAAAGGTATCTAGCAGTGAGGTTGCGAACTGTACTTACTGCGCACACCTCTCGCACCCCTCCCTTTCAGAGAAGCTATGGTGGCCATCTGGCCGACACAACACAAATATGTCGTCATCTAAGACAGCAGAGTAGCCTGTGTGAAGCAATGAGGTTTCTTCTTCTAACAAAGAACGGTCTCTGCTTCTAATAAACCAGACGACTACTACTACTTTGTGCGTATTCAACTTTAGTGACGATGCAAGCTTCCTCTAAAAACACGAACGATTTAGAAGAACAACATAGTGATTAAACGTGCTCTGTAGAGAGAAACATGCCGGCGCAAAATGATGACTTGATATGGAGGGGGGACCCGCGGTGTATGAGATAGAAATGGCTCATTCGAAGATAATAAAACATAGCATATGTAAGGTCTTTATGCACCACTGACAACATCTATTATATTGCCTTTCTGTCAATAGATTCTCCCAAATTTTACACATTGCACCTTTAAATTATATAATGTTAATATTACATTCTGCTACTCTGTTTTGTATCTTGATAGCTACTGTAATAATACAGGCGGCAAAAGAGACTCATGATCAATTAGGATTGGTTCACACAGAACGCATTTTTGCTGTTAAAAACAGGAGACGCAGGTCAGTATGTCAATGAATGTGAGGTACAGAGATGCATTTTTAAAAAGTTTAACTTCAGCACAGCTTTTTTAGAATGCTATGTCATGCACGAGACATTGCAAAAGACAGGAAAAGCGAGCGCAACGGTTAAAGGGGTCTTTCTAGCACGTTTACATTGAAAAACAATGGTAAAGTAGTGCAGTGGAATGGGGAAAAAAAAAAAAACATTCTGTGAATGGCCTCTGAGAATTCTTCACAAGCAGCCTTTTCCTTCACAAGCTGATGTATATGTTAATATACAGAAGGTACACACAGTGTCATTAACACAATTACAAAACACCATGATGGTAACACACATGACAAAATAATGCAATAATGCAACAAACATTAATTAAACAACATAAGATGTAACACAAAACGGCAACATAATCGATGACAAAAACTAACAAGAAACATAACTGTTTAAACAAAATATCAAATGTGAAGTCTCAATCAGTGAATTGTGGGAATATCTGTTTAAGGTTTTTCACAGTAAGTTGACGTTCATTTTTACTTCCAAAGTCTGTATATTTAACAGTATTTTACTGTAAAATTACATAAAATGTCATGTTAGATCTACTTTTGCAAGTTGCAAAATACGTACCAATACGTACATATCACTGCAGTTTCCAACAGAAATGAACACTAGAGGCAGTAAAACAGCAAGCACTTTAAATCGTTTTCATACACAGTTATGATTACAGGGTCAGATTATGGATTAATAAAGACTTGTTTTTACGTCTCCTTGCAAAATATTATGTTATTATCTCAAAACGCTTTTACCAAAGTGCGTGATTTGTAAACAAATGCATTTTGGACTTGAGATCGCTTAACCAGCTCCATATGTTTCGCTTTTCAAACATAATAAGTTTGCTTATAGCTCAGCTGATACAGAGTTGTACTTGGGATGCGGAGGCCTTGGGTATGAATCCCGTGAAAGACGAGTTATGGTAAGAGAGATCAAAACAAGCTAAAATGGCATGATTACGAATGCTTTTTATGTCACATTTACTTTTGTTAACACTATGAGGTAGGTTTAGGTGTAGTGTTTGTGTTAGGTTATTTTTAAATATAATGGAGCATTAGCGCCACTCACCGGACATTTCATTGCCATATTCACGTTCATCTGTTTCGGAAAAAAACTGAACACGCTTTCAGCTCCACTCAGTGGACATTTCACATTGAAACTGTCACGAAACGTACAGGGCGCTACGTGTTTTCGTTTTGCAAAAATGTTTTCTCTGCAAATGTTTGCTAAACAAGTTTTTGGAATTTAGACACATAGATGGTTTTAAGTGCTTAAAAAGTGAATATCATATACAATTCCAAAAATGCCATCATGTTTGTGACGTAATATACTTGCGAGTTCAACTTCAGGTGCGGTGTGGTGAACTAGCGGTTAGCTCACATGATCCCACTCCACCCTCTTTTTCCATTTTTCTATCCTCTTGCGGTGAATGAAATATAGCAACAAGGTGAACAATAAATAAAAGAGCTGTCAGCTCTGCTAGTTTAGAGAATGTGCTAGTTTCGGGTGACTCGTGAATTACTGGCCATTTAGCAGACGTTTTTTATATGAGGCGACTTATAGCTCCATAATTGCAGGTACGGTCTCCGTGGAAAGACCCTGGGTTAAGTGCTTTGCTCAAAGGCACAATGGTGATAAAGCAGGATTGCGATATCACTAAAACTCAGTTCCCATGGACTGAATTGGTGTTAACAACTTTTCACCTAAACCATTCAGTCATCATTTCATCCAAAACATCTGAAACTCTTGAAACATGAAACGTGTGTCTGACTACAGGCTACACAGACTACTATAAAATAGTTTAATTTCTACTTCCATGCAAAATATTAATAGCCATATAGAGGAAGGAGTTTTTTTTTTTTTTTTAATCCTACATACCTTCCAGACAGAAATGATTCAGATTCCCCCATGAGGCAATGTATGACCTTACTTATTATTTTTTCATTCAAAAATCTCTTCAAACCTTCTTTGTTTAGTGCTATTTTCTTGCCTGCAGCATTCAAAGTCTTTCTCTTGGAATATCTATGCGACAATACAAAAATGTCAAAGTAACCTCTTTCAACAAAACTACCGCTGTAATAGTATCCACATTAAAAAGCTTAATGTCCTCAGGAAATGCTGCTGGCTTTTCTTAAAACTATAATCAGCACAGAAATCTTTTGTCTGGTAGCTTTATTAGGAACTGCAACATAATGTACGGTTTATAAACGCGGATGCCTCTAGTGGCTGATATTGGTACCGCGAGTTATAAAACTATTTTTTTGTTTCCCTTCTCTTCCATGCTTTGAGTATGAGAAAACAGCAGACAAAAATTTAAAGTTATGCCTCTGACATGTATGTATCACTCCTGGTATCTTTCAGGATTTACACGGAAGAGAGTACACTTGCTGCTTTATCATGTCGTATCATGTCATAACTAGTTAAGACATGTGTAAGACCCTTGAATTCCTGCTTATTCTGCTTCCTACGCATATCTGTAACTTTTAATATCTGTGGATTTTATTTGACAGTAATTGCAGTAGTTTTATTTATCTCTCCCTATGTGTATTCATAAGCATATCTGCGCTTATTGTCATCCATTAAAACAGAATTTAGCTACTCTGCAGCAATTCTAGAAATGTAAGTAACTCTGAAGATGCAGAGAGGAGGGAAGACGGGAAGTTATTTAAAAAAAAAAAAAAAATCAGACACAATACAAGAGCTGTTCCAAACAGAAAGCACCTAAATTAGATTATACCATTTATAAAAAAACTTTTTTAGACAACAACTTGTGCACATACAGCCATCCCACAATGCATTGCGATAAGCTCAGAGTAGAGACATTCCATCCGAAATGACTGATGGAATGCTGGTGTAAATGTAGGTATTTTTTTTATTTTTTTTTTTTTAGTACTGTAAACAATCATTTTTGGAAGGCTTTGGAAAAAGACATTATTTTCAAACTATTTTCACTCTCTTGCTTCAGAATATAGACTCTTCTGTCACTTCTTTATTGCAGGAAAACTGTGTTTATCATTCAGCTCTTGTATACGTTTTTTTGTCTGCAAATACAGTCGTCATGCTTGTCACACACACAGAGAGATGCATGGCAAGCCTTAATGACCAAAAACAAACACCTGTATTTTTATAGCCCACTACTACAAACAGACTACTACATCATTGTTTGACTTATAGTTAATAAGTTAATAAGGCAGTTGTTAAGTTTAGGTATTGGGTTAAGAATGTAGAATAAGTTCATGTAGAATAAGGCATTAATATGTGCTTAATAAGTGCTAATAAACAGCCAATATTCTAGTAATATGCATGCTAATAAGCAACTAGTTAAAAGACCCTAAAATAAAGTGTTACCTAGTTTTTTTTTAATAGTTTAAAAGTCTGAACTATGGTCATGTATTTATAATATATGCAGTATATATGCAATAAAATATTCTATATTTACAGATTTTTTCAACTGCTTACACACATTTTCAAAACTTTGCCTCTTATTTCCAAAACTTTACACACAAATCTAAGAATTACACACACAAATGCATGATGCCTCATATCTCTTGCAAAATGAAGCACTGCATTCAAAATGTATTTATATTTTTTTTACTGTAAGCATTTGTGGTTGTGAATACAGTATTACATAGTACGAAAGAAAAGAAATACATCAACCATGTGTAGTTGGACAAAAACAATGGTTGTGTTTGAAAAAGGAAATCAAAATACTTCCTGTTATATTTTTGTGTGTTACATAGAGAATTGTGTGTTGTGTTTTGCAAAAGGTGTTTTATGAAATTTAAAACGTCAAAGCCCGAGAATTAGTTTTAATGTTAATTAATGTTTAAATAATGCTGTGGTGTTTGTTGTTATATAGTGTTTTCAGGGGAAAATAAAAAAGGCTTTTTGTGCTATTATATAATATATAATATTTGTTACTTTTATAATTAAAAAGTTAATAAACCCAAGAATAAAATGTATTGTATATAATTTTCATTTTATGCATGTTTGACTGTTGTGTTAAAGAGTTAGTTCACCCAAAAATGAAATTTCTGTCATTAGGTGCTCACCCTCATGTCGTCCCAAACCGATACCTTCGTTCATCTTTGGAACACAAATTAAGATATTTTTGATGAAATTCGAGGGTTTCTGAACCACACATAGGCAGCAACATCATTGTATTTTTAACGATGTCTTTACTACCTTTCTGGACCTCAAAAGGTGCAATGACATTGCTGCCTGAGTGTGGATCAGAAACCCTTGAATTTCATCAAAAATATCTTAATTTGTTTTCTGAAGATGAACAAAGGTCTTACAGGTGTGGAACGACATGAGGGTGAGTACCTAATGGCAGAAATGTAAATTTTGGGTGAACTAACCCTTTAACTGTGTGTGTGTGTGTGTTCTTGTATATATAGTTTATGATGACACAAATGTAAATAATGACATGGGTGTGTGTTTGCGTACATGCATGCGCGGTTGTGTGTGTGTGTGTACAGGTTTGGCTATACTTGTGAGTATACCAAATCGCCTCACTTACAGTATACTATATAGTGAGATATTATGACAGTTGACAAGTAAGGACATTTTACTGGTCCTCACTAGTTAAAAAGGCTTTAAATTAGCCAAAACATGTTTTTATTTAAAACGTGTTTATGCACGTTTCTGTGATGGGTAGGTTTAGGCGATAGAAATAAATGGAATAATAAATGGAAGTCTATGCAATGTCCTCACTAATATAGTGAAACAATCATGTTTGCGTGTGTGTGTTATCGTTTCATGTGGGTGCATTTTGTGTGTGCTTTTACCCCAGCCTGTCAAACTACTTGACAGTGTTCGTTTTCTCAGCCAGCGCCTGTGTATGGCAACCTGTGCAGACAACGCTAACACAGCCTGACGATCATGCACCTCGTCATAATCATACATCCTGTTTATTAAATAGGATGTGTCCAACAGAACAGGCATAACCAGATGGCGCCTGTCGGTCGATGGTGGATTCAGCATGAAATAACCATAAAATAACCTTCACGGTGATAATGAGGGAGTTAAGACACTGCACACCCAGGCGGTGATTGATTTTTATATTTTATTTCATTATTTGTTTATTCATAGAGAATTCAACCCCTCATCCTGACAATATTTTCTACGACTGTCGAACACACACACAAATATACTCACACAAACACAAACAGACAGACAAATAAAAATTACTTCCAATAAAAAGGAAAGGTCACGCTAAACACACACACACATGCACACACGCCTCATACAATATGAATTTCCATTTGTTTAGCTCACTAGCGCTCACTTTCTCTTCTCTGGGATCCAGGTGTTGCTTTATTATTAATGAAGAGTTTAACGTCTCCTTCAATTCTCCTTTATCTCCTTCTTCCTTCCCCTGAAATTAAAGAGTATCTGTTTTGCTTAACACTTCTGAAAATCCCCCATAATGCACAGCAACTCCTGTTTTTTTGCATTGGCATTGGCTTTTGAAAAGCCACCCACCCTCACTATGCTTCCTTTCACATGCGTATTTCCTCTCTTGCGACCAATATTGCTTTTCTAATCTTGCTGACGAACAATATTTCTGGGTTATTTTTCTTTTTTTCTCTTGCACAGGGAGAGGTGTGGTGTTGTTTTGGATTCAGCGGGTGCTGTGTATGTCTGCGGGTGCCTGTGTTTTGCTGTTTTAGAGGTCAGAGGAGACGCACTCTCTCTGTATAATGAAGAAGAGGTGGTTGCTGGGTCACTGCTAACTGTAGGCAGTGTTTTGTGAGCGACCTGCCCCGTCTGCTTCACCCTCCTTCTGGAACGAGCATCTAGTACCCTGATCATTCACACTCCTGCACAGGTGCCTTCAGTCGTTCCAGCTCACTATTTACATTGGTGTTTAAACTCTTACAAATCATACAGTGATGTATCAGATAGTAAAATTATGATACTCTGAAATATACTATGGTACTGAAATTCATGTATCATATTATATTTACATGATTGTTCAAAAAAACCATGATCATACCATGGAACAGTTTGGTAATTTTTAGTAAGTAATAGAAAGAAAATTAATTTAAACTTCAAATACTTGTACCATGGTACATGTCCAAAAAATATGGTAAGACTGGTACTATGGTAATATACAACACTGTTTAAAAAGTCAGCAGCAAAGAAATTGGTTAATAAAGTGAGATTAAATACATAAAGTATATTTGTGTAATTTAATATAGCTAATTATTACATGTTTGCATTTCACTGTTTTTATTAATTTTGAGGAATACTGAATGCTTTTGTGCAAGCGAGAGGAGTAAATGCATGTTCGCATTTAGGCCACGTTCACACAGAAGCAGAATACGGTTGTCAGTCCTGTATTTGAGTCCTTAATACGGTTACGTTCACACACAGTACGGTTATTTACGGGAGTGACAAGCGCATTCTATAACCGAACAAATTTAAAATTTTCACGCATTCTCTGAATATTTGCGTTGTATGAACAGAACTGCACTGGACAACTAGTTGTCTGTCACATCATACAGTGCGAGAGAGCTGCTGTTCTAAGGTGTTTTGTATGTGTGTGAGTGCAACGGTTAGAGACTCTGGCTAGCGCGTGTTTACATGCTGCTGTTGGTTAAAGGTGCAGTATGTAGGATTTCTGTCGGCTAGAGGTCGCTAGAGGCCTATTCAAAACAAAGGCGTATGAAGTTTGAGCGCAGAATCTTGGGACATGTGGTCTTCACCTCAACAGCCGGTGCAAAAGAATAGGGATAGGACTCTGGAAGAAATCATGTTCATGGATGCGATTATTAACGTTACTGTAGTAAGAAGCAGAGCAGGACAGAGTATTGTGGGAGCTGAACGAGGCCGCTGGAGCGATTGCGCAACACACGCCTCACGAGCAGTGGAACTTTTATTATGCCACCGTCGCCGGCGCTGCTTCTGCTTTTCCGGTCATGAGTATGAGGTAACGCAGCTCTGTTTATCATATTAGATACATTTGAGAGTGTTGAAAATTATGTTATAACATTACTCTGTGAGTTCGCTCGGCAGCTGCTGTGAGACACTTGTTACAGACTATAGTAAGCTAGATCGATTTTAGAATATCATATTAAATGCTGGATGGCTTGTGTTGATAAATGGAATGCAATTCATTTTAAAACGTATTGTATGATGGAGAAAATTCTGTATTACTGTTACTAAAAATAAAGCTGCATCTGATGTGTCACAGTCACCAGCACTAGCACTCCATTTCCCAGCATCCCTCCTGTTCCTTACCTGCGCACATTCATTTGTCACTATGGACGCTAATCATCTTCACAGCTGCATGTCATCAGTTAATTCTCCTTTGTGTATTTAGCTCCTGTTTCAGTTCTGTTCATTGTCCGTTAACCGTTATACTATGTTGAGTTGTTTCTATTAAACTTGGAGTGTTCTGATATTGACCTATTTGTCTTCGTCTTCCTGCCCGAGCTCAACCTGACACTATGTTAGCTACTAATAATGTTTTTTCTGAGGCATGGTAAAGCATGGTACTCGCATAAAAAATCTAGAAAATTAGATTTAAACAATAAGACTAAACGTGAGCTATATAACAACAATTAGTTTTCTTTTTATGAACGTAACCAAACGTAACCCTTGTCTATTAAAACGTGTAATATATTAAAGTGTCTTTGGTGTTTCCATGGTTTCTACAGAATAAAACCAGAAATGGAGGCAGACCGAGGGTTAACGCGGGTATGACGCAATTGACAGGTGACTCCTCACACGTCCCGGAGCCTTGGTTAAAATTGCAATTTTCTCACGATTTACAAATAGTTGGAAACATTTGGGATATTGTAAGTACTCAAGTGAACAAAATATATAACCTAATGTTTTTTGGATATCTTACTGCAAAAATCTTACATATTGCACCTTTATTTAAGTTTTGATAGATGATAGATGAACCCCGGTTCAGTTAGTCTCTTGTCATATCAAAAGTGATAAGATACTTCAGTTTTATGGACGTCGCCATCTTTAACATTAAGTTGGTCAATGTTGTTATGGTTACTAGTAAGAGAACACGGGCTTGACTCTCGTTGCACGTTCATACATACAGTGTTCCAGACGCTACTGTAAGTTGCTGTGTGAACAGCGCACACAACACCTCTGCACTTTATTTCTCTCAACATGGTGACAGGAGGGCTGTCAGTTAATAAATGTGAAAAAGTAACTTGCGGTACTTATTTGAAAAAGTAACGTCTCGGTTACAAAGGTAACCCTCATTCCCTGAAGGAGGGAATGGAGACATACGTCTGACAGACCGACGAATAGGAATCTCACTAGAGAGGCCAATCTGCTTCGAGTGTAACTAAAACGAGCCAATGCACATTGGCATGCAATCATATGCAGCAGCTGCTCGACTCGCAGTGCGGGTATATAATGAGCAGCAGGTGTGTTGCATCTTCAGGTTTTTGCTGAGGAGCTGAACCGAATAGGCGGCAGCATCAGCGGGGTACAGCGACTGTGGCAACGGGACGTACGTCTCCGTTCCCTCCTTCAGGGAATGAGGGTTACCTTTGTAACCGAGACGTTCCCATTCAGACGAACAGGAATCCCTACCAAAGCGCCACAGGGGCTGCCCCCTTCCAGCGCTCTGTGTAAGCCTCCTGCAACACACCTGCTGCTCATTATATACCCGCGCTGCGAGTCGAGCAGCTGCTGCATATGATTGCATGCCAATGTGCATTGGCTCATTTTAGTTACACTCGAAGCAGATTGGCCTCTCTAGTGAGATTCCTATTCGTCGGTCTGTCCGACAGTACCCCTTGCCTATGGATGGTGGGGCAGGGCTAACACAGAGTGTCGATCACTGCTGTTCCCCAAAAAACCCATTCAGTGAGACTATTGGATAACACTGGGAAAGTGTACCCTTTCACTGGAAAGGAACGCTGCGGAAGCCACATCCTTCCCCGAAGGAGTTATGTGGAGAAGAACATATGGACTAACCCCGTAGGGCTGTACTACATATGGAAGTAAAGGGGTGACTCCAACCTGATGAGAGGTGGGTTCTCCCAGAGGGAAAGACACAGGCTTCGTTTAGGAGCAACCGTGGAACTACACATATGGGATCTCTGTAGGGTCGCACATATGGTACCCAGCCTAAATCCGGTTCTCAAGGATACAACGGAGTATAGGCCTGGCGCCAGACGCTCCGCCACGTCGGCTGCTGACAGGAGATCGGAGGACTCAACAGGTTCTGCCTCGTAGGGACTCTCTGGAGTAATAAGCGCAGGTAAGCGCAGCAAGCCGACACTAAGCCAGGGCCTCTCCATGCCTCTGACTTGAGGTGAGAACACAGGAGGAGATCGGCGCGAGACAAAGGCTATAGAATCTAGCGAACGTGTTAGGACACCTAACACGCAGCCCGCAGCTCTACAAATGTCTGTCAGCGAGGTGCCAGGAGCCAGCGCCCAGGAGGATGCAACACCTCTCGTAGAGTGAGCATGCAACCTGAGCGGGCAGGGCACGCTGGGCAGGTGCTGCCGGCGGCAGATGGGTGGATACAGCAGCTGACCGCCATGGCAGGATATGACTGATGGCCTCAGTCTGCTTCTGTACAGCCGAGAACTGCTGGGCGCATCGCCGAAGAGGCCGGTCTGGGACATGGGGGAATTAAGGAACCTGACTTTGTCGGTATCCCTCATGTCGGCCAGACACAGCCAGAGATGGCATTCTAGGACCACCAAAGTGGACATCGCACGACCCACTGACTGCGCCGTAACCTTTGTCGCATGAAGCGACTAGAGAACTTGTGGATCATGACGACCCTCGTGCAGGTCCTTCAGTGCCTTGGCCTGATGGACCTGCAACAACGCCATAGCATGTAAGGCGGAAGCGGCTTCCCCGCAGGCCTGGTAAGCCCTGCCGGTAAGATCCGACGAGTGCTTACAGACCCAAGAAGGGAGAGACGGCTCCACCCGCCAGGTGGAGTTAGGGCACAGTTGCATAGCAACAGCCCGTTCCACAGGGGGGATGCGTGTATAATCCTTCGCCGCACCGCCATCAAGGGTGGTGAGGGAGGAGGACCCACCGGAATAGTTTCGAGCAGTAAAAGGTGCCGTCCATGTACCATGTACCTGAGTTCTTCATGCACCTCCGGGAAGAAAGGAACCAGGGTGGGTGGCTGAGAACCAGCACGCGCCACCCCGAGATACCAATCATCCAACCTCGAGGGCTTGGGACACGGTGGAGGGTTCCACATGAGCCCGACCCTGTTGGCAGCCCGGGAAAGCATAGCCATCATTTCCAGATCTGAATCGGGCACAGTTACCGTTCCCGAAAGAGGCAACCGCGCCGACTCGTCATCTCAAGAAAAATCTGGCTCACCCTCCGATGCAGCTATCGACATCCGGTCATCGGGGGGAGCTCCGAAGGATACGGATCGTGCACACCTTTGAGATGGCCCACGGCACTCCCTCGGCAGCTCTACTGGCATGCGGAGTGCAGGAGGGCTGAGGGTTCCTAGGGGGTTGGTCCCCCGAAGGAAGCGCGCTCACTGTAATCCTCAGATCACCAGTGCTGCTCCTTGAAGCAAACCTCTGAGGAGGATTGGTACGAGGCAGTGGCACTGGGACTCCGCCCCTTTGCAGGACCTGGAGTCTCGATCACAACTCCGAGATGGTCATCTTCCCACAATGGGTACATGACTCATCCACGAACGCTGCCTCAGCGTGTTTTAAGCCCAGACACGTGATGCAGCAATCGTGACCAACCCTTGGTGCCAGGTAACGACCGCATCCAGAAACACACAAGTAGAATGTCATCTTTAAAAAGACGCAAGCTCTACTTGTGTAAGCTCTTTCAGGGACTTGCTCTTTAAAAGTGCTAAAGCACGCAGGGGAACGGCAGCGGCAACACAGACAGGGATTGTGTGCAGCCTGTCGTGTGCTCTCCTCTCTTAGAAGGCGGTCCTCTTACCAGCCGTAAAAACTACTTTTTAGCGCTTAAGAATGCACCGTTACCGGCCGTAAGAACAGCCTTTTTAAGCTAAAAAAACAGCTATTGGGAACAGATATTTTGTTGTAAATTCAAAAAGTAATCAGTTACTTTACTAGTTACTTGAAAAATTAATCTGATTACGTAACTCAAGTTACTTGCAACTTGCAGCGGTATCACAATTTTTTGTTGATGTACTCTAGTAATCTTATGTAGTATCATGCACATACCATGGTACAAAAATTACATAGTACTACTATGGTAAATGTCAAAAAAAAAACAAAAAAAAAAAACAGTAGTACAATAATACACATTCAGAACATTTAACAAGAACACTTGTTAGTGCAGTACAGTATCTCACTTTTTTTTTTTCAGTGGGTGTGCAGTATTGTCCATAGTGAATCAACAGTCTCTCTAGGCTTGACCCTGGCTCAAGAGCTTGACATGCTAACACACATACACATACACACACACACACACACACACACACACACAACCTGCTCTGCATGACGGTCCTTCTGACTCTGCCTTGCATCAGAATCTAGAAATTCTTGAGAAGCACATCGACTTCATTCATTTACTGTGTATAGGTGCGTTATCGGGCCTGCTTTCAGTCACGGTGCTGAGATTCTCATTCTCTTGATATACAGAGAAATGAATTAAATGTCAGTCCCCTGAAGTGAGAAAATGGAACTTTATTGGCTTTGACGGGAGTTTATTTCATTTGACCACAGTCCAACCGAAACATGTATACCTGACTATATTTCTGCAAATGAATGCTAATGTGCTCAAGAACACCCATCCATTCAGAGATGGAGAGAGGCAGAGTATCTTTTTGGACTTTTTGCATTAAAATCATTCAATAAGTTAAACAAACTCCCTTTGTTTAATCTATCAAGCACTGTCATTTTTTATTATTCAGTTACAGTCTTCCTTAAACTCTTACGTGGTCACTTGGATCTCATAAACAAATATTTAAATGATTTCTGCAGCATTGTCAGAGTTTGCTGTTTAAATATTCGCCAGTGATTTGATTTTATATTCAGTGTTGATTTGAAAAAGCCTCTCTACAGCAACAGTTCTCCGCACAGAGGAGCGCCGAGAGACTGGCCTCAAATTGATGTCCGGTAACGTTGTTCTTGTGCATCTGAAATATTAAGCTTCCACAGAGCCGCTGAGGGAGATACTAGTATTGCAGTATAGATATCGATTGCTTTTTATCAAATTTTTAAGAGCCGAGGTCTCACATGTCCTCTTCCACCCGATGGTACCTGTACCATTAATACACCTTTGCCAGATCTGTTTTCACGACCTTTAAATATCAAGGACTGACACCGCTTCCAGCCTGAATGCACTTTTAATATGCAACACATATTTTATTAGGACCATGAATACAGAACAGCCAAAAGGAAAAACTGTTGGTTTGAATTATGAATGAGCTGGTTGGAGCATATAGGCGTTTCAAATAAGGTCAGAGATGTACAGTTGAAAAACACAGTTTGCTTGCATATAACAGCAACCTTGAGGCCTGTGTGATCTGAGGGGCCAAAACTTTGATATTAGGACCTTATGTCTAATGTGTATGTGGAGCTGGTTTCTTATAAACATTAATGTTAATAAGCATCGTGTCTCACATAGGATCTGTTTTTTGGTATATTGGTTTAATGCATAATTTAATGCATTTTTTTTTTCTTTCTATAATTTAATTCAAAAAGTAAAACTTAAATATATTACATAAAGTAAAATATTTCCAGACTTTTTTGTTTTCATTTTGATGATTACAGCTTGCTGCTGATCAAAATCAAAAAATCGGTATCTCAAATTATTAGAATATTTAATTTCAAGTTCTATTAAATTACTATTCTCAGGGTATAAATACTGGGTTTAGGTCAGTGATCCCAACAGCAGTCATGGGGAAGTCTGCTGACTTGACAGTTGTCCAGAAGACGATCATCAAGACCCTTTACAATGAGGATATGCCACAGAGGGTCATTGCTGAAAGAACTGGCTGTTCGCAGAGTGCTGTGCCAAACCATATTCATGAAAAGTTGACTGGAAGGAAATAGTGTGGTAGGAAAAGGTGTACAAGTGAAAGTAATGACCGCGGGCTTGAGAAGATTGTCAGGCGAAGCTGATTTAAGAACTTAGGAGAGCTTCAAAAGGAGTGGACTGAAGCTGGAGTCAGTGCATCAAGAGCCACCGCACACAGACGTCTTCAGGAAATGGGCTACAACGTCAGAGGCGTCTTACCTGGGCTAAGGAGAAAAAGAACTGGACTGTTGCTCAGTGGTCCAAAGTCCTCTTTTCAAGATCCCAGAGTCTGGAGGAAGAGTGGAGAAGCACAGAAACTTGAAGTCAGTGTGAAGTTTCCACAGTCAGTGATGATTTGGCCTGCCATGTCATCTGCTGGTGTCGGTCCACTGTGTTTTCTGAAGTCCACAGTCAACGCAGCCCCAGGAAATTTTAGAGCGCTTCATGCTTCCTTCTGCTGACAAGCTTTATGGAGATGCTGATTTCATTTTCCAGCAGGATTTGGCACCTGCCCACACTGCTAAAGGTACCAAAAGCTGGTTCAATGACCATGGTGTTACTGTGCTTGACTGGCCATCAAACTCGCCTGACCTGAACCCCACAGAGAATCTATGGGGTATTGTGAAGAGGAAGATGAGAGACACCAGACCCAACAATGCAGATGAGCTGAAGGCCGCTATCAAAGCAACCTTGGCTTCCATTACACCTGAGCAGTGCCAAAGGCTGATTGCCTCCATGCCACGCTGCATTGATGCAGTAATTCATACAAAAGGAGCCCCAACCAAGTATTGAGTGCATAGAAATTAACATCCTTTTCAGAAGCCTGATATTTCTATTTAAAATATCTTTTTTTTTTATTGATCTTATGAAGTATTCTAGTTTATTGAGATTTATTGAGAATTGGTGGGTTTTTGTTAAATGTGAGCCAAAACCATCACAATTAAAAGTACTTCAGTCTGTGTGCAATGAATTTATTTAATACATGAGTTCCACAATTTGAGCTGAATTACTGAAATAAATGAACTTTTCCACAACATTCTAATTTATTGAGATGCACCTGTATTTGCATGCAAAGATATGAGAGGTTAACACTGCACATCACAGGGCAAATTCACTATCCACTCACAATCCAGTTAATGTAGGTGCTAAATTAATTGAGAAAGTAATTCATTCAAAAGTAAAATATTAATAATAATAATAATAACAACAATAATTATAATATTAATAATTATATTATTATTAACAATAATTATAATAAAATAATATTTTTTACATATTTAAATAATTGTAATGTTTATGTTTATTCATTAATAATATTTAATATAATATATTTAATGTATTTATATTAAAATGTCACTGTTTATATTACATTTTATATTATTATTATTATTATTACATGTAATTATTTTAATATTTTTATTTAGAATTCAAAACGAATTATCATAATACAATAATAATAATAATAATAATATAATATTAACAAAATTATTATTATTATTATTTGTACTATTATTTAAAAAAATATATTTTTATTTAGATTCAAAACTTTTTAGTATTATAATAATAACATTAACTTTTATTATTATTATTATTAAATAAATGATAGATAGATAGATAGATAGATAGATAGATAGATAGATAGATAGATAGATAGATAGATAGATAGATAGATAGATAGATAGATAGATAGATAGATAGATAGATAGATAGATAGCACTTATTTTTGGGGCTTGTATGCAATGTTATCTGATTTGCATAATTCCTTTAGTGAATGAGGTGATAAAACAATCCATCTATCCTTCTATCCATCCATCTGTCATGAATCCATCCATCTGATGACAGTTCTGTGTAATTTTAAATTTGACTCCTGCAGCTAATTTTGTTATCTGCTAAATTAAAAGTTCCCATGCTGATATCCTCAACTGTGTGAGGTGGAGGAGAGGCCTCCTGTGGATTTCTGGGACTGCATGTTTGCTTTCAGACTCAGTTTTATCCACTATATCGATACATGTATACTTACTTACATAAACATGCTCTCTCTTTATTTGCAAGTTCACATACACAGATGGCTGTTGGGAGAAAAAAAAAAAAACAGATAAAGAAAGAAATTTGACTGAAAAATGTATTCAGTTAATTAAGAGACTGCGTTATTAGATTTACATACTGTAAAAGAACAACATTTGTATCTCATACTTTTTATTTAATCTACAGCTAAAATTCAATTAAAAAACTTAAGTTCAGTTGCTGCCTTAAATTTTTAAGCAGTGTTTCAAGTTACTTTTAAAAGAAATGCATTACAATATTGCGTTACTTTTGTGTAACTTTTTCTCAACTTGCCAATGCGGGTTGGAGAATAATATTTTGTAAATAAAGTGGTAATATATATATATATATATATATATATATATACACTATATATTTATTTATTTATTTATTTTTCCACAAACAAAGCACTTGCATCGATTCATAAGATTGAGGATAAACCACTGGAGTCACATGGATTACTTTCATGATGTCTTTACTTTTTTGTTGATTGAAAGTGGTAGTTGCGTAGGCTGTCAATGGATGGACAGAAATCTCTCAGATTTCATTAAAAAGATCTTAATTTGTGTTCCGAAGATGAACGAATGACTTACGGGTGTGGAACGACACAAGGGTGAGTAATTAATGACAGAATTTTTATTTTTGGGTGAACTATCCCTTTAAGGTAATGAACAAACATACATTGCTGTGACTTCTGATCATATCTTTTTTTTTTTTTATCAAAGCATCCTGTTCTATTTCAGTTTAGAATTGACCCTGAAAATATGGCACTCAGTTTTGATTTTATAAAATCTGTCTGTGAGTCAGAAGGATCATCATGCAGAGCAGACCAGGTGTGTGTATGTGTGTGTGTATGTGTGGTTCAGGTATTCTCTATGTTGTGGGATAGCAATACCAGAAATCTATCACCTTGTAAAGACTTTTTTTTTTTTTTTTATCAGCTTATAAATACACTAAATTATGTTTTTTGAAAATGTATGAATGCAGAAATGTTTCTGTATCCATAGGTTTAGGGCTAGGGGATAGAATATACAGTTTGTACAGTATAAAAATCATGTCTTCCATTATGTCTATGGAAAGTGCCTATAAAACATGAAAACTCAGCATTACAACATCAACCAAAAAATATTAATCTCATAATATTACTAAAATATAAATCTATTTGTGAGATTCTCAGAGACCCCAGACATACAATATTAAATAATGCAGGGAATTTTCACATAATATGAATCTCTGATTGATGTACACACTAAAGAAATATTGCTATCTGTTTGTCGGTTGTGGGTATGATATTATACTTTTATAGATAGTATAATATCAGAAATATATGTATACCAGTCAAAGAATATTCATCTATTTATTCATTTTTATATTTATTTTATTTATTTATTTATTTTAATCAAATTGACCCTGGACAGAAACAGTCACTAGAATGGACACGTACATCATTGGCGTCAATCTCAACTGAACACAAGGGTTAAGTTGTATTCACATGCAGGGTTGTGTGTGTGTGTCCCTGAGTGCATGACCTTTAAAACAGTAGGGACACAGTGACACACTGCTGTGTTCAGAAATGCATACACACTGCTGATTTCACGCCTCCATGCATCCCACCAGTGCAAAACCTCCAGTGTGTGTGTGCGGGTTTGAAGATGTGGATGAGGGTTTAGAAAGAGTGATATGTGAAAAAATAATGAATGGTCCATCACCGAGCAGGTAAAAAAGTTACAGTGAACATGGAAGAGAGAAAGAAGAAATAGGGTGTAAGATGAGTAGAGGGAGATGTAAAAACATCAAGAGGCAGTGTAATTATTCTCTCTCTCTCTCTTTATGTGTGTGTGTGAATAATTAAACTGCAGGCCCATGGGAAAGTGGTTGAGGGGTGTTTGCGTTCGGCTAACGCTGCTTTTCCCCCACTGCTACTGTCACTCTGCCAGAGTAATTTCACACTGCTTTCCTCTCTCCCAGTCTATCTCTCTCTCTGTTACTGTCTATGTCCTTCATAAACAGTGTTCTGCAGTCTACCTGCTGAGAGCGCTCACATCTCCTTCATGTCTTATGCTTTTGTTTTCACTTGACTTTTCCTATCAAACAGGATTTCAGAGATCAAAACGGATCTGCACTGTTTATTCTCCTTTTATGTGCTCATAGTTGCATCAGTCAGTGTGTAAATTCTCGTTCTTTGGAAGATAAATATATATTGATTGCTGATTTCTGTTTATCAGAAGAAGGAAGGACAGAAAGACAGCGTTTTTTAAAGACTCTGTCAGATTTGAGAGTCAGACTTGAACCTCCTTTAGCAAATGCTGACTTGTTCCAAAAATTCTTGCATTTCGATCTCAGATTTTACATCACTTTTTCATCATAACATCTACTTGGAATGTAATTCTCACCTTGGAATTGTAGTTTTTTTTTTCTCTCTCCCAAGGAAACATCTTCATTGGTTTATCTTTAAATTACTAATAAAGATGCACTCTGTATTTTTCTTCTTTTTTAAAAGGTTTATCCCTGTAAAGACATGAGCAGTATTTTGTTGAAAATCGTGTACACTTACATGAGATGAAGACTTCTGCCATATCCAGTCATAAAAAGACATTTTATTTTAAATGGAGCTAGATGCTTTATGGAGGCGGCCATTTTGAGATCACATGACCACCTGGATACTACTGGTATACTACTGGTATATATATATATATATATTTTTTTTTTTTCCATCAGACATTTTTGTTGATCGACAATTACAATTTAACTAATATTCTGAAAAATTTGTATCGCAATTTAAAATTTTCCATCATGTTTATATGTCAAATTTTAATCTGATTATATAAAAAGACCTAAAAAAAAAAAAAAAAAAAAGACTAGTTTTTAACATTAATTAGGCCTACGATAGTTATAGGGTTATCACAATATCACATTTTCACTACACAGTTGTCACGGCCAAAATCATTCACACTATGTATGTGTGTGTGTGTGTATATATCTTTTGGGCAATGAATCACACTGAAAATATGAGTGTACAGTAGGGAGGCGGAGGTTTGTAACCATGACTGTACAAGCACACAAAAAGAACTTAGTTTTGACCTCATCTTTTTAACAGAATCCCAAATACTGTGTTGGTTGTGAGTGTACTGTGAGTGTTTTGGTTTCGTCTGTCATCTCTTCTGACATGATTTTGTGCAGCAATAGTAGCTACATACTTCACCACTGTATTCTTTTTTTTTAATTTATTTATTTTTATGATGGGATGCAACCAGTGTGGCAACCATGGTGAAATTCTGGCACATACTACTGAATGTTGGTATGTCAGCCAGATACTGGCGGTTGGATACAGTTACAGTTACTGGCATTGGATTATTTACAATATTATTATATGTGTAGTATTATCATGATATTGTTATTTACATACCACAGCTATTGTCAATACTGGTATATTCTGACACCCTAATTATCATTAGGTACCATTTTTACCTAAATATTAATGACAATACTGCCTTACAACTAGTCACAGTGCTAAACACAGTTCTGTGTGTGTAAGAAAACTTAAACCATCATTTATCATGTCACAGGAATCTTTAGGCCTGTGTGTGTGTGTGTGTGTGTGTGTTTATGGGGTTTATAATACACACTGTTTTATTTTTGTCATGATTTTGCCATCTGAGACAGATTTTGGAATTGTATAAAGTTTCTCTCATTGTTGGGCAAAATCCGGAATCTTGGATCATAGTGTGACAAGCTCACTGACGGAGGATTAATTGCCTGGTGGTGTCGGACGTTTTCAGGCACAGTCCTGCAGTGTGACTGTTGCTACGATGGCCGTATAATGAAGAACCAACTAGAGCACAGCAACTGACTGACTGTCTGTGAGAACCCAGACTGTGAATGCTTTTGCTCAGACATTTTTTTCTTTTCCAAAACATTTCCAACATTGACATAAAAGCTTGTTTGGACAACTCAACAGAGGTGTCAGAAGCCACAACAAATTGGTGTAGTCGGCAGGATTGAAGATATCTACACTACAAAAAGAAAATATTTAGTTTTATTTCTTATATATTCTACATAACTGTAACAGCCACAGGCAAGGCTGAACCAATTGCATGCTCATGCTTATAACATGCTTATGTTTCATTTATTGAATGAAGGTAGAGGGAGACAGAATCTTTTACTCCATTCCTAATCAAACGTGGAAAGAGAAGTTTGGTTATGAAATCTCCACCAGAGTGTGGCTGCATAATCTGGTCACTGGTAATGAAACTGTGTGACTTGATTTAGTCACTAGGTAGCAATTATGAAACTAAATTATGAAACTGCACTCTGGGTAAAGACAGTGAAGGCAGGACTTAAGTAAGTCCCAAAGGGGGGGATATGTAGAATATTTTCATCAATCAGAATATAAATGAATCAAGTATAATCAATTTGAATATAGCCATTTATGTGAACAAATTTCAACACTAGAGAAAATATATGGTGAGGTGCCTCATTTACCACTTCTTAAAAATAACAGACAAGAATCACAGGACAAAATGGTCAAAATATAATAAATAATAGTGACATGCGTGGAATGTATTAGCCATGCCTTGCTAGATCATATGTATATAAGCAAGTACAAACCCAGATGCTACAGTTGCTTTGCAGACCAACTCGGCTTTATATCTCTAATAATAAAGACTATCTTCTGGCAAAACCCCAAGACCCTGAGAGTGATTTTTCACAGAGGCGGCAGAAGCTACAACATTACCATTTCACTTTTGTTGGACTGGTGACCAAAACATGCCCAATCAGTGTTGTCAAGCATGATTAAAATGTTTTCTAATATGTATTATTACACAGCTCTCTGAAATACTTGATTCTGATTGATCAGTCATGACATTCCGAGGTCAGTTATTCCATGATAATGACTGCTTATCTGGGTATTTGAGGCCGGAGACTTCTTTCATGTCTCTCGTATCACACTGCAAACTTGTTTTATTTAAACGCAGCTTGTGCCGTCTTGCGCCTCAGTTATCAACTGTATTTACAGTCAAATGAAGCCAGACAACTTCAGCTTTATGGTAATATTGTAAAAGGTATAGATCACCCAAAAATGTAAATTCTGTCATCATTTACTCACCCTCAAGTTGTTCCAAACATGTATGAATTTCTTTCTTCTGCTGAACACAAAAGAAGATATTTTAAAGGATGTCAGTAACCAAACAGTTGATGGTCCACACTGACTTCCATAGTACTTTTTTCCCCCCTACTATGGAAGTCAATGGGTGCCATCAACTGTTTGGAGGAATTTACACAGCTTTTCATCACATAGTAATGATGGGGACATGAAATATTGATTTGAGAAGAAATTTCTCAATTTATTATCTCATAAGCCATTACAGTGTTCAAAACAATCGATCTAGCAACAAGACGGGCACATTAAAGGGATAGTTTTAATTTCTTTCTTCTGTTGAACACACACACACACAAAGATATATGGGTAATATTCTTAAAAATATATGTGTGTGTGTGTGTGTGTGTGTGTGTGTTTAACAGAAGAAAGAAATTTATACAGGTTTGGAACATCTTGAGGGTTAGTAAATCATGACAGAATTTTTAAAGTGCCTGTCTTGTTTCTAAATTGATTGTTTTGAACACTGTAATGGCTTATAAGATAATAAATTGAGAAATCTCTTCTCAAATCAATATTTCATGTCCCCCATCATTACTATGTGATGAAAAGCTGTGTAATAAGAGATACAACTGTACATTATCCCTTAAATGTCCATCTTGTTTAAACTTTTTTGTTCAAACAAGACAGACACCCTTTAAGGTGATATAAAACCTTTCCACTTCGCATTGGTGTCCTAATTTATTTTGTGATAACAACCGGCTGGATGTATTATCCCTTACTTGTTACCCAAAGGTATCATACTGTTAAATCTGATAAAGCAATTGCAAAGGACAGAAAAAAACAGTGAAAGAGAAAGACCAAAATAGGGTAGGAAGAATGACGATAGAGTATTATGACATGCAATGCAATGGTTTGCCTGTTGGCTCCACAACCCCGGTTGGAGTCCGCAGCAGATGGATGCTATGCTAATTGGTGTCAGATCAATGGGTATGCAGCTCTAGATCAGTTCAGAGCTCAACCCTCCTTCCCTACTGCTCTTCCCCAGCCATGTCCACCCATTCTGGGCCACGTGTGGCAGCCAGCCCCCCTCCCAGCCCTGGAGCCTGACCCTGCCTAACAAGTCAGTACTATTCAGGACACAATGCAGCATGAATACAGAGCGCTGGAGAATTGGCCTGCATGCTCTTCCTGTAGGTCGTCAACAGATTGTGCTCCTCTCCCTCTCTCTTTCTCTTTGTACGGTCCAAAATTTGTTCTTTGGCCTTTCCTGCCTTCCATTCTTTCCTCCCAGCACTCTTTTTATTCTGAGCTCCGCCCCTCCCTCTGTTTTTCTCTCCCTGTCTTATCCCCTTGGTCGGAATGAGGCAATCGTGGTGTGCAGTGAGGGAATGCAGTTTGAATTATTCAGCCTTGGCATTTTGGAGCTTGGCTAGTTTTCCCTGGCCAACCTGTTTTGTATGTTTGTTATTATTTGATGGTGCCTGACGCGATGATCCATTATTCATTCCTTTGGAAGGGCACGATGGGCCGTTCATGACAACTCACCCACACAAAGACCTTCTCCTCCTCTAATTGTCCCCAATATCCAACTCCCTGCTACACACATCATCACACACCAAATTATCAACCCAAATTTATTGAGATCTGGCTGAGGTTCAGGCTACATTTGACCATTTTGAGAAGAATTAATCCAGTTGAAACAAATCGTGCAATTCATTTTCAGTGTTAGTTGGACAAATAGCTCAATTAGTTTAATGTACTTTATAGGGACACGCTGGTCTTTTATCCGATGAATTTGTAGGAACAATTTAGGCTTGATGAGAAGTGCATGGTGACACTGGTCAGTTTTGCTCATATGACTTTTGCTAAATAAATTTGAAAAAGAAAACTGATGATAGAGACTTCTGCTTGGTTTTAAAATCATAATTTTACTTGGCCAACGAGCCTATAAAAAGATATGGTAACACTTTAGTTTAGGGTCCAACCCTTATTAATTATTTGCTTATTAACATGCATATTAGGATATTGGCTGTTTGTTAGTATTTATAAAGCAAATCTCAATGCCTTATTCTGCATGATTCTACATCCCTTAATCCTACCCAATTCCTATAAATTTAACAACTACATTACTAACTATTATAACAATAATTAAGAGTTTATTGAGGCCAAAGTCATAGCTGATAGTTAGTTAATAGTGAGAAATGGACCCTGATCTAAACTGTGACCAAATATATATACACTATACACTTTGGAGTCAGTATGAATTTTTTCATTTTTTTAAAGAAAGTAATACTGTTATTCAGCAAGTATACATAAAATTGAAAAGTATCAGTAAAGACATTTATGTTACAAAAAAATGATGTTTCAAATAAATGCTGTTCTTTTGAAATTTCTTTTCATCAAAGAAAAAATAATAATAATATAGTTTCCACAAAAATATTATTATAAATACAGCATAACTGTTTGACATATGCTTCTTGAGCATCAAATCAAGTATTAGAATGATTTCTAAAGGACCATGTGACACTGAAGACTAGAGTAATGATGCTGAAAATTCAGTTTTGCCATCACAGGAATGAATTACATTTTAAAATATATTAAAATAGATAACAGTTATTTTAAATGTTAATTATATTTAACAATATTACTGTTTCTACTGTATTTTTGATCAAATACATGCAGCATTTGGGTTTTTTTTTTTGTTTTTTTTGTTTTTTTTAATGGGATAGGAGTCATTAAATAAACTGAATCAGAAATATATAAAAATTGCGAAAGGAAACTGTTCAATATAAAATTAATCAGTATTCAGAATTCACCCCTTCTAAAGCCTATAAGCATATTGAAAAGTAGATATCACTTTACATAACTTTACATTTAAATTTAAGCAGGAACCCAATTTTGACATTATATAGTCTTCCTACGCTCGCATTTCTGTCTTTAACATTTGGTTTCCCTGTGTGCATTTGAGTCTGATCTAAGAAACTGGGGTTTTAGGCAAATACACTCTCTCTTTGCTAATGTCCCACAGTCAACATTCAGCAGTATGGCTTATTTTACCTCCTACCTTCTGTGAATACAAATGACTTCTCTTAGAGTAAAACCCAGCAGTATGTTTTGTATTAATTAAACACTCTCAATTAATTGTCATTTAAGTCACTTAATTTCAGGGGAGTTGCATGTTCCTCTGTCCCCCACACTTTTTTGTAAATAATTTGTTACCTAATTAATAGGCTATTCATGAGGCAAACTAATAAATTTTTAATTGCTTGATTTATGTAATATAACCACGCACATTTTGCTACAACAGTGACCTGCATACACAACCAACAACCTAAATTATTCTCCTGATAACTTTTGAGGACAATGGGAACTGAACTGATCTTTGTAAGCTCTTTAAATGACACCAATTAATGTGCCAGCCACAGTTATGAGTGCAATTTAGCTTCAATCTCCTGTTTTCAGTGACTTGCCGGTGTCTTTTGAGTAAAGACACGACAGGTACAAATCTAATTAAAGCCCACAATCCCTTCTGCTGTACTCTTTTGCTTTTTCACTCAATCATCAGCCTGGGGAAGTGAAGGAGAAATAGATCTGTTTGGACGTAAATAGACAAGTCTAATAATCAAGATTCATATTTGCTCTTTTCTGTAAGCTGGAAAATAACATTGATATTGAATTTTCTGTGTTCTTTTTCAGATGCTAATCCCTTTAAAATTGCTTGCTGTCAAAGATTGTCAGAATTTCAGAGTTGCCGGCATTAGCCAATAGTTCTGTCTTGTCGGTGACATCTGTTTAAAAGTGCTTGCTGGCACTTTGTGATTGATGTCGCTGACATACTCGACAGGCTAGTTTAGCTCTTTCTCCCACGAGACGTGCACAGCTAGCATGAAACGGCCATATTGTCACAGCTGTTAGCTTTAGCTTTGACAGCTTCTCACACTGACTCAAGACAGACAGCAATACTTTCTGTGCTGTACCCACTAAAAATGACATGTTGTGATTTTATGGCCTGTATTAGTGTCCAAAAATTTTAATGAATTCATCTCTACCCCTCCGGATTTTTTTATTTTTTATTTTTTTTACACATTTTGGAGCACTTCTACACCTGCTAGCTTGGCAGTAAAAAAGCTAACTATTAGCTTTTTCGCTAACAAAGTCATTCTATCCTCTGTGCTTGGCCAGTTGGCAGTGCTGTCACTCCTCTCTACCCAGTAAACAGAGTCAGATTTGGGCAGCAGATGAGGGCTCTCTGCTGGCCAGATGGTTCTCACTTCCAGCCGTCTGAACACTAGTCTCCGCCAGACCTAGCCATATGAACCCACCTAAATTAAATATGAGCTCTTTCTGGATACAGAGGATACTCATAACACACTGCTGTCTGAAAGCAACTCTCTGGAGAGTGTAGCAGGAGTTTATTTGCACTCAAGTGTGTGTTAAAGCCTGGTAGACATACCTGTGTAAATGTACCTGTAAATAATCCCTATCATCGCCTCAAAGCACTGCGTTGGAGGTCCGCTTTCCTCCATCTGCTCAAAAAGAACTGCTGGCCACTATGCCAGAGCTAATTTACCACCACTGCTTGTATTTGTATTTGTAACGCTAACATGCCAGGCTTTTGGATCATAATAACTGTGTCTAACTGTCACTCAGCATGTGTGATAGACGTATCCAGCCATAGATTTCCATTTAATTGCATGCAAGAAAGCCTTCTGGACTGCTTTCCTGTGATAATTAGAATTAGCTTTAAATTGCTTGCATTTATTGAGCACAAATGTATAAAGAGGTTGATCTTTTAGTGCTCAGAAAATTATGTTTTCAGCAATACATTTAATGTGGATAACATAGATTATTATTTTAATTTTTATTTATTTATTTATAAATGAAGAATGTAATGAGAAATGTTGGTCTTGTTTTCAGGAAAAAAAATATCTAGGTTAGTCCACCCACAAAGAAATCTCATTTTGCCAGTGAGTTTGTATAAATTGTAATGTACTGTATTATATAATATAAGAAAATATATATTCTTTGCACAGCTGTACCTTGTATTTTGTTTTAATTTACTATTTAAACATATACAGGAAGAGATTTTGTTAGCACTATTTTCTGGAAACAATTTTAAGTAAAATATGCAATTCTGCTTTTAAAATAAATCAGTTTTTCCCATTGAGATCCCTTCTGAAACTTTAGAAGAGACATGTTAAATTAATAGGACCTTTTTCTCAGGAGGAAAACCTAACAAGCAGAAGACTTAATTTAGTTGTCTCTTCATTTAGCTTAAGTCTAAATTTTCCCTCCATTTAACCTCGTTGCTGTCTAGTCAAGTCAGGTCAAGTCATCTTCATTTATATAGCACTTTTCACAATACATATTGTTTCAAAGCAGCTTCACAGTGACAAAAGGAAAATTATTATCGAGCTAAAGTTGGTTTTTGATTGAATCACTTCCGTTGTAACAATTGTTAATTATTACTTTAGTGGCCGCTTAAATGATACCTTTCTTACTAAAAAAACAAAACAAATACCTTTAATGCATTCTTGCCGTTCATTTACATGCTTAGTCTATAGGTTTGCGTGTTTGAGTGTGTATATGCGCAGAAGCTTGGTCTTTTTTTAAAAACGGTGATGTTTGCCAAGAAACAATTGAGACATTAAAGCGAGAATGTGGGTTTTTCTTTTCTAGGGGTTATTCTTAGTCTGTGCAGTCTCTTATCTGTTGGGTGTGAAGTCACAAGGTGAAGTAATACCACTTCCTTGTATACTCTCCTGTTGGAGCAGATTGAGTCATCTGGTTCTCCCAATCTCTGCAGGCTACAGCGCCTGTGGCAGGCCCTATTCTCTATGACACAGCGTTAGATATACTATGTGCTTGTTAGAGCCAGAGCGCCTCTGAATCTGCTGTGTGTGTGTGTGTGTCTGTGTGTGTGTGTGTGTGTGTGTGTGCGTGTACGCGTGTTATACTAGTAAGTCTCTGTTTTCAGAGCTGGCGCTTGAATGTACAGTGTGACATTGTCTAGTTGAGGCTGACAGATAACACAATGTCTCTCTCTCCCTCCCTCTCTCGCTTTCATCATTTTTGTTCCAGACAGACAGCCATTTCCAGCATGTCTACAGATGTCTTTCTCTCATTCCCCCCTTCTCTTTTTTAATTGAAGGCAGTGCTGTCTGGAGTGTCAGACAATGTGTGGAGCTCCCAATGGCAGCGGGAAAAGCCTGGGATGTCCATGGCATCTGCCGCCTGACACTCGGCCCACAGTGGAGATTCTTTATCCCTGCTCCAGCATGTGTGTGTTTTAAGTCTAAGTGGAGTGGCACTGGGAGGTTTGTAATCTGTGAGATAAGACACTTTGTAGTGCTTTCTTCAAAGATAAAGGCAATTGTGAGTGTGTCAAAGTGATGGCTATCTATCTTCCTGCTCATATTCCTGTCATGTAAATTTAATTATGTTTCAGAATTTAATTCTAATTAGGCATCACAAGCACCTCACACAAATACTGTTTCAAAATGTAAGCATAATATAATTATCACAGATATCACAGAATCCTGTCACTCAAATAGTAGAGCATGAGGCTAGCAACACCAAGGTCATGGGTTCAATTCCCAGTGAATGCAGGAACTGATAAAATGTATACCTTTAATGAGTCATTTATAATAAAACCATCTGCCCAAAATGTTTTATTTGAGATTTGTGTCATTACCCAAGCAACATGTTTAAACTCCATTAACCTTCTGAGCCCGGAGAATGCACGTTCTGCTGGATTTTTTCCTCATGACAGTGGAAACAACTTAAAATACTCTTACAGATAAGTGTAAGACATCATTATAAAGTATAAAGGGTCTACTTTTATTTGTGTACATTCACAATAACAACAAAACAAATATTCTCTGTTTATGTAATCTGTATGAAACCAACAAGAGATACAATCTTCCCTGCTGATGAACAGGAACTCTTGCAGGAATGGCACAATGGTGTGTGACTGATGTAGATCAGTGTGCTTAATAATGGACTTCATTATGTATATTTGGATTATGTTGAGTTACATAAATAAATAACAATAATAAAATACAATCAATTAAAAGTCATCATTTTAAATCTCCTCACATTCTTTGTCTTCCCACGTGTGAAACACATCATTATTTATGATCATTCACATCCTCCCCTCATACTGTAACGCTGTGTGCAGATGAGGACGAAGACGAAATCAAGTTCAAACACAGTTTAATATAATAATCCAAACAGGAATCAGAACAGGTATCAGGGTACACACACATAACATGCTACAAAACTGGACAAAGAACAACAGAAAGGCAGAAACTTAAGTAGTGCAGATAACAAGGTGCAAAATGATACACAGCTGACAAAAGTGAACTCATAATGGAGACGGAAGACAGGCGAGAACACAAACAAAGCAACATGTGACAAATGAAAACAAAACTGAAAGTCCATGAAAACAGAAACTAACGTGACACATACAGCCTTCTGACACAAAACACGTCTTACAAATTTTAAATCAATATATTATTTTATGTGAATGAGTGGGCATGATGATTTTCACATAGTTTTGAAGCAAAAAATTCTAGGCTACAACATCACAAGTCTTGTGAACAAATATTCAGTATGGGTTTTATGGCCTTATTTCAGTGACTAATTTTTTGTTCACAAACCACGCATAAACGTAATTTTCTCAAAACTACAAACTTTTACATACTTTTATAATATGTGAGCAGCATGTAACAGAAATAAGCACAAATGTCAGGGCATGTCAAAACACCTTCAGGACCCAGAAAACACCTCAGGCCCCAGAGTGTTAAAACCAATTGTAAGTCAAGTTCCCCTATATGCACTTGATATTAGAAGCACTATTAATGTGGTCTGCAAACTTGATGCCTATGAATTGTAGGCCCACACAGAGTCTGCCTGAACTGAAAGTTCCATAGATTTACACAGATTTGGAACGTTGCACATTTCAAAGTCCATTTCACCTTCCCCTTGTGTTTTGTTTATATATTTTCACTAATATGATAATGCTTTAAGTTAATCAGAGTGTAGTTATTATCAGTTCCGTTTATCTGACTGTACCATGTTTAATCCACATAATTCCACTGATTTTCCTCCAAAATCAATACAGAATATGCGAGAAAAGTCCTGCTTATGAGATTTTCTGAGGTTAGAAAGATGTCTTAGAAGGCAGCTGCCTATGGAGACAGCAAGACAGCTTACTAGGTTTTTGAACAGAGCTTGTGTACTCTCGTGTTGGCTTGTGAGCAGAAATATGCTGTAATACTGACAGGTCAGTTAACTGATCAGTAATTTTCTCTTTTTCTCTCCAGAACAGGAAGAGGAAGCAGCCAAATGCAGTGCGGTCCAAGTTTAATTGACTGTGTGCTGGAGTTCATTGAAGTTGCTATGGCATATGGAGACACATTTTTCAGTTTTCTTTTACTCACGCATATAGACCACCGCTCATCTCCACCACAGTGAGGACATGTTGAGGTAGCCTAGTTCTTTTGTGTGTCTCTGTATACGAGCTCCCTTCAAAGTATTGTAAAGTCACCAGACTGCTCCGTTTCAGGCTGTCCCCACGGCAGCCATAGCTGGGGAGTGCGATGTTGGCATCAGCAACACTAACTGAGCTCCTCAACAGCTGAATGGCATCACTGCCCTTCACTTTGCCAAAAAGGGGGGTAGTGTGTTGCTTGGTAACAGTTCCAGGATATTCAGATGAGGTCTGATATGGCAGTCGGCTGAGGATTGAAGAGCAGAGAGGGGTGTAGAGCTATTTATTCATTTAACCGGCAGCTGCTAACCTTGGATAATTATATGGAATTTGAAATGAGCGGCATTTTCGCATAATCCTTAAGCTCCCTCACCAATCTAACCATGAACTTTGTCACACCGTGTCTGGGTTTTATTGTCATTCTGAATGAACCGTTAACCTCTTTTGTCTGTTCCTCAGTGCTCGTAACCTACTCTGTACATCAATGTACAACTGTCGCCAAAACTAATTATGGCATTCCAATGAAAATGTGGAGTCATGAATCAGGGCTTAATCATGGCAAAGCAAATATCAGGTTGGCTAGAGGAAAATTCATCTGATAAACTGAATTTGCCCATGTGAATAAACAGTTGAGTGAGTTTGGAGCTTCTGAAAGGGTTTCAGATATAATGGCTCAAGAGCAGTGCTAAGTAGTATTGCTACAAACTTTAGGTATAGTTCACCCAAAAATAAAAAATTCTGTCATCATTTACTAACCTTCATGTCTTTCCAAACCTGTCTGACTTGCTTTCTTCTGCAGAACAGAAAAAAGATATTCGGTAGAAGAATGTTGGTAACCAAACAGTTTTGTTGACCATTGACTTTCATTGTATGGAGAGAGAAAAAAATCTCATAATATCTTCTTTTGTATTCTACATTGTTGAATCAACACGAGGGGGAGTAAATGATGACAAAATTTTCATTTTTGGGTGTAATTTGTGTAATTTTTCTCACACTGCTTGCAGCCTACATTCTGAGTTCCTTTTGATTTTACATAATATCCAGAGGTTGTGTTTGGGAAATAGACGTATGAGTGCTGCCCACATTGCTGAAAAGGTTGAAGGGGTGGGGGGTCAGCCTGTCACTGCTCAGACCATATGCCGCACACTGCATCAAATTGGTCTGCATGGCTGTCATCCCAGAAGGAAGCCTTTTCTAAAGATGATGCACAAGAAAGCCCACAAACAGTTTGCTGAAGACAAGCAGACTAAGGATATGGATTACTGGAACCATGTCCTGTGGTCTGATGAGACCAAGATAAACTTATTTGGTTCAGATGGTGTCAAGCGTGTGTGGCGGCAACCAGGTGAGGAGTACAAAGACAAGTGTGTCTTGCCTACAGTCAAGCATGGTGGTGGGAGTGTCATGGTCTGGGGCTGCATGAGTGCTGCCAGCACTGGGGAGCTACAGTTCATTGAGGGAACCATGAATGAGCAGAGCATGATCCCCTCCCTTCGGAGACTGGGCCGTATTCCAACATGATAATGACCCCAAACACACCTCCAAGACGACCACTGCCTTGCTAAAGAAGCTGAAGGTAAAGGTGATGGACTGGCCAAGCATGTCTCCACACCTTAACCCTATTGAGCATCTGTGGGGCATCCTCAAACAGAAGGTGGAGGAGCGCAAGGTCTCTAACATTCACCAGCTCTGTGATGTCGTCATGGAGGAGTGGAAGAGGACTCCAGTGGCAACCTGTGATGCTCTGGGTTAAGGCTGGGCTGGAAAATAATAGTGGCCACAAAATATTTACACTTTGGGCCCAATTTGGACATTTTCACTTAGGGGTGTACTCACTTTTGTGGCCAGCGGTTTAGACATAAATGGCTATGTGTTGAGTTATTTTGAGGGGACAGCAAATTTACACTGTTATACAAGCTGTACACTCACTACTTTACATTGTAGCAAAGTGTCATTTCTTCAGTGTTGTCACATGAAAAGATATAATAAAATATTTACAAAAATGTGAGGGGTGTATATAATATATATTAATTTTATTAGTTAATTTGTGCAGATGTATTTAGTTTAAATTGAAAAATCTATAAAATAATAATTATTTTGTGACGTATATAAATAATTTTATGCGGTTAATTTTTGTTCAAAACTTGAAGTATAGCTAACATTTTTTTTTTTAAAGCAGTAACTTAAAAGGATAGAGCAAGCAATGAAAATTTTGTCTAAACCTGATGGCATTTGAAGAGACACAAATGAAGATACTGACCTGAAGAATGTTTTAACTGTTTTTGTCTATATAATGAAAGTTAATGGGGTCTGATAGAGAAAATAAAAAATCTAAATATCCTCTTTTGTGTTCCAAACAAGAAAGAAAGTTGTGAAGGTTTTGAGTGACATGAGGATGAGTAGATAATGAAAGAATATTATTTTTTAGGTTAATTGTCCCTTTAACTGTAGTTAAACTACTGTAGCCTGAGAAGCTTGGGATACTGGAATTTCAAATTAGCTTCCCCAACACTGCTGAATTGAAGTGATGTGAAACAGCAATCCTAAAAGTTTGTGATCCCTGTAGATGCAGAGATCTGCTGTGTCAGTACAGTAATGTCCAGTAATGATCAGGCTAACTGCAAAGTGCTCCCCTTTCCCCCCTCAGCAGTGTGATTTAATTCATTTTGGCAGGTCTAATGAGCTCCACACCCAAAAGAGCAGCAACACTGATGAGACACAAAGCACCTAATGACTTCTGATCTCCCCTCTGCTAGGATTTATGTATATCTGACTGAATTTCTGTGCTTATCCTCTTTTATTGAGAAAGGACTTGTGGTTTATATTGTTTTAAAGTGTTTTAAGTTTTTTCCCCCTCCCACACTATGAGGACCTTTTGGTTATAAGTAGTATCGTGTATCCAAACCAGGGGTCAGTTTTAGGCACTGTGATGGATATGGACGGTTGGATAGATACTGTAGATGGATAGATAGTTACTATGGAAGGATGAAGAGAGTAGATCAATGGATTAACAGAGTAGATGGATGGAGGGAGTAGATGGATGGATGAATGGATGGATAGATAGAGTAGATTTTTATTGAGGAAGGACTTGTTGTTTATATTGTTTAAAGCATTTGAGGACTTTTTTCCCCCTCCCGCACTATGAGGACTGTTTGGTTGCAAGTAGTCTTGTGTAGCCAAACCAGGGGTCAGTTTTAGGCACTGTGATGGATGGACGGATGAACGGATAGATAGATAGATAGATAGATAGATAGATAGATAGATAGATAGATAGATAGATAGATAGATAGATAGATAGATAGATAGATAGATAGATACTGTAAATGGATAGATAGTTACTATGGATGGATGCATAGAGTAGATAGATGGATAGAGTAGATGGATGTATGGATGGTGGATAGATAGAGAGAAATATACTATGGATGGATGGATGGAATTTTATTTTAATTAATTTTATTTTCCTTCTTTCTTGTTTGTTCTTGTTAGTGGTAACATCTCATGCATAGAATGATCTCTGCAAAAGAATGCAGATACATACAGTAATAATTTAAGATATTCAACCCATCCTACATGTACATGATCCTTAACATTCCACACACCAAACACAATGACGGCGACACTCCAAATCACATCATTAAGGGAAGAAGCACACTCTAAGTTACCACCACTTGACAACTAGCTCATATATAACAACAAAAAAAGGAAACACCAGTGCAAATAATGCTGAAAACAGTAAAAATAGGCAACAGTGAGACAGCAATTTGCATGATTTATTCATGCTGTGGTGTATGCTGTGTGCGACAGAAAAGGAGGGGTGATGTGGCACAGTAATTAACAAGAAAAATTAAACAATTGCTATTTGTGTCAACAAGGTTGCCGACTCCTGCTTTTGACTATCAACATAAAGTCTGTTCCACCTTGCAGCTTAAAGTGGCCAAGAACCGCCCACATACTGCAGACAGGAAGAGTCTAACTAACTGTTTCTTACCACTGATAATTTGTTGTGTTTGTTGGTTTTCTCTAGTTTACTGCTAATCAATGTATAAGTAATATTTAATTTAATGTAATTGAAAATTGGCATAGAGTCTTTTCAATGGGTTGTATTGTTGTACACTTTGGTGTCAATCATTCAGATGGATGGATGAATGGATGGATGGATGGATGGATGGATGGATAAAAATGCAACTCTAGGGAATTACAGAAATCCAGCTAGTCAGATTGGAGCTTGAAGTTTTGATAAAGCCTTTGCAATTTTTATGTGGAATATGCATCAAATAGTTTATGGACATGACATCTGCCCAGAAGAAATGGTTAAAAAAAACTTTTGTTTTAATTTTCACATGAAATAAACAACCTGTATCCACATTAGGGACGATTCTGGTGCTTCACCAGCAGTTAACAGTTTTAGCATGCATGTTTTTCATGCGCTAAATCACACAAACACACATATACCCCAAAAAGTCCCTCAGAGTTCGCTGTAATCCTCCACTTGAGAGCCCAGTGTTTCAGCTTGACTAAGTCCACCTCTACACACACACACATAACCAGACTCATCCAGTGAAGCACTAATCCATCCGGAAGTTTCCTGGCTGAGGTAGCCTGTACACGCGTCTCTTTATTTTCCAATTTACACGCTTCTCAGTTTATGTTTGCGCTACTGAGGAAGCAGCTACATCTGACAGATGGTGGTGCATAATTTATCTGCCCCCCACCCCCCACCCCCATGGGGACCTGACATATAAGAACTGTGGATGGTCTTAATATTTTACTGAGCTGTGTCGCCCCTAGCGACTGATCTATTTTTCATCGAGCACTGGGCGGACGGACCTGGGGAGCATTCAGGCCGACGTAGCCCCGGGCAGGACCGAGAGCCTCAGAGGACAGAATGAGAGAGAGTAAGATATCTAGATGTGCCTTGAGGGAAAGTAAGCGCAAAGATAACATAGAAGAGTGATAAATCTGGGTAAAAAAGGAGAGAATGAAAAAATGAAAGATGAAAGTAAATGTGGAGGAAAAGTGTGTTGGGGGTACCCTTTAAATAATTAAAGCTGTCCACAGCAAAGCAAGGGAGCATTGATGTGTTTCCCTCATCCAGACATAAGAGAGATTTTCTTTTTTCCTCTGTGTTCAGACTCTAGGTGTCGTCGTCAGTCCAAACATCAGTCATGCTGTGATATCACTGCAACACACAAACACACTCAATGCATATATATGAGCTTAGGATACAGTATACTAATACATGCCAAAACATTGATGTTTAGCCTACAGCTGACTTATGATTAATGAAATATAATGATTAATGAAACATAAATCAGACATGAAAAATTTCCAGCTAAAATGTGTATGTGCTGCATGAGCTAATTACATATGCAAGCATCACTATTGATATTTCTCAATAATGAATTGATATTAAATAAGGTTTAATTTTTTAATTAATTAAAGCTGCTGTTAAAAATAATCCAAAATCAATTTTTGAGCAAGTACATAACCAGCCAGTGTTCAAAACTATCTCCTTACCTATCTCCTTAGCCTGATTCACAGCAAGTTTGTAATAATGTTTTTTCTAATTCGAGTGGTACTGGTAGGTTTCCGCGAAAAAATTAGAGCATGCAGCCGTTCATCTTTGTGTCATTACATCACGTCTGTTTAAAATTAAGAACAAGTCCCATATCATGTGAGCATGCTGTGGAGGTGGCGGATCATTTATAGCATTTTCTCACAGCAGCTGGCATAATTAAACTTATAATTTTGATTGCGGACTGTATGGTATGACAAATGGACAATTAAAGATTAGACTGTACAGAAACTGAAATCTATAGGTAAGGCTAATACACACTAAATACACATAAGGTCACGCAATGCTGATGTTGTTAACATTAACAATTTGAGCACGGTTTGATGTGATATGAGCTCAGCGATTATTCGATTTTAATCACCCTTGGTAATGCGATTTATTGTAATGCTTTTTTTCCTCATTGGTCAGAACAAAAATGACAGATGTTACTTACTTGTTGGGATGACATTTTCCAGTGAAAATTCTTATTTTGGTCATACTTCCAAGACTACAATCTGTAATTCTGAAGTACCTGTACAGTATGCACCAGTGCAGTGACTGACAGCCACATATTCTCCTCAAAGCATTGGATTCTTCCGCGCTGAGGAGCCGTGCCGATGCACAACCCGCGTAAAAATGATAATTCCGCAAATAACTGCAATTGCAGGTTTTGAACAGAGATGGCAACAAAGAGGCAAAATACAGTATACAAAAGCTTTAAGAAATTGATACTTCATTCAGCAAGGATGCATCAAATTGATCAAAAATATCTCAAATGCTGTTTTTCAAACTTTCTTCAATGAATTCTGGAAAAAAAAAAAAAAAACACTTCCACACTTTATTAAGCAGTAAAACCATTTTCAACATAATAATAACAACCTAATAAGCACCCTAATAATAAGATATATATATATATATATATATATATATATATATATATATATATATATCCTTGTCATATAATTAGAATGTCATCAAAAAGTTGAGTTATTTCACTAATTCCATTAAAAAAGTGAAACTTGTATATTATATTCATTCATTACACACAGACTGATATATTTCAAATGTTTATTTCTTTTAATTTTGATGATTATAACTGACAACTAAGGAAAATCCCAAATTCAGTATCTCAGAAAAGTAGAATATTACTTAAGACCAATACAAAGGATTTTTAGAAATCTTGGCCAACTGAAAAGTATGAACATGAAAAGTATGAGCATGTACAGCACTCAATACTTAGTTGGGGCTCCTTTTGCCTGAATTACTGCAGCAATGCGGTGTGGCATGGAGTCGATCAGTCTGTGGCACTGCTCAGGTGTTATAAGAGCCCAGGTTGCTCTGATAGTGGCCTTCAGCTCTTCTGCATTGTTGGGTCTGGCGTATCGCATCTTCCTCTTCACAATACCCCATAGATCTTCTTTAGTTTGCTGGCCAATTAAGAACAGGGATACCATGGTCCTTAAACCAGGTACTGGTAGCTTTGGCACTGTGTGCAGGTGCCAAGTCCTGTTGGAAAATGAAATCTGCATCTCCATAAAGTTGGTCAGCAGCAGGAAGCATGAAATGCTCTAAAACTTCCTGGTATACGGCTGCGTTGACCTTGGACCTCAGAAAACACAGTGGACCAACACCAGCAGATGACATGGCACCCCAAACCATCACTGACTGTGGAAACTTTACACTGGACCTTAAGCAACGTGGATTGTGTGCCTCTCCTCTCTTCCTCCAGACTCTGGGACCCTGATTTCCAAAGGAAATGCAAAATTTACTTTCATCAGAGAACATAACTTTGGACCACTCGGCAGCAGTCCAGTCCTTTTTGTCTTTAGCCCGGGCGAGACGCTTCTGATGCTGTCTGTTGTTTAAGAGAGGCTTGACACAAGGAATGCGACAGCTGAACCCATGTCTTGCATACATCTGTGCGTAGTGGTTCTTGAAGCACTGACTCCAGCTGCAGTCCACTCTTTGTGAATCTCACCCACATTTTTGAATGGGTTTTTGTTTCACAATCCTCTCCAGGGTGTGGTTATCCCTATTACTTGTACACTTTTTTCTACCACATCTTTTCCTTCCCTTCGCCTCTCTATTAATGTGCTTGGACACAGAGCTCTGTGAACAGTGTTTTGAGTTAATTACCTGATTAGAGTGTGGCACCAGGTGTCTTCGATATTGAACCTTTTCACAATATTCTAATTCTCTGAGATACTGAATTTGAGATTTTCCTTAGTTGTCAGTTATAATCATCAAAATTAAAAGAAATAAACATTTGAAATATATCAGTCTGTGTGTAATGAATGAATATAATATACAAATTTCACTTTTTGATGATATTCTAATTATATGACCAGCACCTATATATATATATATATATATATATATATATATATATATATATATATATATATATATATATATTGTATATGTTAATTGTCGGGTTTGCTGAGAAGAGGTGTGCTATTATTTGTGTGTGCTATATTTAAAGGAGGGACCATTAAAAGACCCCTTTTCCCAACCTGTAACTATTCTGCACGTTTCCACTTCAAAAAAAGAGACAGTTTTAGGCTGGAAAACTGGCACAGCATTGGCCCTAAAAGCCTGCTGGATGGGAAGCAAGAACCAAATATGTCAGGGGACAAAGGGCAGGAAACTTTTTCATTTTTTCAAGTTTTCAGAAGAACAACATCTCAGTTTGGCATGCCATCACACTACAATCTACAGTGCAGTGAGGAGAAATTTGGGGATAAGCAACCTCCTAGAGAAGGCCTAGCAACAACCCACAACACACTAACAACCACATAGCAATCCACTAAAAACACTTAGAGCACCTCAACTAGGAATCACTGCACACACATTTTCTTTAAGAAAAAAACAACAACAAATAAAAACCAAATTCATTTTAGAACAGGCGAAACAGATATTTCACCGAGGTCTGCACAGTCTTGCCCAGTTTACTGCACTGAGACAGTGTAGCAGCCCTGACAAATGAGAAGGATCGAGTTAACGCCTTCAAAATAAAGATTACCACCTTATTCAGTAAACATTTATTTTCCCCTTCAAAATTACTACTCTTCGCTAGGCATACTGCATGCATGTGTGTGTGTGTGTGCGCGCTTTAGGAGGATTAAGCCAAGATTCAATTAACTCCACTGTGAAATCCAGCACCGGGGGAAATCAGTGTGTCTGAATAAACTCATCATGTCAAATGTCTCCATATAACTGTGGGTAAACAACACACACGCACACACATACTTTTACAACAGAACTGTAGGTGTCATTGTCGAGATAACTAAGTTCACCTCTCATTATGTGTTAATTTGAATGTATGTGACAGTAGAGGATAGGGAACATTTACACTTTTTAATGGATTTTTAACAAACAAAACTTTCCCTGCTCAGGCATGTCTGGGCTGCAGCATTGGGTCCACCTGTTGCTTCATCACTTCATGCAATTTTTTTTTTTTTGTTAATTTAAGAATTGCTTTTCCATTCCTTATTAACCTCACTATATGATAATGCTAATCCTGTAATTCCTGTCTGATATAGAACGATTATTTTCTGAAAATGAACCTACAGTAAATGACGTATGAAATATCAAACCTCAATCTTGAACTGTTTGGCATCTCAATCTTGAACTGTTTGGCATTCTTCAAACTTGGTAACTGTTTGGTTACCAGCATTCTTCAAGTATCTTCTTTTGACCGAAGAAAGAAAGTAGGCTAATACAAGAGACATTACATGAGGGTGAGTAAAGTCATTTTTTATTTTTATTTATAAAATTATTTTTTTTAGATTAAAATAGAATATTTGTAAGTAGCTTACTATAGATGTCTATACTTTAAAAATAATAGATGTGTTCAACTTGAAGCAACGCTGCACAGAATTTCAAACGGCCCGCAGCTTGTCTATTAATATATATATATATATATATATATATATATATATATATATATATATATATATATATATATATATATATATTATATTATATTTGGCCCGCCACGCATAATTTACAAATCGTGCAGTTTCACAATGTCAACACAAGGAGGCAGTACTAGATTTTAGGCCACGCGCCAAAAGCGGAACGAAACAGCGCTACTTGTGCTCACTGCGCGACTCCCGAGCTCACAAACAGCTAAACAGCCAGTGAGAAGTGTTCGAGTTCGGCGCAGAGGTATAAGCTGCAAATCTCTCTGTGATTTAAGCCAGTTGAAGCAGCGCTGACATTATCAACAACACTAACGTGCAAATCAGGAGAAACATTAAGGCGATCAAGTTAGAATATTTTTCAGCCAACATTTCAACAACATTTATCATGTATTTACTGTGGTAACACTAACTGTATTTCAGTGGCGTGCAGTGGTTTTCTGAAATGAGGAGGCAACTTTTTTAAAATTTATTTATGAATCAATGTACATTCATGTGCATTACTCTTAATGTTGACACATCTTCCTTGTTAAATTAGCATTACTTTACATTACATCAAAAAAGAAACAAAATACAATTCTATTTTGTAATTTTACATTAACAATGTATTGTAAGAAATGTTCTATTTATCAAAGTCAATTCCATCAAGTTAGTGTTTTAAGCATTTCTACATTCATTCCAAAATAATAACTAAAAGCAATAATAATTAAAAAAATATATTTTATATGTGTAGTGATGTTTTTCTTTTTTAATAGTCAATTTAGGCTATTTTGGATCATCGATCATGCTCTGTAAGCACCTTCTGTCACAGACACGAATTATATTTTTAATTTCACCAAGCTGATTGTACTAAAAAACCCCATAGTCATCATGCTTTCAGTCCATTTAAAGTTTGATTGTGACATGACATAAAGAGGTGATATCTATCTGGGTGATCTGTTTACGTACTTTTCAAGTAGTCTTTTCACTGAAGCCATCATATGTTCATTCAAACTTACGCGCGGAACGTGCACGTCAACAAGAGGCATTGCACAAACCAATCATAACCAATTACATCCAATCATAGCAAGATGGAGACATTGCCTCCTCTCACGTGACTTTCCCCCATTCATACTCAATTACCCCCCACAAAATCCACCGCACGCCGGGGGTCTAATGGTTTTCTATGGTTTTCTGTGATGGGAAAGGGAGGTATGACTCCTGCTGTAACTTTACCTGCGGGTGTCGCTGTTGGGCAGTGTTCCTTAAGAAATACGAGTGACTTGCGCTCTTTTTAATGTCATAATTTGTAATATTTGTGTTGTTTTATATGTAATATGGATTATTTTCTCATCCTATTTTTTTTTTTTTTTTTAAGAGGCACTGCCTCCCTTGCCTCCTTGGAGGAAACGCCCCTGGACTCATTATGCAAATGAAAATCAGTAGGCACTCATGCAACGTAAGCAATGACGCACATCCGAGTCCACGAGACGGAGGGAAATTAGCAAGTGAAGGGCATACATATTTGGAGTGGAACGTAGCCAGAATCGAAGAATTAATAATTTGAGTCGATTCTTTCAGTGAATAGGTCAAACAGGTTAGTAAAAGCTCCGAATCGGTTCGAGAATTGGGATTCAGTTCGAATCATTTGCACAGTTCACACGTGCACTGAATCGTTTAGAGCCGTTTCTCACTCACTAAAGGAACACCGCGAATTGTAATTCGTTAGTAGCTTTGAAGTGTCTGCAGTACTTCATTAAACAGAGCGCAGTACAAAGTGGACATTTACTGACAAAATGTCGACGACCAAACCTGCATATGCGAAGATAGTCTTTATTTATTTCAACACCTGGACGTAGAGCTTGTGAAGGTATCTTCATTGTAGGTAAATTTCCTATAAAAAAAAAACAAAACATGAAAAGTATGGCATTACCATATTTTTTTGACACGTAAATCGAACATAAATACTGAAATCATTCAATATAGTATATTGCCAGCTGATACTGTCACAGAAGCTACTGGTTACCCCAACAAATTTGTCTGACAACATCAATATGGGTATTCGGTCTCTAATAAACGGATTTTTTCTGTGTATCTGTTACAGATGCCTTACTATTAATCGGTTTAATGAGAATGACAATTGTTTATATTTATGAATAGAGGTCATATGATGCTTGGGGAGTTATTATATAATATATAATAATAAAAAGTGTCATGAATACAAAGGGGTGGTGGTAATGTGAAATTTATGGAGCAGGGCTGCTAACACAAAGGTTGCAAGGTGAAATGCATATGAGGAAACTCATGAAATGAGGTTAGAGAGATGCCACCACTGCTTAACCCAGATTGCACCAGAGGGACTGTGACAGATGTATAGTGGAATGTGCTAAAAAATAAAACAGTTTAGTCAGCATGACTATTAATAATATTATATTATATATTATGTTATTAATAATAGTATGATTTATTACGTCTCCATTTTGTTTAATGTAGAACTTAAGCTGACATGAACATGACATTTGTTTGATAATTCATGTGGTCTTATGAAAGCAAGAAAATATGAGATTTTGTACATTGTCAATGTGCAGATTTTGCTTGCATTTGATTAGTGACCTAGGAATAGTGCTAATAAGTCTTAATTATTTCTTCTTCACTTAATTTTTTTTAAAACATTGCTTTATTCCAGGTATAAATAAAGGAAATCCCAGTTTTTCAATGTGATTTCTGAGTTTTGGACTCCTACGTATACTGACCGTACAACACACCAACAGATCAGCATGCCTTGCTGGGAATCAGCGTGCAAAACACAAATGCGGGTGACCAGCACCTGATGTCTTTTTCAGTAGGTAAGCAACCACACACCTCTATAAAATGCCTGATTTTGTTTCAGTTAGTACTTTCAAATAGATTGATAAATTGCAAATGGTTTCTCCCGTCACAGTGATATTTGGTACAATATGTTAAACAGCAAGATCAGACCAGTGTGCCCATGCCATAGTGCCCAATGTTCAGAGGAGACTAGAAAATTTTAGAAAACTGATATTCAGCTCTTAGCTCTGATATACAGGCCTGAACAAGAGTATGGATATTCACAGTGCATTACATTCTAATCACCGTGGCCATGCATGGTCATTAGGTCATTTACAACATAACATGGAATTATTGTTCATAAGCAACATGGGTTAATTAGAATGGCTCTGCATTCTTTGTGTGTTTGTAATCATTTGAAATGAATTGGCCAACACCCACAGGATGTTGAATTGAAATTAAATCACAGTACCACAACAGAGGAATTTAGTCCAACACAAGATTAGTTACTTTTTGACTAATTTACATAAATTTGTATATGAATTTCATCGTATATTGAATTCAGCTTATTGCAGTTATATGACTTGTAGTGAATTTTATGCTTTCATTCTGGTTAGTGCTTCAAATTCAAATTCAAATTTTGCTCCGTTTTGCTTCATAGAGTTGAATTCAGAAGTTTTAAAATTTCTGTATTCCATTCCCGTATGGCTAGCAACCCTGGTGTGTGTGTGGTTTTCAAGAGGAAAAAGAATGGCAGTAAAGAGGTGAAAAATCCTGTCTAAAAATAAAGTGTTGGCCTGCTTTTTGAAACAGAGGCTTGGATGTGCAGTGATAATGTCCCTGAGATGTGTGAAATTACATCTGTTTGATTCGTTTTTACCTACATCTCTCTCCTATTCTGTCACCCTCCCTCTTCCACTCTCTCTACCACTCTCTCTATTGCTTTATTCTTGTGCTATTGCTTTTTAATAGGAAAAACACAAAGAAAATGCCCTCTAGATATGCATTTGATGTGGAACTTGAAAAGATCCTATTATAAGTAACACAGTTTTGTGATATTAGAACACTCCCTTGAAAATCAATAGTTCCCTATTGTTTTTGTAAGTGCGTACGCCTCATTGTGTGCATGTATGTGGCTGTGTGTGTGTTTACATCATGGCTGTAGCTACAGGCCCTTTGCTTTAAACCCAGCAGTAGGTGGGAAAATCTCTATGTTTTTTGCGTTTTCTCTATTCTGTTCATTAATGGAAAACTGAGCAAAAACTTTTATAGTAGAGCAAAACAGCACGCTTCATTTTTGTGGATATTTGTCTCACACTGTGTAGTTTCCGTAACTCTCTGAGTAGATAAGTAGATGAGTGGTGTTTATGTGATTTTTATATGCACTGTATATGAGCTCAAAAGATTTAATGTTTTTTAAAAGGAGTCTCTTATGCACACCAAGGCTGCATTAATTTGAGCAAAAATACAGTAAAAACATTAATATTGTGAAATATCAAAATCTTTACCGTTGTGCCCTGTGAGGCATTTCAACTCAAGCATTTCAGACTCCAACTTGGTCTGGAGCTTAGCATTAAAATTAAATTGGTCAATTAATTTAATGCTACTGTACATTTAAGACCGTATGTAAATGCTTTCTGTTATAATTGGCTAAGCTTTTAGCACATGGAAATTACTGGCGTAGTGCACTCTGGCATTCTTTAGCAGTGGCTATGCTGCTGAATACCAAATTTGTGCTGATTTTTGCTGCATGGATTCCATAAATGGTCTTTTTGGACTGGGGCCAAAGCTTTGGCTTGTAAACATTACAGTATGACTAAAGTAATAATAATAATAATAATAATAAAAAAAAGCTTAACACAGTCAGTAGGCTATATCGTCGCTGTTGGGCAGAAACCTTGTATCTCCATACTTTAATTTCTGTTGGTCACCCTTTATGTCTGTCTGTGGTTTTTGCAAATATTTAACCAAAGAAAAGTATTAAAAAGAGCTTATGTCTCTAAACCTCATAACTCCAATGGAGTTACTCAAGAAACATTAAGGAAATATCAGCGATAAGATTCTGAAAACGAAAATAAGTATATTTGATCAGTTGTACAAAATGAATGTGTTAAATTGACAGCCCTATATGTAAAAACTTTAGCTGTCTCTCCAAAGTTCAAAAACCCTAAATAGGATAGTTAATTATTTTGGACGCCTCTTCTGCCAGCCCCCTTTTCATGCTGTACTGTATACAGCTGCACTGAAGAGGCCTGTCTACTGCATTGATTGTGTAAAGATTGTGTGTGTGTGAGAGAGAGAGTGAGAGAACGAGAGCGTGCAATATTATATAAAGATCATGTGGATCCTCATGTGTCTGTGTATATTGAGGGTCAGGTGTAGTTCAACTCTCTGTACGCACTTCACGTTTGTTCTTTATCTCTACTTCATCAATATGGAAGATCAACCCTAACATCCTAATATCAAAGCTGTACGGGTGCTGTACTTTGTAAGTGTGTGTGTGGACAAGATCAATAATAAGATCGGCCCTCCTGCCCCATTCTCACAGATATATAGTCAGTCTGTTCAGTCAAGGGGCAGAGATGTGAGATTGAGTCAGTTGACCCCTCACACACACTCACCACATATTCATTGTTTATGTCAGAGAAGCACACAGCTAGCTTTATTTCATTTATTGGCTTATATGAGCGATTCAGCTTTGAAAGGTGTACTGAAGATTGGATTAAACGTGTTGTAGATCAATGAAGCCAGCGTGCTTGGGGAATGATACTACAACAGTTGACTATAGTTACTTGCATGTTTTTATAAAATACCTGCAGAAATAACTCTGCAGACAGTTAATTACCACATCACATATTTGGGCTTAGATATGCTGCAATGATAAGGATGAGAAAGTGGATTTGTGTGTGGATTTAAGGAACTTAAAGTCTTTTTCTACTTATTTAGGTTTAGCTTTGTACTTCCCCTCTTAATCCTTCTATATCCCAGTATGTAATTGCTGTGTGTTTCCCCACCTCTGTAGGGCTTTTTACACTGTACTTAACCCCGGGTAAAGGAACGTTTCACACTTGTAATTTAGAAGCAGGGTTAGCACCGATTTTTACGTGGGGTTACCTGGGGTTTAGCACAGCTTTTGCGGTGTTAGCCCCACATTGTGGTGCCAAACTTGTACAGTGTGAAACAATGCAGTGTTATATGTTAAAGCTAGACGCTTAGCAACAGACAACCAATCACATTCTCATATTCGCCTGTTTTGGACAGTCACTGAGACACTGCGCATTGTATATAAACAATAAATTCAGAGTTTGAGATGAGTTTCAGAGTCAAATGCTGACAGAAAATGCAATTTTGAGTGAAGAAGGTATTGTTTCATTCTTACCTTTTATAGTCCGAAATATCCATTCAGTATAAACTTGATAGTACAGTTGGCAATACATGCACAATGCTAAATCTATGTAAACGGGTCGCGTGCTGCAATTTATCAAGTCAATAATGACACTGACACTGCAAATATGTAAATAAGAAAGTTAACCCAGGGTTTAGGAATGTACAATGTGAAACATCATCTTATGAATACTCAGGATTAGTTGTTAACCCCGTTTAAATTTTGAGCAGTGTGAAACGTGAAGCAAGATAACCTAGGATTCCATTTACCCAGGGTTTAGAATGACCCAGGGTTAACTATTTCAATTGTGAAAAGCCCTTATGTCTCATTAAGTTGGACTTTAGCAACATATAAAGGCTTTTCACACTGTGCTTAACTCCGGGTTATCGTCATTCTAAACAATGCATTTAATCCCCGGGCAAAGGAGCGTTTCACACCTGTAATTTAGATGCAGGGTTAGCACTAGGGCTGGGTATTGACACAATTTTCATGATTCGATTTCTATTCACATGCTTTCAATTCGATTAGATTACGATTACAATTTCGATTCTGTTTCAATATCGATTATTTTGGATGTAGTATATCAGATACAATACATGGCAAAGAAAAACAATCTCAACTATTGCTGTAAACTACACATCGGAGCCAGTTGGTACTGCATTACTATAATATTGAAGGTTAAAATTAACTTATTTATATACAAACACTTAAATTACACTCAATTAAGTTTAGAATTACATAATCATATTTCTACTCCAATTCGTTTTTTTTTTTTTTTTTTTTTTTTTAAATATAAACATTTAAATCGTGGCTGTCATAACTGATTTATTCAAACATGCATTAAGTATTGAAGAACATGATAATGAATATGTAACGGTGCATAGCTATATTTATCAGAATGCTGCTCTCTAGAGTTCACTTTTTTTAGCTGACTAAAGAGTTTGTTTTGTGATGTTACGTGACATTGTTTACAAGCTGTTTTATTGGTGTCTTTCCACGGTTGAAACACTGGTTGAGCTATTACACAAGACATGATACAGATTTCGGTAAGTTGTACTGTATATTTTAACATACCTTCAGATGTTTAGTCACGTTTATTTCGTGCTGTAACTGGTATTAAAGCGGAGGACAGGATGTTATCATGTGCTCCATGCTGCCGCTTCTCTTTAACTGAGGCGCTAAAGCTGTCACGTCACATTAAACAGCGCCAAAATGGTATTTATTTTTTGAATCTCATATAGAGAATGCGAACCGACGTCATGCCTTGTTGCATGCCATTTTGACAGGATCACCCCCTATTACTTGCACTGAAATTAATACGGATACTTGCTTACCTTTTGTTTTGTTTCTACCATTAAGTGGAACATTCACATTTTTAATGGTATCATTTGCAGGGAATAGAAGCTATTTTATCGCATCGCATGATAATTTTATTTTAAATTTTTTTCACTGAAGTTTACAATGTTGATCTGTTTTCAGTGTCGCACGCTGGACGCTCGCTGCTGCTTCAGCCATCATATGAATATCCAAATAAATCCGTGTTCAACACGCTGAGAGAAGACGATTCATTTATTTGGTTGGAAACGTTTAAATGATGCTTAAACGAGCATACTAAGTAGGCCTACAACTGTTGTCATTGTAAATATCCCCCTTTTCCACGATCACAGAGGAGGAGAATCAGAGATTATGGCTCACATTCAGTGGACAGACAGACACAAACAAACTATATTTTTATATTTATTTCAACTAATGACAGCCAAAATCAAAACCATAGGAGCTTGTCAACGGTTTAGTAGTGGCTCCCTGCAAGGGGACATTTTAAAACGCTGGCTTAGTGTACTAAGACAGCTAGTGATATTAAAAGATGTGCAGATGAGCCCAGAATATGAACGCAGCGCGTTTAATTACACATTAAGCAATTTCTTTCCATTATAAAACCGTTATGAAGAAAATGGTTAAAATGGCTTTGGCATTTTAAGTGAAACTGAAAGTTTATATTTTGGTCTCATCCATTTTTCTGCACATATGTGCTTTATTAGTAAACAAAATTTGGTCTCTTTAATATCAGTGCATTAAGCGTTTTCTTTAAATGAGAGGACATGTAAACATGTAAACGTGTTGCGTACATATTTTGGGCTCATATGCGTATCTCCACACAGTATGCTTTAATAGATATGTACAGAATTTTGTCTTTGTCTTGGTGCATTAAGCCACATGAAGCGTTTTTCTTGTTAAGCATTTTAATGTCCCCGTTCAAGTTCTGCTAATTCACGAGCGGAGTGAGACTCGTAAAAGGTAATGTTAATTATTAAACCAAACAAAATCAAAACTTTCAAAAATACTTAGCAATGTGATTCTTTTATTGAGTGATAAGCAGTGGGTTTAATCAGTGCCATTATTAATAGATTTGCTATCCGGTGTCTTCTTCTCACCTCCTCAACATGCTTCCCTTGGTGTTTTTACACGTAGAAAAGGCGAAAAAACATTTTTCATTGTCCAGTTTTCTCTCAGAAGGATGATCTGAGTTACTATCACCATTATCGATGCAGCATTAATGACATACAATGGTGACATTTTTCACAATCATGACAGAAAACAAATTACTGCACTAAACTCAATGACGGAAAGCCTGCCAATATGGCGGATAAACAAAGAAGTTACCCAGAACTCAACATTGTACAGTGTTAAAACAAAGCGGTGTTAGAATGTTAAGACTAGATGCTTAGCAGCAGACAAGCAATCGTGTGCCTCTTATTAACGTGCTTAGGACAGTAATGGAAATGCCGCATGTTGTATAAACAGTAGTTTCAGCGTTTGAGGGGGAAAATGTCAAACAGCGACAGAACATGCGACAACTGCAGTGAAGAAAAGAGTTTAATTCTTACCTTTATAGTCTGAAAAGTCCATTCAGGATTAACTTCATAGTGCAGTCAGTCGGCAAATTCTGCAATATATAATATGAGGATGCATAATGCTAAAGCCTGTTTGTAAACATATCAAGTATTGTTTCAGTGGTTCAGGGCGTGTATCAAACCGCCAAAGTCACATGAAACATTAAAATTTTAAAACACTTATGACGTAACAAAGCCTCATTTACTGAAATCACATTCGGCGCTCTGAACCACTGATTCGAAACATAAGATTCATAAAGCTTTGAAGAATAGAATATGTAATAATTATGCGATTATTTAGCAAACTTCTCATATCTCATTTTATTTTTCTAGCTAACTATTGAGCTATGGAAACTTTTTAAATGAACAAGAATTTTACATTAAAAACACCTTTAAGTAGTCTCAATTTATGTGTCAATTACTACATTTGTTTAGGTCGTCTTCCTGAACCATTGCATGTGTGTGCGAGCGTGCTCAGATATCCTTTGTGGCACCACAGTGGATTGATCTGCCTCCAACAGCATTTGGCAGATAAAGTTGTGTCTAATGTAGACTTCCCCACGAGAGACACCAAACACTAGCAAAACTGATCCTGAATCAGTCACAGTTTGATCTCCAGAGGGCCTGAGAGCAGGTGGAGTGTTATGAAACTGATCTCAATAGAGTGCTAGAGTTGTTTGTTTATAGACAGTGGCCTTGATGATGGAACCTTTAATGACTGAATGGGTCACGGGGGTAATGCATTGAATAAAAGGCAGAAACAGATGATGGATAGAGAGTTACAGCAAATGAGAAGAGATGAAGGGGTGAAGGGATGAGAATATTAAAGTGGTGGAGAGAGAAAGAAACAAAGTTTGATATATTTATCATCATTCAGGAATGAATGATCCTGAGAGAAGAGGAGGAGGCGTTTAGCATTCCACACTTCTACAGGTTCCTCTCTCTCACTCTCTGTCATTCTTTAGGATAAACTAGGCTTTTAAAAACAATATTGAAGGGTAAATGATAAAGGTTTACTCAATTTGAGTTAATAGTAGTTTAGATAAATGTATGTAAGTGTATAAAATGTATAGTAAATGAAAAGTGTAGTAAATTAAAATCAAAACAAGGAGAAATTGACACTATATAAAAAAAGAACTTTTAAAACATTTTTTAGAGTATATTATTATTATTTTTTAATTAATTTTAAATCTCATTTTACTTTTGTTAATAGGTGTACAGTCAAACCAAAATTTATTCAGACACCTTGAACATTTCATTCATTTTTACAGTTTATTCACCATAGAAATATGACAAGATCTCAGAGTTAAACTGTGCCAGAAAAAAATAATCTTAAATATGTCAGATAACACTTAAGCAAAACATGGTCAGGTCAAAGTATCTGAATAATTTTTGGTTCCAAATTTTTATCAATTTTATTGGTAGTCCACTGTATGAATGATTTTTGGGTATAATATGTTACAGTTTACTTTATTTTGCTATCCTCACTTACATAAATGAACTATAGTGTCGTGCACCCACTAGAAAAAATATATTAAAAATATAAAAAATTTGGTTTGACTGTTTATGTATAACTTGTATATGTATGAACTTAATGTGCTCCCAAGAGTTAACACAACCTCAAATACCTTAGACAAGTAAATTGTTAGCATGTTCTTATTACCCACTAGAAATATGCTGTACCTGTATAGGCCAGAGGTAGGAGTAGTACTCTTTATGCAGAATGACCTCGGTTCAATTGCTATGCTATAATAAATGTTTCTTTTTTTGTAAAATTGCTGCTCTATGCCAGTGGATGAATTTTAACTAGTGATTTCACTGATTTGATTAACTTGACCTCAAAGCTGTGATGAATCGCTTTTTTTTTTCTTTTCTTTTTTTTTTTTTTTTTTGAGGTGGCTTCACTTGAACTTAATCACGCACTAATTGCTACTGTTAAAAATTACTACTAGTGTATTATAAATGCATTTGTTTTGCACGAAGTTGACACTGAGATAATTATAGTAATTCAAGTGTGTGAACAATCTTTAATTACTGAAGATTTACAGATTTACCCTTTCAAATGAGTATTAAACCAGCACTGAAAAGTTAAGGGAAAAAGACAATCAGGACAACACAACATTTCTTTTTAATAATAGTTTTATTTAAATTATTAATTTTTTTTATAACTAGTATTTAAAAATATATTTTTGTTTTGTTGTTAATTCAATTAGGCAGCTTATTTTTTTTATAGCTATAGATATATAATGTTATTAATGTTATTATTGTTATTATTATATAAACCATTCTCTAAACCACTTACTCCTATTTCACGCTATATTATATGATAATTTAAATAATATTTGAAAATCATTTTTAAAGTAAGTATTTATTTTTGTTCTTCTGGGGTTTCTTAACTCTTAATAGGCATGGAGCAGCAGCCTTTCACACCAAGAATGATAACCAGTACGTCGATAACACACAAAAATCAGCTTATTGAAATACATTACATTTACATTTAGTCATTTAGCTGACTCTTTTCTCCAAAGCGACTTACAAATGAGAGTAGTAGAAGCAGTCGAATCAACATGAGTACAATCCAAAAACAGTACGCAAGTGCCATGTCAGGTCACAGTTTCATCAGTAAAGTGCTCGTAGCAAGGTTTTTTTTTTTTTTTTTTTTTAAATATATACACAAATAGATGGAGAAAGAATAGAAAGTTGAAAAAGAAAGAGTAAAATATGAATAAAAAGTGCTGTATAACCTGTAGTCCGGGTCTACATGTAAAACAATAACCCGACAACAAGTAAATTGCGTTTACGTGACTTTATTAATAAATCAGGTTATTTCCCGGTAGTGACATCAAAAACATAATAATTTTCGTATCTGATTTAATTTGTTATGTTGGTTGTGGTGTTAAAAAAAAAGCATTAAAAACCGAATAAGATATTGCAACATGTCAGAGGTAAACTTATGTCTCATATATTATCCTCTCATGCAGTTACAGATGCAGCATTTTGACTGTACCACTTCTACTTCTGCTGCACGAGATGAGAATTCTTTGGGTCAAGAAAGAGTCTGAGTTTGCGATATATATTTCCTTCTCCTTTACTGCAAATTGTTTGCTCCATCTGGATGCGGTCAGATCTGCAGTAGGATAACACACTCCTGTCACATATCACACAAGCACTTCAATAAGCTAACAGAAAGAGGGTTAATGCATTTACACACTGGGCGAAATCGGTGCTGCTGTAGCAATCAGTTTATGCTTAAGCCGTTTATGACCTTACTCCGATAAAGGAAAATGGGTAAATGCGTTTACATGAACGTGCATGTAAACTCACTCAATAAAGATAATGATAACTACACAACACACAATATCGATCTGTTTATTATAAGCACACTTCAGTTTTGTTGTCTGCCACTTTAAATGCTTTAAAGCAGGATGGATTCTAATTAATTGATTCAGCTGAAATAAAATCATTCTGAAAGTTATTCCAACGATATTGTTTCTCTGCTGTTTTTACATTTAGACTGATTTTTAGAGCTACAGTATCTCACAGAAGTGAGTACACCCCTACATTTTTGTAAATATTTTATTATATATTTTTATGTGACAACACTGAAGAAATGACACTTTGCTACAATGTAAAGTAGTAAGCGTACAGTTTGTATAACAGTGTAAATTTGCTGTCCCCTCAAAATAACTCAACACACAGCCATTAATGTCTAAACCGCTGGCCACAAAAGTGAGTACACCCCTAAGTGAAAATGCCCAAATTGGGCCCAAAGTGTCAATATTTTGTGTGGCCACCATTACTTTTCAGCACTGCCTTAACCCTCTTGGGCATGGAGTTCACTGGAGCTTCACAGGTTGCCACTCGAGTCCTCTCCATGACGACATCACGGAGCTGGTGGATGTTAGAGACCTTGTGCTCCTCCACCTTCCGTTTGAGGATGCCCCACAGATGCTCAATAGGGTTTAGGTACCCTCAGCTTCTTTAGCAAGGCAGTGGTCATCTTGGAGGTGTGTTCGGGTTGTTATCATGTTGGAATACTGCCCTGCGGCCCAGTCTCCGAAGGGAGGGGATCATGCTCTGCTCATTCATGGTTCCCTCAATGAAGTGTAGCTCCCCAGTGCCGGCAGCACTCATGCAGCCCAAGACCATGACACTCCCACCACCATGCTTGACTGTAGGCAAGACACACTTGTCTTTGTACTCCTCACCTGGTTGCCGCCACACACGCTTGACACCATCTGAACCAAATAAGTTTATCTTGGTCTCATCAGACCACAGGATATGGTTCCAGTAATCCATGTCCTTAATCTGCTTGTCTTCAGCAAACTGTTTGCGGGCTTTCTTGTGCATCATCTTTAGAAGAGGCTTCCTTCTGACGCTGAGCACGTGCACTCAACTTCTTTGGTCGACCATGGCGAGGGCTGTTCTGAGTGGAACCTGTCCTGTTAAACCGCTGTATGGTCTTGGCCACCATGCTGCAGCTCAGTTTCAGGGTCTTGGAAATCTTCTTATAGCCTACGCCATCTTTATGTAGAGCAACAATTATTTTTTTCAGATCCTCAGAGAGTTCTTTGCCATGAGGTGCCATGTTGAAATTCCAGTGACCAGTATGAGAGAGTGAGAGCGATAACACCAAATTTAACACACCTGCTCCCCATTCACACCTGAGACCTTGTAACACTAACGAGTCACATGACACTGGGGAGAGAAAATGGCTAATTGGGCCCAATTTGGACATTTTCACTTAGAGGTGTACTCACTTTAGTGGCCAGCGGTTAAGACTTTAATGGCTGTGTGTTATTTTGAGGGGACAGCAAATTTACACTGTTATACAAGCTGTACACTCACTACTTTACATTGTAGCAAAATGTCATTTCTTCAGTGCTGTCACATGAAAAGATATAATAAAATATTTACAAAAATGTGAGGGGTGTACTCACTTCTGTGAGATACTGTATATCTTTATCTTTGTTATAGTTATCATCATTGGTGTGAACGGGCCTTTATCCTTACTCCTTTTCTTTCTTTCTTGAGTGCCAGCTTCTCTTCTGAAGCTCTGAAGCTAGTAGATGCAGTCTGAGTCAGAGGACAAAAAGCAGCAAAACATGTTGTGTTTGTTCTATTCTACTCATGTTTGTTTTTCCCAGTTCCTTGAACTGTGCATCCAAAGAATGTACAAGTATTTGAGGAGAATTTTACATGTGTATTTAGGGCTCAAACACACACACACACACACACACACACTGCACTGTGTGTATGACTAGGGGCCATCTGTTGTTGGGCACTCTGTTGATGGGTGAATTGCAGAGACACAGCTGTTCGCAACTCTGTGCCACGCAGGGTGGTGCCCGCGCTGAAATCACACAGCACCATCGCTCTGCCCCCATTGGCTTCCACTGAGCCCATATCATGCCTGAGTCTGTCCAGGGTGCCAGGGGCCTGGCCCTCTACCAGTTTCTACCACCACCTATGACATGTGAGAGAAAAGGCCACCGTTAGAGACCCTGGCCCTCAGCCAGACATGCAAACACACATTGTTCAGCCTCTCTTCCAGAGTACACAATTAGGGTAGTCTTGCCAAGTTTAGCCCTATTTCAACCAATCTGAACTCTTCACCTCTCTCTATCTGTCCATGTGAATGTGTTTGTGTGGGTGCTCATGCCACTCATCATTATAACTTCAGTTAGGGTAAATGCATTCATGTCCATGTGTGCAAAACATTTTCTCCCATTTTTGTGCTGTGAGCAGAATGGGCTTCATAGTTTTAAAAACCCATTAGCACAGAACTGGTAAAAGCATGTTCTCTCGCTTTCGGTCTTTCTCTTTCTGTACTGCAAATACCATTTATATTGCTTTGTTTTCCTTATTAAAGTCAAGCTCCCTGTCCTGTGTGTGTGTGTGTGTGTGTGTGTGTGCATGTGCGTGTGTTAGATAAAACAGTTCTTCTATTACTAACTATTACACAAGCTGTACACAATAGCAGTGAGCTCTCTTCTCTTAGGATACAGGATTTTCTGCTCTGCTTTTATATCTCTGCTGAGACACTGTAAGTCGGATTTACAGAGACAAGCAGATGACTGTACTAAATGATGTCAGTTACATAAAAACAAAACACCGTAACTTTGTTATGCCTAACTAACAGTCTGTGGTTTTGTCAAATCTGTCTGTCTGTCTGTCTGTCCGTGCTTCTGTCTGTCATTCCATCCATCCATCCATCCATCCATCCATCCATCCATCCATCCATCCATCCATCCATCCATCCATCCATCCATCCATCCATCCATCCATCCATCCATCCATCCATCCATCCATCCATCCATCCATCCATCCATCCATCCATCCATCTGTCCGTCCTTCACAAAAAAACATTTTGTATTGCCAAAGCATTTAACCAACATAGAAAAATATTTAGAAAAACAGAACGTCTGAGTAAAGCCTATGTAAAGAAAATAATAAACTAAATAAAATAATAGTAGTAACAAAATAATTAAATAAATAATCAAAAAAAATAATAAATAAAAAATATTATAATACAGAAATCATGTAACAACTGAACTTAGAATTTGAACATTATATACATGTGTGTAGGTCTAATGGGGTTGTGTTCATTGGCTGTTTGTTTGGTTGTCCCTCAGGAGATGGCAAGATGCAAATCTTGCAGCTATTTTGGAATATTTTGCTTCTTCGCCAAGAATGTTTTTTGGATTGGGCTACAGGTGTTAAATTGGGGAAATGTTTTATTAATTTTGAGGTATAGTGGTCTCTGATTTCTTGGTATTTTGGGCATTATGTGAGGAAGTGCAGCTCTGTCTCTGTCACTCCCAGGATGCAGTGCGATAAAGTTCTATAAAGTTCTCATTATAATGCTATGTTTATGGCATATTTGTGCTTTATTTTCATCTACATTATTAAGTGATTCCATTCCATAAATTGCCTGCGCGTTTTCGAAGCCATACAAATGATAAATTAGCATATGCCACTGAACAAATATGATGAAAAAAACACTGCTGCATTATTATAACATCAGTATTTTTTTAAAGAAACATCTAGCCTAAAAGCAATCAAATAGCCTAAGTCAGATATCGAGCATTGTATTTGAGCATGAAAATACTGATATGCAGCGCATTCAGCATGTTAATAAATGTTGATATCCCAACGCGTCCTATATTAGATTAATCAGATGTAGGCTAGCTATTACAACTTGCATCTGCAAAAAGTTTGCGAATGCAAACATGAGCTTGACCGAAAGTGTGACTCCTATTGCGCTTTAAAACGAAAACCAACGAAATGAAAGCACAACAAATTCACATTCTATAAGGCTACATTAGTGTCACTATTGTCATTTTTTTATTTATTCTAATATTTCAGCAATATTTTGGATTCAGTTAGCATTTTCTGATCAACCAAAATGTTATTTTACAGTATGAAAATCACTGACGATCATAGGTGATTTATGTTTCTGCCAGTGGGTGCCCACTCTCCATTAAAAAAAAAAAAAAAAAAAAAAAAAAAGCACGTTGAGATTCGTGACAGGACAAAGTTTGAGCGCGTCCAGTGCAAGAGTCAAAGAAATCCGCGTCTGAGCAGAGAGATTCGTGCTCGTGAATTAGATGAGCTCTCGCGTGTGTTACAAATGCGCTCTCGACGTTAACGAAATAGAAACTGCCTCAAATGGACTATAAAAACGAAAAGAAAGCCGTGTCTGAAGGCTTCAATCGATTTTTATTGGTTGAAATGAAATGAGAATATCTTGTGTTTTTTCGTGGGTGCTCGGGGGCTCGGCGCCTGTGCTGATGATTATTGCTAAATTAATTATGAATATAATTTAAAGGATATTTTCAGCACAAGATAAAAGCTTGGCGCTGCACAGCTTGCATTGAACTGTATTTTCATCTGTCTTGTCAAAGTGAAGACAGACATTCTGTCTCACGTCTTTTGACGCATGCTGTGGCAAGCTAGACAATCAGAGTTCAGAGCGCCGCCCAAAGTGCTGCAAACCAATCAGGAGAAGAAAAAACAACATTTCGATCATCGTTTACATGACCGATCGTCGCTGTCACGGTCGAGTACTTGAGTACTAGATCGCTTATGCACATCCCTACTATCTATCTGTCTGTCTGTCTGTCTGTTTCCGTCCGCCCGCCCCTCCGTCAGTCAGTCAGTCTATGTATCTATCTATCTATCTATCTATCTATCTATCTGTCTGTCTGTCTGTCTGTCCGTGCTTCTGTCTGTCATTCTATCCATCCATCCATCATTGTATCTCTCTCTATCTCTATCTATCTATCTATCTATCTGTCTGTCTGTCTGTCTGTCTGTCTGTCTTTCCATCCATCCATCTGTCTGTCTGTTATTCCATCCATCCATCCATCCATCCATCCGTCTCTCCCCCCCCCCTCTCTCTATCTGTCTGTCTGTCCGTCTGTCGTCCACCTGTCCATCAGTCTGTTATTGTATCTATCCGTCTGTCTGTCCGTCCATTCGTTCGTTCGTTCGTCTATCTATCTATCTATCTATCTTATCTGTCTGTCGGTCTGTCTCCGTCTGCCCGCCCATCCGTCAGTCTGTCATTGTATCTATCTATCTATCTATCTATCTATCTGTCTGTCTGTCTGTCTGTCTGTCTGTCTGTCTAATTGTAAATTGCAAAGATTTGTTAATCATGCAGTTTTGTTAAACTTTTCATCGGTCTAGGCAGTTTACTGCTGAAATGAAGGAAGGAACAGGTGTTGTGTATGTCTCCTAATTCTGTGACAGGTACAGACTCATTAGAGACTTAGAGAGAGAGAGAGAGAGAGAGAGAGAGAGATACACATAACAAGTCAGCTCAGACAACACATACACCATTCCTTACTACATTGATGCACGCATTTGCACCAAACACATCTACATATGTACACACACACCAGTACCTAATGATCCTCCAGTCTTCCCCTTTAGCAGGGACAGAGAGTGAGCGAGCCAGAGAGAGGGAGGAGGGAGGATGAATCCTCCCTGATAATAAGATGACAACATTTATCCATCTGTTGGTCACTATGTTAATGGTTGTCTCACTCCCCTCCCTTCCTGTTTCCTCCTTTTTGTCATGTACTTCATCATTAGCATTCTTTTCCTCCTCCTCTTCTTGGTGTGATACCAGACATCCTATAATAGCAGACAGTGCATTATCTCTACCCAGGGATTTCTAAAACTCATCCGTAAATCTCTCACTCAGTACTGAACCAGTCGTTTTCACCCTCAATAGCGTGTCTAGGGCAGTATTGCCCCAGGGCCCTACACTTTCAGGGCACAGCATATGAGCTTCTGTTTGTAATATATATACTTGTACTGAGCGCAATATATTATGGAGGGCTCCATATTTGAGTCCCAAACATGCCTCTGGAAGAGCACAAGGGTCACTTAACTCTCACTGTTGTTTCAAATAAGAATCAAGAGGCTCTCCCTCCCAATCGATCAACACAAACCACAATAAAATGCTATGAAAGGCACCATTTTTCAGTTCAGGGCGTCATTAACACCCATTTCTGTTAAATCACCTTTATAGTACATCCAAAAATGAAAATTCTGTCATCATTTAATCGCCTCATGTCATTCCAAACTAATATTTTTAGGGCCCAACGCTGTTTCGAACTATCTTCTTTTATGTTCTGTAGAAGAAAGTAAGTCATGCAGTTTTGGACCAACATGAGGGTGAGGAAATTATGACAGAATTTTCATTTTTGGCTGAGTTATAATTGCTCTAACTGCCCAAACTGTTGCATAAAAGTTACATGAAAAATGTTTTTAACTGATTCAAGAGTGCTTTGCCATTTACTGCCAGCCATTTCAGTTTCATTTAATATCAGTATGAGTAACTTTATTACCATAATATGCTATGTCAATATCAACCTTTTTCAGACCGTAAGTCAAGAAATTCTTTATAAACATGAAGATCACGGTCAAAAAGGTACACATAGGCTGTTATTTTGTCATCATTTTGTATTTCAATGAGAAAACTACTGTATGAGTTCAGAGGAGGCAAAAGAGAAACTCGATCTCCACCTGAAACTAAATTAGTGAACATGATCTGATAATTGGTTATTTATAGATTATTCAATCATATTTAGTTATTTTCTCTTTCTTTTTTTGAGGCACTTCCTCTCTTGCCTCCTTGACGAAAACACCTCTAGGAGAGAGAGAGCGAAGCAATGTTTCAAACCAGTGAAATGCCACTTGCGTAGTACTGAAATCGCAGAGGATTTGGTCCAGGATATGTGCTCTGGAGAATCAAGCTGCTATCCTCCTCTTTTTTTCTCTCTCTCTCTCTCTCTCTCTCTTTCTCTCTCCCTGGCCACAGTGGTTTGGCAGACCTTTCATTTTATATTCCACCAATCAAAGAGCTCACAGCAGAGCAGACAGTTTCTGTTTTTTTTATTGCTAATAACGCCATTGTCCTTTCATTTTCAAAACATGTAACCATTTACATCCTGAACAAAAAAAAGACAACTTGCAGTCAAAGACTTTCTGTACCTTCTCCAATATCTATTACACAGATCGAACAACACTGGGAGTAAGAGAGAAAGAAAAAGAGAGATGGCCAGTGCTGTATGTGTAATGTCATGCTCCATTTGTTCAACAGAGGGCGCTAAAGCTACATTCATGGCATCTGTACAGCCTCAAAACACTGTGACTCACCCCTCTTCCTCCTCCTCAACTCCCATTAATCCCTCTTTCAACAAACCACCTCTCTTCTGACCTCAGATCCGTTGCCTTCTGTCTGTACACATGCAGTGTGGCCATGTGCGGCAGAACGGACCTGATCCGAGGTCAGAGACCTTTCAACTGTACCACATATCCTTAAATAGGCGCTTCGATTAAGCCTTTATGAGTCTCTGAACTACAAATATAAAAACAGCATTTAAGTTAGTTGCTTCAGAGCATTTGGTCCAAGTGAATTTGACCTTTTTACATTTTAGCTGTGATGACTTTTGGGGCTTGACAGTCACACACACACACACGCACACACAAACGAATGCACACGGTGAATCATACTAGCAAATAAACATGCAGCCAGTTGGTTGATGCAATCGCTCACTGGGTGGATTTATTGATGGATTCCAGCAGGAATGTTTTCAGTTTTCCAATGCCCTTCCAAGCACAGAGCAAATGAGTTAGGAAAGATCGGCCAGCAACTGCCAAGAGAACACACATTCAATTACTGCATGGTCTTTCATCTTTCATATTTGATTTTAGGATTGATTTTTGCAGCAGAGCTGAAAACTTGAAAAGGACTGCCACAGTCTTAAGTATAATTCAGAGGTTAACTTCAGTGGTTTCTGTGATAAGAGTCGCTACATGCAGGTCCATTATGTTAAGCGTTATAATAACTCATATTCACTTAACACTTGTGTTGGGGTGTAACTAACTTAAAGCAGTGAAGCTACAAACCTGACAACATTTTTAAGTACCGTTTTACAATAGTGTTGCTTCTCCAGTTACGTTTTTGTTATTGGAGAATACTATATTGTGAAACAAGTATGTAATGCTACTGAAAATGAGGTTTGTAGCTTCACTGAAAGTTACACTCCAACAGCGGTGTTAAGTAAGTATGAGTTGTTATAACTAGTGATTGACTGATGTAGATTTTTTGATGGCCAATGCCACTATCTTAGAGAGCAGGGTGGCCGATATAAAGTCAATATATTTATAATTTATATTTATATTTATTTTACTTAATATTTAATAAATGAGAACTAAATAATTTGAAAATTAATTAGAAAATAAATCTGTAAACGGTAACACTTTACAGTTCATTTGTTTACATTAGTTAATGTATTAGCTAACATGAACTAAGCATGAGCAATACATTTGTTACTTTATTTGTTAATCTTTATTAACGTTAATTAATAAAAATACAGCTGTTTATAGTTTGTTCATGTTACTTTACAGTACATTAACTAATGTTAACAAATACAACTCTTGATTTTAATAATGTTTTAGTAAATGTTGAAATGAACATCAACAGTTAAATAATGTTCAAGCTGCAGTTCGTAACTCTTTTTTGGTTAAAAATGATTCAAAATCATGTACATAACCAGCCTGTGTTTAAAACTATCTCCTTACCTTAGCCCAATTCACAATGGTAAGCTTTTAATAATGTTTTATAATTCGGGTGGTAGAGGTGGGTTTCCACGGGAAATTCGAGCATTCTGTCGTTCGTCTATGCGTCATTACGTCACGTCTGTTTACATAAATGAGGGGTACCAGCTAGAAGGCTTTATCATGAGGAGGATGCTGCAGGCGGCGGATCATTTATAGCCTTTTCTCACAGCAGCTGCAATAATTAAACTTATCATTTTGATGGCGGATTGTAATCCAGAAAGGTCCAAATGACAATCATCAGTGACAACTGGAGATTCACCCGTAGTCAAAAGCAAAAGTCTCCGGACTGCGGAGTGGCTACAGAAATTGAAATCTACAGGTAATGCTAATACACACTAAATACACATAGTCACACAATGCTGATGTTGTTAACATTAACAATTTGAGAACAAAGTATAACAATAATGATAATTTGCACGGTTTGACGTTATCTGAGCTAAGTGATCGTTCGATTTAATCACCATGGGCAGCGCGATTTATTGTAATGCCTTTTTTTCTCAGTTGGTCAGAACAAAAGTGGCAGAAATGTTACTTACTTGTTCAGATGACATTTTCTGGTTAAAATTCTTATTTTAGTCATACTTTCAAGACGTAGAATATGTGATTCCGAAGTACAGTATCCACACCGATGTGGTGACTTACAGACTGCAGCTTTAACTAATGAACCTTATTGTAAAGTGTTACCAAATAATCATACTTATACTTTAGATGGCAACTTCTTGTTTCTGATACATATTACAGTATTTTCCACAAGTAAATAAATAATTTATATAAAAAAAAAAAAAAAATGAATAAAAGGGAAGTAAAGACTATAACCAACAGGGCACCCAGTAATCTGTTAAGTTTTTTTAAAATAAAGACAAGATAACACTAAATTTACATACAGCACACAGTGAAAATGACATGAATATGACATTGTGGCCAACTGGATGTAGAGCAGCATAGTTTGAAATCATGAGTTTAACATTTGTTGATCGTGTATCTCCAGCTGAACTCTCCTTCTGTCCACATTCGATTCGCATGGACTGACCGCTATGCACAGAGTACGATTCTAAGATCTCACAGCTGGATTGTGATTCTTGAAGTCTGCAAGGTTTGTGAAATGAAATGTTCAGAAATGTGTTTAAATGATACAGTATAAATATGTATTTGCTGAATGCAGATGGTTAATGAGAAAGTATTATAGTGTTTGCTGTTTTATTAGTAATAATATAAAAATAAACGCTAGAATTCTTTTTTGTATACCGTTTACTTTGTTTAAATTATGGATTTTTGAAAATGATCTTTCATGTAGTGTGTAACATAGCTCTAAGTGAATCATCCTGCAAAGCTTTAAAAACATCCTGCAAAGCTTTAAATCTGCACCATATATAAAGTTGTTGTCTCTCAAAAGTAAGAGTCAACTCTAAGTCTATTAAACGAGTCGTCTGTAAAAATAAATCCCAAGCTGTTTCGTTGTGAAGTCAAAACGAAACATTAGCATATTGCCCGCCCACTTATTGTGCGCGCAGACACCAGGGAAAACGTGAAACCTCTCAAACACTGCCAATACATGAAGAATCAGTGGTTAAAGTTCATCTTTACAATAATACCACAGCAGTATAGCCCGAACCTTGTGCTGTGTTCCCGTCATTTTAATGACGACTGCTTCTTCAACCTAAATGCGTTCAACGAGGGATTCACAAGCCAGTTGTTATTGAAGGATGGGTCGGTACCCAGTTTATTTGGACCAGCTTCTTTCTCCTCCAAATCACAACCTGTAAGTGTATGATTAATAATTGTTGCTGTTGTGTTCTCTGTAGCATGCACAATACATATTTAGGTCTCTGGCAATATGTGTCTAGATGCAATTGTCTAGAAATGTGTCAAATGTTTGTCGTTGTTATTACTTGGAGTTATGATAAAGAATACAGCAATATGTTGGTGTACAACTGCAACGCTTTATTAATACGTTTCTGCGTTGGGCTAACGCATGTACCATGACTGTTTGTGTGTTTACTACTGAGCTTTGGGCTAGGTTTGCTAACATAAACACAAAACAACTTATTTCCTCTCTGAGTCTTTATTTTTAGAATAGAGCGGAGCACCATCATTATTATAATACAATGTAGGTGACGCAAGCACTGTATACTGTACTCCGTGTTAACCAGCAGAAGTCATTTGACTAATCACTGCAGAATAGCGTCACTCAAAGGAGGGGTTTGGAAAAATGAATCGTTGAGTGAATCATTTGGGACTCGTTGAGCAAATAAGGTAGAAAATTAATGCATATTATAAGGAAATGAAGTGTTTTTTGACCTTGCATGCTTGTAAACCTGTTATTGGGGACTCCCAAAACACTTTAACAGTTCTATCTAATAACGTATTGGATAGGACTGTTAAACAGAAAAAAACTTATTGGCAGATGCCAATATTTAAAAAATTCCAAATATCGACTGATATATCGGCATTGGTGATATAAAGGTCAACCACTACTAAACATAATGGACCAGCATGTAGCGACTTTTATTGCAGAAACCATTGAGGTTAACCTCTGAATAACACTTAAGATTGTGGCAGTCTTTTTCAAGTTTTTAGTTCTGAACAAGAAATGTTTTTCGTAATATTCTGTAATATTGTGTTTCAAGTGCAACTTTACAGCCTGAGCGAACCAAGGCAATCAGATCTCTCATTGGCCTTGCTGAATGGCGCCCAAAGCCCTTGTGGTCCACCTCTGAGACCACGCTTTGACAATGTAATGCTGCAAAGAGTGTCCGATTGTAGTTCCATGTGGTGCTAGTGCACATAGCGACCACAAAGGGTGTGCTCTTGAGCACCCTTCTGAAACCTAAAATCACAAATGTGCCCAATGACCTTATGAACTTGACGGGTACACGCACAAGGCTGCCAATACTACAATTGCTAATCAAGTGTGCCATTTGGGAGAGGGCCTCTTTGGAAGGTCCAATTCATTTTAGTACATTTTTGTTCAGATGGTTAAAAATTCAGCCCTCTAATGCATGCATGTTGTTGTTTTTTTGTAGTAATATGCAGTATAATAGTATAGAAAGTTACAAAATGCTTTAATTTTACGTCAGATGCTGCTGTTCATGTTTAATCTGCATTGTTTTTGTGAAATAAATACTGCCAAAAAATGTGTGTATATATACATAGTTGTAGTTAAAAACTTTTGATTGTGAATAGATTGTACATAGTCTAGTATGATTTGTGTTTGGTTTAATTTTCAGACAATTAGTCAGAAAATGACAAATTGATATAGAGAGAAAGAGAGATTATTAGGGATAACAACCACATCACCTCCACAGACCCTTTGGTGACATTTTATATCACAGACCAACAGTGTTTCCTTCTCCTTCATCCCTCCATCTCTTTTTTTCCCCCAACTTTTCAGTTGATGAATGAGCAAAACTTTGTAGTCTCCCTCCATCCATTAAATCGCAGTAAGCTTTGTTCTTTGTTAATTCTGTCAATTTTATTATGAAATTCAAACAGTAAATACCGTTTTGGCACTTTTTGATGTGACGTGACAAATCGCTGTAGCACCTCAGTTCAAGCGAATTGCACGAAATGCAAAATCAACTCTAGAGAGCAGCATTTTGCTAAATATATGCATTGTATTGCATATTGGTAATGTACCAGCTGGGGTTCCCTGTATACTTTACAGCAATAGTTGAGAGAGATTTTTTCCTTGAGGAAATTTGTACTGTGCCTGATAGGCCCAATTAATCAATATGGAATCGAATTGCAAGCTTGTGAATCGCAATTCAATCGTGAAATTTTGGTCAATGTCCAGCCCTACAAAAAGCACTATAAAACCATAAAGGTGGTCTTATGCGCTATATTTAAAATTTTCTGAGGCCATACAATTAACTCCTTTAATTAATTTCAGCCCCTTTAATTAGGGAATAGATGTTGTTGCCTTAAATATGTAATACAGTGTTTCAAGTGAAAACTTTGGACAAGCTTGTTCATTCATGAAGCAAATGGACATAAAGTCAAACCAGTTTACTTTCATCACTCTCAAAACTGAATAAACAAGTGATTTGTAGTTATTTTTATCAAGGAAATGTTGATATCTAAAGTCACCTTCAACTTATTTACCATTTTGAATCATGTTTTTTTTTTTTTTTTTTGCTTTTTTTTTTCTAGATACACACTTTCTACATCTAAATAATGAGCAAGCTGTCAGAAACCATCAATTGTCAGTGGCCAGAGTCTGGTGGTCACTTGGCTGCATGCTCACACACACTCAGACCTTCAGGGGCTCTGAAGCCTGAAGCACGATTCAGAGGGGCATCAAAGGCACAAAGCTGTCATGACCATTTAGCTTCATCTCAGGACAGACTAACATCCTATTTCCGTCTCTCGCTCTTCATTTTTTCAAATTACATTCTGTGCGTATGTGTGTGCGGTGATGTGGCTGCATGTATATGTGCTTGTTTCTTCAACTTCAGCCACTTTTATGTCCCAGGGGTTGAATTTTATTAAAACAGATTTATTTATGTTATATGAAGGTCACATTAAAACTATTTTGGAAACTTTTTACCGGTGCTTTATTCTTTTTTTTTTTTTTTTTTGCTAATTCTCAAATGCCCTGGTCCCAGACTTTCCATTATCAAATTATTTGTACATTTAAGAAAAGTATGAACATACTTATCTAAACAAAGTACAGTAAACATTTATTTATTTATTTAAATTACCATTGCTGCAATCTATAACACACTTACTGTTTAACATTGACCACTTATCTGTATTTTAACTATATTTAAAATATTACATATTATTACATGTATATTACATATAATAATAAATATGTATATAGATATAAAGTGTTCACTTGTGTGTGTATGTGTGTGTGTGTGTATAATATATATATACACACACAAACCCGATTCCAAAAAAGTTGGGACACTGTACAAATTGTGAATAAAAAAAGAATGCAATAATTTACAAATCTCATAAACTTATATTTTATTCACAATAGAATATAGATAACTTATCAAATGTTGAAAGTGAGACATTTTGAAATGTCATGCCAAATATTGGCTCATTTTGGATTTGATGAGAGCTACACATTCCAAAAAATTTGGGACAGGTAGCAATAAAAGGCTGGAAAAGTTAAATGTACATATAAGGAACAGCTGGAGGACCAATTTGCAACTTATTAGGTCAATTGGCAACATGATTGGATATAAAAAGAGCCTCTCAGAGTGGCAGTGTCTCTCAGAAGTCAAGATGGGCAGTCAATTCCCCCAATGCTGTGGCGAAAAATAGTGGAGCAATATCAGAAAGGAGTTTCTCAGAGAAAAATTGCAAAGAGTTTGAAGTTATCATCATCTACAGTGCATAATATCATCCAAAGATTCAGAGAATCTGGAACAATCTCTGTGCGTAAGGGTCAAGGCCGGAAAACCATACTGGATGCCTGTGATCTTCGGGCCCTTAGACGGCACTGCATCACATACAGGAATGCTTCTGTAATGGAAATCACAACGTGGGCTCAGGAATACTTCCAGAAAACATTGTCGGTGAACACAATCCACCGTGCCATTCGCTGTTGCCAGCTAAAACTCTATAGGCCAAAAAAGAAGCCATATCTAAACATGATCCAAAAGCGCAGGCGTTTTCTCTGGACCAAGGCTCATTTAAAATGGACTGTGGCAAAGTGGAAAACTGTTCTGTGGTTAGACGAATCAAAATTTGAAGTTCTTTTTGGAAAACTGGGATGCCATGTCATCCGGACTAAAGAGGACAAGGACAACCCAAGTTGTTATCAGCGCTCAGTTCAGAAGCCTGCATCTCTGATGGTATGGGGTTGCATGAGTGCGTGTGGCATGGGCAGCTTACACATCTGGAAAGGCACCATCAATGCTGAAATGTATATGCAAGTTCTAGAACAACATATGCTCCCATCCAGATGTCGTCTCTTTCAGAGAAGACCTTGCATTTTCCAACATGACAATGCCAGACCACATACTGCATCAATTACAACATCATGGCTGCGTAGAAGAAGGATCCGGGTACTGAAATGGCCAGCCTGCAGTCCAGATCTTTCACCCATAGAAAACATTTGGCGCATCATAAAGAGGAAGATGCGACAAAGAAGACCTGAGGACAGTTGAGCAACTAGAAGCCTGTATTAGACAAGAATGGGACAACATTCCTATTCCTAAACTTGAGCAACTTGTCTCCTCAGTCCCCAGACGTTTGCAGACTGTTATAAAAAGAAGAGGGGATGCCACACAGTGGTAAACAAGGCCTTGTCCCAACTTTTGTTTGGTGTTGATGCCATGAAATTTAAAATCATAATTGTCTGAAAAAAGTCACAAAATATTATTTAATTGTGTATTTGGGATACATAAAATGCTAGCTATGAAATTAGCCTTTGCATGGTGGCCATTTTTTACTCCAAAAATGTCTTTTCACCACAAAATACTATTAATCATAATACAGATATAAATAGAGAGAAATAAAGATGTCACCTTTGCATTTTGAGGGTTACATATTTCACTCAAGTTGACACTTTTTTGTTTTGAGATTTCCTCTCCTTGTAGTTTCATCTTGACTCATGTTGAATGTGATTCCTCCTGTTTCAGTCAGCCAGAAAGATCTTTGTAATACGTTACTTTCATTCAAGCTCAAATGTCAGGCTTCAGTCTCTGGCTGCTTGTTTCAATCAGACACAAATGTCAGGCAGCTTGTTCCTGCTTCCGCCTGTGCCGTTGGAAGTGAACAGCTGGCTCTGGATTAACCCAAACCCACCGATTCACTCCTTTACACATATGACACATGCATTTCTCATGTGAGGGGAAACCTCTCTCAAAGTCCCCCGTCTATAGCACCACTCAAAGCACAGGTGTTGCTTTTCTCAATGCTGTCAGTGTGTTTTTTTTTTTTTTTTTCATCTTCCTTTTTACCTTTCGTCTAATATCAACATGTCTTTACCTCACTCTCTCTTTTTTCAGTCTCTTCAGAGTCCTCCTTGATGTTCTGAAATTCTTTTGAAGGCATTACAAACAAAATAACAGCAAGCATCTCCCTTTTCCTCTCCCTTTATCTTTTTCAGGGAGAGTTTCCTAAGGTCTTGTTCAATTGACTTAAAAATGAGGCTTTTGTACCTTTCCTCTTACTGACAGACCATAGAGTGTATCCTACATGCTTAGAAACCAGAAACCAAAGCTTTTGTAAATACCATTAACCTTGCTGTAGTAAAGATGGCACAAAAACAAAGCAGGACTTGATTTCCAGAAAATATTTTTTTCATTTCCTTTCTTGCGCTGGTGCTGTCATGTTTTGAACTGATAACTCATGAACAATCTTTGCGTCTTCCATTGCTGAGCTTAATTTGGCATGACAGCGTGCACGTCTTACTGTTATGATGACTTCAGCATTCAGTTCAAAGACATTTCTCCTAATCTTCCAAACACAGTAAATGGGCGTTTAACCAAAACAAACATTTTCATAGGCCAAAAACATACTCCATGCAAGTATGCTTTCCAGTATTTGGAAAGCATACTTGCATACTATATATATATATATATATATATATATATATATATATATATATATATATATATATATATATATATATATATATATATATATATCCAGTATCAGATTGGTCTGTTGGATGTTTAATTGTGCACACTAATTTCTGTTTATGATGTTTACATTGAGATGTGTAGGACGCATTAAATTGAGCAACAGTGGCAGTAAAGATTTTTCATTGTTACAAAAAATGTATTTTTCAAATAAATGCTGTTCTTTTGAACATTCTATTCATCAAGGAATCTTGAGAAAAAAAAAAAAAGTGTCCATTTCCACAAAAATATATGAACATTGATAATAATCAGAAATGTTTCTTTAACACCAAATCAGCATATTAGAAGGATTATGTGATACCAAAGACTGCTGAAAATCACGTCATACAGTGGAATTTTGACAGCTCCAGGGCTTTCATGAAAATTAGATACTTTTGCATTTATGTATCCCGCCCACGGACAGTCGGATCGACAGATGGTTATTAACAGAAGAGTTATTATAAGGGTAGGTTTATTACTGAAAATTGTATTTTACTTTGTCTGCTATGTAAACAGAATTATGGTAAAAATGGAACACTATGGCAACAGCTTTCGTATATACAATGGCATTTTGCTTCTGAGGGGTTGGGCAGTATTGACAGAATGGCAGTTTCTTTCAGGTTTTTTCCTTTTCTGTTTGGCCTAAAACAGTGTTTGTGGTCATCCAGTATGAAATGTTGACTACAAACATGGAGGTTTTTCTTAGTTATAATTTTTGGCAGCCTTCAGCCACTGCCTATATCCATGCTGGATACAAGTTGACATCATTATAACTAAAAGTTTGCTAAGAAGTATATCCTACTAAAGCAAGGCGGTATTTGACTCTGGTAAGCTTATCCATAACAGACTGGTGCGAATGCACTGGATGGCAATGCCCAGTGCATTATGGGTGTTTAAGTTTTCCCACCTATTTGGCAAAATTCTTTTTATATATTTCTGTCATGACAACTCTCAGAGTGTTTGGCATGGTAATGGGTATGACAATGTTCATATGTTTGGTCTTGGCGGAATAGATCTGCTACGCTGCTGCTGCTTTTATTGCTGCTGCAGAGCAAGTACAGGACTTGCTACTGCCAATACATACACGACACGCTGCTGTGAGCAAGTAAGACATGCTGCTGCTGTACAATATAGCACATGAATATAACATGAATTACCCATAGCAGATCTATACAGTTGGAGCTTGGGAAGGTGGAGAGTCTCTGAAGCACGCTGCACTTCTAAGGCAAATGCTACTCATGTATTTGAAGATTGAGCACGCAGCTCATTGGCTACTGATATAGCAGGAACCAATCATCTGTGTCCTAATAATGATGTGATTATGAAAAGGTTGAGTTAAAGGACCTATTAGCCTGCCCACTAGAGTGTCATGCCAGATATGTATATATAGTCAGAAGCTAGAAGCTACATAAGCTTGATTCATATACTTGCATAGATTATGTTTTGGGCCAACACATCAAATGCCATATTTGTCATCAAAACACACCAGTTGCTAAATAGATCCAGCTTCAAATGTTATTCTAAATATAATTGAAATGGATTTAGCAGAATGAGGCTTGCTGTTTTCAATTGAATTCCTCTCTGAGTGTTGAAAATGAGGATATAGATTGTTGTTTTCTCTGAGGACGGTTCTCATGGCTGGAATATGAGATTGGGTTGAGTGGCCCATGCCCGCTTGTCCCTGCTCCATTCTCCCAGTCATCTATTAGCTTTGATTACTCCTGCCTGGGTTGATACGCTCCTGCTCATTGGATAAGCCTGGCGGAACGCTGATGGTCTCCGTGGTGATTTGTTTGCATGGATTAAATGTCATCTTTGGAAATATGTTATTACAGTCAGACTCTGGAGACAGAAACACACATGCTCACTTGGATTTTCTCTCGCTGACACACTCACACATGTGCAAACAGACTGGCTCACACATATCAAGCTAGAAAATGGCAAGAATACATAAAAACTTACTACACAACACACACACACAGTCTTTCTCTGACATATGGTGTCATATTCAGTTGGTATTTGGGAGCAAATAATATGCTTGGTGAAAGTGGCAGAATATTGAGTTCATAACACAGATTTAAGCCAGTTAGTGCTGGTATTGCTGGCACATGTACTGTACTTTATGTTGAAATTTAACTGTTTTAGCCAGCATAATCTTTCATGTGAAGGTGATTACTGAAGGAAGTCTTCCTGGTTTAAAATAATAGTTGTTTATTTTTGGTACAATGGAAAAACTTATCAAACTCTGTCAAACTCAACAAAACACTGTAAAGGTGGTCAACTTGAGAACATGTCTGTTTTTATTCCTCAAATGAATGCTTGTAACAACATGAGGCAAACTGACGACAGAAAATTCCATGTTTAGATTTCCAGTCCTTCATTTATTCACATAAGACTTTGGTTAAACCATTTTTGCAGTAAAATATCCAAAAACCACTAGGCCAGTGTTATATATTTTGTTCAGTTGAGTGCTTACAATATCCCAAATGTTTCCAACTATTTGTAAACTGTGAGATAATTGCTATTTTAACCAAGGATCCGGGACATGTGAGGGAGTCACCTGTCAATGGCGTCATATCCGCGTTACCCTTGGTTTTCGGTTTTATTTTTTAGAACCCATGGAAGCACCAAAGACGCTTTAATATATTACATGTTTTAATAGACAAGTAAACAACTGTTTGGTTACATTTATAGACAGAAAACAAATTATTGTTGTATAGCTCAACACGTTTAGTCTTATTGTTTAAATCAAATTTTTTTGATTTTCTGCAAGTACCATGCTTTACCATGCTGCAGAGGAAAACACTGTTTTGTGAAGTAGCTAACATAGCATAATCAGATGCAGCTTTATTTTTAGTAAAAGTAATACAGAATTTTCTCCATCATACAATACGTTTTAAAATTAATTGCATGCCATTTATCAACACAAGCCATCCGGCATTTAATATGATATGAGCGAACGCACAGAGTAACGTTATAACATCATTTTCAACACACTCAAATGTATCTAATATGATAAACAGAGCTGCATTACCTCATACTCATGACCGGAAAAGCAGAAGCAGCGCCGGCGACTGCAGCATAATAAAAGTTCCACTGCTCGTGAGGCGTGTGTTGCGTTCGTCTCTCATTAACAATCGCTTCAGCGGCCTTGTTCAGCTCCCACAACACTCGGTCCTGCTCTGCTTCATACTACAGTAACGTTAATAATTGCATCCATGAACATGATTTCTACCTGAGTCCTGTCCTGATTCTTTTCCTCCGGCTGTGAGGTGAAGACCACATGTCCCAAGATTCCGCTTTCAAACTTGGCATCATCAAGCTACGCCTTTGTTTTGAATAGGCAACCTTTTGCGGACAGAAAAACTACATAGTGCAACTTTAATATTCCAAACACAAATTAAGATGTTTTTATTGAAACCGCAGAGGTTTATGTTTCTCAATGCAAAGTCCAGGTAACCAAAATGCAGATCCAAAAAGGTCATAGAGGCGTCTTAAAATGAATCCAGATGAATCAAATGCTTTAAAGTCTTGTAAAGAGAGAGAATAGATATGATCGTTTTATACGATAACAGATTTTATTTAGGCTTTTATTTACATCTAAATATCGATCGAGCACATCACATACTGTATTATAAACCCGGAAGCTCAAATGTGCCATATGTGATGCACTCTATGTGTAATTAAAAGCCTAATTCACCAAAGTCTTATGGATTTGGAATAACATTAGGTTGAGTACTTTTTTTTTTTTTTTTTTTTTTTTTAAATGCACTTTCTTGCCAAAATGTAATTTATTTTAATACCTTTTTCCTAATTTTATTTTCTTTTATTTGTGCTAGGTGAACAGCTATACTGCTTTTCCTGCAGCCATGTTGAAATTCTTCCCTCCTCTTGTTACAGGTCTCATGAATACTCTCATCCACACATAAACTCGCTTTACTATTCTGTTTCCAAGGACCGTGATAGCCAATGGCAGTTGAATATCTGTATAATCAAATGAAGGTTTGGTACACATGAGCTCATTGACACACTTTCCAATTTCTCCCAAGAGCTCTGCACCTCCTCTGATGAATTCATACCCAGAATCCTCCTCTTTATCTGTGATTACCCAGCAGTTGCTGATTATATTGGGATTTCATTGATTACCTCCTACTCTGCTGTCATTAGCTGCTGTTCATTTCTCCATTTGTTATATATTTATTTATTTATTTTTTCCTGGTATTACCTTGACTTTGACCTTCATGTGTGCGTATGTGTGTACAATCAGCATGCATCTCAGTGAAGACTGTGTTTTATCCTCTTTTCTCTGTCACTGGGAGATTTCTCTCGGTCTCTCATTCTCTCTCTCTCTATCTATTGTTATTGAGTGAATTTCCCAAAAACCTTTCTGAAAGAAAGTGATAATATGTCTAAAACTCTCCCTCGTGGCCTGCTTGCATGCCCAAAATAGCTTCGTAATACTCTTATTATTTCTCATTGTGTTCACAAAGACACACACACATACCATCACAATAGGATGGGATCTCTGCAATGTGTTGTTTAGGCAGTTGTTCAATGTTTGTGAGCATGCTCTGTCCCCAGGCTGTGAACATTTCCTGACTTTGTGTCCAGTTTAAAAATCATATACTCACCATCATGTTGTTTCAAATGTGTATGACTTCCTTTCTTCTATAGATATTTAGATTTTGACAAAAAACAGACATTTTTCAAATTTGTGTTTCACAAAAGATAGAACATAAAAAAAAAGTTTGGAATGGCATGACTAGCAAGTAAATGAAGACGTAAGTGTATGGTAATGTGTAAGTATCATGATGTATTGTGTAAATTTAAATTGACTATGAATCAGACTGTTTACACTTTGATAATTAAATGGAACATCATTACATCAAAGTGTAAGAGGAACAAATCAAGTTGAGAAAAGAGGAGACTAGATAAAACAAGATGACAGAAGACGAGAGAACAAGAGATGATAGGAAAAGGAGGTGAAAGAAAAATGAGAAGAGATGAGACGAAACGAGACTAGTGAAGGTAAGATGAGACAAGGCAAGATGAGAGGACATGAGGAGATGACATAAAAGAGGAGATGAGTCGTGCACCTGGAAAACGTTCACTTGTATGACGTCACACATTCCTGTCGGAAACAAAAAACAAAAGTAGCCTAAATAAAACAAAAGCATTATATTGTGAACAGTAAACCCAGTTAACTACATCTGAATTAAAAAAATAATGAAGATGATTGTACAGGATGTAAAATTAAAATAACTTGCAAAATCCTTCATTATAATTCACTGCAGATCAGATATGTATTTTAGATTGTAGATAGTCCTATATTATAAATCAGTGTTTCCATAAGGTTTCTAATCGACATGCCTCTTCTAACTGTCCACTCGTAAATTCATCTTTGCTCGGTCATTCATGAGCTTGGAATTCATAAATACAATATTTCAAACTCCACTTGAAGGGCACAAAAGAAATCTAAAAGTTCCAGGTCTGTTGTAGTTATTAAGTAATCAGTGTAAAGTATTTGCAAATAATATATTTTTTTAAAATATAGGATTCACACTTATTTGTATGTCTAATATGTCAAAAACGTCAAATGTTTCTTGTCTCATCACATTCAGTTATGAAATACATTACATTAATCATATATATATTATATCAAATAATAGCACGTTTTCAATTGGCAAAATTTCATAAAAATGTTGAGTAGTTTGCATCACTGGATATTACTGTCAGTCGCTGAATATTTCAATCGTAAAACAGTCGTCAAATATCAAATGTTTAGCTACTTACTTGCCACGTACTCTTTCACTGCTAAAACGAAAGCGTTGCTTTGGAATTCACACTTGTCTTCTGTGAACAGTAAGCCCCGCCTTCTTTGATTTGATTGGCCGGCTCAGTCATTCTGCCGCTGAGGCAGACCATCCTAAAAATGTAACTTTTAAAACTTTTTTGTCATCCTGACAGCAATCAAAGCGATGCATAATTAAGTACAGCAGAGCAGCAACAATAATATCAAACACTGGGAGGGGGACAATTTGGCCATTCCTAATTATTGGGGGAGAGTTGTCCCCCTTAATGTCTATGGTGGTTATGGCCCTAAAGGTGATGATACACGGAGGAACTTTTTGAGAGATCAAAATGTGTTTCCCATTCTCAATGGGAAAGTTCCCAAGCATCATCGTTCGACGACATTGCCTGGCATCATTGCTCAAAAAGTTGCCCTGTGTATCATCACCTTAAGATGAGAGGGAACTAGAGAAGAGGAGACAACTAGATGAATGAACATGGGCCACCCATGCTCATTGAAAATACTTGATTTTGGCTACATTTCTGAAAAAACATTTTCTGCAGTTTCCAGCTAAAATGCCAGTAGAGGCAGTTAAACACCAACAACTTTTGTTCTTTTTTGCACAATTGGCACATATTATTGATTAATAAAGACTTATTTCCACACAGTTCCTTTCACAATACTGTGTTATGAACTAAAACACTTTTACCATAGTAATATTTGTAAACTACATTTTGATGTTTGCATAACCAGCTACATACATGGCTTTTGTGATGTATAAACTTGCTCATTAGCTCACCTATATAATTTCATGATACAATTCTAATGCCCTTCAAGTCTGTGTATCGACGCCAGACGTTTCTCATTGAAAGCAATCGTGTTCCTTGTTAGTAGATACAGCAACGCCTAGGGTGCCTTTAGTGTCTTAATAGTGGCGCTAAAGGCGTTTGACCATGCTTCGGTTTTTCATGTCTTGGGAGTGAGAATGGGTTTGAGAAAACCGTTTTAAAGTCTTCAATAGAAGGGATTAAACCAGAACTAACCTTTAGATCTGAACCTCTCAGGAAGACCAGCTGCCCAGATCAACATTCACTTGATATATACTCATTCACACACATATAGTCAGGCCGCTCAGGGGATCACTTCAGGGCATGAAGCTTGACGGCCATCTTAACTTCCCCATTCCACGGCATATCAAATGGAACTCTGGAAGTGTGTGAGAGTCGTCTGAAGAATGGTCCATTATCACCGAGTCCCACCACAGCACATCAAAGAGCTCATTCCCCAGTCCTGACCACAGCTACGACTGCCTCTAAAGGACACTCATCAGCACTGTCACCCCTCTCATGCGGAACTGACACAGAGCAATGCTGTTTAGCTTCAGTCGCAGAGCATGCTGGGATAGCTGCCCGTCCCTTTACATTCAGCAGAGGAGAGGAGGTGAACTCTGCCATCTGGAGTTGGCTAAGGAAGTGCTGCATATTACCAACGGTTACATCATTATACACGGCCGGCACACTCACACATGCTGCCCCAGAATGAGTGTGCTTGCTGAATAAAATTCGCCTTCAATTAGAGGAACCGGGGTAAGTCTCTCAGCTGTACAAATACACAACCAGAAAAAAGGCCTGGGAGAGCGAAGAGAGAACGAGCTTGTGGAAAAGGAAAAGCGGGAAAACACTTGTAATTGCTCACAAGCTCATGTTCTGAAGGGCGGGTTTGTGTGTACTCCAAATTATCGGGATTTCTTGTTTTGGTTCGAAATGAAAATCAAGCCATCTGCGGAAGCATTTTTTCTTGCTAAAACTAGGCAGTAGTTTCTAACATCTTCATATTTATGCTCGCCACCATCTTTAAAATAGCGCAGATGACAGGGAACTATCTGTGTTTGCTTGCATATTAAAAAGCTGTTGACCTGATGCATGTTGCTCTAGATTCAGAAGCGGTCGGGCTTGGTAAACAGGAACGTGTTTTAGTATTCCGGAGAACTCCTCCACCCCTGCAGCTCTCACTCTCTCTATCTCTGTAGGGAGCCTAAGCAGTTAGCAGTTAAACAGGCACAAAGACACCCAGCTGGCAGAATGTTCAGACAGCGAGGAGAAAGATGGAGAAGGGAGGTGCGTGGCAGGTGAGGATCGGATTGTAATTGGACCGAGAGGAACATGGAGTGATGGGGAAAAGGGCTACGTAACAGCAGAATTCAGTTGTCAGTCATGTTTTAGTGCGGTAAATACAGTTAGATTCACACATACGCAAGTGTGACAACCGAATTCTGCAACCAGGGAACTGACTTCTGTGTTTTTTCATGTGGAGTTTTGGTAACTCATAGATGTTGGAATGGGCAATGCTACATATTTTTTACTAAGTAAAAGTGGCTCAGTAGGTAGCACTGTTGCCTCACAGCAAGAAGGTCCTCGGTTCGAGTACTGGCTGAGCCAGGAGTCCTTTCTGTATGGGTTTCCTCTGGGTGCTCTGGATTCCCCCACAATTCAAAAGAAAAAAAAAGAAAAAATTCCAGTATCGGTGAATTGGAGACACTTAATTGTCCGTATGTGTGAATGTGTGTGTGTGTGTGTGTGTGTGTGTGTGTGTGAGTCCCAAGCCATGTAATGGAGAGGGTTGGGGAAAGACCTGTCAACCTACCCTAAAATCATTGCTTGCGTATGGCAAGAGATGGCCATAGAATCACCAAGAGTCTGATAGGACTGAAATGGTTAATGAGAGAGAGATCGCCGATATTGATACTGTTACAAATACCTAAAGGAGTTTAGGGTTTAATATGGTCTGTTTTGCAAATTATCAGTATTTTTTTTTTTTTGTTTAGAAATTATTCACAACAACAAAAGTGTCTTTAGCTCAAAGAATACTACGTCCGTGTGCAGCCTAAATTTCGAGACTGCGGGGGCGGTGCGTGTGCAACTGCAACTGCTCATGCGCAAGCAGGACAGAAGAATCTACTAGGTGGTAATATGCACAGTACTGAGCACAGTGTGCAGTCATCGAAGAAGAGTGTGGAAAGAGTGATTTCAAAAACGACACGTTTGAAACGAACTTGACGAGCATTTGTACGAAGAAATCAGAAAGTACATAGTATATCCTTCTCCATCGTTTTTTGATTCTTGTTCTCTTGGTGTATCTTCTGATCTATATTGCAATGGTGGATGCACTATTTTTCTTTTACGATCCTGCCCAGTGAATGCCCCGTTGATGACACAACTCAGTGTTGCCCTCCAATGTCTGGTAGAGTATAAAAAAAAAATTGTACTGCGCATGTGTCGAACTTGGTCAAAGTGAAGTATACCTGAGCCTTTATGCTCACCATTTATTTGACCAAAAATACAGTAAGAACAGTACTGTGCAATTTAAAATAATTATTTTCTATGTTAATATGTTTACAAAAAAATGTATAAAATATTTAAAGATACTTTTTCAGCAGTCTTTACTCCAGTGTCACATGATCTTTCAGAAATCATTCTAATATGCTGATTTGGTGCTCAAGAAATATTGTTTTATTATTATCAATGATTAAAAAAAACACTTGTGGTCCTTAATATGTTTGTGGAAACCATGATAAATTTTTTTCCATATTTGAAATAGAAATCTTTTGTAACATTATAAATGTCTTTACTGTTACTTTTTTTTGATCGTCCCTCCTGAATAAAAGCTGTATTTATTTATTTTTTCAAATGACTTTCTTGTATTATGAAAGTCGCTATCTTTGATATTTACTTTTATAACGGTTACTTTGATTACAGGTGGTATTCACAACTATCACATTAATCAAGATGGGGCTTGACACTGGTTGTTTGTACGGACTGTCATGGGAGAATTTGAGAGTCACACCTGTTAGTAAGTACGGATGTCAATCCCAAACACTGACTGTGTGAATGTAGCCAAGGTGGCAGAGAGAGAAAAAATTGAGAAGGAGAAAGAGATAAAAAAGGGAAAAAGAGGGAAAGAATTAGGTATTAGCTGAGGATCAGAGAGTGTTAAGGGGAAAACTCACTAGAGGCAGAAACATAGGAAAGAAAGAAGGTATTAAGTGGGACTAAGATACTATGAGTGAGAGTTAGAGGGAGGAAGAGAGGGAGTGAGGGAACAGGGATGAGGAGGTTGTTTGAATGGGAAAGGTGGCAGAGAGCTGATTTGAGGGCATAAGGATGGGCTTAGCACAGCTGAGCTGTTCGAGCTGCATATCTGAGGCGGAATAGAGGATTCCTGGAGTTTCACTTTAATTCCATTAACACAAAGCCATCAGAGGCAAGATGGAGGCATCCACCTGGGGAGAACTAAACCTTCTCTGACTAAATCTCGCACTGGTTTTCTGTGCCACAACCACACGACAGACTAATGCAGCTTGTGACTCTACCCTTTCAGTCTTTTACAGGACTATCCTGAGTTAAGTACAGCTTATGGTCTATGGGGTACATTTGTGGCGTGTTGCTGAATTGGAAATACCAAACAACAAAACACAACGTTTTACATTTAAGTTTTTGGTTACATTATGCAATAATGTCCCATTCATTAACATTAGTTAATGCATTAGCTAACATGAACTAATGACAAGCAGTGTATAAGCAGCATGGTATTGTTAGTTAATAAAAATACATTTCTTATTGTTTATGTTAGTTCACAGCACATTGTTAACAGATAAAACTTTTCTTTTTTTTTTTAATGCAGTAAATGTATACATTAACTTTAAAATTAAGATTAACCGATGGTGTATTGTTCATAGTTTGCTCAGGTGTGTAAACATTGTAAATTGTTACCAAGTGTTTTTTTTTTTTTTTTTTGGTCAAATTACTATTAAATGTGTGAAAATGCAAATTGTGTATAGGATACATAAAATATTAAATTAGCCATAGCAAGACAAAAACAGGCATCCATTTTACTCCAAAAATGTAAAAGTAATTTCCACAACATAATGTTAACAAATATTTTAAGACTAATACTATATTTCAGATTTCTGTTTCCCTAAAGTTGTAAAAATGTGTTCACAGTAATGTGCTTACTTTGGAAGTCTATGAGGCAAGGCAGAGGGTTTAAAGCAGAAATATGAAGCTTGTAGTTTTGATAAACCACTATTTCAGTAAATGTGTTTGTTATTGAAGTTCTAAATCATCCTTTTGAAGTAGAGCAACAGTACTTTTCTAGGTGGACAGGCTTTCTGTCTTAATAGTATGCAAGACTAGAATTAGTACATCCCAAATCACAGTATGTGGTCCATCCATGCATGCATTTTGCTAATATTGCCCCCAACCCCTTTTTGGTGAGAGGAGTAGTTCTTAGACTACCCATAAGTTGTGGAAAAATTGCAAGGAAGTTGCAGTTTTAAGAAATGAATTTTATGGTAATCATTTTAGCTAAATGCTAATGCTTGTGATTTTTTATATATATATATATATATATATATATATATACAAAAGTAGTTGTGCTGCTTAATAATTTTGTGTAAACAGTGGAACATTATTTTGATCATAAAAAGAAGAACAGTATTTATTTGAAGTATAAATATTTAATAAATGTCTTTACTGTCACTTTTGCTGAATTGAATGCATCCTTGCTGAATAAAAGTATTAATATCTTTCAAAAGAAAAATCGTACTGACCCCAAACCTTCGAATGGTAGTATAGTATGCATGTTGTATTCACTAATGTTTAGTTTGAATCCTGATGTTCTCTGCATAATCCTTCATAGCACCGATAACACTGGTTACAGGCATGTTTAGTGTGTGTGTGTCAGGTGTCTGTACAATAACTGTAAGGGACGGTAAGACCGGCGATCAGAGGTAATCTTAGCTTCTGGCTACACTTTAACTGCTCTGTCAGCTTACAGCCCCCCACTGACTCGACCCTCTTTCTTTCTTCTTCCTTTGTTCTCTCTGTTTCTGTCTCTCTCGCCTGCTCGCTTGCTGCCATTTTAGTCGTCTCTATTGAGTAGTGTGCCTCAGCTTCATCTATTTGTCTCTACAGGTATAATTTCTACTGTCATATTTCGTCTTTTTGTATGAAGAACTGTCAGTCACTTTCATAGTTCTATATTTTTACTCTCTTCCTGTCTTTTTCTCTCTGCGTGTGATGGGTGAATTAATCAGCAGTTGCTCTGGGCATACCCTGATCTTGACTGGCAGTTCTGTCTGGTCAGCACTCAGAGGACAAGGCTATAACTAACACCCCGGGTCAATACACACTCACAGACGCACACACATGTTTATAACATACTCACACACACACACACACACACACTTACAGGTAGCAGTAACTAGCTGGTTCAAAGAACTGCCTGGGGTGCGATCAATACAGTTCACATGCATGGGAAATTAGAGGAGATCTCTGTTATACACACATATACACACTTTGGTCTTGTGCCATGCTGAAGCCTTCAGCTCTCCGATGATTTATAGACTCAACTATCTCTTTACCCTCGCATCACCTGGATGTTTTTTTTTTTTTTTTTCCTCAAATCTCAAAGGGAACATGTGATATGACACACCTCCGATGGCTCGAATTCAGTTTTGAAAATCTCACATTTTCTATTAAAAATGGTTTTATGTACACACTACCATTCAAAAGTGAAAGGAATTAAAAATTGTATTCACCTAGGATGCATTAAAGCTGCTGTCTGTAACTTTCTTCAAAATGTACAAAAATTATATAATAAATAGACATAGACATAAGACATAAATAGAGAGAAGTAGCTCCAGCTACAATGTTCTTCCGCAAAACGCATGCAGTTCTGTTTATTAACCACTAGAGCGCCAAACGTCACGGACTGCAGCTTTAAATTTTTAAAGAAATAATTTAAGACATTTCTAATGTTACAGAAGATTTCTATTTCAAGCAAATTCTGTTCTTTTTTTAAATATCTTGAAAAAATGTATCATGGTTTGCACAAAAATATTAAGTGGCACAGCTTGTTTCTTGAGCACAAAAGGCAATTTCAGCTTTGCCATAACAGGAATAAATTACATTTTAAAGTATCTTAAAACAGAAAAGAGGAATTTTAAATTTAAATAATATTTCACAATATTACTGTTTTTTGATTAAATAAATGTAGCTTTGGTGAGCATAAGAGACTTCTTTTAAAAAATATTAAAAAAAAAAAAAAAAAAAAATCTTACAGACCCCAACATTTCAAATGGTAGTGCACAATTATGGGTGTTTCTTTGAAACTTAACATGTGTAAATCTATTCTGAAGTATTCATTATTATAATCTAAGATATTTTAAAAGATTGAAAGACCAAATATTGAAGAAATAACACACACAAAGAGAATATATTGATTGCTTGTTGACAAAATACTATTAAAAGTGTTAACATAGGCTATTATTTATGTATTCTGGATATGTAAAATGTGAACTATAAAATTAGCCTTAGCAAGACAAATGATATTTTATTCCAAAAATGTTTAAAATGGTATTTTCCACCAGATAATTAAATGCATAATGTTTGGTTAGTAGACTAAAAGGTAGTTTGTTTTTTTAAAGTCTAGGGAGCCAAAAGTACCCATATACTGTCAGTATTTCAGAGTATTCAGTGAGAAATGTAGTCTGGGACATGATTTTACCCACCAGGAATTGTTTTTATCTTGAAAAGTGGCCTTAATACCAGAGTGGAGCCAGACCTGAATGTGATTCTACTAAAACAACGTCTAAATAGGAGTTTTGTCTATTGTTTGAGTGATGGCTGGCAGAAAAGAAAAGTTGTGTCATTTTAAAATAGCGATACTTGCCTTAGGAAGCACCAAATATGTATACAAACATGGGGTCAGTTTACATTTTGCTTTTGATTTGACCACCGAGAGAGAATCAAAGACATCCATAGAGGTCCACAAACTCCTAGAGGGCTTGATTCTCAAATGTCTGCTTCTGCTTAACAGTCACAGGCTGTTTCACGTCTCTGAATGAGTCCTCATCTAAACTCCTCCCAGGGAACCACAGAGCTACATGAGACGAAGAAAGACACTCTGAACAAAAAGTAAAGAATTGTGAAAACCAGATAAACTGTTGAAACAGACACGAAGAGACTATGAAAAAACAAACAGCGCAAGACAGAGAAATACCATTGGATAATGGAGAGGTAGAAACATTCCAGAATCAACTTGTTTTTTTAAGCAGGATTTGCAAAATAGGACACAAACGGAATGCTTGATGTCCCCTGGGCCTGGATTTATAAGAATCACAACAACGGGACAAAAATGGCGACCAGAATGCACACGAGGGACAGAATGTTCAAACTCTACCAAAACACACATTCATTTACATACACGCACACACTAGGGATGTCGTGTACGAACACCATCAAACACACTCTCTTCCATAACATACTAATCATCCATTACTATGAAAAGGAGAGACGAGAGCGATTTGCATAAAGCCGTGAAGCCACAGAGTGAAATGAAGGATGGCTTGGAAATGAGACGGTGTGCCAGAGGTAGTATATTTACATTTAAAGCATTTAGCTTGCCACTTAGCACACAAGCGTTGCCTGTCAAGACTCTTAACGCTGACGGATAACCGCCGCCGTTTGACGCAGGACGTGCATCAGATATGAATCTCCACGCTGATGCAGCAGAAGCGCTACAAATGTTTAGGCCTGTGCAAAGTGACGTTCGTTTGGCACAGATTATCAACTAGCGTCCAAATGATTATATACATGTTCCTCAGCTTAAAGAGGGATGTCATACAGATGATTTCATAAACATCAATCAAGGTGCAAACTGAGAAAGACTCTAGGTAATAAAGCATGGAGCAGCCACATTTCCACTGCTATCCAATTTATACTTTTGTGGATAATACTGCACACTTATATATGTATCTGTCTGGTTTGCAGTAATACTGCATAGCGACTAAGTTAATCACACACCAGAAAATTACTCTAATCAGCTAACTCCGGGCAAATAGTTCATTTACATTATAGCTCACACTTTTTTTTTTTTTTATGATCTGATATGACTCGCCTTAGATGGTTGGAATCAGGTTTTGGTAATCCCATATTTTTAGTAGTCCTACTTAAGATCTAATCATTTTTTAAAGCTTTTCAGTTTTAACATGTGAAAATGTATCCTGAAATATGAATTATTATACTTTTAAAATAATGACCACGTTAAAATTTTAGCTCACACCTGCCTGCATTGTTTAAAGACACGCATATATTGTTAGTTGCGCTCTGGGTTTATCGGTAAAAGTCTATTCGCACAGGCACGAAATACAGTACATGAACAATCATATTATAGAAGGTGGTTTAATTTCAGTTTGTGTACCATTAGCCGATTAGCTTAGCCTATACCCTATGCATATGCTCAGTTTTACATTTTTATACTTGCACATTTTTGTTAGGCATTACACATGAATAGTCCCTGGGGTCAGACCCTCTGAGAATTAGTTTTGGTCAAAATATTTCTTAAAATCATGTCATTTAGTCCAAGGATGCATAATATATAAGTTTTCAGACAATATTATGAAGATTGATTGATTGAACGAACGAGCATTGAATATATATCTGGCAAGATTGGATTTTTAGTTATGTTTGCTCATTTTCCCTATTTTTTTTTTTTTATTTTTTTTAATGCTAATAGTTAATCTTTTTAAACACAAAAAGTTAACACTTTTAAATATAATCTTTAGCAAATCTTAACATGAATACTAAACATTATAATTGTAATGCCTAAATTCATTAGCTTTTTAAGCAATTTGTTTTAGTTTTTAGTGCATTTTAGAGAATTAATGTTTTTATGTAGTGTAATTTTGGCCATATATTGGTTATTGACCATAACATTAAAATAATTGTTGTAATTGATTAACATTTAATATTGGCACATCCCTAGTATATTTTCATCCAGTGTTATGTTTGTATTATTTATATATTAGTATAATTTATTTTTTTATTTCAGCTTTATTTAAGTTAACGAAAATGATTTGTAATAGTTTACAATAATTAAATTAAATAGTTCATAATTTGATAGTTGACAATAACAATGATTATATCAAACTTGAACAGGCCTTAAAGGTACAGTTCACCCAAAAAAGAAAATGTTGTCATCATTTACTCACCTTCATGATGTTTCAAACCTGTATGAATTTCTTTGTTCTGTTGAACACAAAAGAAGATATTTTGAAGAATGTTGGTAACCAAACAGTTGAATTCCATATTTTGTTTGTTTGGGATACATCAACTGGTTGGTTACCGACATTCTTCAAAATGACTTCTTTTGTGTTCAACAGAAATTCATACAGATTTGGAATAACTTGAGGATGAGTAAATGATGACAGAATTTACAGATTTTTTTGGTGAACTATCCCTTTTTAATGGACTGTTAATATATTCTATTTATAGATGTTTGTTAATGTTAGAATAATCAATAGTCAAGTGTTTTTGAAAAGGTGGGTTGTTTGTGGTGTGTGTAGTTTGGTCCACTGCCCTCTCTCTGACCTCTGCTACAATGGTTCTTTGTACTGTGGGTTGTAGATTGAGTATATTGAGCACGGAAGTGTCCATTAGTGTCTGAATGTGTAGCCACAAGAACTGAGAGGGGTGTGCGAGTGTGTTTATACGTTCCAGACAGCTTACTTTACAATTGTGAAGGGTTTCAGATAGAAGCAAAGGTGAATATATATGTGCAGTCTTTGCAGAATGACCAGTAGTTTAAAAAGGCCATTCATACAATCATGTTAAAGTGATGAGGTGATGAAATGGCTGGACTAATTGACATCCTGAAGAGAAAAAAAAGAGACAAGAAGCCCTTTCATAAGGCTAAAGAGTTATATTACTGCTTCTGACATTGTGCTTACAGAAATCAATCTCTCTCGTTTTTTTTCGCCCTCACGCTTTCTCACACCCCCACACACATGCTGGTGGTAATTCTGCTTGACATACTTAGGGCCATATGCTTTACATCACCGAGAGCCTCTGTGATTGTGGCCTCTCAGTGGTTTTCATTGCTACAAGAACATTTGAAACCCATCAGTGAGACACTAACAAGGCATGCCATGTCTGTTTAGATTAGGTTTGAAGTGACATACGATTTAAGACCATCTTTCTTTCATAATTCTCAGTCTTATACTCAGAGACATTGATACTGGTCTAAGATCAGCCATACTCGACCCACACTGTCACATGCTGTTTATCAGCCGCTGTCAGAAAAAAATCATGGATTACAAGGCTTTAATGCATGATCACAAGGACAGAATTTCCATATGATATTTCAAAACCCAGTGGATCAGATAAGGACCACAGATCATATGGGAATTTCTGTCATGTTTCATTATAAGTACATGTGTGCTGTGGTTACACCTTCCCTTTTGTGAACACATACTGTATACTGATCTACTTGTTTTTTTTTTTTCCTTCTTCAGGAACTTTTCTTTACATTCCAGATGGGGAAACCAGAAATGTACAGCTATGTAAGTTCTGTTGGGAAAGCACATGCAAACTGGAATTTACATAAATAAAAAAAAAAGCAAAACATAGATTTGCAGAGCAATCATTTTATGTAACTTTTAATGTAACATTTACACTACCATTCAACAGTCTGCACTCTCCAAGGCTGCATTTATTTGATAAAAATACAGTTAAAATAGTCATATTTTTCAAGGATTCTTTTATGAACAGCATTTATTTTAAATAAAATCTTTTGTAACATAAGAAATGTTTTTACTGTCACTTTAGCTCAGTTTAATGCATCCTTGCTGAGTAGAAGTTTTTTGAAGAAGATCTTACCCAAACTAGTTTAATTTGGATTTAGGTAGTATTACTTTACTGAAATACTGACCACATGGGTTCCTATAAAACTGGAGCTGTTAGTTTCGTGTGTTAATGTTGTGTAATTACTAGGAAAATTATAATGTCATTAAAATGTTTGTGATTAATCATTTTCCCTGATCTGTGTATTATAATGTGTTAATATTGGGGCTTGGCGATAAAACGGTATCAATAGTTATCGACGGTACGTCGATAATGATAGAAAAAATGTTTAATATAACTCTCGATATAGTTTCACTTAAACGTGTTAAAATGTAAACAGACCTGAAGTTCGGTTGCATGAACAATTCTCAAGCTTGCTCTGTCCCAAACACACGCTATGAGTGACACGCAAACAAGTTGCAGTGGAGTTCATTTGAGCAATCGCCACATGAAATCAGAACACACAAACACATGAAAATGGGTGCTGTACCTGCTGGTGACGAGGAGATTGTGAATAAAAAATGGCATATCAGCTTGTCAGTGTGGCAGTTTCATGGTTTCCTTACGTCTTACAGTTGATCTACTTCAAAGTTTGTCTTGAGGGAGCAGTTGTCATGTTTTCAACCACACAGTATCTTTATTTCTGTGTTACAAATATTCAAATGATTACAGAAATACTGAGATAAAGGTTTATGTTATCGATCAAAATTGAGCAAATCGCGCTGAAAATGACGCATTTATCGATTACATTGTTTCACCACCAGGTGGCGACAAGTGAATGTTAAAAAATGTATTTGACATTGAATCAAGAGTATTTATGAGCGAGTCATTGAATCATACATCCAGATTTTTTTTTAAAAATAATTTATTTAAATAAATTTTTTTTAAAATAGACTGCAGCAATTAATATTTTGTCAGAACCTCTAGTAAATTACGTTTTGTTGTCATTCAGAATCGTGATCTTAGTTAGACAAAACAAAATAGTTTCTCAGTTTATCCAGAATTGTGCAGCTCTAAGTTTCTTTAATGCTTATTTATTTAATCTTCATTAATTAAAAATGCACTGGTTAAATTCAAACTTTTTCTACTGTCCTTTTTTTTTTTTTTTTTTTTTCTTTCAATAATTGTCGATACCAAACAATATGAAACATTATATCATGATACATTTTTTAGCTGTATCGCCCAGCCCTAGTTAATATAACATATGCATGTTTTCACATACTTAAAGTAGGGGGAAAAAATGTTTCCGTTACAGCAGTGTGTTGGTGTTGCACATGACTTTCATTTCCATCCTGTCCTGTATCAGTTTTAGAAGATTATTATATTCGACACGAACACATGTAACTACTTTTGCTATTAGTGCTCAACTATTCAGAAAACAATCCAGTGTTTCAGAAACTGCACTAATATAATCATTTCCAAAGCGCCATGCTTGAATGAGCACACTGTGAACCTAAACTCTTGTCCTGCACAAAGACACTCTGTTACCTTGTTTTTTCTATTTCCCAGCATTCCATGCTTCATTGAATCAGTGTGTGTGTGTTTTAGAGTGGACTGTGGATCCCCTGTCCTGAAGGAGACAGTATGTAATTAGTTTAATGGTTTTAATGGGGAGCTCATTGGCTGTAATCAAAGTTAAACTGTTTGCACATTTTTAGCTTAAACTCTGCTCCATAATCTGCTGACCTGGAGAATGCTTCACAGGTCAATGAGTTGTGTCAGGTTTTTTTTTTTTTTTTTTTTAGATTTGACTCTATACAGCATTTCCTTACTCGCTCATGAAAATTCACTAAACATTAGAAATGCACTGGTATTAGAATTCTGGCTGATACCAATAAATAATTATTTTCATTTAATGACTGATAACCGATAAATGGCTGATATTATAATTCTGTACAAAATTCATTTAGGCATCACAACAGTAATGTACAGTATGAAAATTCATAGTCATTTTAAAAAGTGCTAAACACACTGTTACAGTAGCTGGTTGTAAGCATACACACGATGAGGAAGATTCAAGAATAACAGGTTTTAATAAATCCACAGGCAAGGAAATCCACAAACAGGTTCACAGGAAACACAACCCCACTAATCACGAACGATACCGGACAACACTGAACTGAAAACACAGGGCTTAAGTACACAGACAAACTGGGTGGTGATGGAACACAGCTGGATGTGATGCTTAGGGTGATCTGTAACTATGGTGACAAACTAGTGGCGGGAAATGGTACAACACAAATCCAAAACAGAGTGCACATGTAACACACACATTGTCATATTATTTTGTATTTTTTTAAGACATTAAGACATTAACATTTGAATGTTAGATCTAAATATAATAAAGTGATAAGTGTTGGATAAAACAACCTCTAATTTCATTACTGTACATTCTAAAAAAATAAAACATAATTTATTCAGTTATGAAAATTTGTTTATAAGGTCTGGCATGGGTTTGTCCCATCTCTGTTAAATGAATTTGTAAAACAGAGGAGGGGTTGTGGTATTGGTACTACATGTAAGTCTATCAATAGATGGGATTGTGAGGTGCCATATAGGCAACCATCTTTTGGACAGAAAGTATTGTCTGTAATAGGGAGTAAATATTGGAATTGCTCACCACAGTCAATAAGACACTGTTCTACTTCTACTTCTAAAGAGCATCTTAAAAAGTGGCTTATGATAAATCAGATTAAAGAGTAAATCAGTGTAAACATTTTACTTTTAAATTTTAAACAATGTGTCTGGGTTATTTGTGTTTTATGTAGTGTTGTATGTATATTTGAGTATGTGTCTTTGTGTGTATTTGCTTAGGGACTGCAGATGTAAATTAGCAATATTGCTGTAATCCAGCTTGTTAACATTTTGTATTTTATACTAAAGTTCATTAACATGCATTGTCCCTAAACAAATAAAATAAATGTAACTACATGTAATACTGAGCAATTAAAGGCCCCAATATGCGAAATCAAGTTTATTTGAACTTTATATGAATAAAGTTCGTTTGGAGTTTTTTTTTTTCAGGAGTTCAAAACAGCTTACCAAAGCCAATTTTTTGGAAAAATTCACTCCAGCTGGTAAACACCTTCGAACTACCATTGGTCCGTGGCAATTGTGTAATAGGCTGTTGAGTTCTGAAACTCCGCTTTCTTTGATGTGGAAATCTTCTCCAGTTCTTTTCTTCTGTTCAGTCCGCTGAGGTCAGACACGAGGAAAATCATGAAAACACTGGATATTGAATGCATAGAAACTGAAGTTGTAAGTGAAAGCAACATTGACTGTTTTTTTTTTTTTTTTTTTTTTTTTTTCATGTTTAATACTGTAAAGCTGCTTGCTTTAAAGGATTAGTTCACTTTCAAATGAAAATTACCCCAAGCTTTACTCACCCTCAAGCCATCCTAGGTGTATATGACTTTCTTCTTTCTGATGAACACAATTGGAGACATATTAATAAATATCCTGATGCATCCGAGCTTTATAATGACAGTGAGCGGGATCAACGAGTATGAGCTGAAGAAAGTGCTTCCATCCACATCCATCATAAACAGTCCTTCTGAAATGTAAAGCAATGTGTTTGTGTATATTAAGTATAATGCTATTTTCACTTAGTGTAAATAGCATCTATTTACTGCCTATAAATTGACGTGACGTGACATGACTAGGGGCAAAGAAAGAACTTTTAAAGATCTAGTATCAGTCATTATATATATCCAGTACTGATTACTCAAAACTGTAATATCAGCCAATAACCGATATAGTATCAATATATTGTATATCGTTTATGCAGCAGCCACCACTGCAAGCAAACAGCATCAAATCACATTGGGCACAGATCTTGTGGGTGTGTTCGTGTCATTGCCTGATTTGCATAATTCCTTTAGTGAACCGGGTGCTGAAACAACACAAACAAACTGCACTTTCATTTAGCATAATTGATTCTTAGTAAACCCCCCGCCCCCCACCCCCCGGCCCCATTGCTGCTATAATCTTTTTTTTTTTTTTTTTTGTAAACTTGTAAATGATGTTCTTTATTATCAAATTCTGAAACAGTCTCTATTGATGTTTCCCTTAGATGCAGTTGAGGCCGTGAAGATCTGTAGCTCTCAGCGGGCGACATTTCACTCTCTCCTTTCATCATACATCATCATTAGTTGAGCTTAAATTGCTGGGATAATGAACCATCTAAGCAACATCTAATCTTTTTGGTGTCAGTAATAAAGATAAACATTCCTCATATTAATTTCTAAGGTGGTTGTTCCAGTAAATGACCTATGATGAGGGTAAACATTAAGCACCGCAGTTTGTTATCTCTCTGTCACACATGCTACAATTCACCAGATGTTCCCTTTTTGGCTGTGATATATCATGTATGTGTCGTGTCATATATGCCGCATTTTTTTTATATGTTGCAATTGATTTAAGCAGCTGTTTTTATATTTTATTTTTCTTATTTAGCATATTCCTCTTTAGCTAAGCACTTTAAACTGGCTATTATACAAAAGATAATTCTGTTATATTCAACTCAACACTTGCTGTTTATGGATTTGTCAGTTCTCAACTCAATTCATCTCCTCTCTCTCCCTCTTTTCTCTCTGGGTTTGCTATCCTATCGATCTCCATGTTTCCTTGTTGTAGCTCAATCAGTGGAAAAGGCATTAGGTGTGCTCAGGCTTTCAGATGCTCTTTGATTGTCACCAAGTGGCTTTTTCATCATAAAAACATCTCAAATTATAGACTGGGTAATGAGCCAACACACACACACGCACATACATACACACACAGCCATCAACTGTTGGCCTGATTCCACTTAAGCAATCTTGCTTCCTTTGAGCTCATTTCAATAATAAAGTGTGTTTGAATGAGGGATGCTTTTTGCTTGTTGCCATGCTTCAAGAGGATGAAAGCTATTATGAGAGCTTTTGATAGAAGCTCACCTTCCACATAGTCTTCACTCCACATATACATAAGATCACTACACTACGGCTTATTCACTCTGATATCAGTCCCTGTTTGTAAAACCTTAAATATTCAATTTGTAATGACCTTCATGTAATAAAATCTTGTTTTTGGTTATTTTACTCTACAGGATTTTGGCAGTAATGCTGCTAGAAATATAAAAGCCACTCATTTAATTATACACACTATTTAACTTTCTCAGTAGCAAGGTAGCATTGAGATACATATATATAGTCAAACCAAAAATTATTCAGACATTTTTGATATATTTTTATTAGTGGGTGCAGGACACTATAGTTCATTTAAGTAAGTGAGGATAGCAAAATAAAGTAAACTGTGATATTATTCCCAAAAATTCTTCATACAGTGGACTACCAGTAAAATTGAGAAAAATTTGGAATCAAAAATTATTCAAACACTTTGACCTGACCATGTTTTGCTTAAGTGTTTCCTTTATATGTTATATATTTTGATTTATTATTTATTACATATTTTGATGATTCTTTTTTCTGACACAGTTTAATTCTAAGATCTTGTCATATTTTATTACCATTTTTTTTTTTTAAACTATAGTGAATAAACTGAATTAATGAATAAAATGTCTGAATAAATTTTGGTTTGACTGTGTATATATATATATATATATATATATATATATATATGATAAAATGCTCACTCTTGCTCCTTGCTTTGTACAATTTTATTCAAATTTGATATTTCAAAATTTGTGCAAATTACATTACTAACTACTGTGTAAATATTACATTTTAAAAAAAAACATGTTTTAACTTTTTTAATTAATTAAAATTATTATTTTAATTATTATTCTGGTCTAAATTATACATAATACATAAATCAAATGTAAATATTGTAAATATTTTTACTAAACATTTTTATATATTTAAATTTTTTTTTTTTTTTTTTTGCTGAACAAAATTTTAAATGGCCAAATTCTAATTTTTATTCCTTGCAGTGCTAAGGAATATAGTTTGCACATAGTTTGCATTTTGTACAAGTTTATTGACAGAGTTTGTCTACTACTTAGTACAGTTAACTCTTTTGGTTCAAAAAGTGTAATGAAAATTTCCATGATATGTCCCCTTTTGAACCTGAAGAGTGAGTCGAAACACTCTTGCCTGGTTCTCTACTACATTACATCTATATATTTGAAGCTGATGCATTATGTCACAATATCTTTTCTGTTCATAGCTCAGGAGAGGTCGTCTAAGTCTGTGAGAGCGCCATGACATGATTGGAAAGATTTAATTCACACTGTGGGCACTTCCTCTGGCCACTGCCTTATGCCCTCTAGCGAGGCACTTAACCCCTGTCTGCCGCGGGAGCATTCTGTGTCCAACTCTTTATCCTCTAATCAACCATCTCTGATAAAAGTCAGAGTAATACAGGAAGTGACTGAAAGGCATCTGTGCAGTGGATTCTGGGAACTAATGACTTATACTCCCTCAAACTTTCTCTTAAACACCACAGAGCGGAAAGCGCAAAATGCTAACACTGACACCTAACTAAGAGAAATAGTTCTTTCGGTGTGTGATTAGATTGGACAGAAGCCAGCAGGAAGGAAGACCCCTGCCAACGTTGGCTATGAGAATCATGACTCTAAACCTCGCCATTTAACACCACCCTGAGCATTTGCTCACATATCCCACAGGCAGCCCCCTGTACGCCCTTATTCCCCATTTAACAACTGTATGAACCCGTCAGAGACGCTGTCGGAACAGAACTTGCTAAATGCGAGGGGAGATTTGGTACATTTAAGTGTTCAAAGTTAACACTGAATTAAACTCTTTGTACATGCCAGTGCTTGACATCTGTTTTATCTGGAGACAGTGATTCTAAGAGTTTTTGAGAGGAATATTTGGTTTAGAGTTATAGGCCCAGGGTGAGGTAGCATTTGTTACACAACTTACTGAGCTGTCTACCTGGACAGCATTTTAAGGCATCAAGGATGCGTTTCAAACAGATGTTTTCAAATTTCTTTTGGCTTTAAGTTTTAAGGTATCATCACATGCACACTGCACAAATGTTAAAGGAAATCCTATAATGCATTGTCACAAGCTCAATACAAAAAAAAAAAAAAAATGACCGTGAAATCACATATTCAATGAGTAGGAACTTTTTTTGAAAAAGTACTTACTTTAAACTTACTACATCTGTCATGTTAGTATTGTCATGTGCCTTACAGCATCAGTTGTGTATCTTCACTGCCATTCACTACTTCTCTCCCATGAGATAGTAAAGTGTCCATTGGATGTCCTTGTCGGAAGTAGTATCTGGAAGTAGTCATTCTGACTTTTTGCCTACTGTTTTATTAATATTTTGAATTTGGACATACTACTCTTTTCACACAGGCTATTGTTTTTCAACTTCTATATAGTAGGGATGTATGCCTATTCGGATGAAGCCAGTAAGTCCAAGATGGTTGGCGTGGCAAGAAAAATGTTGAGTATTTTAACCATTATTTGTGTGTTTATATTTTTATGCTTATTGAGGTCGTTAGCTTAGTAATGTGCTAATGTCAAACTTTTTTGGTTTATGTGAGGAGTGTTCTGTTTGAGTTGCTGTAGATATTTCCTGATCAGTCACTTGTGCAGTTCTTTTTTTTAGTCATGATGCTTGCCTAAAAGTCAGCTGCCTAGGCTGTAGGTTTTTGGACCAGAGCTAATGTTGCTTTTCTTTCACTGATCTGGGCTGTGTTTCCTAAAAGCATTGTAAGCCTAAGTTGATTGAGACTATTGGTGGCAATTGTTGTACGATCAACTTAGGCTTACGATGCTTTCGGGAAATGCAGCCCTGACATGTTTTGTCTCAGTACTCTGATTGTGTTTTTGTGGAGCAAGCAGGTTGTGATGGAGTGGAATGAAGATGGTGATTGAAGCAATCAAGAAGAGGAAATAAATCAAGCTCTTATTGACAAAAATTAACACACCATAATGCATCATGTTAAAATCAAAACACTACATGTGGAAAGTTTATGAAATATTTGCAATATGAATGTTTTTTGTATACAGTATTTTTTTTTTTTTTTTTGCTGTTTGAGCCTACAAAGCTGTGTTTCCACCAAAATTACCCGGAACAATTTATCCCAGGGACTTTTTTTTTTTTTTTACCCCCAGACCTGTTGTCTGCGTTTCCATCGTGGTCTAAAGTACTGTGAAGACAGTCCAGTGACGTAGGACTGTGTGCGACTTTCCAGTTCCCACTGGATTTCATCCTCCGCGTAAGCTTAATATAGCCTGAACCTCGTTGTCGGTCCATCGGACATATTTTTTTAAACTCCATTATTGATTCGAATAGCAAACAACTCTTACTGCACACACCACAGCAGACTTTTAAAAGTGGTGGTTGAAATAAAATGCTGTGTGGAGTCAACCAATCAAAACGATGCATGAACTCAACCAATCAGCCTGTTCAGCACTTAAGTCCCAACCCCCGAAAGTTAACCCCCAAATAAATCTCTTTAACATCTCAATTGTGTCTCCTAGACTTCAATTAGATTACATGAAGTGTAAATGGAGACTTTTGTGTAAATCTTTTGCTTCTCCTGAGCCTATATCCCCCATAGAATTTCAGTGGAGATCTCAATAATGTCACACACTGTTCAGATTTGTCTGAATAACATTTGCTTTCTAAATAACGAGTTACTATTATTAACAGAGAGCGTCTGTGATTTCATGTGCTGATTCAGAAAGGATTGAGATTTCTGTCATTTTTACTAAGATCATAATGTCTGTTGTCTGAATGTGGGCGTTACAGAAGGTCATGTGACTGTGTGCATCACATTGAAATAAATAACTCTTGGCATATGTGATATAATTATAACATTATTTGGCATTTAAGGAATAATTAAGGTATTTTTTAAATTCTTTTTAAATTTATTTTTTAGTTTATATAGGCTCATTCCTGACGCAGTTAGTAGAGTGGTTGTTCTGAGCAGTCCATGATCAGAATCTGTTTATTGATTTAACCAGCAAATATTATTTTACCTAGAAAGTTGGCAAATGCTCTAAATCTATTTGGGCCATTTTCAAATGCAGGCTTTTTAAAATGACACAAATTTACCTAGACAAAAAAAAAACTGTCTGAAGTCTGCAATGAAAAGTCATAGATTTTGATATGTTAATAATTTAAGCTATGGCACATTAATCTATATTTCTCCTTATTGTATCTTAACAAGTCTCCTATCTCCTTTTTATCCTAAGGAATTTTAGGATAAATGTCTGAAACCAAACTGATACTTGATAGCAAAACATACATGAGAACTCCATTAAGATGCTTGAGCTCTCAAAGCGCAACATCTGAGCAATAACTTCTCCCTCAGAGAGGGCCTACAGGGGATGAACTGATGTCACAGCCCTTGGAGACAGATTGATGTTAATAAGTGATGAAGACCCTATGTAACACACACACATAAGTGTTTGATGCTGACCAATGCGTGTGTCCCAGTCCTTCATTCGTCCTGTCTCTGAGCAGTCTGATGCATCGCACACGTACGGCTGACTCACAGGTCATTGCTGAGAGGCCGTTTGTGTTTGTGTGCACCACTTTCTAGACCAGGAATATGCACAGACTTCATGTTCCACTGAAATCATAGGAAGAGAGCTCAGCCCTCTCCTGTGTAAGTCTCATGAGGCCAAATTACCAGTTAAACACGCTCTTAACTGACTTTATCAGTGATTCTGGATCTGAAATGCCTTGAGGCATAGTATTCCGTTTGTAACTCATGCGTTTGGTCGTAAATCTATATGGGTATTCGCAGTCAGCCGTCTCAGAGGATGTGCTGATGTTTGCATGAGAGAAAAGGCTCACCATCTGCTTCCATCTCAAGTGATTTCCCTTACGGATCCACGTGAAAATGAAATCCGACATTCACGAAGCACCAGTGTGCTTGTAAAAAGTGAGCCATTAAAGTTTTCAATCTTAGCCACACCCTCTTTTTTTCCTCATATCTCTGAATAGTAAGTTCACATATCTCCATCTGCTTCAGTCATTTGCTGACTTTTATTGGTGGAGTTTCATCCCTGCGTTCATAAAACGGCAAACTTGTTTCCTTACATTTTATAGGGCTTGTATAGGCTGGTGGTTAAAGGTAATTGTATTCCACTTAAACAACAGTGTGGCACCTAAAGAACTAATTAAGATGACATCATCAGTCATATCAGTGGTCTAAACTATTATCTACAGTGAAGTCTTTACCTGTGTATGTATCTGTATGTGTTGCAATGACAATTTTTGTATCTTTCTGTATTTAGATAGAAGCAGGTGTGGGCTTAAACCAGAAATGTTTCAACTTAATGATAAGCCCGTTTTTAGATGCAGTTCTGTTCCAATTACAGTATAGTTTCCATATGGCAAATGCCTTAAAGTTTCAAGTATAATTCAAGAAATTATTCTTATTATTTTTTTTTTATCACAACCTTAGTGCTTGTAAAAAAAAAAACAGAGGTGGTTTTGTTTCATATTAGTGACTTGATTTGTATATGTTCACCGATCATTTTGACAATGGACAACCCGGCAACCTTACGGCAATTCGTACATATTTTACGAGGTGTCTAATTCGTATGAATTCATACGAATGACCTACCCCAAACCCGGCCCTAAACCTAACTATCACTGGGGTTTAGACAAATGGACAAGTGAGGTCGTATGAATTCATACAAATTAGCCACCTCGTAAAATACGTATGAATTGGTCGTGAGATAGTGTTGCAATGGACCTTTTTTTTCCAGTGAAATTTTTATTTTTGTGCTGCAGTTCTTCACAAACACTGTTCCATCTGATTCAAAATTTAATCACATTTCCATTCATGAAGATAACACTTAGCAATATTACCTTCACGCCAATGATTTACAAAGTTCCAAAACCATTTAGTGCTTCAAAAATTGAACGGGGCATCCGTTTACTGTCGGCGACTTGGCACGCGTTGCTTTTGACACACTGTTCAAGTCCTTTGTTGACAGAAGAGCGTAAACTGACAGGGTGGACTGGGACCTTGGAAAAATGAAAATGAATGCTACTTGTTTGCTGATTGGCAGCAGTTTGTGATTTACGTAAATAAAGTTTCAATGGCAAATTTCTAAAGCATTTATTTAACACTCATAAATATAAGTTTTGGTCCTTAATTGGAAAAATAATGATAATGATATTTTAACAGTGCAGTCAAACCAGATCTGTTATGTGGCATTCAATGACATGCTTTTTAAATTTTATACAGGTAAATAATAATAAAAATAATGTACACCAAAGTAAATATTATAAATAAAAGAACCAATCAAAAGTTTGTGGTCGGTATTCAGTTTCATGGCATCTGTTTATAGTTCCTTGGAGTTTTATTTAATTTTGATAAAAAAAAGTTTGTGGTCAGGAAGGATTTTTTGAATGATTACTGTCAATGTGCTAGTTGACAGTCGCCAGTAGCCCTTTTGGTGTGTTTACGTTTTTTGGACGAGATGCAGCCAACATGGGGCGGCAACACAGTCAGTGGCTCAATCCCTGCAGAGGTTCTATTAACCATTCACCATTGAACCATCACCATTTAGCATTTAGCAAGACACCATCACATTTCTCCTAGGGATCTTCCTTGTGTGTTTTGGTTAAAAGTGTCAGCTAAATGACAAATTAGTCAATAATAAAACATCTGAATGTGAGCGTGTTTGGTTTTGAGTGAAACATGCATGAGAAACTATGTAAGGCTAGAGGTCAACAAAAAAACACTAGGCATTACTTTGACTGAAATGTTTTAGCTTGTTAATTACATTTTGTTGCCTATTTTAAGGACGTGTCTGTCATTCTGCAACCAGCCAGCCCAGCATGATGGAGTGTTTTATGCAAATTTAAACACTCTTAAACCATCTCCTTCTTTAGAAAGTGTGTTTTTATGTGTGTTTTCATTTTGTGCTCCTTCGCCAGGAGATTAATGAGAGACGTGATGAATTCAGAGAGAGTGAGAGAGAGAGTCACGCACGGTCTAGGAGAGTAATGTTCATTAAAAGCGAAGGAGTGAGACAGAAGATAAAAATGAAAAGAGCATGGCTTCACCCTACCCCGCCTACATTTGATGAATAAGAAAATATGCAGTCATCAGAGGCTTTAAGAATCAAATGAAATATCAATTTAAAGCTTGTTACACTGAATGCCCCTTAGGTGTAGGGCTGGGCGATATAGCAAAAAAAATAAAATTTCAATTTTTTCAGAACCATTGACCAATTCACAATTTCAATTTCATTTTTTTTTTTTTTTTACTCTTTAACTAGTAAACTTAAAAATTTAACTACAATATGATTTAAGTAACATTCTCTTTATTAACAATCTGGTTAAAAAAAATATGAAATATGAAGGCAAATGTTGTACAAACTTATCTTAAACACATCCTATATAGTCCAAAAGCCAAAAAAAGTAATAGCAATAAATAAGACCAGTAATAGGCTATTATTTACAGCAAATGCTTTGTAAAAAACAACAGCAGCTTTCAGCCTGTCACCATCATGCAAACATCAAATATCAAACATACAGCAGCAGTAAACCTTTACAGGTTTTTGCATGACATTGTGCTATTTGTCCTATTGTTTTTATGTTTGGCGGACACGTTTAGGTGTTGCACTTGGGTCTCGCGTCTTTTGCAGCGTCTCACCCATGAAACGGCATTCTAAAAACACGGTGCTCAAGTAAAAAAAAAAAGCTCAACTCTCGTTTAATAACTTTGCCTTTTTTCTCATTCCACTGCCTGCGTCTCATTTTTATAATGCAATAACGCATTTCTGAATGAACAGCTGCTTAAGAATAGTGATGGGTTCTACATTCATAGAGCGTCACATGAGAGCGGTTAATCAGGCGTGCCGGGCGCCATCATGAGGTCAGATCATTTTCTTCTCATAAAACGGTTTTCGTTGCTGTATTGTCAACATGCCTAATTGTAACGCTTGCTAACATTTTTTTTTTTTTTTCAAATTCGCAATTTCTCGATTTAAAAATAATAAAATCGAGGCAAAACATTAAATTCGAATTAATCGCCCAGCCCTACTTAGGTGTGTTCAAGTTTTCTCTGTTCCTGTCTGCATTAAAGTTTACCTTATGAAAAAGAGATCAGCAGACCGATGGGGACGGCTCATTAGTGGATTTGCTCATCATTTGACTTACCGTGATGCCTGTTACAAAAGTGCTTGATGTCAAATTCCAAATCATTGAAAGCTAAAGACCTGTTTTGATATTTGGGGAATATTTTGACTCAATCTCTTACTCCTTTGATCAGTTGGAGTGGAACCAACTGAAATGATGTGCTACCTGAAGATTTAGTGGGTTTTTTGCTTACCAAGGCTGCTGTTTTATTGTTAAATATTTTGTTAATTGTGTGTGTGTGTGTGTGTGTGTGTGTGTGTGTGTGTGTGTATATATATATATATATATATAGGCATAACATTATGACCACTGACATGAAGTGAATAACACTGATGATCTCTTCATCATGGCACCTGTTAGTGGGTGGGATATATTAAGCAGCAAGTAAACATTTTGTCCTCAAAGTTGATGTGTTAGAAGCAGGAAACAAGTGGATTTGAGCGAGTTTGACAAGGACCAAATTATAAAGGCTAGACGACTGGGTCAGAGCATCTCCAAAACTGCAGCTCTTGTGGGGTTTTTCCGGTCTGCAGTGGTCAGTATCTATGAAAAGTGGTCCAAGGAAGGAAAAGTGGTGAACCAGCAACAGGATCATGGGCGGCCAAGGCTTCTTGATGCACGTGGGGGGCAAAGACTGACCCGTGTGGTCCGATCCAACAGACAAGCTACTGTAGCTCAAATTGCTCAAGAAGTTAATGCTGGTTCTGATGGAAAGATGTCAGAATACACAGTGCATCGCAGTTTGTTGCGTATGGGGCTGAATAGCCGCAGACCAGTCAGGGTGCCCATGCTGACCCCTGTCCACCGCTGAAAGCGCCAACAGTAGGCATGTGAGCATCAGAACTGGACCACGGAGCAATGGAAGAAGGTGTCCTGGTCTGATGAATCGCATTTTCTTTTACATCACATGGATGGCTGGGCTTGTGTGCGTCGCTTACCCGGGGAACACATGGCACCAGGATGCACTATGGGAAGAAGGCAAGCCAGTGGAGGCAGTGTGATGCTTTGGGCAATGTTCTGCTGAGAAACCTTGGGTCCTGCCATCCATGTGGATGTTACTTTGACACGTACCACCTACCTAAGCATTGTTGCAGACCATGTACATCCTTTCATGGAAACAGTATTCCCTGGTGGTTGTGGCCTCTTTCAGCAGGATAATACGCCCTGCCACAAATCAAAAATGGTTCAGGAATGGTTTGAGGAGCACAACAACGAGTTTGAGGTGTTGAATTGGCCTCCAAATTCCCCAGATCTCAGTCCAATCGAGCATCTGTGGGATGTGCGGAACAAACAAGTCCGATCCATGGAGGCCCCACATATATATATATATATATATAATGTTTATTTATTTAATTTTCAGCAGCCATTACTCCAGTCTTCGGTGTCAGATGACCCTTCAGAAATCATTTCTAATATGCTGATTTGGTGCTCATAAAAACATTTCCTTTATCATCAATGTTAAAAACAGTTGCACTGCCTAATATTTTGTGAAAATGTAATGATTATTTGATGCATAGAAAGTTTTTTTTTTTTTTAAATAATTTTTTTTTTTTTTTTTTGAAGGTACATTTTGTAACATTATAAATGTATTTACTGTCATTTTTGATCAATTTAATGTGTTAAAATTTTGAATAAAACTATTAAAAGAAACCACATAAAACCAGCTACATGCTTAGGCTGGTCTTAGTTGGATTTAGCATCATTATTTTTTTTATTTTTTGTTCGTTGTCTGTGTGTGACTTGGTGAGTCTGTACATCATTAACTTTGTAAAGAAATGTTTTCAAAGTTTTTGAAGAGTGTTCCACCCATTTCTAATGAATATCATAGCATAGACATTTGTGTGTGTGTGTGTGTGTGTGTGTTGCCTCAGTCTGTGAAATAGAGGCAAGTTGAAAGGGATGATAAAAGAGGGGGCGAACACAGCAAAGACATCATGTCGCTCTGTGATGTTGCCAGTGATCCCAATGACACCCTCCAATACATGGAAAAATCATTTCATAGGTGCATGATGCACATGCATGAAATATGAAAATTATATACATACGCCATTTCTGTATCAAAAGGGCACACGCATGCTTACAACTGCACGTCCCAAATTTTAGGCAGTGAGGTGTTATCATTTTCGGGGTTGTTGCAGGCAGCCAGTTGCCATGCTACTGATGAAAGGCTTAGGTATCATCAGGGCTGTGTGTTACTGTGATGTCTGCCTCCTGTTTGAGCCTGTTTGAGCTGGAATGGCCCTGATTACAGCACATAACAGTCTCTCTGAGGAAATTGGAACAGGAGAATTCTGACCTCAGACTCTGCCCTAATTTAGAGCCCTTGTGGATGCTAAACAACAGGGAAACCACAGGTGTACCAACCCTTAGTTATTTTAGAAACAAACACGTACATTATGGAAGCCTGTTTCTGCTGCAAGTCTCAATTGTGACATATAAAGATGCGATTAAATCTCACAATTGCAATGTTATTCCTGGTAAAGCAACAATTGTGAGAAATAATTGGAATTATAAATATAAAGTCACGTATACAGAAAATAATTGCAACTTGGAGATATTATATCTTAAAGTCCAGCAACATTATATCTTTGGCCAACAAGAATATACAGTTATAGTATAATCTAATTTAATATAAATTGCCAGCTAATTAAGCCACATTTAAGAAAAATGAAGTCATAATTGTGAAATATAATTTGCATTCATGAGAAAGTCACATTTATGAGATATAAAGAGCTATAAAGTCACAATTGTGAGAAATAAGGTTGCCATTGTGGTAGGTAGTCACACTCATGAGAAACAGTCATAAGTCAAGTCACCTTTATTTTTGAGTCGTAATTGTGAGATATAAAGCTACATTCATGAGAAATAGTGACAATTATGAGAAATAAGGTTGCAATTGTAAAATATAGTTGCATGCAAGTTGTAATTGTGGTCTAGATCACTAGTAGTTCCTGAGTAATTAGTGATGCATGTTATGATATTCACAGTAAAAAAAAAAGGCAATTGATTACGTTTCAGACACATGTTAATGTTGTGATTAGCGGTGTTGAGTGTAACGCATTACAAGTAACTTGAGTTACGTAATCAGATTACATTTTTCAAGTAACTAATGCATTACTGTTAAATGTACAACAAAATATCTGACTTTTTCAAATAAGTACGTGAGTTACTTTGTTTTCCCATGTATTGACTGACAGCTCTCCTGAGAAATCGTGAGTAAGTGCAGAGGCGTTGTGTGTAAACATGATGGATATTGTAGTTCTAGACTAAATGTGAGCATTTACTCATCTTAATTGCACAAAAACAGTTAGTATACCTCACAATGAATAAAAACTGTAATAATTAAATTAAACAAATATACTTTATGTATTTAATCTCACTTTATCAACCAGTGTCTTTGCTGTTGACTTTCGTTGATCCAATTCAACCATACTAAGCAAAAATGACTTTAGATAAACACAGCCCTGAGGCTTATTCATTTCACTTTTGGTATGAAAGGGCCTTTACATTTGCCAAAAATCTAACTTTTTTTTGTTGTTATTAAAAACAAACAAACAAACAAGCAAGCCCAGGTGAGAAAACAAATGCATTACTTTTAAGTAACTTTCCCCAACACTAGTGATAAGTAATTAATTGGTAGTTCTTTATAATTTGTCATAGTTGATCATTATTAATGAGGCTAATCTCATTCAGTAACTATTGATGACCTAATAAGGAACTGTCTCAGTCCTAAGTTTGCTATTACTTACTGATTAGTTAAGCTTGTTTCCATGTTAGTTAATAATAGTAGCTGAAGTGTTAATATGGTACTACTCATTTGTCCTACATTACTTCCTGCATAATTGCATATAGTTACAGTACCTATTAATGACAGACCATTATTCTGAAGTGTTGCCATAAAATCTTACTTGTGAGAAAAAGAAATGCTGCATTCATAAGAAATAATAACAATTATGAGAAATAAAGTCACAGTTGTGACATCTGAAGTCAAAATTGTGAGATATAAAGTCTCACAATTGCAATTTATTTCTCTGAACTGTAAAATTTAAAACTTTTTTCTATTTGGGAAAGGAGGTGGAAACGGGCTTCCATAATAAACATATACAGTACGCACACACCAGTGTTGTCCTGCTGTTTTTTGTTGTCTTTCTATGCATGTATACTGATCTTTGATCCCAGGTCTGCTAATGAATTTGCCCTTTGGGAAGGAAGTGACATCATTCACCCTGTAGTGGGGCGGGAGATCTGGGATGATTGTCAGCTGATAGCACGGACAGCTCCTGTATAATGAGATCTGCTGAAAAATTGTTGATGTTGCACATCTACAACTCACAATCTCCTGCACACATAGATCAGAAATGCCCAGATCAATACTGATATTTCATGTCTGAGGTCATTTATACATCAGCAGTGATCTAAGGACAGTCACGCAGGATAACTGGTCACAGCAGGGAGTTTGACCGAATAGGAAGACCTCTCGTTTATCGGTGAATGTGGAGTGCTTTTCAATGTTTCTCTCTGTTTGTCTCAAGCGAGCACACACACACACACACACAAGGCTGTGTGAGAGCAAAAACAGTTGAAATAAAGTCAAATAGTCAATTTGGTATTTTCACACTCGGCTGACCATGACTGTTTCGTTTGGAAGTTGCTGGAGTTTTTTTTTTTTTTTTTTTTTTTTCACTCTCTCTGCTTCTCTTTCTTTTTCCTATTCTCTCACTCTGTTTCTCTCTCAGGGCGACCCTGGCATTTCCATTAAGACGGGAGAACAGCAAAAGCAATTTAATCTGACACATAACAAATAGGGCGGCACTATGTGTTGCATGCAAAAATGGGCCTATTCACATAATTGGTGATTTAGAGAACAAGCTAATATATAGCTTGGCCCAGCTCGACTGTGCTGATGGATCCCGCTTCTATTGGCTAGAGATTGATGACATCACAGAGTTTGTGCTTCCCATAGCAACGCTCCACCCAGCAAACATGCACGCTTTGAAGTGCAGTGTTATATTTAGCATTTACAGCTACCATAGAGAGAACAAGACACAGAAGACAGAGGCAAAGAGAGATCAGGAGAGAGGTTTAACCCTTTGACATGGATGATCAAACCAGTGTGATCATTCTAGGCGAGTCCCTGAGGCATCTGATCAAACCGCCATGATTTGAATGTTCAATGCGTGATGTAATCGAACTGCAAAATTCAAATCTGCGTTTGTGCTTCTGCTGACCCAGAGAGAGCTCTTGTCATTTATATGCATGAAAGTCTTTTTAACCACACAATAACATTATTTTTAATGTAAAACAGTAATAATAACAGTAACAGAAGTACTGGAATAAATGTTTATATTTCGTTAAAAGTAGCGACAAAAAAAAGAATTTTGAGGTTTCAGTTATTATAAAAATAATAAAAATGATTAAAAATCATGTAATGTTCATTAAAATATACATTTAAGAACCAAAATATCAGATATGTCCTAATCTTGCAAAAAAAAAAAAAAATAAAAAAATCTATATTTTAAAATATTTAATCAGTAAAACTTTACAATAAAGTTCATTAGTTAACGTTAGTTAACTACATTAGTTAACATTTCAACATTTACTTATACATTATTGAAATACAAGAGTTTAATTTGTTAACATTAGTTAAAAGATTAGTTTAATTTTAAAATAAAATTCACATGGGGGTGTCATTCACAATGTTCATGTCTTTCTTTCTTCAGTCTAAAAGAAATTAAGGTTTTTGATGAAAACATTCCAGGATTATTCTCTTTATAATGGACTTCAATAGCCTCCAAACGGTTGAAGGTCAAAAATATAATTTCAGTGCAGCTTCAAAGGGCTTTAAACGATACCAGACGAGGAATAAGGGTCTTATCTAGCGAAACAATCGGTCATTTTCAAAAAAAAATTAAATGTATAAGCTTTATATAAACAAATGATCGCCTTCAGAATTTTGTCATAATTTACTCAAACACAAGTTGTTCCAAACCAGTATGAATTTCTTTCTTTTGCTGAATACAAAAGAAGATATTTTGAAGAATATGTGTAACCAAACAGTTGATGGACCCCAAGGACTTCCATATATGGGAAAAAATACTATGGAAGTCAATGGGGCCCTGGGCCATCAGCTGTTTGGTTACCACATTTTGATGTATTTTAAGCCAGTTTCTCAACTTTCTCAACTACCCTGTTTATGCATTTTAATCTGCAAAAACATGTTCAGTTTGCTGGAAATCAAACCCATGATTTTGGTGTTGCTAGCACCATGCTGTATTATTTGAGCTTCAGGAAAGAACACATAAGAAGTGCTTTTCCACACTTTTTCTGTTTAAAGAAGTTAAAATGTTTTAGAAAATGTCATAAAATAGTTACAATGCTGTTTAAAATATTCACAGTTTGTTAACAAATGTTATTAAATATAGTTTTAAAAATCAAATGTTCTCATGTTTTTTTTTTATTATTATTTATTTATTTTGTAAAGTGTAAGAAGTATTAATATTAAAGGGTGCTGTTTTATCCTTTTTTTTTTTGGTGAATTGTATTGAATCCAATTAGGGTCTGACTGTAACGATCATACCCAGATTTTTTTTTTTTTTTTTTTTTACCTAGATTTTGCTAGGTTGTTGAGGAGTCTAAAATAATTTTGCATAATTAAACTTTAGTGTGATCATACCTTAAAGTCCCCATGAAATCAAAATTGAAGTTTTTTGGCTTTTAGTTTGAATATGCTGTTTTCTACAAGCTACTGTGCTTCAAAACAATGACAGAATTTACATTTAGAAGATACAAGCATTCAAAATTTACAGTCTCTCACTCTCACAACGATTTTGATGACATCACCGCGCACTTCAGCTTCTCATCAGATTTTCTGTCCAATCAAATGCTCTCTAGAATCTAAAGCGTCCCACCCCCTACATTATAAACAGACGCTGAAGCTGCAGCTAAAATCGGTCACACATTTGTTTACACATTTACTATTTTCTACATTGTGAATGGCACATAGTGCACTATATAGGGGATAAGGAATGATTCAAACAGTGTAAATATGTTCGATATGTCCCGCCTGTCTTCTTGTTTCAGTGAAAATTACATCAACACATTGAATAATGTTGCGCGTTTCAAGGCACTTTAGTAAGCCATCTCTTTGCTTGGTTTGAAGCCATCTCTTTGCTTGGTTTCCCTCTTGACAACAAAGATGTATAGTGTTTAACTATTGTTTTATGTAACAAGTTTTACTACTTATGCATTAGAAACTCAAAACGCGTCTGCTCTCTGTTGCAGCTCAATTCTAAATGACTTTCACTGATATTATGGTAAATTACACTGATCTAAATCATGCTTCCCTCATCAATTCACAATACCTCCATTCGATATCCTCTGAAATTCAATTTAGAGAAACATATGCTTTAATAATATGAAAGCGCAAATGATGATTTGAGTTTTATCAAAATCATTCTCCTTTCCTTTTCTGAAAAGCCATTTGATTGGTAATGTACGTGCTTCCATGGGAAAAAAAAAAATGAACCTGATGTGTGTGAACCAATCAAGTGCTTTGAGAGATACCGCATGAAAGGAAAAGAAGAATTGCTTGGTAATGAATTATTGAATGGAGAACAAAATGATGCCTTTGAAGAGAATCAACCCCACAGGGAATCATTCAAAGGGAGAGAAAGCGAGCGAGAGAGAGGTAGCTACTAAAACAGCCTTTTCCCTGCTGAATGGCTCTCTTTTGCTTAAAAGCAAAATCCTTCTTTGTTGCTTTTTGATTTGCATGAAATTGTTTACTACCTTTTTATGTCAGCATGGGGAAAACACAGGCTGAGGGAGAGTGAGGGACATAGTCCGTGTGGAAAAGACGAATAATAATAAAAAAAAAGAGCGATGAGCGAGACTGTGTGGGGTACGACGGAGGGGGGAGTTGTTGAAGTTACGTCTGTGGATGTGAATAGACAGTTCTATTCTGACCATTGCGCCTTGCAGGCTAAGCGCTGTCAACCTCACTTATGACTGATTTCCGTGAAGCATGTGTATGTGTGTGCGTGTTGTTGTGTGTGTGAAATGAGCAGCTAGTCTCGACCACCTGCTCCCTCTGGCTGCTCCTGCCACTATCAGATGTGTCACATGGAAACGGATCCCTGCAAAATCTTTCCGTTCCTCCTAGAATTCCCTTCAAATATGTGACCTTGATGGCTCATGCTGTGACATAAACATGCTGTTCTCTTTCCTGATTGGCTGTAGTGGATGCTTCAGTTACATCCTGTTTGTTTTTATTGTGAAATATGATCTTATATAGCATGATGACATGATTCAGAGCTCACATTCAAGATCTGTGTGTATAATCTGTGTGCATGTTCTGCAGTAGGTAAATCAGCACCTGTGTGTGTGTGTGTGTGTTTGTGTTTAACTTCTCTTACATATGCACAATTGCTTATGGTTTTTGCTATTGTGCTGATTAAAATCAAGGCACTGTGTGCATAAGTGAGTTTGTGTTCATGTTGAATGGGAGAGGAAGTGTGTGTGTGACCATGTATGTTTGTTTCTCTGTGTGTCTCTGCCAGGAGGCATGGGGAGAGTTACTGATGCGTCAGCAAAGCAGAATCACGCGTTGCTCTGTGTGTGTGTGTGTGTGTGTGTGTGTGTGTGTGTGTGTGTGTGTGTGTGTGTGTGTGTGTGTGTGTGCGTGTGTGCGTGCAATCCGTGCATGTGGTTTCCTCCATGATTCTGTCTTTCTTGTTCCCCTCCTTCTGTTAATTTCTTTTGATCTGTTAACTTTGTCTGCACACATCCTAATATATATATATATATGTTCTGAAACCTTAAAACAGACTTTTTAAACACACTGGTTTAATTTCTCCATCCATTACATCTATGATGTGGTGGAAATTATATTTTAATTGTTTAATGACATACTCCTTTGTCTAATTGCATAGCTAACATTTTTTATGTATCCTAAATAAACACAATTAAATAATGTTTTAGCTTTTTGCATAATTTAACAACATTACATCTTGACTGAAAAAATGAAAATATTCTGCTCACAAGTGATGTTAACCTTGATTTGTCTTTGTTTTCTTCACATATAATCTCATATTTCATCTCAAGCACGCTCTACACTGACATTGTTTCCTTGGCAACCAAGTACACTAACTAGTAATAAATCTTTTTATGGGCAAAATTGTTGATTTTGGTGGAAAATATGATATATATATATATATATATATATATATATATATATATATATATATATATATATATATATATATATATATATATGTATAATATATATATATATATATGTATATTACATTACTATTTTTAATGTTTTTGAACGAAGTCTCTTATGCTCATTAAGGCTGCATTTATTTCATAATAAATACAGAATAAAAAATAATATGGTGAAATATTTCTATTTTAATATACTTTAAAATATAATTTCTGTGATTCTTTTCAGCATCATTACTCCAGTCTTCAATGTCACATGATCCTTCAGAAATCATTCTAATATACTAATTTATTATCAATGTTGGAAACAGTCGTGCTGCTTAATATTATTTTATAACTTGTGATACTTTTTCAGGATTCTTTGATGAATAAAAAGTTAAAAAAAAAATCAGCATTTATTTAAAATAGAAATCTTTTGTAACAATATACACTACCGTTCATAAGTTTGGGGTCAGTAATTTTTTTGTTTTGACTGGTAGTGTACATATAGATATATGTGTGTGTGTGTGTGTGTGTGTGTGTGTGTGTGTGTGTTTGTGTGTGTGTGTGTTTTGCTTAATATTTATTTGAAATATGTATATATATATATATATATATATATATATATATATATATATATATATATATATATATATATATATATATATATAATCCAAAACATTCCTCCATTTTGATGGTGAAATAGGTGTGTAAATTTTCGCTTTGTTTAGGTTATTAGTTTTTAAAATGCAATAATTTTACATTTTTAATAATATTTTTTTAAAGTATAATAATTAAATCAATATATATATTAAATATAAATATATAATTATAATAAATTATTAAAATTATCATATATATATATATATATATATATATATATATATATTATTGGAAATATATTTGACAGGAAAATGATGAAGGCATGGTAAAAAATTACTTGTTTTCCTTGAAAAGAGTGCTTTCACTTTAATATATTTAATATTTATTTAAAATATTATTTTAAAATAAATGGCACTTGATCTTTTGGTACATAGTGCAAAAACATTCATACATTTTTAGTGTGTCTTTAGTGTCCAAATGGGTTTTGGGGCACTTAAAGGAATTGAATGATGTATTTCATATCCTGTAAAAGGCTTCTTTTTTTTTTTTTTTTGTATTTAAAGTAATAGATGTGTGTTAGCGTTGGCTGAAGTGTATAGGGCTCTCACCCAGTGTGTGTGTGTACAATTGTGCATTGGTTGCAGGCAAGATGGCGCTGGGCCAAATGGAGTCACTGAGCTGAATACTGTGTATGTGAGTAGAGTATGAGGGTGGAATTGCCTGGGTACACTGGCCAATGGTATGGGCACTCCCTGCCTGGCTGATAATTATAGCCTAGATACTCACACAGACACACACACACACACACACACACAGATGGCAGGAACAGCCTTATGGTCCCCAGAGGATTTGTTTGGGAAGAATCGCTCTTTCTGTTTTCTGAATCTGTCCTTCTGTCCCTCTTGCTCTCTCTTAGGTGAAGCGTGTTTGTGTCTGCAGGGATCCTGTCATGTGGACAGGCAGAAACTATAAAGCTAAGACCTGCAGCCATTTCAGGTGCTCTAAAGAAAAGACCGTGGCATATCTGGCCTGGGGAATTCTGTCAGGAGAATTGGGAATTCTGGCTCTCTGGAATATCTCAAGCTCCTTCAAGGTTATCTCGGAAAGCTCACATTGAGGATTAGAGAAAATGAGGCTGGCTGGCAAAGCTAAGTTCATTATCTGCTGGTTTTAGTGCAAATGGGTCAGTTCCCATAGCTTTGATATTCATATGTTTAGCATTAGTTCCGTCCATTTGTTTCAAATGATTATTTCTATTGCAATTTAAAGTAAAGGACACTGCAAACATTCATGGAAATCAGTGTAATTGCAGAGCACTGCTAATTTAGTCCTCCATCTGATTTTGGGTCAGTTTAATATGTCTTACTTTAGCCATGAGAGTAATTTCAGATTGGAAGGAACTGATCCTCAGCCTGAAATGAGAGTCATTCAATCATTCAGTCCTTTAAAAAGGCTTACCTACTTCCTCAGCCAATCACAGCCTCCGATGAGGCGCAGGTCAGGAAGGTGGTGGCCGTCTGCTCCTCTGAGATAAATCCTTCAACAACTTACGAATTATGAACACTGGAACAGTGTCTATTTTTTTTTTACTGAGCATTATAATTTATTCTCCACATCCAAGCATGTTTTATTTGACATTTCCTGCTGACTGGTGTGTAAAATTCGTCAAAGCGTCAAATTGAGCGTGCTCGTTTGTTTGTATCGAGGAGAATGTTAAGGCTACAAAATGACGCCATTTGAAGCGCGAATACACATTAAAGTGCCTTTTATTCCCGATCACACACACAGTAATTTCAGTTAAAATGCAATAACTTTATGGTGCTGATATCTGAAATTATATATTTCCCATCTGGCTGCGATGGTGTGTGTATGCGCGTGTGTTTCTTTGAAAACAGAGACGGCTGCGTTTAAAGAAGTTCAGAGTTCAGCCTTTTTAGAAGACTGGCTAGACTGCCAATTACTCTGACTTTGTTTCCGTAGAAACGCTCAATTATGGGTAATATGCTAATAAGCAGCAAGCAGGCTGCCTCCTGTGTGAGCTGCTTTGAGTTTGTTCTTTTAATCTCCCTCTATTTCAACAGAATCAAACACTGCAAATCGACTTAAAGGATCTGTGCTAAACACAGTCCTGAAACTGTAACAGTAAACGCAGCAAACACTTGTTGTTGAGCGAGCAGATGCAACAGTCATGAAATAAACTATGATATATATTCAGAAATTCTTTAAAGTGTGATTTACTGTAGGGAAAAAAAAGAGAGAGAGGGGGGGGGGGGGGTCACATTCTCAATTGTTTCTCTGAGACAACAGTAAGGATAACAGAAACAAATGGACATTTTTTTTTTGCAGGGAGATCTTGCATGTTTCTCTTTTGCAGTTTCAGAAGAGATCCTAACAATGGCTTAATCTCTGATTTGCTAAGATACCAAAGTCTGTAATCAGAAGTGGGAAATTTCATTATGAACTCAAACATTTTGCTTCAGATTCTTCCAAGATCAAATTATTATCCAGAGGAAAATCTTATTCCTTAGAGGCTCTTTCTTTGGTTGTGAGACTTAATGGAGGTCTTAATTATGTTTCATTTAATTATCAACAGATTTTTCTCCTTAGATAGGAGAAGTAACAGTAGACACGGCATATAGTAAGAGAGCTGTAAAATTAAGGTGGATAACATTGCTCAGATCATTTGGATGGATTTGATGATACATTTTTGAGTTCATATTGCAGTCTTTGACTAAGATGTGAGATTAAAATGAAGATCTCAAAAGGAAAATCCGATGCTCTTTATTTAATCTCATCACTGCCTCTGAGAAATAATTAAGATATTAAAGATCTCATTTAGGCTTTTTCTTTAAAAAGTTGGTTTCTTGAACATTTTAACTTTTCCTTTTTTTTTTTTTTTTACATTCTGAGCATAAGTTAAAATGCTGTTGATTTGTATTATTTGTTATGCTTATATTACATTTGTTTATTTCTCAAAATGCATAAATAAAGCTTTTCCCCAGATTTCTACTAGTTTTAGTTCTGTAACCAAGAGAGAGAAAAAAAGTTTTTACAGTACAATATTACTATATAGGACTTCCTGTGAAGTTTCAGTGGAAGATCTGGTCCCCCACCAAAGATAATCAACCCAAAAGTTAGGGTATTTTTAAAAATTGCACTTTCTTTTACTGCATTTGTATTGTATTTACCTAGGTAAGATTTCAGACTGAGGCCCCGTTTGCACTAGTGCGTTTTAATTTTAAAACAGCATTTTAAAATAAAAACGATCCTCGTCTACACTGGCGTTTTCACAGCGTTTCAGAAACAATCTCCTACTACACTACACGGCCAAAAAACGCATGTCACATGACTGTTCAAGCACACTGGGCATGTGCGTGTAAACGGTTGCCTCTTGTGCACATAGGCAGCTGTAGTATTAAAAATATGCAGTTTAACTGCACAATGGCTGCTAGAAATTACAACAAAGCCAGCAAAGATTGCAGTTCAGTCTCCTTGTTATTGTCTGCAGCGATTTCGAACGTCTCCGTTTTTGAGGTTCGAAAAGGCCGGCGTAATGTAAACGACAGCCGTAACCGTAGCAAAACTTATGTGTTTTAAAACAAAAACGCACTAGTGCAAACAGGGCCTGAGTGATTTTGATCATTACATTTGGACCTAAATTCTAAGTATTTAAGGTTCCCTTAAATATATAAATGTTATAATCATTATAAATGAAAATAGGTTATCATTCAAAAAAAGTAATTTTTTGCAGTTTCATTGCAGTTATGGTGAGTTTGTGAGTGTGTTCTTCAGTATGTAATCAGTTTTCTTGTGATTGTGGGAGCTAATGAAGGAGAAACCAGCTGAGTTAAGAAGATCAATACATTGCTGAAAGAAAAAGACTAATTAATCTGTGCTGTATCTTTCTTTGTGTTAAACCTTCATATGTTTTTATAGTAAGTGAACAAGATGCATCGATTTGTGGAGATTTGTGCCCATGTCTGTCGTGTGTGTCTGCATGTGTCTGTAAGAATCTCTACAAACTCTCTGTGGGTTCTCCAGGGATCGATACGTTGATTTAGGATTGTGGACAAAGAGGATGGGCATGGATTCTCTTGTTTGTCACCGTGCTGTTGAGTGTGTTTGTGAGTGTGTGTGTGTGTGTGTGTGTGTGTGTGTGTATATATGTGTATGTCAGCAGGCTCTGTTTTGGTTTGAGGCAGGGACACACACATTCACTGGCAGGCCCTCAGCAGTCGCCGCCGCTCAATTTGTGTCGGTCACAGATGATGAATAATGCATGCTGGGAAAATCTCCACCTCACCTTCTCTCCCTGAGAGAAAGAAAGAGTGAGAATGAAAGAAGTGCCCTTTGAAGGAGAACAAAATGTCTCTCTGAAGCAAATAATTCTCTCTGTCCTCAATTTGTGTTTGAAGCAAAATGGTATTCCTTTAAAATTCAATTTCACTCTGCGCACACAGCTAATACAGACATAATATTGCTTACTTATTCATGGAGCACAAATGCGAAAAGCTATGCGATATTTAAAAGTATATTTAAATGTACATAAGGAAAAGTCATAATTTACTTACCGCAATTTTGTTCCAAACCTTCCTATTTTGCTGAATGTCCAGGCCACTCTTTTCCATATAGCTCAAAAAATTACAAGAAAGTGCCATAATTGACCGTTCGCAAAGACCTGCCCTTAAGTTACTGTTGCTATGTACGACAAGCCATGCCGCTCTCACGCCACACATCATGTTTTCATGCAGTGAAAAATACATCGCGGAGCAAAGAGGACACTGACAACGTGACTGACAAGACAGAGCAGGTTACTTGTAATATGAAACAAAGTCTTAAATTTCAAATTTTGTCATTTTTTAAAGAAATTTAAACTATAAATACCGTTTTGTGGCTCTCTAATGTGTCGAGACAGATCGTTGTAGCGCCTTAGTTCAAGCGGCTCGTGAACCGATCATCTCTTCCTACTAGTGAATTTATAGCATCAAATAAACATGAATGGACATCAGAAGTAATGTTGTTTCAACCGCGGAAAGACGTCAGTACACACCATTTTTCAAGTTCAAGTCCAGAGACGTTAATCTACTAACTCCCCTGACTTCTTTGTCGGACAAAATGGCGGATTTGGCATTATGATTGATTAGATCGCCTGTCAATCAAACTCCCAGCAAAGGGTCAATTGCATCTTAAAGTGATCCATTTGACTCTGTTCACTATATTTTGGGTCCAATCTGATAGCTTTTTGTAAGATACACACTGAAAGTTCTGCTGTAGGTCTCAAATCACATTGCGTTTCCACCAAATATGCCACATCACTGATGTCAAATCTGGCTTGATGTGTCTTGATCCACCATTTGAATGCATGTGAATGAAAATGAGACTATTTTCTGGTTTATGAGCAGTGAAACATGCAGCGAATATATATATATTTATTTCATTAAAGGGATAGTTCACTCAAAAATGAAAATTATCCCATGATTTCCTCACCCTCAAGCTATCCTAGGTGTATATCACTATCTTCTTTCAGACGAACACAATCAGAGATATATTTAAAATTATCCTTAGTCCTCCAAGGTTTATAATGGTAGTGAATGGGGGGCCACGTTTAGAAGCCAAAAATAATGCATCCATCCGTAAAAAAAAGTAATCCATACGACTACAGGGCGTTAATAAAGGTCTAAAGCGAAGCGATGCATTTGTGTAAGAAAAAAAAAAAAAAAACATATTTAAAACTTTATAAATTCAAATAACTAGCTTCTAGTGGATGACCGTATGCAGAATGCGCAAGTCGATTTGCGGCGGAAGAGTATCCTTTGACCTGACAGAGGATAGAGCAAAACAAATCACCGGTCATGGATTCTAAGTCTAAAACGTTAATTTTTAAAGAGAAATGTCAAAGGATTTCGATATAAGGGAAGAGGAGCTTAAATTTGTGAGAGGCATCTAAGCTTACAATACTTCTACATCCTGCGTCATACATCGCGCCAGAGGGTTACTCATTTGGCGCAAGTCGATTTGTGCATTCTGCATATGGTCGTCTGCCAGAAGCTAGTTATTTGAATTTATAAAGTCTTAAATATGGATATTTTTCTTAAAAAAACGCATCGCTTTGCTTCAGAAAGCCTTTATTAACCCCCTGGAGTCGTATGAATTACTTTTTTTATGGATGAATGCATTATTTTTGGCTTCAAAATGCGGCGCCCCCATTTATAACCATTATAAACCTTGGAGGACTACGGATATTTTTAAATATATTTCCGATTGGGTTCGTCTGAAACATGATAGTCATATACACCTAGGATGACTTGAGGGTGAACTGAATCATGGGATATTTTTCATTTTTGGATGAACTATCCCTTTAAAATGCAAGTTTTTCCATTTGATAATCGCACCGAACCATATCTCAATTTCGGTGTTATTCCCTTGGCATTCCACAGACGAAAGTAGGTCATAGAGGTTTGAAACAAGATGATAGTGAGTAAATGATGCCAAAATTAAGTGATTTTTATGTTTATGCATTTCATAGAAGCATTTTTATATATTTTCATGCCTTAACATTTATGATTCTGTTGTTGTTTACGTGATATTAGGTTAGTTCGCTGTGAGATCTAACAGTTTTGTTCTAATTGTACAATTTCTGTTTCCACAGCACATCAAATAAAGCAAATAAAAGACCCTGTGCGCCAACAATCAAAGCTGAACTTCACATAAACAGCATAAAACTTCTGAAATGATGTGCATGTGTGAGAGAAAGATAGGCGCAGAATGACAGGCAGAGTTTTGCTTCTCTGAGGAAATGAAAATAAACAAGGTGCATTTAATTCTGTGTTACACCTGCACCGTGTGTGAGTGTATGTGTGTGTGTGTGTGTCTTTGTAGAACTTAAACCCTCCTTTTTTCTCCCAGCAGCAATGCCATTCCGACTTAAGGCTGGAAAATTATGCTCAGAAACAAACTGTGACAAAACGCTCTTACAAAATGTACCCATATCCCATGGAGACTCCAACATCAAACACATAAACTCCCCTGAGAGTGGGTCACTCATACCTGCAGGTCTCCATACATAAACATTAGACTCCTTTGAATGGAGTGAGCAAATTCGTATTCGCGTTCTACCGCGGTGAACCTGTATCAGGGGATCAGCATATATCTGTATCACTTTAAATAAAAATAACCCAGCATGCTTTAGCTTTCTATTTTTGGCAATAGGGCTCCCGTTTTTAACGCGGAAGTTGTCTGAAGCAAGCCGTTGTCTTTTGAAAAGATGAGGGCCACTTAAAGTTCCCTGTGATATTCCAACACACACTGCGTTTAGGTCTATGAAAGCTTCACGTGAGTTCACCTTGCTCTATTTAATCCCTTTAGCTTCACTCGTACACAATAAACGTGCTGTTAAATCCATCTGTACGGCTGCTACACAGCTCTTAACACACGGACACAGAGGCAACCAAACATTCTTAACATTATCAAGCCTCCCATACACACACACATACTCTCAGCCTCTCGCTATAATACGCTCTCAACACACTCCATTCATATCAACACACACTATAACAACCATAAAATCACTCAGACAGGCAGCCCTGCATTGAGTACCGACTACATTACCATCACAAAGTGGAACGTCGGAGAGAAGGCCGTAGATCCCCCCCGCCCCTCTTTTCTCTCTCTTGCGCTCTGTTATTACTTGGGCTTCCCTGCTTTGGTGATCAACGTTGCAACAGAAAGACAAAGGCAAATGATATGGTGGGTTAGTTGACTTGGTAGGGTCAGCCAGGGGTCATTATTTACTACTCTGTTTGAGAGAAAAAAAAGAGTTGGAAGCTGTGTAGACACATGGTTTGAGTCAAGAAGTGAATTTGACCAGAAATGCATCTTAATTTATGGCATCCTGTTATAGGTTATATTTTAGAATTCTAAAGCTTGATGCATCATCATACTGTGGCTGATTATTATGGCAAAATAAACTTCAACAAGAGGGTATTGTAAAAGATAATAGAGTGAGAATGGGTATTGTATCGGCATACAGGGGTTTATTTTTCAATAATGACTGGATGATTATACATTATGCCTCTTATTATGTGAAAAAGTAAAGAAATGGACATGAAATGTTAATTTGAAATTTAATATATTTTTAAATTATTTTATTATTTATATTGTAATTTTTATTTTATTATTTATTTTATTATGTAGGACATCAATTGACAGGAATGACTAGTCAATGGATATGAAATATTGATTTGAGTTTAAATTATTTTTGTATTTTTTATTATTTATAATTATTGTCATTTTTATTATTTATCATATTTTATAGGAAATGAATTGTCAGGGACAGCAGTCAATGTACTTGAAATATTGAATTAGGTTAAAAAAATATATATTTTAATTTTTTATTATTATTATTTATATTATTGCAATTTTTATTATTTAATTATCTGTTTTATTATTATGTAGTAGATCAATTGCCAGAGATGACAGTATTTTATGTTGCTGCCTTATGTTAAACTACTTTAAATTACTTTTTCACATCAATCTACACTCCATACACCATAATGACAAGGTAAATAAACAAATAAATAAATAATAATAAAAAAAGATTTGTGACAACTTTTGTGGCAAATTTATTAAAAAGAAAAAACTGAAATAAGTATGTTGCACAAGTATTTGTACCCTTAACTCGGTACTTAGATGGAGCACCTTTACAGCCTGAAGTCTTTTTGGGTATGATGCAACAAGCTTTGCACATCTGCCTTTGGGGATTTTCTGTCACTTCTCCTCAGATCTTCTCAAGCTCTGTCAGGTTGGATGGGGACCGAGGGTGGACCGCCATTTTCAGGTTTCTCCAGAGATATTCGATTTTGTTCAAGTTTGGGCTCTGGCTGGGCCACTCAAGGACATTCACAGAGTTGTCTATAAGTCACTCTTGCATTGTCTCAGCTGTACGCTTAGTGTCATGTTATTGTGCAGGTGATGTGTTTGTTTCCTCCAGACATTATGTTTGGAACTGAGGTTCATCAGACCAGTGAATCTTGTTTCTCACAGTCTTAGGGAGTCCTTTAGGTGCTTTTTTGCAAATTCCAAGTGGGTTTTCATGTGTCTTCACTGAGGACAGACTCGAGCCTGCCACTCTGCCATAAAGTCCAGATAAGTAGAGTGTTGCAGTGATGTTTATCCTTCTGTAAATTTCTCCCATCTCCATATATAATCATGGAGCTCAAGCAGATTGACCATCAACTTCTTGGTCACCACTCTAACCATGGCCTTTCTCCATCGATTGCTCAGTTTGGCCAGGAGGCCAGCTCTAGGATGAGTCCTGGTTGTTCCAGACTTCTTTCATTGAGAATTATTGAGGCTGCATGCTTCTGTGAACCTTCGGTGCAGCAGAATTTTTTGTAGTCTTCCCCAGATTTGTGTCTTAACAATCCTATCTCTGAGCTCTATAGGCAGTTATTTTGACCTCATGGCTGATATGCATTTTCAGCTGTTAGACCTTTGTGTTACAATTGTGTGTAGCTGCAGCAGGGATGAGGCAGAATCGGAACTTCTACAAATAACGGGTTTATTAAACAAGGAGCAGAAGGAAGGCTGGAGCGGGCCCGAGGAAGGCTGGAGCGGGCCCGTGGAAGGCTGGAGCGGGCCCGTGGAAGGCTGGAGCGGGCCCGTGGAAGGCTGGAGCGACTGGTTCCGCCCAAAAGTCAATGAGCCATTCTGCCTCCTTTGGTGAGGGCTCAGGCTGGGCAGCAGGCTTCACTGGAGTCTCTGGTGAGGCAACGGCCATCCTCTTAGGCCATCTAGGCCTCGTGGTGGCCCTCCTTTTGGGCGGACAAGAAACATGCAGGTTCAATATAACGGATAGTATCCTCATCCAGACCCCTCAGAAAACAGGTGTTAAGTATAGCATCTGGCCAGTTCACCTTGCAAGAAAGCTCAGCAAATTCCTCCACGTACCTCTCCAGCGGGCGACCGTCCTGCCTGAGGGTCCAAATACGGTCCTCCGCTGTGGGTTGGTGTCTTCGGCTCTTTGGGGGAATAGGGATCAGGAAAATACCCATTTTCTTTTGTTGAAGTCCGGTCGGTTGGGTCCGTTCTTCTGTTACAATTGTGTGTAGCTGCAGCAGGGATGAGGCAGAATCTGAACTTCTACAAATAACGGGTTTATTAAACAAGGAGCAGAACAGCTAATGCACATCACACTAAGGTAAAACAACAACAAGAACGGACCGGGAGTGCAGGGAGTGAGTCCAATATAAAGGGAGTGCAGATGATCAGGAGCAGGTGCAGGTAATCCGTGATGATGGGGAGAAGACGAGGAAGTGAGTACAGGTGTGGAAACAAGGAGGATCATGGGAACTGGAGTCCGGGACAGAGGGGAACTTTGACACTTTGAGAGGCGTGTGACTTTCCAAATCATACTCATTCAATTGAATTTGCACAGGTTAACTCCACTCAAAGTGTAGTAACATATACAAGTGATATTGGAATGCTCCTGAGCTAAATTTCAAGTTCCAAATGCTTCAAGAACAGCATGCAGTTTACTTTGGGTATGCTTTTTTTAGGCATTTTAGGCAAATTTTACAGGAATACTAGGTTAACATACGGCAGCAATGTACCAAAATGTGGGGAAAACCCAAAGGGGTACGAATATTTTCGCAAGGCACTGTATTTCTGTTATTGTGTAGGAAATCCATTACCAGGCATGACAATTATATAGTTTAGGAGTCATTATACAAAAATATTAATTGTACAATAGTCTCACATAGCCATACCATCAAACTGACGGCAGAAGGTCGGGACTTCATTGCAGCTTTCATATTATAAATAGACTAATAAAGGACGAAATACAAAATCTGTAGAATATAGCCTTTTTTATTTATTGCATAGTGTCTGCAGTTTGACCTAACATCCGCTCCATTTTCCACTCATTTTGCTCCCGAACAGCTTTTTACATCATTTTTATAACCACACATAGGCAAGAACACAATCTTTTAAAACACACTGAATGGAATGTGATTCAATTGCACAACATTTCGCAATCAGAAATGGCTGACATTTTGCTCGTAACCTTTTCTGTCACTTTCGCCATCTCGTCTTTGTAGTTTGCGGTTGCGCGAGATGAAAGCGTTAGTTAATGAGCCGCCTCTGTAGGGTGTGAACTGATGAAATGAAAGAGGGGAGAGAGTCTTATTGTGAAGTTTAAATGTGAGGGCAGCCCTCGGATCAGGTATTGTATTTGTACAGGCGTGCCCGCACTTGGAATAATGAAAGCATGATGCAACTCAGAGAAAGAGTGAGAGAGAGAAAGACAGAGGGAGAGAGAAAGAGGAGAGATTTCTCCTTCAGTGGGATTACACCATAACGGCATCAGCTGTGTTGAAATAGCATATGTTCATCTCTGCCTTTGTGGCATGAGATCTGCTAAAGCCAGCCTGCTTTGTAGTTCCTTATGGTCTTACATAAAGTTGGAAGTGATTCTGGATTTTCACCTGCATGCTGAGATCAGTTATTATGAGGCTGCGTCTTCATCCTGTGACCCTGCAGTCAGTCGAGCATATTGATGAGATAGTGGATAAAACTGGCTCAGATCCTAGCAAGAGTCGTGTGCATTGCGTCATATATTGCAGATTTCAGGAGCACATTAAGATTTAATATTTAGTGTTTCATAGAATGTTTCATAGAAGATTAACATTATAATATGCAATAAGATTTGGCCAACATCTAACACTTTTATATAGTGTGTTATATAGCTGTTTGCGAATGTAAAAGACCTGCAAAAGTTTCAAAGATCAAAGTGCACGACAAATGGAGTTACTGTCTCACAAATGAAAGAACCAATTCTGAACTGCCTGAAACGAGTCGTCAGTACTTCCAGTCTTACTTCCTGCACAAACTTACATTTGTAACAAATTTGCTTACGGTCTCCTATGGTCTTCATTGGCCTCCCGCGAACAACATCTGCCTTCACCCGCCCTCAAAAACTGTAGCTGTAGCTCATGCCTGGAAGAGTTTGGTTTGTCTTGTCAACATGTCGAGAAGACACTGTTTTTTGTACTGTGGAAGCAAATCCACTTTGCATTCACTTTGAAAAGATGATGGCTCAGGCTCGAATTGATACGGTAAAACTAACGCCATCATTACTGTTCGTATCACTGACAAGTGCTAAGGAAGCCTCTGGATTCAGATATGGGAATGAGCTTTCGTTTCCATCACGCACTGTAAGCGGTAGACCGATCACAACAGACTGGGCCATCTGACCACTCAGAGCAGATTAGGCTCTCAGAAAGGAGAGGAAATGTGTATTATGAGAAAATTAAAGTGTTTTTTGACCTTGGTTGCATCACTGCATTGATGACCGCTGACAGCTCAGATGAGAAGGTCGGTAATCTTGCTCTTGTGCAATATATCCGTATGGCACCAAAGTAGAGTTAATATTAGGCAATTATTTCACAACCTTTATTATATACACCTCAGAAAAATACAGAGGTCCGGACCTAGGGGACATCAATGGTGGGTATGGCCCATATTTGGGCTACGTATGTTTGTGCTTAGACTATCAGGCAGTTAACTTAGCAACATGGTAATTTTAGATAGTATTGGAATCAACACTTAGCATTAGTCAAGACTTTTGTGAGTTTAAAGTGAGATTAATGTGGTTGTTCCCCAAGAAGAGCATTTCAAATCTCAGAAGTCTCTTATGAGGTTTCATAGGTTTCACTTTGGTTAGCATGCTGCCTTAGAAGAGACCTAAATTGCCATTATGTGTTCACCCTCATTATTCAGGCCACACTTTATTACTTTTGGAGCACAAATTGTGATTTTTTTTTTTTTTTTTTAATGATATCCTGTTCACTGTTTTCAGTATAATGGAAGAAAATGAGGATTGGGGCTGCCAAGCTTTGAAAATGTCAAAACAGCATCATAAAAGTAGTCCATATGGCTTGTTTACTATATTCCAGGTCTTGTGAAGCCACAATAGCTTTGTGTGAGAAACAGGCTGAACTATTTCAGTATTTTACACATTGGAGACGATTACAGTAAAATATTGATGGCTGTGTGAGTACAGTAGTGATCGTCAAATTTGGAAAACATGTTAGGTAGTGGTTGGGGCAAGATGGAGACATTGAGTAATGCTTCAGGCCAGTTCCTCTTTTAGTGTTTGTGTGACCATGTGTGTGTATGTGCATGACAGATGGATTCCTCAGGCTTTCTGCCCCTATGGTCTGGTACAATCCAATGCCTTGGGTCCTACTTTGAAGATAGATGTCTTAAAGTTGTCCTCATGCAATAATACACACACAAACAGTCGCACAGATGGAGGAAACATAATAATCAAGACACACAAAAACAAAAAGTCTGATACAGTTCAGTGTTGTTATTGTTAACTAAAACTATTAACATTTTTTTATTTTTTTTATTTAATTAAATCTGAAATAAACAGAAATATAACAAATACAAAAATTAATAAAAAAAATTACTACAATTAAAATGAAAATATAAAAATAAATGATAATTTAAAATAATAAATTATATGATAGTATGTAAATGATAATAAAACAACACAAATACAGTTACATTTTGTTCTGCATGAATAAAAAAAAAACATGTGTTTGCAAGCACTTTATGCTGATCTGACCTGATCTCATGAGAAAACGTTAGTATCTAACAAATTTGTGTGGATTTATATGGTTATTTTGAAAGGTAACATACGTGTTTTTTTTTTGTTTTTTATATATATATATATATATATATATGTATGTATGTATGTATGCGTGATATAATGTAATTAATATAACATCAATATAATGTATACTTTTTGTATTTTTCAAAAATAGTTGGCAATATGCAATGTATACTTCACAGTAAATATAGTGAGCTAGTATTGCATTCCAAGCATAACCCAGGACAGCTTGCACAGGATTTCCACTGGAACCTAAAGAATCCTAATAGGATCAAAGAAGAATCAATCATGATTCTACGGGATAAGCTGAAATTCTTAAAGAATAAGCGGGAAAAATGGGAAATTCAGTTTATCCAGTAGGATCTTATTTGATTCTGCGATGATTCTTTATTGATCCAATTGAATCCTTTGGGATTGATTCTAAATAATGATGGTATGTTAGACATAACGGTAGAAATGGTCAAGAATGAAACAATAAAAATCTTGGGAATACCAACATGGAAAGAGGCAGTATAGTCTGCAGAGTACCGAGGGTTACAGCAATGTTGTGCAATCCCACAACAGTTCATGTCTGTTCCTCTCACACTCTGACTTCCTGTCACAGAGGTCATCATTCTCCATAATAGGAGAAAATATACATTGGTTGGAAAATTTCAATGGCCTTTGGTCAGTGTGTTTGTGAGAGAGAGTGTACTATTACATGCTGTTTAGAGTAAAGCTATTTATAAAAATCAAGAGGATGAGGGGCTGACCTGTAGAGTGTCACTGGGGACGAAAAGTTCATGGGAATCATGGGAAACCTTGTATAGTCACTTCTTCCATTCACACATAAACTCTCAGCCTCTTCAGATCTCTCTCGCTTTGACTTCCTAAATCTTATTCATTTTGACTTTTCCTTCCACAATGTGTTCATCTTAAGAAAACATTTGGTCCAAATTGTGTTCATCTGGAAGTGTTTAGGCTATTAGTTGTTTGTCTTTAATTATGTAGCCTCAAGCCATACACTGAGTGCATAGACTGGACCTCACATGTCAGAGCGTCTTGTGTGCTAATTAAAAAACTGTCTCCAAAAACATTTCAGCTTGTCTTGTTGCAATAATCAGTCTTTGACTAGAACAAGCTAACGATCAAAGAAACTAATAAATTATTGCACAGGAACTTAAAATACTTAATAAGATCACAATCAAAAGATCCTCAAACAGATCTTAGCAATTTTGTAGACTCATTGCTTTGGTAGCAGTTGCATCCAGTATTTTGTCTGAAAAAATTAAGATGTGATAAGTGATTATTTCTGTTAAGAGACTGGTAAGCTACCCAAATTTGCAATTACACTGAATTTTTAACACTGCTGCTGGCTATACAGCAAACAGGGTTAATGTGTTCGTTATTATCAAACGAATAGTTAATTCTAAAGAAGAACTCTTTAATCGTATTGGATGAGCCAAGTTCTGAGCTGTTGTACTTCTCAAATTGATGTTTTTTTGTTTTTTTTTTCATAATCCATTTGCTTGAGGATGACTTTTTATTTTATTTTCAGTGGTATTAATGTTGTGGAACAGTGACAGAAATACTCTAATAAGTAATTTTGCAATTACAGTAAGTGTTATTTTGTGTTTTGATTGAGATGAGTAAAGGGTAAGACTTGTTACTGTTATGTGGGATTCAGAAGTGTTATGTATTGGAGATTACCATTTTGGTAGTAGGCAAACCTAGTTATGAACACCACTTCCACTAAGGGTGTGTTCACATTTGTAGTTTGGTTCTCTTGGTTCTTTTGGTCTAGTAATAAATAATACATTTAGTCCTTGTTCGCTTACCGTTCACACTGTCATTTTTAAGACTGAAGATAAAGATAAAAAAAAAAAAAAAAAGATATTTTGCAATGGAACTTAGCAAACATCCAAAACATCGCTGGGCTAAATGCGCTCATTATATGTGCGTAATATGATGGCATTTTGACCAGCTGAGATAAAATGTGTAAAGGAGTCAAAACAGTGGCAGGAATTTCTCCATTGCACACAAACGAAGATCTGCTGCAAGGAGATGCCGTTTCTGACGCCTGTACCGAACTAGACTCATGTAGCCAGACCTTCAGACTGACGGCAGAAGGTCTGGACTCTATTAAAGCTTTCATTGGCCAAGGACCGCCCAAGGGGACATTTGACTGACATGTAGCACAACCAATCACAGTTTGTTTTGTTAAAATGTAAAGACACTGTCCCTACAATAACAGACCGGCGTGTATCTAATAAATTATTCATTCAAGAATGTTGTGCAAGTTTACGGCAACAATGGAGCTGCGAACTTCAAATACTATTGAAAATCCAGCATTTAGTTGATCCTGGTAAGCGCTCACACTTGTGAACACGACGGCATTCTTCTTCCATGAGGGGGTTTGGCGTCATGGCATTTGTTTCCAGGAGGACCATCAAAGAATGTGACACACACGTCTCCCGGACATCCTGTAGAATTCAACCAACCAGATGAAGACTTTAAAACTCCTGAAGTGTTTCCAGTTAAGTGTGCCATATGCATCAGACGTTCAGCCAATGGTCCGTGGACATGACGTCTGAGGCTGAGACTAGTACCGAACTGTAATGGGCAACGTAGATCCTATGAGAAAAAAAAACAGGTATGCTTCAGCATTCTGTCCTTTTTAGGGTCACATCTAGTGACATCACATCCTGTTTTTGGTTCGTTTAGATGTCTATGGTCTGTGTTGCGTTCATATTTCAGTCAAACCGCACCAGAGTTCGTTTGAAAGAGTACTGAGACCCATCTTTTCAGGAGTCTCGGTCCACTTGTTTCATGCCCACCAGGGTTCGGATGGCAGCGCTCACACTTATTCAAACGAACTGCAATAACAAAGCAAACGCAATATGAGTTTGTTTTAATAAAACCAAACCCACCAAGTGTGAACATACCCTAAGACATTTATGTTCTATGTTGGCACTGAATCAGTTTTTATGCCACTAAAAAATTAATAAGCATAGAACTCTGTTGGGTTATTTTGACACATAGTGCATGTTTACTCATTTCAGTAAGGTTCCATATTTGAGTGGAGTTATTTATTTTATATTTTTCCCATCATTTTAGATAGTAAGAGTCTAAGCCACATCTTAAGAACACCACTTACTGTGTTAAACTACTACTGCACAGCATCCTTATTGCTTTAATATCATATAGTGGTGAATGACAACAAATATTTATTTCCGTAAGCAGCAATTTTTCGCTTAGTTTGAGAAGCACATCATGATGCACTTCTGCTTTAAGTATCATTTTAAACACTGTTGATTTGTGACAGTTGCTCTAATGCACCAAAATGTTCTTTTACTAAATGACCTCTCTCTCTTTCCCTCTCTCTCTCTCTGTCTCATTTCATGCATGATTACACTTGTGATGGAGCTTTTGGCTTTTGTTTAATTACACACGGTCAGTCACATCTCATTGAAAAATTGAAACTCATTTTGTCTAAAAGCTCCTTAAAAAGCTTGATGCTTCTGTTGGTTTCCTACATAAAAACCCTTAATCCCATCACTGCTAAAAACCTCCTTAAACCCAGTCTTTAACAAGAGCCTTGAACATTTTAAGAAAAGAACAAAAGCTGGATTCTCTTTATGAGTGTGTGTGTGTGTGTGTGTGTGTGTGTGTGTGTGTGTGTGTGTGTGTGAGTGAGTGTGTTTTGTGTATGTAAGGCTGAGTTTGAGATTGCCAGCTGTTGCAATATTTCTCTGATCAAATGCGAGACTGAGGGTTCATTGTGTTAGAAGCCAGTGTCTTGCCAGTGGTGCCTTTTCTTTCCCAGCCCCGTCTGTGTGTCTTTGTATGTCTTAGGCCTTCAATGTTGCCAGTACAGCTGGACTTTCAGTTGTCAATGCTGCCAGGGGTGGAGATGATGGAGTCAGTCACATTTAAAGTATGGCGAGAGAGCGGTACAGTAATGTATGCACACATGTTGAACATTTAATGTCACTCTCTATTTTACAGTCCCACTCTGTTTCCTTCCAGCAAAACTATTTGTGTCATTTTGCTTCAGTTTGTGTCTTTCAACATACTTCTGCACTTAATTTGACAATTTTCTCTTTAGTATGTTTCCTTTTTACTTTCTTTTTGTTCTGATACTACACTCAAAACACCACCTTTCATCAAAGAAAAAAAGCTGGTTTGGTTTGTTTCTCTTTCTCTCACCCCATCTCTCTCTCTGTTTCGGTGATCATTTATGCATGACAAGTTAATATGTTGCACTGGCTGCAGCCCAAACTCACAGAATGAACAAACAGCTGTTCATAATTACTAATAAGGCAAAGCAGAGCATGGCCATGGCCAAAGAACTGGCCATTTCTCTTCCGCTCTTGCACACCCTTCAATTCTGTATCTTAAGAGTTACAGCAGTTTAATGAGACATTTCACCCCAAAATGAAAATTCTATTGTCATTTACTTGTTCCGAACCTGTATGACTTTCTGTCATCTTTGGAACTGGGTGAATGATACTTTTAAGCTTAATTAAAGCTTAAAAAAAATAAATAAATCATAAAACTAGTCCATGTGACTTATACGCTATATTTCAAGTCTTCTGAAGTCATGCCATAGATTTATGTGAAGAACAGAATGAATTTGAGGAAAAGAATAAGCCTAATTGTTGAATAAATTATTAAGATGGGTTTTGTGAATTGCATTAACCAGTTTTGATTCAGAAGAATGATTTGTTCATGAATTTGACTCTCATGAACACACCAAGGAAAGCTAGTGTGGTTTCTTTTGAAACTCAGCCCCCATTCATTGTAATTGCTTGGAAAAAAGCAACAATATATATATATATAGTTTGTTTTCTATGGAATAAAGTCAAGCCACCTTTATTTTAATAGCACTTTATGCAATACAGATAGTTTCAAAGCAACTTCACTGTAATAATAATCAATGTTGCAAACTTGCAAACTTTTTTTATTATTATTACATGTTTATTACATGTTAATGCCAAATGTGAAAGCAGCCAATATCATTGGAATCACTTTCAGAGTTTTGTTGGTTTTTTTTTAGCTTTTGAACGGAGAAAAAAGTAACAGCTATTCAGAATTCACCTGACTTTAAAGAGCTGAAAATTTTAAAGTGGCAGACAACACAACTGCAGCATGTGCTTACAATAACCAGAACATTATCATGTGTTGGTGTGGACTAGTTTTCACACACTCCCATGATCCCAAGCGCTTCTGTAGGGTAAAATAATTCAAACAGGATTCAGACTAATTTGTCATTACCTTTGGACTTCTATAGGAATTTTGAAACATCTTCATCTTCCTAGACATCCAGGCTTTACCCACGGCAGCAGCTCTAATCCCACACTGCTCCACATATGAAACATAAAATATATTCATCTGGTATTCAAGAAAACAGGCTGATGTCAGAATGTATAGATATTGATAAAGGAATGGAAACAGTAACTTAGTGTGCATGAGACAGTTCAAACCCAAGAGAAGTTATGTATCATTTAAGAACCATGTTGAAAGGTAGTTAGAAGTACTGCATCAAACACAGAGATGCATCAGACTACAGAACACACTAAGTTTTAAAGGAATACTTCTCCCAAAAATGAAAATTCAGTTTACTTTGATGGTCCCTTTAATACATTTCCCCCCGGTTTCACAGACAAGACTTAAGCTAGTCCTAGACTAAAATGCATGTTTGAGCTGTTTTAACTGAAAGCAGCTTGTACTGACATATCTTAAAATATGTCAGTGCCATTGTCTTGTCTCAAGATGCACACCAGTAATGTTTTTTTCAAGTATACATTTATAAAAGTTACTTAAATATCCTAATTGAACTAAGGCCTAATCCTGGCTTAGGCTAAGCCCTGTCTGTTAAACCAGGCCTCTGTTGACTATAAGTAATGTTGTACCTAAATGTCTGCTAACTCTAAAATGTTGTACCTAAATGTCTGCTAAATGTCTGCTTAGAGTGTTGATAGGCTAGTAGGGTTAGAATAAGTTGACATTTGAGCCTGGTTTCTCCCAAGGTCTCCATTCTTATCACTGTTTTGTCATCTGATGTCACCTGATGGAGTTTGGGTTCCTTGCCACTGTCGCCTCTGCCTTGCTTAGTTGCTGACACTTGATATTCAACATATATCTGCCTGCATTGACACCACTGTCATTGATTTTTACAACCGAATGAATCAATACTGAATTTACTTAAGCTGGACAAAATTATTCACCAGTTATCACTGTAAAGCTGCTTTGACACAATCTGCATTGTAAAAAGCGCTATATAAATAAAGGTGACTTGACATGACATTTACTTGCAAATTTACTTATAGTTAGTAGAATGTTAGTTAGGGGACCATCGTAATAAAGAGTTAGCAGATATTAAACAGACAGTCTACTAATACTTCAATGACAGTTAGTCAACAGAATGTTCAAAAGGGACCATCAAAATAAAGTATTAAAGACAATTCTGAAAATGTACAGTACTGACCTGTAATGTAATGTAAATGTCGTCATTTACAGTACTATTACAGTACTAATGTTGTTCCAGACCGTATTACATTTTTTCTTCTATGGAACATAAAAGTGTTAATAATGTATGTGTCAAATCATAATGAATGGACCTGTTGTTTTCAAGCTTCATAAAGGACTGAAAAGTTTATCAGCAGTAGCAACAATGCCCAATTCATGAGTCAAATGTAGTTTTTATTAGTTTCATTAATTCACTTCATAAAACTGATCTACATTGCTGCTTCTCTCATGAACTCTCATATACATTGTCATGAATGCAAGAGAGCCAAGGTTGAGGACAAGATATTCAGAACACTTAAATATTTATAGGTAGACTACTTATATGTAAGTACAACTATATTCTATACTTTAAGAATATGGTGTACAAGTTGTGTACTTTTGTGTCCTGTTTGAAGCTTAAAAACACCAGTTCTTATTAATTGGAATTCTTCAAAATGTCTCCTTTTTGTGGAAGAAAGTCATGCAGGTTTGGAATTACATGGCTGTGAGTAAATTAAATAATTACATTTTTTAAACTTCCTTTAGGTTTGCCTGATGGCCTTGCACATATTTCATGTCCTCTTTTAGTAAAAGTTAAGAAAAAAGAAATACAAAAAGAATATTTAATAATTTTTATAATAAAAAATACATTATGTAGTTTTTTAGTTTTTTTTTTTTTTTTTTCTTTCAATTTGATACTTTCTAGTAATGGTGTCTTTGAAGTTTAAATGCGGTAGATCATGTAGAATAGGTATATTGTTATAGTGCAGCACACGATGCATGTCTTATGTCGGTCGATGTGAGTTTTTGAGTGTGCGGAACACTTCACAGGGCTACTGCCACCCCCATGAACAGCTGCTGAGCTGCAAAATTTCATTTGTCATTGGTAAACATTCCTTTCACTCCCATTAATCCAGAGGACGTGCAAAAAACAATCAGTAGTCAGAAGCAGTTCCGAAAGCAGATTCACATTTTCCCACAGTCAAGTTTATTATCTGCCTTTTCATTTTAAAAAGATCATTTACAACTATTTTGACCTGCTCATTTAACTCCATTGAAGCCACAGTTATGGCATGCTTGCTGAAGTGTTACTAAGAGCTTTTCCCCCTGTAATATTGCACAATCTCTCTGGTACATGATTTACATTGGATGATGGTGAATTGGACTACACAGAAAGTCATTTTATTTTCAATAATTCCAATTCCGCATATGTGGTATGTTGAAAAATGTTGAGCACCATGTATCTCAATGAACAATAATGCAAATTAGACGTTGGTCAGTTTAGTTTACAAGTAAAACTCTCAGGTGTTTAATCCTATTGGAAAAAATTTGAGTTATAGATCACCAGGATTTAGTTAAGTTTTAACACTAGAACCGCCAGGGGTCGTTGTATACCTAAAACTACCAGCGAGTAAAATTTACCCACACACACACGACTACTGTTTTGATATGGGTAAAAAACGTATTATGTCACTGTTTTCACAAAGTAATGTCTAGACTCTAGAGTCATAAAAAAAATAATGTTTTTTATGCTATTTTAAGCAGGCTACACTAATCACTTTTTGGTAAATATAGGCTAAACCAGCCTGTGGTGACAATGAGAATTAGAAGGAAATAAATACTTAGGTGCTGTAATATTATAATAAAATGTCATAAATCACATATTAAGATAACACATGTTATTTAAATTACTAAAATACCCTAAATAGGCAATAAAGAGCAATAATTATTCACTGTGCTGCATAAGACTTATCCTATGATGCAACGACAAATTCAAGCGCACAGTTTCACCTAATTAATTATTAATTTGTTTAGTTATGTATAATTTGAATAAGAGAACATAAATCCTGTAGCTGATATAGGCAGGTGGAGCTGGGGGAGGCGGAGGGTTTCAGGAACTAGACTACAGCGGACACTGAACTAGACTATAACCAATCCCATTGGCTGCAAGATCAGCAGAGGCCAATCAGCTTGTGCCATGTTGTAATGATGTGATTACAGATTGCATGAAGGACCTATCAGCCTGTGCCCCTCTAGAGTTCCATGACTGAACTAGATTTTTTTTCCCCCTGTAATCATTAGTTGTTTTTGTTGTTGTTGTTTTTGTTTTCAAATTCTCAAATCATGAAAAATCTTGGAGGCACAGGGTTTAAACTGAATATTTAATTAGGAACAAATTATTAATAGATAATTCATATTCACAATTTTTCTGATACTATTAAATTTAATGAACCTTGTTAACATTTTTTGTTAATGAAAAATGTCGACAAGGGTGAATATGTAGGTGAATGCGGTAAGCCAAGGCTCTGACCTTGTGTCCCTACTGTTCACTTTATTTCTAAACTCTTCAAAAAACCCATGCTACTATTTCTTCAGCTAATCTATCATTCATATTCACCATTACATATTCATATGGCCATTTACATTAGTCATGAATCAAACATGAACTGGAAACACAGGCATTGATTTAATGTACATGGTGAAAGAAAGCAAGGGCTGCCGCTGAGTATGAAAGATAAGTCATTTTCGACCCTGGAGTCGACTAAAGCAATTCAGAGCTTCAATTATATTTAACTTATAGAAATCCATCACGGTATTAATGAACAAGGGCAGTGTGCCGATTTCAGCTGCAAAGAAAGAATGCAGTTGATATTTTCAAGTCTATTTCTGTTTTCCATTCACAAATTCATACAGGTTACATTGCAATTTTTCCGCACTTAATCTCCAACCAATCATCCATCTATGTATGCTACTAAATTTCCTTACAACTGACTGACTCATTCTTTCCCTCTTTTAATCATAAAGCACTTTACCCGCATATTCTGTAATTTATTCATGCGTTAACTGAACAGGCTCACACATATTGCTCATATATGGTCTATTTTCAGCAGTGTTGAGTATATGTAGACAGACGTCCCAGTGCCATTTGTGGAATGTCTTTAAAGAACACTAACATCCTGTTTGAGTGTGACTCTGATCTACCGTTCCCAGGAAACTAACAATTCTTTCCCATTTTCCCATCCACAGAGCAAACTGTGGTTTAGATTGCCGGCATATAAGTAGTGGGTGGTGTGGCTTAGTGGTTAAAGGTCTGGGCTGTGCATTTGAACCCCACTCAGCAGACCAGGGAACAAATGAGACTTTTGAAGGTTACTTCAGGGGTATTTGTCTCCGGAATAAGCTTACTGCTTATTTGCAAATAAAAATATCTGCTAAAAATGACTGATTTGGTGATCAAATTGTGTCAGGGATTTTAGGGGACCAGACATTGGTAGCCACAGTCTTATTTGATCAGTAAAAGCAGTACAATTGTGAAGTATTGTTAGAATTTAATGTGAATAATGATTTTATGTTTTAATATATTTTTTCAAATGTAGTTTATTCCTGTGATATCAAAGCATTTTTAGCAGCTATTACTCAGAAATCATTCTAATATGTTGATTTGCTGCTCATTAAACATTTCTTATTATTATCAATGTTGGAAACAGTTGTGTTGCTTAATATTTTAAATTTTTCTTTTTCTTTTTTTCTCACAATTCTTGTATTAAAAGTTCAAAGAACATTTTTTTAAATATCTTATTTGAATATATCTTATTTATACCTTATCTTATTTGAAAAATCTCTACTGTCACTTTTGAAATATTGAATGTATCCTTGCTAAATAAATGTAAAAAAAAAAAAAAAAAAAAAGCTATGTGTTTCAGGTAAAAAATAATGAGATTAATGTTCATTTACACACCCTTGTCAACAAATATTCAGTAGTAATGAGGATTTTGATTCATACTGTTTTTGAATTCATAGTGACTCTTTGGAATCTGTTCACTAAAAAAAGATTCGTTCAGTGACGTTTCTGCAGGTTATGTTATATCAACAGAAGGTGGTGATGAGTGAGTTTATACTATATAGAAATCCTCACCTATATGGCCCTATAGTAAAGTATCCATTGGGTGTTCAGAATCTTGACAGAAGCAGTACGCCACCCAGGTAATTTTCTCACCTTCTGTTTTATGACTACTGTAATTGAATACTACAATATGCAAATCTAAACATTGCTAATTTTTGGTCATGATTCCTATATAGTATAGGGAAGTACACGTTTGGAGGCATGGAGTTTGTGTTTGAGTTATGAGTGAGTCATTGAATCAATCATCGCTCAACTGATTTAAAACTTTCTTTAAAATAAAGAAACACAGACGCTAGACCTATTATCCTTTATTCAAATTTACATTAATAACGGAAATGATTACTGAAGAAAAATTGAATTAGCTAAAACCAATAACATTCTTATTGTACATATATTTTCCACTTTTTTTATTCAACAATTAACAACAATTTTTGTACTTATAGGGGCCTTAAAAGGTTAGTTCACCTTAAGATGAAAATTCTGTCATTAATTACTCACCCTCATGTTGTTACAAACCCGTAAGACCTTTGTTCATCTTCGCAACACAAATTTAGAAGATGAACGAAGGTCTTACGGGTTTGTAACAACATGAGGGTGAGTAATGACAGAATTTTCATTTTAGGGTGAACTAACCCTTTAAACTGACTAGGCATAACGTGAATAAAAAGTTCTGTCATCATTTTCCATCCTCATGTCATTCCAAATGAAAACAACACAAAAGAAGACATATCCCCGTATCCCATTTTTTTTTTATTGTCCATACAATGAAAGTCCACAAAGAAATGTGGTCCACTCTTGTTTTGGGCCCAAATGACTATGCTAATATACAGTAAGTTATAATTATCAGGCCTTAAGTCATACAGGTTTGGAACAACATGAGGGTAAGAAAATATTTTTGGCTGAACTATTCCTTTAATTCTAATGGGGTGGTCTGGGATCCACTCAGTCCCTCTAAATTTTGAACACTGGACTACTAACTATCCATTAGAACTCTAACCATAATGAGATGTTATCCAGATTCTGATAGCTAGAGGCTAACCATCGGCAGAAATCACAATGAAACATACCTTCACACACAAATCTATTAATATCACCAGTTTTCCCAGTCCTCTCCCAATTCATACAACCCCTGTACCAGTGACAAACCCCCTCAAGATCCAGACATGTAGTTTCTAATGCTATCTGATGGGCAAAGTCAGCCATGCATAGCACAAATCAAATTAGCATAATGGTTCTGGAGTGCTGAGATGCTATCTGTCCACGTTGGGTTAATGTTCCACTATGAAGAGTGGCAGAGGGTTCTGGATCAGAGTGCTGATGTCCGGGCAGAGTAATAGCCACCAGATGTGAGGAACCATTTTGAAGAAAGAATGAGTGAACTGGGGGATAAATAAACAATGCTAATGCCTCACTTCCTGTCACCCACAAACGCTCTCTGGGAGAAATGGAGGGCAAGAATTTGAAGAACAGCATTTTCTTACCTAATCACTATGTCCACTTACTGCTGCAGCAGCACATTTCGGGAACAGAAGGAAGCACCTATTGCACATTTTTCACTGAAAGTTACTCAAAGCCAATGAAAGATGCACACGATTTATGACAGAGACAGGAATTATTGATTGTTTGCTATGAATAAACCTCAAACACAGGGAAATAAAATAAGTTTTAAAGTCATCGGATTGAATTAAATTAGATGCTGCTAACATTTGCAATGACACTGGAATTTTATCGATGGCTAGCACACTTGCTTTACTTTGAAAAGAATATAATCCATGTAGAAGATGAACCAGGAAAATGAACATTGTGCTTTCCATATATCCCCTAAGGCCTAGTTATTATTATTATTATTTTTTTTTTTTTTTTGCTTTAGAGATTTAACATATCCCTTTTTAATCTTACTTCTGCCTGGACTGGAAAAGCATAAAGCACGCTCTGAAGTGTTTACATGTCTATCCCACACACTCTCTGTTGCTGTTCAAATGCTTTATGTCCACATTTGACCTAAAGGTCTGGCGGAAAGAGAGAGTTCTTTTGCTTGAATATACTGCCTGGGAACAGATGCTATACTTTCTGCTTTATTTTCTTTTTATGCTTTTGTTGTTTGTTCCTTTGCAGGCTAGCTCTTACTTTTGTTTACTCGTTCAGTCACTCTTTCTTTTATTTTTTCATTTAGTACTTTGCTCTTTCTTTCATTTGTTTGTTAATTAAAGGGTTAGTTCACCTGAAAATGAAATTTCTGTCATTAATTGCTAAACCCTCATGTTGTTCCAAACCTATAAGACCTTTGTTCATCTTTGGAACATAATTTTTTTAAGAAATCCAGGGGTTTCTGCACCACACAACGTCATTGCACCTTTTGAGGTCCAAAAAGGTATTAAAGACAATGATCCGCATTGCAAGTGTTGTTAATCTCATCGCAGCGTTCCGCGCAAGAAACTGCTCTCATGTGCTCTGCATACTAAATATTGTCACAGTCATATTTTCCATGTGTTAGTCAAATTTCAGCTCTGACAGCATTGTGGGGAAAATGAAACAACACTTTTGTGTTATTGTGCTGGGGAAGCATACATTCAACGTATCCGAACGCAACCTTAACAGCAGAGGTACAGCACATACGTGACATTTGAATTCACTGCTGTAATGCAATCTCATGCATACAAGAGTGCACACATGACAGTTTATTTTGTCTAGTGTGTAAAATTTCTAAATAAAAAAAAAAAAAAAAAAAAATAGAAATTTAGAGGTTTGAAATACTTGACTTTTACTGAAATAAATTTTTTTGAGAGTAAAGTACCGAAAAAAGGTACCATTGGGTACCGGCACCGAATTTCAGGTACCAATACTGGTACCGGTACCGGTTAAAATGTGAATGAATGGTACCCAACCCTAGTGTTCACTATGTCAGCAGCATAAAAGAATGACAGGGGAGAGAAGAAATTGTTGAATAAAGTCATTACTTTTGTTTTCTCGTCACTTCATAACATTAAGGTCAAACCACTGTAGTCACATTGACTGTTTTAACAATGTCTTTACTACCTTTCTAGACCTCAAAAGGTGCAATGACGTTGCTGCCTATGTGTGGTTCAGAAACCTTCAGATTTCATCAAAAAATATCTTATTTTTTTGTTCCGAAGATGAATGAAGGTCTTACGGGTCTGGAACGACATGAAGGTGAGTACCTAATGACAGAATTTTCATTTTTGGGTGAACTAACCTTTTAACTCTTTCTTTCTTGCTTTCATTCATTTGCTAGCTTTTTTTTTTTTTTACTTGTGCACATGTTCTTTTTGTTCTTTTTTTGTTAATTAATTAACTCTTTCTACCATTTCTTCGTTCATTATCTCTTCCTTCTAGGAAGTGTAAAGTGAATATAGATGATTTGTGTATAATTTTATAATTTATCGCCTTGTTCTTAAGTTTGTGGACTGGCTCTTTCTTTAGTTCATTTGTTTGCTTTTTCTTAGAATTTGTTTGGTATTCTTTCATAATTTTAAGTAAGTAATATTAAAGAATGTTAAACATATGTGTCAAGTGTTTTATAGTTTCTTCATGCCATTTGTAGTTTACCGTAATAGTTAACCACAACCTCAGTTCATCATAATGTGTAAAGTCTATTATGAAAATCTTTTTTTCTGCTGTTCTTTTATTTTTGGGTCCAAAAGAGGGTCCAGAGAGTTGCCGATTCAGTGGGGACACATATGAAGGTCGCACAGGTTTAGGTGGTGATAGATTGGATTAATCTAGCCTCTGGCACAGAATGATGAAAACACACACACACACACACACTGTAGCCCACACAGTGAAATGCAGGCACAAAGACACACACACAGCCCTGGAGACGGTGACTTGATGAAATTGGGGAAGTGTCATTTTTAAGAGAGAGGCCATTAATAATAAACATGGGAAATTCTTGGCTGATGCATTCAAACCTCCCTCTCTTGCTCTCGCTTCTCTCTCTCTCAGTCCTCCACAGCTTGTCACACAGATCTATTTCCATATTTCTATTCATATGTGGGCCATTATAAACGTTTGTGTGTCTTTGTTTAGTTAGGCTGTTGTCACACTTGATTTGATTGCTTGGTCTGAACCCTAGTTTAATTCCACCACCTAAATGAATCAGTATGATTTGATGCCAGCTTCACGTTTTTTCCCCTTCTTCTTATTTTAGTCACTTTAGATATACCACTAAAACTTTACATGCACACTATGAGGACATTCACACTGAGTGTGTTTTTGCATTCCACTGTGTTTTTGCTTTTTTATTTTATTTTTTTTTTTCAATTTCATTTATTTTCTATGTAAACATGATGGCTGTATTTGACATCTTGCGCAAAACACAAATTTCTTAAAACACGACTTTTAAAAAATGCATCTCTAGACCTTGCGTTTTTCCCCCATTCCACTGTCCAAACACAGAGATTGTAAATGCAAAAACACGTTCTGTGTGATATAGCTCCTTACTATGGAAGCTTGTTTCTGCCACTGAATAGGAAAAAAAAAAGTATAATTGCGACTTTTTATCTCGCAATTCTGAATTCGCAAATAAAATTCAGAATTGTGAGATAAAAAGTCGCAATTATACTTTTTTTTTTCTATAAATTATATAATGTTGCAATTGCATGTTATAAAGTCAGAATTGCATAGTATAAAGTCACAATTGCAAGTTACAAAGTCAGAATTGTGAGTCTTTTTTCCCTCAGAATTGGACTTTATACCTCACCATTGTGAGTTTATATCTCACAATTCTGAGAAAAGAAGTCAAAATTGTGAGTTTGCAGTATATCTTGCAGTTGCGAGTGTTGTAATAATGCGCAATTGTGAGTTTATAACTACAATTCTGAGAAAAGTCAGAATTGTGAGATAAAAAGTCACAATTACCTTTTATTTTTTGTTTAGTGGCGGAAACAAGCTTCCATACCTTACACTGTCGCAGATGTTTTGCAAAAGATACAGATACTGTGATGTAGACAAGACTAGTAAAATATCTATAGTATATTAAAATATTGTTGTTATTTTTTTCTTTCAAAAAGAAATCTTTGGAACTTTAGTTATGTCAATGAAGTTTTTTTCTTTTTCTTTTTTTTATGATCAGTTACACTGTACTGTATGCTTTGTTGTATCTCGCAACACGGCATTCTAAAAGTTCAACATTTAAAAAACTAATCTCTTACATTCCACTGTCCTGCGTCCCAAAAAATGTGATCTGTGTGAATGGCCCCACTTAGACTAGATGTATTGCAAAAGATAGAAAGATTGTGAGCTGCTTTCCGAAGGCATTTCAGAAGACAAGTATGTATAAGAAATGCATTTTACTATAATAAATGTGATCAGGAACATGGGATTTAAAATGAATAGCATCCATACCAACTGCAATCTGTACCACTTTACCCCAGACCACCTAATTGTGTACAAATGCAGAAAACTGCTTTCACACCAACTAGGTCTGCAACAAAAGCTTTCAAAATTTAATTTGTTCCTTCTCACAATTGTATATTGCATCACACAAACAGAGTCAAATAGAGGCTTGAAGAACTTTTCTGGTTTTGACATGACAAAGAAGTCAATTCTCTTGCATCATGCAACAAAACAACGATTTGAGTAAAAACTATTGTGAAAAGGCTACTTTTCTTTACATGTAAGTGTTTTGATCCCACACTGGCACACCTCAGTTTGGCAGTGATGGGTTGCCCAGACAGGCAGGCAGGCAGGCAGTGAGGAAGAGGATTTCTGCCATCTGTGTGAGACATCAAAGGAAGTGTGTTAGCTGAATTTACAGGAGACGTAGAGCAAGAGAGAGAGAAAGGCAGAGAAAAAGCTGCCTATGGGGTTAAGGAGGCATCTCTACTGGTTTCTGTCTCTTTCATTTTCCTCCATTTCACTCTTTGTCAGTGTTTACGTATCTCTTTTTGACGTCTGTGTGTTTCCAGCACAAGTTGTCTTTCGGTTTTCTCCCAAATGAGGCAGAAGACTATGACAGCTCTGCCTTTCCTCTATCACCACTAACACCTCTAACATCTTTTACTAGAGGTGTCTTTTTTCCTTTGACTTTTCAATGTACCTGTCGTCCCTTTTTCTCGCATTTGCTCTTTTTCTCGGCTGGACTGTCAGTCGTTCTCTCACTATCACACATTCACAGACAGCTATTTTCTCTGCTCTCTGCTAAAACATTTGCCTCTCTCTCATTTTCTAGCTCTCTCTGTCTTTTTGTTTTTCTCTCTCTCTCTCAAACAAATATGTTTGTCTCTGTTTTACTCGTCTAGTTGAGCCGAAGCTTGTGTGTCTCATGGTAAACTCAGACGGAGGCCCCGTCTGCAACTGGTTTTACTGTAACACGTAACACGTTCAGTGGTGTGACCTAGTGTAAATGATATTGCAAACTGGAAAACATTTTTACCTAACACATAATCAGTTACATCTAATGTATTGTATGTGTGTTGGAAATTGTTAAAGGTGACCTATTATGCCCCTTTTTATAAGATGTAGGCCTAATATAAGTCTCAGGTGTCCCCAGAATGTGTCTGTCAAGTTTCAGCTCAAAATACCACATGGATTTTTTATTATACCATGTTTTAAATTTTTGGATGGGAGAAAAAATGCGCTGATTTGGTGTGTGTACATTTAAATGCAAATGAGCTCATGCTCCCCGCCCCCAAGCTTGTGGTTCCAATACACTGAGGCATAAACAATACAGAAGAAGCTCACACAGCAAATATAACTCTCAAAATGGATCATTACAAACTTTTTATGATGCAACATTTCAGATCACGTAGGTATGTCATGTATTTTGTGGATGTTTACTAACATTTGATTCTGAATGAGTTTGATAACGTGCTTCACGGCTAACATGGCTAAAGCTACACACTGTTAGAGAGACTCAATAAGAATGAAGATGCATTTATGAATTATACAGGCGTTTTCAGGTTAAAAATGAAAATAACGACATGGCTCTAGTCTCCGTGAATATAGTAAGAAACAATGGTAACTTTAGCCACATTTAGCAACGTGCTAAAGAAACACATTTAGAAAGACAATTTGCAAACATCACGAACTATATATGAAATTGGATCATGAACAGTTGGTATCGATCCATCTTTGAGAATCAACTTTTGTGCAAATCCTGTGTTTTACTGACCCTTGCGTGCAAAGCAGTCTGGTGTAAAATGACTTGCATATGGTATATGAATTTATACACATTCCCTTCATTAATAAAATTACACCACTGTGTCCTTAGTGGCTCAGATGCCAGGGGTTTATGGAGAATATGTTTACTATTATAGCCATTAACAGATCAGTAATGATGTTTACATAGCTGAGACATATCACGAGCTCAGGGACTGTCGTTCTTGTTTTGCTCTGACCCAACTCACCTTCCTTTATGTAGTTTTAGTAATCCTGAAGACATTCAAGTGTGTTTGATCTAGGTTGTAGCTAAACTGTGCAGCGCAGCTGCACTACAGGACCAGCGTTACTGGTACACCATTGTCGCTTGCGAAAACAATGGTGGCGCTGTGGGTGGAAACATACAGATTTAGGGGGTGGTAATATTATAATAAGAGCCCCTTCCTACGTCACAAGTGGAGCAAAATCTTAACGGCTTAACATGCTTGCAGAGAAAGTTTAACTGGGTTGTCCTTTTTCACGTTTTCTGGTTTGGTTGGTGCACCGGGGACCCGATTATAGCACATAAACACGTAAAGTATAACATTATGTGCTCTTGAAATGTTTTGTTGTGGTGCTCATGTGGGAAATTAGGGTTCGATTCCAGCCTTCTATTGTAGCATTTGCCATCAGGGGTTAATGGGACCTTGCTAACCTCTTCAGGTAAATCTCTTTCACTAAATTTATTTTGTGTACATTTACAACTGCATTCTTACTTGACTTTTTGAGTGTAGACTTTATTAGTACAGCTTCTTGCTGGGGGAATTATTAAAATACTTAGAAAATGTGTTTATCTTGAACACTGCAGCATTTCTTTAATGGAACATATTTATGTTTTCAGTTTGACAGCAGACCATGTATTTTATTTGGCTGAATAACTAATTTATGAATTTGCTGTTTTGTTTTGTTAGGTCGCTCGCTCTGGCAGATGACAGATCGCTCTCTCTCTCTCTCTCTCTCTCTCTCTCTCTCTTCCTCTTGGGTGGAGATGTTTTTTCAGTTAATGTCCAACGATTATGACTTATGTTTTGGAGAAATATCCCTTCTCTGCAGGATGTGCTGTCAAGTTTTGAATGTGAAACAAAAGTTTGCAAACATAGTTTGGCCCACCTTTGGTATTCTTATACTCTGCCACTTTTTCTCTGCTGCTCATTTTCTCTAATGATGATGAAGTGTTTTCCTAATTTTTCTTTGCTGGCTTTCTACTAGTCATCTGCTCCATGCAGCGTCTTCAATGGTTGTTCCTCCTTCCAGCAGAATGCATGATGTCAACCTGATTTATCTCATAAAACTCCCTTCACGTTTCTGGCAAAAGTGGACCACCGCAAATTCAATTAGTTTTACATTACAGAGATGCATTCTCCTTACTAAAGAAATCCAGATATTGCACCAAAATATCAAAACACGCTGAAGATTGATATCACGCTCTAACAACTTTGATTACTTCTGACATTTATGTCCATAAAACGAATGGCTCCATCATGACCCCATTAAGGCAGATGCTTTTTTTCTTACCCAGAACAAAAAGATATCCTCAAAAAATATACATTAAACTTAAAAAAAAATAAAGTGAAGTAAACTGCTTGAGCCAGCATACTAGGGAATGCTTATTTGGGCTCTGTAATGCACTGCAGGGACCCGTACGGGAACCATGCTTTCAAGTTCTCATTGTGATGCATGCCTGCATTCAATAATATCTTTAGGGAATGGAAAGGAAAGTCGAGGTGACACGTTTCCCCGATACAGAGGCTGGACCTGGATCAACATCTGGGATTACATAAATGTTTCTGCTGAATAGCCCCACACACACTTGTCAGTGTCAACGTTTGTCCTAAAGTGAGTCATTTACATCACTATGTGGACAATTTGATGTTGACAAGTAGTACACATAACCCAAACAGGTCCCTGGTAGAATGCATCAGCATAACAGACTCACTTTCATTTCACAGTTTGTGTAAATTGACACACAAAGGTCATGGGACTTCCTGAATGGGATCCATCCCATCACCCACAAACAACATCCTTTCATACCCAAAAACTGAGTGAAAATGCACACATGTTTTTTGTTACTCTGATCACAGTCATAGCAGCTATATTTAGTAATGTTAGAATTTCCCAGCATTATTTGAGATGGAGGGAGGGGGGTGAATTAAAAATAACTACTAAAAGACCATTTGTTGTTAGAGGACAGAACATTTCCCGAAGTTCAAAATGCTGAATTTGAGTGGTCCTTTTTAATGACTATTTTGTAAGGGTTTTGCATTTTATCTGTAAATGTCAGGCGAGGACATGGAGAAAAAGCAGTTAACACTGCACTATTGCTGCTGCCGAAATAGTTTTGTCTCCGAACCCCTGACAGTTCATTTGCACCCCCGAAAAGAGCAACTTATTTTAGCATGGCAGAGCGGTGAAACATATCACACTCTCCTTTTTCAAGTCTATTTTTGGCTGCTGCCCCAAATCGCACACACGCAAATCCAAACCATCATTCATAGATCCGAAGAGGCCACCAGTTGGTATAAATCACCCCTTGAAAAGTTGGTATGACCCATCAGTGAACCTAATAAAGAATCTCCAGCTTAGCATTCCGGACCTCATCATCCAACTGTCCCATCTGAACAAAAGGGGTTGGGAGGGACGACCAATATTTCATTCCTGCACTGGTCCTTTCAGCTACAGCAGATTTAGATTGAGTCCATTGGGAGGGGATTGCTGAGCCATAAGGGTCCCGGAGTGATGGAGTGGAAGTTTAGTGTGAGGGTATTCCATTCAGACAAAGGCCAACGGGCGCCCCATTTGTCCATTGGTCCCTTTTAATGAGACCTCCCTGACAACCCCAACAATGGCCCAGGCCTCTTCTCACTGCCAGGCATGGTCATTATTTTGATATGCATTCAGAGAAAGAACCTGAAAAGTTTTGACACTGAGAGGGACTTGAGGGAGTTGAAGTGTGTTTTGGTCTGCAAACATAAAAAAATAAGGATTTTTTTTTTCATCTTCTGAGATAGTGTTGTGTCAGCCATTAAAAGGATGGTAGTATTGTTTCACAATGAAAATGCACATGAGACAGAGTTTATTATTTTTAAGGCATCAGTGTTATTAAAATGGTTGTGCAGCATTCAGAATTTAATTGAAAATGCCTTTTAAAATTTATTTCAACAGTTTTGAATTTAATATACAGTATACACTACCATTCAAAGGTTTGGGGGGTTGTTAAGATTTTTTTTTTAATGTTTTTGAAATGGTAAGGCTGCATTTTTTTTTTTTTATATATAAAAAACACAGTAAACATAGTAATATTGTGAATTATTATTACAATTTAAAATACATTTATTTCTGTGATGAAACAGCTGAATTGTCAGCATCATTACTCCAATCTTCAGTGTCACATGTTCCTTCAGAAATTATTCTAATATGCTGACTTGGTGTTCAAGAAACATTTCTTATTACAACCAATGTTGAAAACAGTTGTGCTGCTTAATATTTTTGTAGAAATTGTGATACTTTTTTTAGAATTTGATGTTGAAGCATTTATCTGCAATATAAATATTTTGTAACATTAAATATCACTTTAACCAGTTTAATGTATCCTTGCTGAAAGTATTCATTTTTTTAAAAAATAAATAAATAAATAATTCAATCTTATGGATCCCAAACTTTGGAACAGTAGCGTATTATTCATTTTGCCCAACGCTGGTAACTAGTCACTCACCATTTGTGCTAGAGAATCAAATTTATATTTTTTTGCCTGGCAATAATTTAATAGACTTAAATTAAAGAAAGGACCTGTGCCATATCTGCACCAGAATATAATAGAGACTTTTTGACGTGGGCAAAGATTCAGAAAATCTATTACTCATGCACCCTTCTTCAGAAAATGTAAACGTTTTATTAGAATGGAAAGAAAATGGTATTATTTGATAATGAGATACTTTTAAAAAACTCCTAAGAACATCAGACCTGTAGTCTAGACCTAGTAGTTATGTGCACATGAAATGTTGTGCTGTGGAGCTTGTGAGAAATTTGGGTTCCAGCCTTAGAAATCCTTCAATACATACAGTTTGTGGGGAAAACCCAAAAAGAACTCTAAGGCAAAGAAAAGTTCTGCAATAAACTAAATCTTCAGATTAGCCAGTTGACTCTAAAAAGGGATATAAATTCATTTGAGATGAAAAAGAAAGCTTTACAGGGGGAATGAGAGAGAGAATGTATATGATTGGACAATAGGGTGTGTGTATGTGTTTTCAGAGAGTCCATCTGTAGAGTGAATGTTTGCAGGGGTAATGATGTGTGTATGAATGGGGAGCTCTTTTACCCAAACCCCTCACCAAATGTTGTTCTCCCTCTAGTGCTGTAGCACATTCATACCCAACATCATCATTCGAAAGAGAGTGGGAGGGATACGACTGAAAGGGTGTTGGCAATAGTGTGTCAGTCAAGTACCGTGAAAACAGATGTGTTTTAGAGCTGGACAGAGGAGAAAAAAAGGGGTTTGACCACTGAATACGATCATTGTTTGGCCTCGCTTTCTCATAGAAAGCTGTTTAGCAATCATTGCAATTCGAGAACAGGACACTTATTGCATACAAACACGCAGTATATTCTTATTCTTATTAGCATTAGTATGGTTTGCTATTGGCGGCCACCTAGCAATCACCCAGAACACCCTAGCAACACCTTACTAACCACATAACAATGTACCATGACTCAGAACACCTTAAGCAGTATATATATATATATATATATATATATATACTCAAGGTGATGTGATATAGACCATCCTTATCTTTGAGTTCTGGCCTTCACAACCACCATGGGGGGGTTTGCACGGGCAGGCAAGCACCACTCACATTTTCTTCAGTAAATCTGGTTTCATATTATTGCTGTAAAAGCATAGATTGTTTTAATGATTGCTTAGAAGAACAGAGGCATATCATATCTTATGCAACATTCTGAAACAAGATCTCACATGTACATGCATATAAAACCTCATCCATCAAAGCGGTGGATGTGTTTCTTTTCTCAGTTGGAGCCAAAAGCATGTGAACCCGGCTGCTCAATCTCAGTCTAGATACACGCATGCATGCATACAAACTCACTCCTGTCAGGATGGTGGATAATTAGCTGGTGCTTTCTGGCAGGGGGTGGAGTGCACAGAGGAGAAAGACCTGCTAAACTCTTTTGTCCCTTTTTTGTGATGTCATATGGGGCCCCTCCCCCGGCGCTCCTTTATGACACAGCCACAGGTTCCTTTTCACCCCGCTTGTCCTCATGCATTCATGGGCATCATTCAGCAGGCCCCCCGCTTTTGTATTGGGGTGAAACACCCATCAACCACCCCGATCCACTCACACTCACCATATGGCTCCATCGAAAGACCCCCACTAAGAGCGAGGAAGACAGAGAGAAGAATAGAGAGTAATGAAAAAGATCTAAAGCTTCAGCAGCACATGAAATTGATTTTATTTCTGGCTTTTACAACTCACAAAATGGGGGAAAGAGAAGGTAGGGAGAATTGAAGCTTGAATTTTTAGCTTCGTTATCTCACACACTGATCAAACTCGCTAATGGGCAGCTCAAATATTTCAAACAAATAATCGGTTTTGAATTCTTATTTAAAATGCATAATGTGACTAAAACGGTGCAAAAAAGTGAAATGTGCAAAAATATTGTAAAATCTAGTTGTCTTTTGCGATTTCATTAGATATCATCTCTTTAAAATGTGTGTCAGTATTTTCTACACTCAACAAGGAACATAACATGACTCTTTTGAACTGGTTCTTTTTGATTAGTTACTTGAAAAAAAAATCACTTAATTCACTTGGCTGCATTTAAAGGCAAAGTATGTAAATTTCGCTGCTAGAGATCGCTTATACAAAAGAATAACAAAGGTGTAGTTTCATGATGCCGTGAATGAACGTGGGATGATGGGAGTTGTCGTCTTCACCTCCACAGCAAGGGAATGTTTTAGCAAAGGAAAGCAATCCATGGGACAGAAATCATGTTCATGGATGAGCTAACGCATTAACGTTTTATTAACGTTACTGTGGTATGAAGCAGGGTGGGACCGAAAGCCATGGGAGCGGAACGAGGCCAGTGGAGCGAATGTTAATGAGAGACACCTGCGCGACACACTGGTCTCGAGTCTCATGGAGGAGCTCCAGAGCTTTTATCAAGGGTACGGTGGATATGACATCATTGACAGATGACGCAATGACACGGCCGTTACACTAGTTAAAATTGCCGATATTTCTGGATTTGGAATAATTTGGGATAATGTAAGTACACAAGTCAACAAAATATATAGCATTGTTCTAGTGGTTTTTGGATATTTTAATCCAAAAATTGTACATATTGTGCCTTCAAGTTCACTTTTTTATGCCCTTACCTTGCTAACCAGAGCGAGAGTGCAAGAGCACGCCCATCAACGTGCTTCGTTCGGGTTTACGGAAGTACTTGCTCGAGAAAGATTTGTTTTTAGACCACAAAATCAACAATGTCACCAAAGAAGTGTGTTTTTGTTTGTGAGGGAAAAATAACCTTGCTTCCCAAAGAACCCAGTGTTCAGTGGAGCTGAGAGTTTTGTGTTCACGCATTACATTGATGCGCTCTCAATGTTTGTTATTAAAACAACCATAGAAACTGATAGTTGCAATAACTTTTTTATTGGTTAAAGGGAATGGAGAATATCTCGTGTTTTTCCGTGGCTGCTCAAGTCCTCATGATCGGCGCTCATGGTTTCATAAACAAGGCCCAGTTCTACGATGGATTTACAGATTGTTTTAAAAGTGGAAGATGGAGCGGTCACAGCAATAATGATCCAAGTCATAAGTCGGAACCGCAGGTGGTGAGTAAAACTGCATCAAATGTCTGTTTTGTTGGCAATAGGCACCAGCGTATGTATCTTTTATAAATATGATAAAACGACGGATGCTATACTATTCTATAGGTACTCAAGATTAACATGAGATTGGCAGAAACTGTGATACCCCCCCCCCCCCCCTCTTCCTTTCGAGTGTCATGGTAAAGCATGCTGGGAAATAGGAATCCCAGTCCAGTTTCAGTTACATTTTTCTAAATTAAAAGAAACAAGTACATAAAACTCAAAACAATGAAACAGTAACAATAGATTACTAAAATTTAAGTTTACCCTGCTCTACCCAATTAATTATTTTGAGCATTAGGGTTTACAGTGAGCATCATTATGTTTATGTGAAGGTCTCATATAAGTCCATGTGTATGCTCTAAGCCAAATTAGTAAGAAACACACACACACACACACACACACACACTAATAACCCCCGTGTTGATTTCTCAAGGTGATGTGATAGTGATGTTGCTGTTTCATACAACATACATTTGTGCTTTCTTGCATGGCTGGGCATCTGACTGCATTTGACAGATAGTAGGAGTTTGTGCTCTCCCTAAGGGTGTGAAACCTGTGCACTGAGCCCCAACAGGTCATTCACACACTGGAGGTCAAAAAGATACGCAGCCCTACATGACTACCCATCCTGACCCATTTCCATCAGCTCTCATCAGATCAAACAGCACTGTGCTACAACTCTCCATATATTCCTTCCTCTCTATGTCTGTATGATCCCTAATTTCTGGCTCAGCCGATGGCGGTGAATTGAGAGGTGAGAAAAGATTTAATCGCTCAAAGAATGTTGTGCCCCCTCCATTGTTATTTTGTGTTTCTCTCAAAAGTGTAAGGTCTGAACACAGTGCGGCAAAACAAAAGCGTGGTTAATGAGGGTGCTAAACGCAACACACATGTAGCTATTGCAGCAGTCTCCTGACAGCGCCACAGATGAAAGCAAGAGGAAGTAGCTGTGAGACAGCACAGAGAGAGAGAGAGAGAAAGAGATGGAAAACACAGAGATCAAACCCTGCTGATGAGATCTGTGTGATGTTGAGAAAAAACATGGTTCAGTACATTTAGGTAGAACAACATATTTAGGTAAAGCAATGCTTCCGTTTATCTCGGTTTAGCAGAAGGATTGGTACATGGCTGGCTATTAACTTCTTAGTGTTTTTACCTTTAAATTGTCATAACTGATTAAAGGTTTTCTTCTTGAGCTTTAACTATATGAATATTTTATACTGTCTAACTAAAACAAGTGTTTACCTGATCTGCAGGAATATTTGTCAAAGCGTTTGTTTGGATGTCAAAGAGATGATGCCAGATATATGCAATATAGCTCCAAGGTTAGTGGACCGTGGTGAGGCCTGATCTCTAGACGCAGAGAAACTCAATATTCAACACACAACTACTGTCAAGTGTGTGATCATCTAATTTTACCTCACTAACAGATTTAAAATGAGATGTAGATTTAGATTTTTCTAATTCAATCTAATTCATTTTCAACTTTCCTTGAGTCAAAGTTAATTCCCTGTGGATAGTTAACGTGGATGGATGGATGGATGGATGGATGGATGGATGGATAGATAGATAGATAGATAGATAGATGGATGGATGGATGGATAGAGAGATAGGTGGGTGGGTGAGTGGATGGATGGATGGATGTTCGATAGATGGATGGATGCATGGATGGCTAAGTGAGTAGATAGATAGATAGATAGATAGTAGCAGCAGCTTCTTACTATGTCCTCCAAAACACAAGCAAATGATGTAATTAGAGGGCAAAAGAATTAACAGTAACCTGCTCACCCTGTCACAGCATTAACACTCCACCACGGAGAACAGCTTATTTCTGTTCTTAAGGACTAATTTGCAACAAGTTGGGTGAAAAAATACCGGGTCACAGTGCCCTTCTAGATGTGAAAATTGACTGTCTGTTTCACAGCATTTTTTTTTCTCTTTTTCTCCCCCCTCAGTCACTTTTCATAGTTAATGGAGTATTCATCGCAGCAGGTTTAATTTCACTCTTTCTTTTCTATTTCGCTTTAATTAACGGTGGGTTCCTCTAATCTCTCTCTCTCTCTCTCAGCACTCCAACAAGCTAGACTGAAAGATCTTTACCCCCCACAGAGTAGGAGATAAAAAAAAGAGAGGGAAAAAGCTGCTATTATCTGTCTTTGTCCCTCTCCTCTCTCCTTTCTCCACTCAGACCTGTGAAAGGATTTTGTTTGTGTAACGCGTTCCAAAGCCTGGAGGTCCTCAAACACACCGACACTGAAGAGATGTGACCCTTGCACTGCAGCAGACACATGGTGTCTAATCATGTTTAATTTTTAATCACATATTTGGTCTTTCTGGGATAATGTAGCATTCCATCTAGTGTTTTGTCTGTTTGTCTACAGTCCATTTTAATAAATAAATAAACAAATATATATATATATATATATTCCTAAATAATTAGAAGGAGGCCCTATGTAGAAAGGGAAATGTATATACCGAAGTGGCCAAAAGTGATGTACCACCTAGGAAAATTGCCTTCTTTGCACTTTATTCAAACTTGTATTAAATATTTGTTAAATATTTTTATGCATGTTGTGAAGTTGTATCTGAAGTGTAAAACTAATGTACGCATTCCATGTTTCAATTGTATCATTTGTCATGATGCAGTGAAACACTGAATTGTGCGGACATCATTTTTAACCAACTGGTCATACCAAGCTTGCACTTATAATATAGCAGGTATGCTATATTATATATTATTAGTTGTTATTTGATCAGTTTTAGTGAAAATGGCCAGCTGGAAGGAACCGTCTTTTGCAACCACGGGGATATTGTTAAAATGGCAAAATCTGGTCAGTCGGTTTGGATATTGTGAATGGTCACAGTGTCCACAGTATTATTTCAAAGAACAACGAGAGTAGTGACCATTTTGTCAGAAGGATGAAAATGACCTGAATGTGGGACCAAATTAAAGCAGCTTCTAAAGACCTGGATGAGACGTGCAATTGTGAGGAACCTCCAATTTCATCTTGAACTCTAAGCCAACAGCTACAAGAGGCTGGATTGAGAGGTTGTGTACCAGTAAAGAAACCATTTATTAGTTTTATCAACGGCAAAAAACACCTTGCATTTGCCAAACAGAAGGACTGGGGTGTGAAAGATTGGAACTGTGTTCTGCAGTCTGACAAGTCAAAATTTAACGACCTAGCATTGGATGGTGTCAGGTATGTTCATAGGAAACGACTGGAGTATTTTAATACCAGATGCATGCATGGATCCATTTACATAATGGTATTAGGGGTGCTTGTTTGCAGCAGGTGTTGGAGGGATCTACTAAGTTGCTGGCACTTTGAAAATGGACCAATACTTGGGAATCCTGCTGACCACAATGTTTGGAGAGCAAATGTGTATTATCCAACATGATAATGATCCCAAACAGACCACGAATGCAACAAAGTTGCACTCAATAAGTGTTCATGCTCAGCATTTTGAAGTCCTCAAGTGGCCCCCCCTGCCCCCTGGGGCAAGATCTGCTTGGTTACAAACATTCTTCCAAATATCTTCCTTTGTGTACAGCAGAACAAAGAAATGTATACAGGTTTGGAACAACTTAAGGGGAAGTAAAAGATGACAGAATTTTTATTTTTGGGTGAATTTTCTCTTTAAAGCCATTGAAAACCTTTGGGAAATTATAAACCTGAATTGTGATAAGTCATGCAGGTCTTCCAATGAAGCTCAACTTTGGGAAGAACTTAGAAGGAATGGAAAGGATTGAGCACGACACGTGCGCAAAGTTTGGTGAGTCAATACCCAGGAATGTGGGTATTGAAAAAATGGCTGCTGTAATCAAAAACAAGAGTGAACCAACAAAATATTTATAACTTAGTACATTGTAGTCAATGAATGCTTTATTTTCTGTGAGCTTTTTGTTTTTTTCTGCATAGTACTGTAAAACCCATATTCCATGATATGCTGGAGATTGCCTTTCTTGCCAAATGATTTAGTCATTTTAGCCAAGTTTAGTGAATTCTTCTAATGTATATCATGTTCCTCGTTGTATTATTATTTAATTAAAGCTAAAGTGTCATTAAAAGCAAATATTCCCTTCCGGACATCACTTTTGGCCACTACTGTTTTCACATTAGTCTAACAGTAATAAAAATAACTGTAGTAATCTTGCAACTGTATATCTCACAGTAAGACTTTCTTGCAATTGAATGCAGCTAGTTTTGAGAGTGCTGAAGTAAGCATGTCCGTGCCAGTGCTAACAGTAGCTCACTTCTGCCCCAATTCATCAGCAGCTGTTAGACAACAGTGATGCTAATACTATCAGTCTGCTAACATCTGTTAGCATGTGTGTTTCACTGAAACTACAATAGAGACTACAAGCTCTATCATAGCCCAACACCTCCATATGCTATCTCTATGAAACATCTTCAGGTAGAGAGAGTTCAGCCATGCCTGTGATGGAAGCGCTATCAGCTGCTAGCATCTGTCCATGCTAGCTGCCATTCATCAATCAGTAAGGCGGTGTGGGCAAATAGGGCAGGAGAATGTGGGGGGAGGTGGAGATAACAAAATGGAGTCTTATCGCCTGTATCTTATCAGCTCTAGCCCTGTGTGTTCCAGACTGATTGAAAACGTACAGTTGAGAAATGGTGATAGTGGAACTTTGTGAACGAGAGCTGGAAGAGAGAATATTAGCACTATTTAGGCCTTCAAAAACAGAATCTAATGCTAAATGGCAATAATTTGACCATAATGTGATTATGGGCTGTCGTGGGAATGAATCCATCAAAATTCATGAGACTTTTAGCACATTTTGGTGTCTATGCAGTTAGACACCAAACTGCATTTTTGGCTATTGTTTTTCTTAGCATTCTCTAACCTGAGCGCAATTGTCACAACTGATGTATGGGACATCACAATTCTGTTGCATGTCTACAAAAATGTAAGTCACCCAAAACATTTAGTTTATGCTTCAAAACCTGTTTGTGTCAATAAATTGGCCAATGCTACCAAAATGAAAAGATATTTTGTCGTTATGTGAGCCATGCTGGTGAAAATGTTAAGACGTGGTTTGTTTGTTTTTTCCTCCCACCATGGGAGTCAACCCTGTTAAAAAAAAATCACTTTTTTGTTGACTCTGACTGCTTAGTATACTATACAAGAATGTTATTATCACATTGAGCTTTTTAGATACAGATTTTAACTGAAGGTAAAAGTTTACTGGTCAAAATTCAATACTGTAGTATATACGCATACACATTTGCCAATTTAGCAGACATCACAAACGTCCATGTCATATTTATGGAATATATTTGTCTGACAGATTTTAATAATTGAATGGATCATTTTGCATGTGATGGCTCACATGATGAAAGAATGCTTAGAAGTTGTGAAGAGTAGCACAGTTTCACTGAGAATCAACCATTTTAATAATAATAATAATACATTTTATTTATAATGTGCTTTTCTAAAACCCACATAGCTACAAACAATAACAAATAAAAACAAATAAATGCAGAAATACAAAAATAATGCAATACAAATAAACTATAAATCATAAAATAATCATTACAGTACAACACAACAGAATACTAATCATGATCAATCTATATAAGCATTTTTAAAAAGATGAGTTTTTAACAGCTTCTTGAAACTGGCTATTGTGGGAGCATCTCTAACAGTGAGAGAAAGTGCATTCCATAACCTGGGAGGAGCGACAGAGAAAGCTCTCTCTCCCCCATAGGGAAGAGAATCCACTGACCGAAGGGATTGAGAAGGCGTGTACAGGGTGACTAAGTCACACATATAAGGAGCTATTCTATGCATAGCTTTGTATGCTAGTGTTAGAGTTTTAAAAACAATATGCGACTGAAGAGGAAGCCAGTGCAAACTATAAAGCACACCTGTGATGTGCTGACGTGATGAAGTATATGTAAGAACACGTGCTGCTGAATTCTGGATATACTGCAGCCATTTGATTGATTTAGCAGGTAAACCAACAAATAGTGGTTTACAAAAGTCAATCCTGGAAGTTACAAATGCATAAATAAGGAAAGGAAAGGCCTAATTCTTGCAATGTTTCTGAGATGATGGAATGCAGATTTTGCAATACTCTTTATGTGAGTCTAGTGTCAGATGAGTGTCAAAAACCACACCAAGGTTATGAGCTTGAGATGGAAATACGACACTTTCATCCACAATCAAGTTAAAATTGCTGCCTTTATGAATAGCCACTAGTGTGCCAATAAGTAGAACCTCTGTCTTAGAACAATTCAGTTTAAAAAAAAATTATGGTGCATCCACGTTTTTATTTCCTGCACACACTCTGAAAGAATTGTAGAGGTGACAGTAGGATCAGACTTGGAGCTGATGTAAATTTGGGTATCATCAGCATAAAAGTGATACCCCAAACCATATTTCCTAATGATTTGCCCCAAAGGAATCATATAAACACTAAACAATATGGGACCCAGGACAGATCCCTGTGGAACACCACTGGGAATGATCAGTTATGTAAGATTTAAACTAATTAAGCACAGTATCAGTGATACCAAGCCATCTCTCCAGCCTATTTAGCAGGATAGAATGGCACACTGTGTCAAATGCTGCACTGAGATCTAACAAGACCAAGATGGTAGAGGCTCCAGAGTCAGCTAAGACAAGCAGGTCATTCATAACTCAAACCAAGGCTGTCTCTGTACTGTGTCCCTTTCTAAACCCAGACGGAAAAGGTTCGAAAAGCTTGTTGGAAGACAAGTGTGAGTCGAGTTGTGCCACAACAACACATTCCAAAACCTTAGCATGAAAGGGTAGATTTGAGATAGGTCTGTAATTTACCAGTAGTAAAGGAGGTGTTCACAATGTTCAAAATGAAGGGATTAATTGAAGAGAGACACCCCTTAAGAACAGATGTTGGTATTGGGTCGAGAGTACATGTAGTTGTATTCATTGCCATCACTAAATTCAAAATATACAGGACTTGCTACTGCCAATACATACACGACACACTGCTGTGAGCAAGTAAGACATGCTGCTGCTGTACAATATAGCGTACATGAATTACCCCCCAACAAAGCAGGTGACATGATAAATACAATCCAAGTGTACTGTATGCCAGAAAATCCCCCATCAACGCAGAAGGCAAGACGACGGTTCAGCCCTCACCCCATAGCAGATCTATCGCCAAAACGTACTGCTGCTGCTCCGAAGAGCCATAGGAACCGTGTGTATGCTAGCTATGTGTGCCTGGCCCATTAGTTTTGAGTATGAGAAATGGGGCCATAAGGCTTGGCTCTAGTGGCCTATTAGACTATGTGTGCCTGGGCTACCACGGCGAATGGCTTAGCTTTAGTGTACAATATGGCTATGTGTGCCTGGGCTACCATGCCGAATGGCTTAACTCTAGTGGCCTATGACTGTGTGCCTGAGCCAAAAGGCTCAAACATAACCATTTAGAATGTGCATTATGTGTGGCTTTAACAAATGTAAACATTGCAGGCTAATAGAGATAAGAAAAGAAACCCCCCACAACCACCTGAGCAATTAAATAGTATAATGATTTAACATTATTTGATAATTGTCATTGTCAAACCCTCTATACTCCTATTGTAAAAGTTAAGTAATTCGGACACGGAAAAAATAATGAGCATAACCTCTAACACGTGTTCAGCTGAACCTATCCTGAACACATTTAGGTAAATGAAAACATCAGCCTTGAAAGTGTTGTTGGAAGTTTGATCAAATAAGGTGAGCCCCAGTTAAATGGCAATATGTTTTCTCATGTCATGTCCACTATGCTTAGTGCAGAGATGGCTTGCTGCTATATGAAAATATGTATCACTGTTGCTGTATGCTTTTATTTTACTCCTACATTAAGTGCAAGACTGTAAACACCCTTCTAAGACAAATGAGGCATAGTTGATGTTTGTAGATTAAAAGAAAAGGTTAGATATGATGCCGAGCCCAGTTCCAGAATCTGGAAATTTCCCAGAATTTAGTGAATGATATTTAATAGAAACTCAATATCTTAAATCAATATTCTATATATCTGTTGTCTTAGTACATGCTAATGCGTTACTATGGTATGTTATATCTTGCCCCATGCAATAGTTATGTCAATCAATGCAATTTGACAGTGAATCCCAATACTTCCTAAACTCGCAGTGTCCAACCGACTGTTGGTCCTCACAGCAGCATAAACACTTATTAATAAATACGTATGGCTGCGAGAGCATGCAAAACTGTTTACTCATCTCAGTAGCAAACTTGGAAAGTGCCGCTACATCAATGAGCTGCCCCACTGCGATGAGTCTCCTATTACACTTGTATTGTTAACAAATACCTCAGTGTTTTAAGCAGGGAGTGATTTCTGACAGATAAAAAAAACCATTGATGGCCACAGCTCGGGATCAACAATGCTTGTCGTGATTAGCCACACACTCTAGGTAAGTTGAAATGATAAAATCATTCTATGTGAAATCTATTAATAAGATGGCGACAACATCCGTCCTGTAGTTATGAAATATGCCCAATCCGAATACAGCTGCTTGCGTACTTAGAATGTAGATAAGGTGAAAACATTGTTTGCGTTTTGATTCATGATAATATTCACATTGCATGATCAACTCATTAGCTAACTCATTTCACTCAAATTAGCAACATGTACACAGTGTTACTAAACTGCAACGTCTGCTGCATTCTATTGTTGTTGATATTCACTACATTGCAATCTAAATGTGTTATCGATGCTGCTGCTGCTTTACAAATACTGGAATTGGCCAAGTCAGTAAGGCTTGATGTCTAATGTAAAATCTGTGTTTTGAAGCAAAATAGTTATTTGTGCCATTAATATTGTAGCTACACAGTTATTTTGAAAGATTTCTCCAGTATTACCTAAATACTAACAATATTCCTTTCCTTTGCCTTTCAGGTTTACTGTTTTGTTTTCATCCCCTTTGTTATTCAACATCTAGTATGCCAGTCTCAATGGAGCAGAAGGGGGCTCTGATCACTGTTCTCTTTTCACCATGGATAACGAGATGAGAAGAGATCCATATACCACCCCAGAAGAAGAGACACTAAAGAGGGAGAGCTTGTTTTAATAGATCAAAGATGCATGTTTCCCAAAATTGTTGCCTTTGGATCGGGTTTGGCAGTAGGCTCATAGCGATTCAGAATAAAACGTTTAGTTGGACCTGATGTAAGAGCCGTGATTCAAATGTGAAGCTCCTTCAGTTGCTGCAGATCATCACATAGGCTGCTGTGGTCTCACATGCATGTTCTCTTTGTGCCGTTCTGGCTGCTTAAGATTTGTTTATGTTCCTCTGCCAAGAATTTTGATGTAAACGATGCACATTTCAACGCTTGCCATTTTTATCCACATCTGCATTGGATATGCTGACATTTGGATGCAGTTTTTCCAAGAGAACTATCACTGAGGCACATATGATTGCATGTAATTAAAATTGAAAATGATCAGTGTTTTCATGGGCTACACATTTAGTTTCTTAACTTTCATAGCTTTTAAGGAATGTTGTAATTTATGCACAGTGAAATACTGTTTGATATTCTCAAACGTTAATGAGGTAATGTTAGATGCAGGTTGCCTATAATGTAACTTCTGTTTATAAGAAACATTATGCTCTGTGGATCACGGTAATATTATTTTGGTGGTGATTTTGTTTTCATAATATATAGAAATTTCATGTACACAGTATTTCAGCAAAGCGTATTTGACCCTCAGGTCATGTTTACTGTATGATGCACATTTAAAAAGAGACTCATTATGCAGTTGTATTTTAATGCCTCAGGTGATTATCTGTTTAGTTTGTTGGTATTGGAAGGGAAAAACATCCTGGTAATGAATAAAAACTGTGCCAAGCATATCTCAACCAATCAACCGCTGATTCAAACTAAGATTTCTACAAATTACACATCAAGCTAAATAATGGAATTTTTCTCTACATCTGGTGGAATGGGTTATTAGTGAGGGATAATTATTTATTTTAAACAGTATATTAAAGAACTGTATCTATAGCTGGCTCAAATCCCTTAGAGTCAATATGAAATTACGTTAGCTCATTTTATTTTCGAATGTGTGAGAATTCCTAGTGAAACAAAACACAAACATGTAGGATAGGGCTTGATTGTATCCACTGGGAATTGATTTGATCATTAGTGACACGCGGTTGAAGGGATAGGGGTTGAAATATGATGTGCGTAGTATCAATTGAAAAAGAATATAATTTCAGAGAAGGAACAAGTTTTTATTTAATTATTTATTTATTTTTATTCATTAAAGTGCCCCTATTATGCTATTTAAAGGTTTCTAATGTTGTTTTGGAGGTCTCCAACAATAGGTTATAATGCATCCAAGATCAAAATAAAAAAATAAAACTTTAATTTTCTCATAATATACATTACACATCACCTCTTTTCTTACATTGTCTGAAACAGCTCGATAAATGAAACCCCTCCTTTCCAAGAGCCTACTATGCTCTGATTGGTCAGATGGCCCAGTCTGTTGTGATTGGTTTAATACTTACAGCGCATTTTGGAAATAAAAGCTCTGGAGGCTTCTTCAGCATTTGTATACTGTCACGATCCCAGTTCTGTTTTGTATGGACTCTTGCACCACACTAACTTTTGCACTTCACCCCGGACTACATTTCCCATCATCCATTGCACTGATTACACACACTCCTGCAGCCAAACACACACCCTACATAAGCCATGCATGTCCTCTCTCTCACGGCCGAGTATTGTTAGCATTTATGCTGTTTAGCGTAGCTACGTTACGGAGCCAGTTTCCGGTTCTAGTTGGAGTTCAGTTGTAGTCTAAGTCTAGTCATGTCTTGTTTTTTGCCCGTTTCCTGATTTTCTGCCTGTCTTGGATTTCTCTCTCGCCCTGCCGTTTGGACTCTGTTTGCACCTCTCTTGGACCATTGCCTGTTTTCCCTGGATTATTCTTTAGCCTAGCCCCCTGGATATGGTTTGCCATTGATCGCTTGTCCCTGGAATACTCTTTGTCTTGCCTACTCTATACCTGTTTACTTGTTGCCAACCTATGCCTGTTATCAACCATGTCTTTAATTAATAAAAGCCTGCATATGGATCCGCACGCCTCTCGCCTCAGTCGCCCGTAACATATACACAGTGATATGAACAGTAATGATGGCGTAGGTTTGCCGTTTTGAGCCCAAGTTCTCATCCTTTTGAAGTGTGCATGCAAAGTGGATTTGCAGCGCTGAAAACAGCATCTTCTCAACAAGTCAACAACACAAACCAACTCTCCAGGCCTAAGCTACAACTACAGTGTTTGAGGGCAAATAAAAGTAGACATTGTTAGTGGGCAGCCAATGAAGAGCAAAGGCTGGCATTCAAATTTGTCACAAACTTTGTAGGTTTGTAATGGGAAGTGAGACTGGAATTGCTGATGACTCATTTCAGAATCCATTATTTCTTTTAGGAGACAACTTTATTTCTTATGCACTTTGGTCTTTAAAACTTTGCAGACTTTTTACATTCACAAACAGTTATTACACACTGCATGAAAGGTAATAAGAAAAAGCATAATAGATGCACTTTAACTTTGTCTAATCCACCATATTTTGCTTGGCTGCAGTGCAAAGAAAAGTAAATAGCCATGTCAAGACACAAGTTGCAGCAACTTGTATTGTAATGCAATGACAGTCGGCTAAATGAACGAACAAGAAATCTGTATGTGATAATATGCTATTGCCCATTTGTTTTTCAGCCAATCAGTTACAACTACTGCTTCATTAATATTCATGAGCCAGGGTGTTCTTGGCCCTGTTTACATCTGGTATTAAGATGCATTTTGGTTGATTGGATCACAAGTGGATGACGCTAAATACAGGTGTAAAAAGGGTCTAAAACCTTTTGAGCTTGTCCACTTTCAACCACTTCCAGAGGTAGTCGAAAACGCATCCGGCGGGATTGCTTTCATAATGTAGACACTCATGTGGTCAACTGCGTTAGAACAGCCACATAAGACGGCCTACTGACCTAAAACGGAAACATTATGGGAAGCGCGCTAGCCAGACAGGATTTAAACTTTGTCAGCTAAAGACCCAAGTTTGGTTTAAAGATGAAAAATCTATCAAGCACAATGTTCTCTCACCATTCCTGATTTCTATCACACTCACCGTGTTTGCCGTGGCCTTGCGGCAAACGAAAGCTGCTGCTCTTCGTGTGTTTTTCCGTCCTCTCCGGTCGCGATCATATGTAAATTGTGTGAGCTTATTCCATCCATTAGATCAAAAAAGCCCATACATTTACCCACCCATAGACCCTCTACTCGAAGAAATCAGGACAGAAGTAGACGGAAGTGGACAAAAGAGACAGATTAAACACCAGGTGTAAGTGGGAATGCGTCTCCCTCATCCACTTGTGATCCGATTGACCAAAACACATCTTAATACCAGGTGTAAACAGGGCTCTTTAGTGAACTTGACTCAAGATATTACAAAATATTGAATAGACAGTACTTCTATCCGTTGTTCACATCAAATTAAATATGCTGTCTTCCCTGACTCCCACTGTAATGTCCTACACCCACACTGCACAGCCCACACATGGACAAGATCTAAAAACAGAAACATGCAGCAGCTGGATGATAAAGTCTCTGTCTCTTGTCCAAGCCACCTAGGGACCCCTAAACCAAATTTACCCGTAGGAGCCCCACTTCTCCGCTGCCGAGCTGCTCTCCATTCCTTTACCCACAGCCGTAAATCTGGCTTCTAACAAACTTCGGGATACACAGACCGCCTGATACATGTAACCCATGAACCTTTGCTCACACGGGAAACACAGAAGAGTGTGGGCCCCCGCTGTTTAACTACCTCTGCTGGAACGCCTTCGGCTAGCATGTGCTGTAGTTTCAAAACTCACGTTTTTGGCCGCTCACATCTCCCCGGTGGAATAAAGGCGGTAATGAAAAACAGACAGTCACCAGAAATTACAAACCTAAAAGAACTGTGGTTCATTTGTTTAAAAGACTGTTAAAGGCAGAACATTTTTCCAATCATGTAACATGACAGTCTGCTGAGACCTAAACCCTTATAAAGGCCTCGGCTGTCATTAACATGACTGTAAAAGATGTATAACTTTATATATTGACACAGTCCTGAGAAAACGGCTTTATTTGGAGGCGTTTTATACATGCTGTGGGCTAACTAGGGGATTGCCCACTGAAATGTGTGTCAAGGAAGCATAAAACAATTAAGAATGCGTTTTCTAAATAAAACACTGTTTTCCTCTACTTAGCTCATCTGCCTGCCAAGCTCTGGCACTGACCCATTTACAACTGCTGCTGCACATGTTGGCACTAATACCATCTGCATTCTGATACCTTCATTAAAACATTACTGCAACAACTCCATCAACGTGTATCCCATTTATGGTTGTCTGATTTGTTTCCATGGTGATCACTGCTCCAAAAATGAGCTGTCAGTCATTAAGAATGGAGTCCAGTCAGGAAACTGAAGCATCATGTTCATCATTAATCACATATTTTTTTAATATACTTGTTATTTAAGGAATAGGTCATTCAAAAATGTTTAATTCTGTCAATATTTATTCACCCTTATGTCGTTCCAAACATGCAATATTTATTTATTTTTTCCGCAGTACACAAGATATTTTGAAGATTATTTTTAAAATCTCAAAAACAACATTGACTTTCACTGTATGGAAAAAAAAAGGAAAAAAATGTCTTTATTTGTGTTTCACAGACAAAAGAAAACAATACAGGTTTGAGTAAAAGACGACTGTGTTTTATGATGCTAATATGTGTGTGTATAATACATACATATATGTATATATATATATATATATATATATATATATATATATATATATATATATAAATATATATTAGAGAATAAGCTATAATCTTTATGTCCATCTTTCATTTCTTTTTCCCTCTCTCCTTCTCATTCTCTCACTAGTCAGAAGGAGCCACCTCAGCAGACATCAGTGTCAGTGTGATTTGTCTTGGGTGACGGTGCTTGAACTTTGGCTGAGAGGTTGGAATTACTCATTGCCAGCATGAGTATGTGTGTGTGGATGGCTTAAGGGAGGTACATGACATTGACTCTCAGTTTTAAAAAATCTGAATTAAGAGTAACCTATTTCTGCAAGAACAGAGAAAAGAAGTACTTACTTTGAATCAATCCTAGATTAGCTAGATTGCAACATACCACACTGTGAGAAAAAAAAAAAAGTCTTTGTGTACAACAGCCTATCACTGGGTCAGTACCTTCAAAAGATACACCTTTGTACCTTTATACCCCAAAGGCATATAAGACCCTAATCTAAAGTGTGACTATATATATATATATATATATATATAGTGGTTTTTGGCTTGTAATCATAGGGGAACCACTTTTGGTGGTGCTATACAGCACCTTAACCACCCCAAAGAACCGCTGAAGAACCATACAGGGGCTTAACAGGTTCTGTATACAGCAGCGGTGCTATATAGCACCTCAGTCATCCCAAAGAACCGGTGAAGAACCACTGAAGCACCAAGATTTGGTGTTATACAGCACTTAAAGCCAGGCACACATTTAACGACTAGCTAAAACATTCTAAGACTGTGCTCAACACACAGCGATTGTTTCCCTCGACTGAAGCAGATTAAATACTTACACATGGAATTTGAACACCGACTGTAATCGACGACTGAACACAACTGGCTCAGACTGGATGCATTTGAGCGCAATCAGTCATAAGTATCAATTTACATTCATAATCAGCCTTACAATCATTAAGTGTGTCCCCGGCTTAAAGTGGTTCCCCTATGATTACGAGCCAAAGTACCACTTTTAGTACTGTGTAGCACCTTTTCTTTTTTTTTTAGAGTCTATGGTCACACTTTAGATTAGGGTCCAACTGTTACTATTAACTAACTATAAACTATGACTTTTGCCTCAGTAGACTCTTAATTACTGCTTATAACAGATAGTAAGGTAGTTGTTCAGTTCAGGAATTGGGTAGGGTTAAGGGCTGTAGAATATGGTCATGCAGAATAAGGCATTAATATGTGCTTTATATGCACTAATAAACAGCCAATATCCTAGTAATATGCATGCTAATAAGCAAGTAGTTAATAGTGAGAATTGGACCCTAAACTAAAGTGTTACCATACACACAACCCCAAGAGTACATATTAGTTCCTCAAGGCTTGCTTTTAGGTTTTTTTTTTTTTTTTTTTTCCCAGTGGCAAGACGTAGGCCCTACTGTACCTTTTTTACTGGTATAGGTCTAGTGCACAGTATTAAACAAGAAAAATTAGATATTGAACACATGGTTCCCAGTAGGACTATTATGATTACCAATGCAATAAAATGTCCATTTATCATTTTTATGTAGTAACTGCAAAAAAGCACTCAAGGCTATGCTTTTTGTTATATAAATTTATATAATATATAAAACATTTACAATATGATAAATTTGAACATCAAAAAAAAAAAAAAAAGAATTAAAATGATTCCTTTAGTGCCTGATATAATTTAATTTTCTTTGTAGCAGCGGACGATTCTAATACAAGTGGGGTTTTGATAAAGATTTCACAGTAGGCTCTCCAATAGAGCAAAAATCCTGTGGGAATTTCAGTTTATAGATATTCCCATTAGAACATACTTTAGCTCTTATTCCAAATGATGATAGATTTTCAGCAGGAATCCGTATCACTCTCCTTAAGGATTTTTGACTTGGGAACTATGTACCCAAGGCTTTTCATTCATACAATATGCAAACTTTGATTTTAGTCAAATATTAATGGACAGTATTAAGCTCTCTCTGCACTGTAAGCATAAACTCTCACTGGCAACATTAGCAACACAGTGTAGCTGAGGGTGGCCCTCGAGTGCAGCTGTCATATAATTTCCACAAATTAGCCTGTACGTACACTAACTTGTGGTTTTATAGCAGGGCTGGATCACCATAGTGGGCTACTGTTAAAGAAAAGCAATAAATTTGTCGCCCTCACCGCGACACGAAGCTCAATATGGTGCTCTTAAGAACGAACACTACATGTATCACGCGAGCAAACAGGCTCTTGAGTCTTGTTATCCCGCTCAACGACTCATAAAGCAGTAAAAGTACCATTCCAACTGGGGGGAGAGGACTAAGTTTGCTCTTTGGCCCGGTATGAATAACAATGTGCATTGTCAGAGACCTTTGTGACCGGGGGTCTATTGAGAAAGCGAGACGCAGCCCGCCTTGAAAGAGAAAGCGCTAATCGAATGAGGGATAATGAGACAGACGAGGCGACAGATGCTCGCGTGCCTTTACAACGGCAGCGCGCGCTCGTTCACGCGCATTCCAGCGACACCAAAAGCAAAGTTCGCGCGCGAGTTTGGAAGCCAACCTCATTTGGGCTTCGTTCCACCTGCTGCGGCCATTGTTTGGATGGGAAAGCACAGAATATCAATGACAAAAGTTGAATCCGTGGCTTGGTTTTATGGCACATGGAGGGATGCGACTCTGTCAGGGAGACTGAGACGCAGTGGTCCTGTATGGTGTCGTAAAGTTGTACTGGCACCAAAAATGCAGATGTTCTTTGCTCGTTGACTTGTTCATTATGCCATTTGAGCCTATAGGCCTTCTTTTTTGAAGGTTAAAAACGACATTAGAAATATGTTATATGTGTCAAAGTTGCACCTGCCCCATAAGTTGGCTTTCAACTGAAATATTTGTTTTACTATGGCTTTGTTCGCGAGTTTAAATAGGTTATGTCAGATGAGGGACACTTTTTTCTTTTCTTTCTTTTTTAAGCCAACCCGTGTCTAAGTGCATTAGCCTGCATGCATCTGTTTTTACTTATCGCACTTCTTTTAGACTGTGTGATTTTTCACGCAACACTGCGGGCATTCCAGAACCCCCGAAATTCAGCAAAGACTTTGACGTCTTTGTTCAGGCAATGTGATTAGAGCAGAGGTAATTGCATTAAGGCTTCGGAGCCAAAGAGAGCGCTCGGCCATATCAAACCTGGTTAAAATCGCCCTGCTAAAATTGGCCGGGCGAAATGCAGACGATTCGCAAACACGGTGTCTTATGAAAAGAATAAACTAAACGAAAGAAAGTGGCGGGGTCAAACGAGCGCCTTCTGGTTTTCCCCGGTAATCACTTTCCCAAACAGTCGCTAGAATACCCCAGTGTCTCAGTATGGGCCCTCTTGGTTTGTTAAAGCACATGGAACTCCAGGCTTGGGAAAAGAGGAGCAGCATTTGTGTCAAATCTGTCGCCAAAGGGCTTTTTATTAATCCAAGCCCAACTTCTGTGCGTTTGATATGGTTGGCTACATTTCCACGGGTTAAAATATCACCATGGGAATTTAAGTGAGAGTCAGGAAATAGGCCATTTAATGTATTTTATTCATCCGTTTGCCCGTGAGCGTGATAGAGCAATTGAATTGTCCCCGTTTTTACACAAACTGAACTAATTTTCCTCTATAGTTTAGACTCAGAGAAGGCTTTCTCTCAAAGACTAACCATGACCCGAGCACAGATGTAAGTAACCCGGTCCAGACGATCCGGTCCAGACTGTGCACATTCTTCTTAAGCGCTTACATGGATGTTATGTTAATACATTTTGCTGGAATCACACCAAAAGACGTGTAAAACCGTATTATTCACGTGCGCAGAGCTGTTTGTGCGCGTGAGTTTTTTTACTCATTCATCAGAACAAGTGATTCGACACACAGCTTAAACTTAAATCTATATGGCAGATGACGAGTCAGTAGCGCGTGAGAATACTTGAACCCTAAACAGGGAAAGCGGGTGACATTAAAAGGATTTAAGAAATACACTTAAGCAGTTGTTCTAAACATATTCGACAGCTGATGTAAAGATTAGTCTAGTCCCCCAAAATGAAAGAATGTCATACAGTATACTATTTTAACCATCTACACTCTGAAAAATGCTGGGTTTAAAACAACCCAAGTTGGGTTGAAAATGGACCAGCCCAGCGATTGAGTTGTTTAAGCCATTTATTTAACTCACCTATTGTTTAAAAAATACTGTATTGCTTGCTTAAAATGAACCTAAATATGTTGGAAACTAACATTTATTAATGTTTAATAAATGAACATTTATTAACAAGTTTAATGAATAATAATTAAACAATACACATTTATTAAATTGCTTATTAATAAATGTTCATCTTATTGTTGCCAAAAAATGTTGGGTTAAAAACAATCCAAGTTGTGTTGAAAATGGACAAACCCAGCAATTGGGTTGTTTAACCTAGTGGTTGGGTTAAATGTTTGCCCAACATGCTGGGCAGCTTTATTTAACCCAACTATTGTTTAAAAATTATTATATGGCTGGATTAAAATTAACCTAAAATAGGTTGGAAGTTAAAAATCAGACACATAATTACTAGACTGAAAAAAAAAAAATAATAATAATAATAATAAATGAATACATTTATAAATAAATGTATAAATAAATGAATACATTTTATAATAAATTTAATTTAAAAAACTAAAAAAGTGTATATATATATATATATATATATATATATATATATATATATATAACAGATTATTGGAGTACATTTTACAAGGAAATTCTATTTTAGTTTTTCTATTTTAAAAAATTTCCGTTTACTTCAGAGTGTTAGCTACTGTCCATTTCTTTCTAATTTTTTGTGAAATTTACTAGCAATTTCAGTGTGAAAATTGTTTCTACACCAATCAACTGTAGAGTTTAACCAATTATAAATATATATATATATATATATATATATATATATATATATATATATATAATTTTTTTTTTTTTTTTTTTCATAAAAATGAAATGCACCATTACCATGAGGTGAATGTAGAAGTTGTAAGATTTAAGCCTACTTGTGAAAAAATAAGTGAGGTAAGAAAGTAGAATTTCATGTCTGTATTGATTATGTTGATGGATGTTAAAGAGCTGGTATCTGAATCAGGGGGGTGTCTTGTTGGTATACATAACATCCATGGAATCCACACAATCTTTTTATCTAGCCTTATATGTTAAATTAGAACTTTTGTGGCTGAACATATGGGGAGGATTGCAACACTTTCCAGCGTACTTCTACTGGACCTGCATTGTACATGATCATGAGACTAACACAGATGCTGTTATATTTTTAGAATCCTATATGTTTTATAGTTCTATATTTGCTTCCAGTTTTGCATTAAATGATTAATTTTTTTATAAATTTCATTGTTTATTTTTTCTATTTTATGGAATGATGAAGAAGCAACAGAAATGTACATGGAGTGAAAGGTGGAACTGGACCCCATGAGCACAACAGCCCTTTATATGTCAAAGCAACAGACTACCCTCTGTGCATAATAATTAATGTTGATGTTTTCATTTGGTGTCACAATCCGATTAGTGGTTCTTATAAGATTGCCACACTGGCAGAATCCTCTGAAGAATATTTAGAAAACTTTTTGAAAATATCTCATATACCATTAGTATTTTTGGAGTTCTTGAAGGAACGTATGGGTTCCACCTTGTAAGTTCCTCTCATTTTACAGATGTCTATCTCCAGGGGGATGATCTCAGGAACCCTAAATGGCATCTTTTCATTTTTACAACAGCACTCGTCTTCTTTTATAGCAAACCCCTTAATATAAATATAAATATATATTTATATTAAGTGCTTAAAACACTGAGTTACAGATGTTTCAACAAAATGGGTCTCACCCAACAAATGTAGATTCATAAATGAGGTCATATTATAAATGCATCTTTTCTGTAGCTACACAAATTCACCAAACAAACATTCTACGATGCTTAATCTAACATAGAGGTGAAAAAGTGAATAAATTGTATTGACAGTCATCTAGAGGGAAAGTTCAGCTCGAGTTATTCTTAAATTCTGCTCTCTCATCCTTTGTTGAAGCGCGTTCAGGAGAGGGAGAGAGAGGGGGAGAGAGAGACCCTAAAGGGCGGAGTTATCCACTTCCTTTCTCCCCTTCATTTAATTGCGATCTATAGTGGCTCTGTGTTGAATGGTCAGTCGCAGAGAGAAGGGGCAGCCCTTGATTTAGGAGAAGCGTTTTGTCTGAAGCCGTGGCTCTAAAGGAGGCTTTGCTATTTTGGGTTAGTCAGTCAAAGAGTGTCTTCAGACAGCGGGAGACAGATACACGCGCACACAGGCTCTCCAGACGGAGGTTGCGCTTCCAGTCTATTGATACGCGCAACAGATTTCTCCTTAGTGACAGAGGGATATGCGCTTTTGGTTTTAATGCTATTGCTTGTTTTATACTCCTGCACTCTGCTTATTTTTCAAGACCCATTTTTGACGTCGGACCCTTTTGAGAAGACGTTTTCTTTCGCATTTGGGGATGTTTTTGAGACCATAACAACGCATGTAAAGGACTGAGCCAACACAACAAAGGAAGCGACAATCATTCTGAGAGTTTATTTCGGTGCCTGTCGGAACCCAACATGGATACCAGCAAGGTCACAGTGTTCTGTGTCACTTTACTCAAACTTGCTGTGCTCGTTACATTGGCACGACACGTCTCGGCTAAAACTCTGAAATACCAAGTTTACGAAGAGCAGAAGGTGGGGACAGTAATCGCCAGACTTCGAGAAGATGTCGCTGATGTTTTGTCCAAACTTCCGAGCTCGATTCCGTTACGATTTAGAGCCATGCAGCGAGGCAGCGCGACTCTTCTCTCCGTGCGCGAACAGGATGGGGAGATCAGCATCAGGACCAAAATAGACCGCGAGAAACTGTGCGAGAAGAATCTTAACTGCACTATCGAATTTGACGTCCTCACCCTCCCAACGGAGCACCTACAGCTGTTCCACATTGAAGTGGAGATTTTGGACATTAACGACAATGCGCCACAATTCGCGCGTCCTGTCATTCCCATAGAGATCTCCGAAACCGCCGTCGTGGGGACGCGCATTCCCCTTGACAGCGCCACCGATCCAGACGTCGGGGAGAACTCTCTGAACACATACTCTCTGACCCCATCTGACTTCTTTATGATTGATATTCTAACTAGAACCGATGGCGCCAAGTACGCGGAGCTCGTTGTGCTTAAAGAGCTGGACAGAGAGGTGCGAGCGAGCTATGAACTCCAGCTCACTGCCTCAGACAGGGGCGTTCCCCCAAAATTTGGAACAACGCTATTGAAAATCAGCATAGCTGACTCAAACGACAACAATCCGGTATTTGAGAAGCCATCTTATGTGATCAATTTGCTTGAAAATTCCCCTTTAGGCAGTTTGCTTATTGATCTGAATGCTACTGACCCAGATGAAGGAACCAATGGGAAAATAGTATATTCTTTTAGCAGTCATGTGTCACCTAAAATTTTAGAGACCTTTAAAATTAATTCTGATAATGGTCATTTGACACTAATGAGGAAAGTTGACTTTGAAAACACAAATTCGTATGACATAGATGTTCAAGCTCAAGACATGGGGCCCAACTCAATGCCAGCACACTGTAAAGTCATAATCAAAGTGGTGGATGTGAATGACAACAAACCTGACATTAGTATCAATTTGATGTCCACTGGGAACGAAGAGATAGCTTATATATCAGAGACGGCTCCTGTAGATTCATTTGTAGCTCTAGTGAGAGTAGATGACCTGGACTCTGGGTTGAATGGAGAGGTGGAGTGCCGTCTCCACGGTCAGGGTCATTTCAGGCTGCAGAAGACATATGAGAAGAACTACATGATTGTTACAAATGTCACTCTGGACCGAGAGAAGAGGTCAGAGTTCAGCTTGTCCGTTATAGCCGAAGATAAAGGATCTCCAAGTTTATCTACCATCAAACACTTCACTGTGCAGGTCCAGGATGAGAACGATAACGCGCCGAGGTTTGAGAAGAGCAGGTATGAAATTTCCAAGGCAGAAAACAACTCACCAGGAGCTTATCTGTCATCTGTGAAGGCCTCAGACCCAGACCTGGGGCCGAATGGACAAGTGAGCTACTCAATACTTGAAAGTATGATCCATGGGAGCTCCATCTCCACTTACGTCACCATTGACCCCTCTAACGGAGACATTTATGCGCTGCGTACTTTTGATCGTGAAGACGCAAGTCAGATCTCGTTCTTAGTCCAGGCCCGGGATTCTGGAAGTCCTCCGCTGCGTAGTAACGTGACTGTTGTTTTGACCGTCTTGGATGAGAATGACAACAGACCGGTCATCATGATGCCTCAACTGTGGAACCACACGGCGGATGTTCCAGTATCCAAATACGCAGAGGTCGGGGACGTTGTAACTGTCGTCCGTGCGATAGACCGTGATGCCGGCTCCAACGGTGACCTTTTGTGTTTTGTCGTAGGAGGCAACGAGGCAGGTTACTTCACTATGGATGCTAAAACATGCGAAATTCGGACCAATGTCAGCATGCAGGACATTCCACAGGATCACGTGGAGCTGACCATCCTAGTGCAGGACCATGGTGCCCAACCCCTAAGTGCCAGAGCCCTACTGAGACTTTCACTTTATGAAAACATTGAGAACCACATGAACCCCCATCTAACTGGTGGAGGAACTGGAGACGGCCCTCTAGACGTGTCAATGATCATCATCATCTCCCTTGGGGCGATCTGCGCTGTTCTACTCCTCATCATGGTGGCCTTTGCCCTTCGCTGCTCACGTGAAAAGAAGGACACTCGCTCATACAACTGCAGGGTGGCTGAGTCTACTTACCAACAGCACCCTAAGAAACCCTCACGGCAGATCCATAAGGGTGACATCACCTTGATGCCCACTGGAAATGGGACTCTTCCAATCCGGGCGCACCATCGCTCGCCAACCTCTTCGCCTGGACCGGAACGGGCCCACATGGGCAGCCGGCAGAGCCAACACAGCCGCCATTCGTTAAACAGCTTGGTCACTATTTCCTCCAATCACATCCCTGAGAACTTCGCCCTGGAACTTACACATGCCACGCCCCCTGTGGAGGTAAAAGCAAGCCTTTGAATGCCAATTTAAACAGTGTAATTGATGCTAATCTTCATAAAGAGCTTGTAAAATCTCTGTCCATCTGTTTATGCTCATCTTTTCATTCACCTATGTACACATAACATTCACGTCATCGCGTGTTGTTCTCGCACTAATACTTTTCATTTGTTCATTCGTGTGTGTGCGTGTGTGAACGAGTGTCGTGTTCCATCAGTATTTATTTTTATTTATGTCATCTGTTTTTGCTATAGCAAGTCTCACAGCTCCTCTCAATACTCCATCAGGGTCAGTATCAGCCGCGGCCCAGCTTCAGAGGGAACAAATACTCTCGCAGCTACAGGTAAACTTACAAACAAACAAACAAATACTACGCTCCAAGCTCCAACTCCTTATATGGACATGTGCTCTAAATAGTATGGTAGAGTAGATGGGTAGTGATGCTCAACCTGTTGTGTGCTGCTGGTTCGATCGGATTGGATGATAGGTATTCTAAAATGTTTGTGGTAGAATAGGACAGAACTTCCCTGTTGCCGTGGTCACCCACGTTCGCAGATCCTGATTGGACTGCTCCTCACATGAGGTCATAGCTTGCTTTCTGTGCCTTTTTTCTTTCCTCTCATCTGCGTTTTGTTCTTGGATCATGTCATTTTATCTCATGCATATTGTTGAAACCATTGTTCCATACAATGATGCATTTATAATGTCACATTGATGTTTTAAAAACACTAGCTTTAGATAGTTTTACTTTTTTTTTTTTTTTTTTTGTCCTGCACGCCTCTGCTGATGTGAATCAAAATATCTAAGGGACATTTTTTGGGTGTGAGATAAATGCATGGTGCTAAAGAGACATCAATGAATAGATCTGTTTATATGATGGTTAAATAAAGATTTTAGTCTGTACAAGTTCAAATGATGGGTGGGGCATGTGCTTGCCTGCTTTGCATATGCATGGTCATAGACTGTATGCAATGCATAGAGATGCTTTTTGGAAACTTTGAGTTTTATATTTGAGCCAAATTCACACAATTAAACATGTAATGCCATTCTGAATGTGTTACATGTTTGATTTCTCCTTCAAATCACCTTTTAATAGAGGGAGGGGGTGATTGAGTTTTGAGATTTAATTAGAATTTTGCATATAGTATATTATACTTTAGTATAATAGTATTTTATACTTTATACTCCAGAGCATCATGATCAACCTGTAAATGTTTGTGTGAATGTGTGTGCAGGTACGCCCTCCAGGACATGGATAAGTTCAGTCTGAAAGATAGTGGGCGTGGCGACAGTGATGCGGGCGACAGCGACTGCGAGATGGGCCGCGATTCGCCCATCGACCGGTTGCTAGGCGACGGCTTCGGAGACCTCTTTCACAGCGATGGACACCACCGTCTCCACCCAGGTGAGAAATTAAGTCTGATTGGTCTCTCATGTGGTTTCACACCTTTTTATCACCTTGAATTATGACATTCATCAGCTTGATTATATGGAGCACATTGCATTTATGATGCAGTTTAACACCCAGTCTACAGTGACTTACTTTTATTACTTTGTGAACAGGTGCAGGTATAAATTAAATGACCTGCGCTGCGCTTTTATACTCAATATGCAGGAGAAAATTAAGGAAAAAGCCTTTGAATTATGTGGTTCTTGGTTGAAATCATGTTATTTTTGTAACCACTACCTTTTGCAGTGTCAATCTGTTTTATCGTTTAGCTTAAGACAGTGTATGTGCATGTGCGTGTGTGGAGGCGTGGACTGAAGTGTTATTTTCCTGTATTCATTCTCTTCTCTGAGTGACAGCCCTATGCTTTCAAAATCTGAACTGAGGAAAATTCACCGTAATTGCTTTCACAATGCAGTTAAACCCCCCTTCCACACACACACACTCTCTTTTCTCTCCCCAGAGGGCCGCTATTTCAGCCCTGCTCTTCCTCTTTTATAGAGAGAAAGAAGCAACCTGTGTGCATCGATTAGAGTTTCACCCTTTCCTCACCAAAGCAGTTTAATCCAATTTTCTCTCAGTTGCATTTTTCTCCATCCCAATTCCAGTTTGTCCTCTCCATTTTCTTCCCCTTGCTGCTTTGTCTCTAATATTCAAATTCAGTCATATCTGATTTGGGTGAGGCAGCATTGCCAAAGCAATGAATAATAATCCAGCTTAACAAAGTCAGCCTCCACAAGAGAAACTGGAATGGAAGAATGACAAACTCTCAATCTCCTCTGCTTCTCGAGTTCCTTCCCCAACCCACCCGCCCACCTATGAAATCCTTTCTCTAACTTCCTAACCTTATCATTTCTCTTTCATCCCTTTGTTTTCTTCACTTTCCTTTCTGCCATTTTTCACATGCCCAGAGGAAATTTCTTTGCTCAGATGTTGCTCTTTCATAGCTCAGGAGATTTATTTTCATTTAGGTACAGTATGAACTTAGTCTCACCCCTTATTTACACTGCACACGTCTGCGGCACGTTACGGCTCCAACGCAGCCACCGGAGTCGATCGCGACCACTGTAAACAATGCTTGTGTTTACACTCATGTTCCAAAAGCATCCCAGAAGCAGCTCACCTTGCCGCTTCGCTAAAGATAGGCACCAAGTCTATTTTTGACAGGCGCTGCATCCAAGCCACGCAGTTTAAATACAAAAAATAAGCACCCTGTGTAGACCCCTGATTATATTTAACATCACTAGGAGGCCAGAAATTGACTACAAGAGATTCAAAGTTGAAGAACTTGAAAATAAATAAAGTGCAACCGAATACAGTATAAAAAGCCCTGGTTTCACAGACAGGGCTTAGATTAAGCCAGGATTAGGCCTTAGTTCAATTAGGACATTTAAGTAGCATTTATAAATGTGCCTTAAAACCTTACTGGTGTGCATCTTGGGACAAAACAATGGCACTGGCTTATTTTGAGATATGTCAGTGCAAGTTGCTTTCAGTTATAACAGCTCAAACATGCATTTTAGTCTGGGACTTGGCTTTAGCCTTGTTTGTGAAACCAGGGGATAATGTTTAAAATCCAAGTTTGATTGTTTTTGCTTCTAAAAACCCACTGAGAAATGTCTCTCTGTCTTTCTCTCAGCAGTCATGAGATTGTGTACGGAGGAGTGCCGTGTGTTGGGTCACTCTGACCAGTGCTGGATGCCATCTCAGGCGTCCTCAGATTACCGTGCGAACATGTACATCCCCGGAGAAGAGAGCAGGCCTCAGGTCCTCGAAGAGGACCAGCAGTCAGTCGACTCAGCTAAGAAGAGCTTTTCTACCTTCGGAAAGGACAACGATGAGGAATGTGGCAGCTCACTGCTGTCAGAAATGAACAACGTCTTCCAACGTCTCTTGCCGACTTCTTACGCTGAGGTCAGAGAGCTTGAAGAATGCGCCGGTCCGCCCCCTTCCTTCATTGGCATGGAGAACAGAAAGGGCTTCCTGCCGGGTAAAGCGTCATCTACAGGTCCTACTTACCCACAAGGCGTTGCCGTATGGGCGGCCAATACTCACTTTCAGAATCCCGGGGGTGCCGTGAATAGCGGACATGGCTCAACCAATCATGCGGTATCGCAGGCGCATTTAAAATGGCTGCCGGCAATGGAGGAGATTCCAGAGAACTACGAAGAGGACGACTTGGAGAGCGTGCTCAGCCAGCGGCAGGGAAAACGCAACGACACGAGACACGAAGTTGTCGACGCTAGCGAACTGGTTGCCGAAATTAACAAATTGCTTCAGGACGTACGCCAGAGCTAAGCAACAATCTGTTAAAGAACATTTCCCTATCTCATTCTTTTTCGTTCGCTCTATTTTCGTAGAGTGAACTAATCATTTAAAGGAGGAGAAAGGGAGAGAGTTCAGCGCTGTAGCCTTGATTGAGTCGCATGTGGAAGCTTTTCGGTTAATATTGTTTACTTGGTATGACTTTTTGGTCTTTTTGTACAAAAGTGAACACAATGTGATTGTAAACACCTTTTATGTTTTTTTTACACCGTATTTATATATGTGTATATATGTGTTTGTACAGAAAGCAATTCAAATGTCTATTTTTATACAGTATTTCACTGCATGTACCTAAAATTAAACCAAGATTTGTTTGTATATTTGAAAATGAATGCGTGTGAGTTTGTGTGTGTGTGTGTGTGTAAGAATGTTTTAATCAATACAGATTTCACAGTGTATACAAACTATTGTTGGTGGTCCGATTCTCTGTTATCATTACTGTGAACACCAAAATACTTTAACCAGAATGGTTCTCTTTCCATGGTTTATCCATGAGTGACTGTGAAATGTTTCTTGGGATCTTATAATAATTTTTCTCTTTGTCAGAAGACCTTTCTGTTACGATTTTACAATAATGTTGCATTAAAAAATTGGAAATATCTCTTTTACGCTGTCTGTTTTTTCTTCATTATTTATCATGTAGTAAATCTATTGGTCTTAGATGTAATTATGTTTACCCTTTGGCAAATCCGCATTCATAAGCTTTCATTATGAAAGCATCTTTTACTGTTAGCCTTGGAACTTGTTGGAAATGAACCAGACAGAATCAATCAGCTCCCTAAAGAATCTAGCCAGTGATTCTTATAACAAACATGAATCTCTTTTCATGGACCTCTGCCACTGCTGCTTTCACTAAGAGCTCCCCCTTTTGAGCAGAGCAGGTATTTCAGTCAAAAAAAAAAAAAAAAAGTTTCAGGCATGTCCAACAGGAGGAGTGCTAATCAAATCCTGTTTGTCCATAAAAATCTGATTAAGTACTTAAAATACACCCTTGATCTACAAATAACATTTTGATTATATGCCTGATGTGTCAAGCCTCATTTAGTTGTCTTTGCAAACCCAGAAAGTGTGTAATTCTGCCCTGGTTACCCAGCTATAACTCCTAGTAATTAGCTATAACCCTGAGTAATTAGCTCATAGAAAGATTATGGCTTTACATAAAACACACCATGCCCCCCAAATGTTGTTATCAGTGGTGTCTGATTAGCTCATATACACGTATTATATGACATGGGCCACTGGATCTTTCATACATGATTAATATGTAATATGCTAATGTATGCATGTGTGTGGTTCATTTATGTATGATCTATGTATTCATGTTTATATATGTGTGTGCTTGTGTTTTGTGTGTATGTGTGCTTAACACCTGTCGGTGTGTATAATTTAACAGCAGGCAGCTGTTCAGGATTAGTAATCTGGAGTGCAGCCAGTCGATGTGATGCAGTGTGGAATCATCTACGCTGGCCTGACCAAAGCATTGAGTGGCCATTATCCGCACACACACTCGCTCAACATTGATTTTACTTTTTTATTCTTTGCAGCAAGTGGGGAGCAGGCTCTATTCTCACACAATCACCTCTATGCATGTTAGTGTAATTGTATGTTGTAAATGTTTGGCACTCTGGACTTTGAATACAGAAATCTCACATGGTGGAAACCGCTTTGACTGTACGACCTTGAACTTGAGTTCTTATTCCTCATACCTTTGACCATAAACCATGCTTTAAACGTGATGATTGTAAGTGCAGGGCAGTTAACCTCAACATGATCCTCACAATTAGTAAATTGCTTTGCATAAAAGTGTCGGCAGCACCAACAATATCTAATCATTGGGAATGAATACTGCAGCCAGTGAGCGCCACCCTATTCATTTAAGCTAAGTTGGGTTCCTGCAGCGGGGGTGTTAATTCACCTCAGGGTCAGTTTAATTCGCTTCCTCTCTGCTAAGATTCACCTGTGGTGTGAGGTTCCTGTTTTCCTGCTAAGTAACCCTGAGGTAAAGCTGATGACAGAATGGAACTGTACTGTCATTTAAGCCATGATGACTGTATAGAAGTTATTTTCAATTGTAATAATATTTCACAATATTACTGTTTCAGTGTATTTTTGATCAAATAAATGCAGCCTTGGTGAGCAAGAGACTTCTTTCAAAAACATAAAAACATCTTAGTGGGCCCAACACTGAACCATGAAGCACTCCAGTGTGTCAAAGGCAACAGGCAGGTCTACTTTTCCTACCTTAATTCCTACCTTTTGGGTTATTTTGCGGTCTCATTACACAAAAGATAAAGATATTGTGGATTCAGTCAATGTGAATGATTTTGTTTCTGGAATGATGTCCAGACAGCTGCCATAAACCATAGCCAATACTTTCACACCATTGCTTAATTAAATCAACAAGTAAATTCTGTAGTCATGTCACGTTTTTATTAATTAACACTTCAAGTGTGGGGAATATAAATGTATAGGGTGTGAGTGTATATTTGTTTTTATGTCTGTGAGTGGTGGGTATCTGTGTTCTGTTAACACCCTTCAGTTTATCATATTCACACAATGGAGAAGATGTAGGGAAATGGTGAAGTGTGTTGCATCTCAGTTGCTTTACTGAAAAGCAGTCCCTATTTTAAAGATCTAAACGCATGGTCTGACGTACATGGTGCAGGTGCACTTAGGGTTTGTCCTAAGTGCAACACCCTGAACCTGACAAGTACGTTTAAATACATGTGTGTATTGTCACGATCGGTCAAATGATTAGCAAATTTCATTCGTCATTACTGCAAATAGGTAATTCTGATACATGCAGTGACTATCCATTATGACATATAGGCATTTTCATCTTTATGGACACAATCTTTTACATTGTAATTCTTTTCTTTTTAATATTTGGCATGTTTGTGTCCTGCTGCGTGTCCCTGTGTGTGTAACAAACAGAGTGTACGCGCATTGTGCACCTGCCTATAGGCACATATTACTAACGTGCTCTTTAAATAGCAACAACAAAAAATACTGCGCCATTGACTTTAGACCAGGTTTTTGTTGGTCAATGTCGCAGTCCTTTTTAGTTGCCTCAAAATAGCAACACGCCAACAATGTGCCTGAACACACCTCGTTTTCAGACCAGCACACCTATGGGCGAACAGAGTGCATTTGCTATTTAAACAAGGTGGGTGCTGGAAGTGAAAATGATAAAGGTGCCGGGCTGAAACTAGCAAAAAACACTTGTGTCACACCTGGGGTTGCATTCTGCTGGGTGTATGATAGGGCCCTCTTTGTGAAATGAATATCGGTGCAGCACTAGACCTGCTACAATGTAATTTTCACACCAGTGTGGTATCCGCGTTCAAAGTGACTGGTAATACCGCAGGTTGGAGCTATGGTCTACGGCATTGGTTTTCAAACCAGGAGTACCACCAGCCCTGCACATTTTGTATGTATCCCTCATCTATCACACATGATTCAACTCATGAGCTCATTAGTAGAGACTGTAAGACCTGAAATGGGTGTGTCAGATATAGTCAAGTCAAGTCACCTTTATTTATATAGCGTTTTTTACAATGTAGATTGTGTCAAAGCAGCTTTACATTGATAACTGGTACATTATTTTGGCTGCACAGCGGCTCTTAAAGAATAGTGTCAATGCTGGCAGATCAAAGCACTGTTGAATATCAAATGTCAATTGTCAAGTGTCCCCAACTAAGCAAGCCAAAGGCGACAGCGGCAAGGAACCCAAACTCCAACAGGTGACATCAGGTGGCAAACAGGTGGCAAACAGGTGTTAAAATGGAGAAAAAAACCTTGGGAGGAACCAGGCTTAGTCGGGGGGCCATTTCTCCTCTGGCATACAGTGCTTTGTTATGACTCAGGTTGCTATCATAAGTCAGATAGGATCGCGACATTCAAAGTATTTAATTCAGTTCCATCCAGCTGAAGATCGTATTCATCACGCCGGTATGGACGGTTGTTGAGGAGCTGCGCCACTGGTTGTCATGTTGATGAGGCCTTCACAGTGAATGATCTAGTTGACTCAATCTCTGCTGATACTTCAGGGCTGCGTTGTGGTGGTGTCAAGGCGCAGGTCCTTGGTCTCACCTGGATGCGGCCCGGATCCGGTTGACTACGGTAAACCTTGGGATAAACAGAAAGACTAATATTAGCGTAGATGCCATTCTTCTTCTGATGTAATGAGTACATCTGGTGTTATAGTAAGTGTTCCCGGTTCCGGCTGACCTAATTTATGCAGCCTAATAATCCTTTAACGGATTTGAAAAAATAAATTGTACGCAATTTTATTTCAAATGTGGCTTATAAATATGGTTATATGGATAACTTACATGTGTTTGTTTCACTCTATTAATACACACTTAAGATGTATGTTGTGTAACCCACTGATTTTTGTTTCTTAGTTACACAAAGTCAGACATAAAAGGTAATTTTAAATTAAAATAGAACTGTCAATATTATTACATTTCACACCTTTATCGCCTGTTGTCTAGGTACAGTCAGTATATATCATGACAAGCATATGCAAATTTATTCAAAATATCAAATAAAACAGCATTATTTTGAATTAATACCAAAAAGTGTCACCATCCTACCAGACTTAAGAATGTCAAAGATGCCACATCTCTGTAAATGCCACAAGCAGCCATTAGCACACATTAATGTAGCCCTACAACTAGCTTACACAGGTAGCATATGTATTATTCATGCACATTACTGCAGGAAGAATTGTTGCTAGATAAAATTACATTGGTCTGTGAGAAACCGTGACCTCTCTGCAAAAATCGGTATTCATAACCTGAGACAATTCCACAATTCAGAGAGAAAGACAGAGGGGAAAAAAACTGTGACAGAAAGAGAGAGAGAGGTCACATGTTGTGAATCTTGAATTGGTGCTATTAATGTTTGGTAATTTGCTTCATGGGCATGCATAAAAGAGATTAACGCCACATTACCGAATCATATTTACTGAAGCACTATTTGCATAATGGAGTGTGTAATGGAATTTTTACGTGCACTGTAATTTCATAAACTTCAGAAACGGTAAGTATTTGTGCTTTTCTTTCAGCGTGGGTTTACAGTCAGATGTTGTTATACTCATAGACTGAGTGTTCACAATCCAATAGGATGTAAATAGTTGCTTTAACAAAAATTCAATACAGATTCGATTCTTTACTAAATGACGTGATGCATCACAAAATCTGGGCTTTGGTTAGAATTGAGTTCGATTTTATTTGATTATGTCGGTATGATGCATAAATATTTTCAAAACCGTGAAGCTCATAGAATTAATAATATATTTGGTTTTATTGTAGTAGTTATAATTTATACAGTTGTGCTCAAAAGTTTACATACCCCTTGCAGAATCTGCAAAATGTTAATTATTTTACCAAAATAAGAGGGATCATGCAAAATGTGTGTTATTTTTTATTTAGCACTGTGCTGAATAAGATATTTTGCATAAAAGATGTTTACGTATAGTCAAAAAATAGCTGAATTTATAAAAATGACCCGTTCAAAAATGTACATACCCTTGATTCTTAATACTGTGTGTGGTTACCTGGATGATCCACAACTGTTTTTATGTTTTGTGATGGTTGTTCATCCATTTTTGAACGGGTCATTTTTATAAATTCACCTATTTTTTGACTATACGTAAACATCTTTTATGCAAAATATCTTATTCAGAACAGTGCTAAATAAAAAATAACACACATTTTGCATGATCCCTCTTATTTTGTTAAAATAATTAACATTTTGCAGATTCTGCAAGGGGTATGTAACCTTTTGAGCACAACTGTAAGTGAGGATTATTAGTGGGGCTTTCTAAGGGAATGCCTTAGCAACAACAACTCGGAACACCTCATAGCAACACCTTGGCAAGCACCCACAATAGTAGATTAGATTTGGATCAGTGTATTTTTACACCCTTTTCCAAAGTTTGTGGAAAAAAGGCTAAAAAAAACAAAAAAAAAACATCACTAATACAAATACATTACTGGCCAAAAGTTTGGAATAAACAGAATGTTTTTTGAAAGAAGTTTTCAATGCTCACCAATGCTGCAGTTATTTAACCAGAAATATTCCTGTGTCACGCAATCCTTCAGAAATTATTCTAATGTGCTGATTTGGTGCTCAAGAAACAGCAAAAACAGTTTTATACATTGATAATAACAAGATCCATAATTAATGATTGAGCACCAATAATAATTGATAATAATTGAGTACATTCAGTGATATTACAATGATTTTTGAAGGTTAATAAGGCACTGAAGCCCAGAGTAATGGCTGCTGAAAATTTAGCTTTGCCATCACAGGAATAAATTACATTTCAAAATATTAGAACTGAATATGAACTGTATATCCGATTAAAAATGACTTCTCGAACAAGAAAAAATGTAAAGCCTTGATTTGTCCATCGGAATTGATTGGATTGTTGTGGTTTGCTATTGCTATTGCTGTGATCTCATGTGATTGATAGGTTGTCCCACCCTTGTGCCAAAAAACGCATTATCAGAGAAGAGATGTCGTTGCAAGCGGCAGAGACATGATTTAAAAATAATAATAATAATAATAATGATGATGTACACAGTAAATGTAAGTCATTTACAAAACCATTAATAATATGTTTTTAAACAGGAATAAAATCTTAATTATCCCAATTTTTTAACCGGTAGTGTACACAGCGTTATGAGTAACCACAATCAGCAAAAATGCACCTGAACTTTTAATGAGAATTCCCTTCTTTTTCAGAGAGGAGGTATTTTTCATCATATCTGGCTAATGAATTGACTTTATCCTTTTCTTTTCTCTGTCATGTTTGATGAATTCACTATGGAAATGACCATGGAGACTTACGGGGGGCCCGTAGAGGATAACACACAGTACATATTAGGGAGGATATATGTCTCCCTGTGCTGACTGGAACTAGGGAAATGAGTTCTCATATCAAAACACTCCACACATACATGGCCTCCCTAGAGATGGTGTGAAAACAGAGCCAGACAGGGATAGTGAGAGGATGGAAGCAAAAACGGGGACAGTGAGAGGCCGACAGAGGCCCTGTTTACACCTGGTATTAACATCTGTCTTGATGTCAGCCAAAATAGATTGCTGTTTACACCTAGTTTAAACATGTGTCTCAATGCATCGACTTGTAATTGGATTTCGAGAAAGGCCAGTTGTCCTTTCCTTTTTTTTGTTCAAGTTGGGAAAAAAAGACAATATGACAAAGTTTTGTAATCAATATGATATTATAAAATAATATTCTTAACAAAAAAAAAAAGTAATTAATTATTTAAATCATGTAATTTATTATTTTTAAAAAAATAATAAAATAACAAATATTATAGATTATTTTGTCCATACATATTTTGTCTTTTGTGTACATACATTATTCGTTCCCTCGCAAAGATTTTATCGTTCCCTTGCTGTGAGCTTGGACAAACACTTCCTCTTTAATGTCCTGCTGGCTGGCAGTAGTGTTTCAGATAGTTCCATACGTTAATAATGCACACAAATAATGCACGGTTCATAGAGTTTGAACTTGTTGGACTCAAATATAAAGAAATGCAGTCAGTGCTCAAGTCAAGGAGTTCAGTAGTTGGCAATATATTCACAGATTCGAACTTCCTGGATCAATAACTCGTGAGCTACACATTAAAACACAAATCCCGCTATTTCCAATCATAGTAACCTAGAAAACGAGCTACAACAACCCAATTTACCACAAATGTGCTTTATAATATATAAATTAGTCTCTATGCAGGCGGCGGACAGACAAGTCTGAAGGGACTGTCTGAAAAGTGCAAAATCCAAAACCCTTTTGCTCATTTTATATTATGAAAAATACTCAATAACTTCAGTTCATACATCACTGCTCTCCTACTGCTAATAGGTACTACAACACTTAGTTCAGCAAGTAGCACATATAGGCCTTCTTTACACAAATTATGTTGGTACACAGCTTACATACTTACAACAGCTTTTGCATGATAATTGCTTACTGAATTTGATGGCATTACAATTTATTTAATTTATTTTTACTAATAACAGTAAAGTTATTGATTTTGTTTCATAATAAATAATCATAAAAGGTATGCATTTTTTTTTATTAAACTAAGTGTTAAGTATAAAAGCTTATTGCTTTTATAAAACGGTTACCACACAATACAAATATTAAAGGCAAAAAATATGTATCAATGCAACTTTCATGAAGTAAAATCATTAAAAGACTTCATTTCGCTGGAAAAAAAATAGTCCCTGACCATGAACAGAAATGTACTCGGTTACTAACATAACCTCGGTTCCCTTAGATACGGAACGGAGTACTGCGTTGTCTGCCATTTAGGCAAGACGCAATGGGGAAACTCCTGTTTTCACTGATTCTGAAGCCTTTTTTAATCACGCAGTGAAAACTGCACGGCCATTGGTTCGTGGCGTTTAAGAAAGCGAACCAATGACGGCGCGGCGCGAGCCAATGGCAAGCGAGCCTGCTCGAGCCCCCCAAAACAGGGCAGGGTCTCGGGCTATATAAGCGGCCGTCTCGCCTTGGCAAACCGATTTAATTTTAATGAAGTAACGGCATGAGGCATCCTACAAATAGCACGGCAAGTTACGCAGTACTCCGTTCCGTATCTAAGGGAACAGAGGTTACGTTAGTAACCGAGCACGTTCCCTTTCGATACTACACTCCGTCTGCGTTGTCTGCCATTTAGGCAAGACGCAACGGGGATTATACAATCACGCCGTGCTATGAAGGGGGGACGACAGAGCACCCGAGCGGAGCACTGAGGAGGGCTTGCACGGATGCACATAGCATAATACATCCTGGAAAATAGGGGACTTGAGGACACTGTAGTCGTCCTCCCGTTTCTATATATTCTAGGAACCCCTTGGGGCCTAGAGCATATATAGTAAATGGGAAAAAATAAGTTTTTACCCAGACTTTGGTCAGGGCCATAAACGAGTACTCATAAGCTGATCACATTGGTGAGGCTTATGCAGAGAGAACCTGCGTTTGTAATGCAGGGATGTCTGGATTATAAAAAAGGTGGACGGCGAGGCCCAGCTGGCCGCCTCACAAATTTATGCAATGGACACGCCAGTGGACTATGCCCTAAGAAAAGGCCATGCCCCTCGTAGAGTGTGCTCTAACACCTATGGGGCATTGTAGGCCCATAGAGGAGTAAGCAAGCGCTATAGCATCAACTGTCCATCTGGATAACGTGGGCTTCGTGACCGGAAGACCTTTCATACGGCCACTGAAGCAGACAAAGAGTTGACAAAAAGAGGCAGAACGATCGATGTAAGTCCTCAGGGCCCTGACTGGACAGAGTAGGTTCAACTCCTGATTATCCTGAGAAGGAGGAAGTGCAGAGAGAATGACCATCTGTGCCCTAAAGGGTGTGGATAGGACTTTTGGGGACATATCCATGTCTCGGTTTCAGGACAACTTTAGAGTCATTAGGCCCGAACTCAAGACAGGAGGGGCTCATGGAGAGCGCCTGTAAATCTCCCACTCGCTTTACCGATGCTAAGGCTAGCGATAAGGCATTTTTTAGCATTAGAGGACATAAGTCGACAGTATGGAGTGGCTCAAAGGGAGGGCCTTTAAGGCCCCTGAGAACCAAAGACAGGTCCCATGTGGGAACTGTGCTGAATCCTCCTCGCCCCTTTTAGGAAACGAACAACAAGGTTGTTTCTCCCTATCGACTGTCCTGCTACGGGAGCATGGGAGGACGCTATAGCTGCAACATAGACTTTAAGGGTAGGGGGAGTACGGCCCCTATCCATTAAGTCTTGAAGGAAAGACAATATCACAGATATGTCACAAGTAAATGGGTCTTCGTCCATGGCTGTACACCAGGCAGCAAAGACTGACCATTTTAGGGAGTAGAGACGTCTCGTTAACGGAGCTCTGGCTTGTGAGATAGTGTTCAGGACATCTTCAGGGAAGTCTGGAGGCTCCCGTCTAGAAGCCACACATGGAGATCCCCAGCATGGGTTTGGGAACGACGAACAACAAAAGTTGTCTTCAGAGGCGAAAAGGTCAACCTCTGCCTTCCCGAAGAGATCCCTAATTTCCTGAACCGCGAGGGGGTGGAGCGACCATTCCTCCGAGGGAAGGTTGTTCCGGGACAACATGTCCGCCCCTTTGTTCAGTATGCCCTAAACATGCGCAGCTCTGAGTGAGAGCAGGTTGTGCTAGGCCCACTAGGATGGTTCTTGCTAGAGTGAAAAGGGGCTTGCATGAGAGCCCGCCCTGGCGATTTATGAAAGACGCCACTGTCATATTGTCTGATCTGACCAGGACGTAGTGTCCCGCCAAGAGAGGGAGGAAAGATTGGAGAGCTAGATACACCGCCTTCATTTCCAGGCGGTTGATATGAAGCTCACTCTCTTGGCTCCTCCAAGCACCGAAGGCTGGGTGACCGTCGCACAGAGCTCCCCAGCCCATTTTGGAAGCACATATGAAGTAGGCCAAACTGCAGGGCTGGTGATGCTGAGCCCATGAGACCTAGCATCCTCTGAAACGTTTCCACGAGCTGCTGAATGGCCAGGGATTGCTCTGGCGAGACTACGGCCCTCATGCAGGTCGAGTCAAGAATAATCCCCAGGAACGAGATACGTCTAGCAGAACGTGAGCGCTGTCTGTGCTCAGGCCATGGTGCGGGCTGAGTAGCGGATGGTGCAGATTTAGGATGCTGCTGTGTTGGCGCAGGCGTTGGGCGGCTTGAAGTGGAGGAGCTGGAGCGCTTTGGCAAGAAGTGTCGCATGGCCTTGTCTATGGACTAGGTGCACAAGATGGCGCCGGTGAGCTGCGGCGATACTGTGTGCATGGTTACTTCCGCTCATGCCCTTCTGGTCTTAGCGACGCTTGCATTTGGTGCAGAAGAAGAAACTTAAATATGAAATTTTTTTTTTTTTTATTAAAGAGAAGATGGTGGTCTACCAGAGACGAAAGAAAACATCATTGTTATATTATTGTGTAACATTACCTCTGTGTGGCAATTCAACGAGATACGCGATCTTTGACTTTCAATCTTTCTCCTGTTGATTATGTGGTTCAGGCTCAGAGGTGATCCACAGGGATCTCCTTATTCATACTAAACACTCAAGTTTGTAAATATATCTCCTGATTTTGTTCTGACAGCTGGGGGACTAAATGGCTCAAAAACGGCCTTCTCTTTCTGCGTGGAACAACACTCAACCTTCATGAAGATCTAATGTTTGCCATTGGCATCCGAAGCATCAATCCTCATCAGAGATATAAATAAACATGGGAATATGATATAGACTCAGTGTATGCTTAAGTAACTTTATTTGGTAACATTATCATCGCTAACTGCATTTATTTAGTTCAAGTGAGACAAGTAAAGAGCATCTGTTGCATACATCATTTTCTGTCTTGTCTAAGCAGCAAAAAACGTATAGGTAAAAAAAAAAAAAAAAAAAAATTGTGCTACAGTTAAAAATGTAAATTAATTGCAATCTTTTCACAGCCCTTGTTTTTATCTAAAAAGATAATTGATGCAAAGAAATTGTAAAATATGTAGTGATCATATTGATGGAGCAATTAAGGTAAAAATATATGTACAGAATTGAGAAAATAGTATTTATGGAAATAAATTTATCACAGGGCAAACGTGTGAATGTTCACAAGGCATTTAATGCAGACAACTCTAATCGTAGTTGTATATTTACAGGCATTATTGTCATTGTATATGCATATGCACCATGAGTTTGTTAATCTAACTAACCCATGCATACATTTAAATGCTATGGCTCATTTGGTTGCACTATTTATCTTAGCTGTATTTTAAGTGATATAACAGATTCTATAAACAACTATAAGGGATCATTTTCGGCTTTCCCCGGCACTCTGCACCGGCAGTGAAGTGTATATGCACTCGCTGATCAAAAATCCAAAATGGCGGCCACGTGCAACTAGTCCATTATTTAACACAAACGAACGAATTGCTAATCATCCAGAGATGTTTCTTTTGTATTAGTATACATCCGTACCGCGCCAGCGAGATGTTTCAAAAAGTGGTGGGGACAGTATCGACCCTGGCAAAAAGTGGTGGGGACATGTCCCACCCGCAAATTACTCCTATGCAGGTAATACACTCGGTCGCTCGATATCTCTCTCACAATACTCTTCTACATACTCTTCTACAGTAGCTTCAATGAACAAAATCAACAGAGAACATACATTCTTACATTGCTAACTGGTTTTTAGCAAAATATACATTCAGGGGTGCAGCCATACTTGTAAAAATGCGGTCAGCTGTATGTTTTCGGGAATTTTACAACGGTTACGGCTTCGAAGTTCGAACGCGGCTCAACCAATCAGAACCAAGGACCAGAACTATCCGTTTTTATAACAGAATTTTAACTACCCCTCCGTCCGCCTATACTTCCTGGAGGGGTGCGTGTGAAAAGGGATACAGTTATCAACCAGCAAACAACCCATCCTTATTTCAGAAAACGACTGAGTAACAATAACATAACCGACATTTACTCAGGTAACTCTCACTAGAGTTACATTTAACCCCCTGGCAGTTCCAGACAAAAATCATTCGGAGTTCGAGGTCTAAGCGACGTCCATGTTTTGCTAAGTAATAACACGTTAAAAACGAAAGGTAAGAATACCTTTATGTTCGTATACACACAAGTAAGAAAACGTTGAATCAATTATTTGTGAATGAGACCCAGCGAGGGCGGAGGATGGTGTTTCTGAGTATAAATTCATTTACCTGTCAGCACACTTGGGTCACCGAGTGCTTGTATAAGGAAGACAGTAAGCTCTCAAGAACTTGTTTTAAGGAAAATACTCTATTTCGCCGATGATCCTGTTGATGCAGCATACTACTATAGCACTAGAAGTAATACATTTTAATATCTATTATTGTTTTAAAATCAATAATGAAAAAAGAGAGAAGAAACAGTTGTTTGGATACACTTAAATTAAAATGGAAATATGTTAATCAGCCTATTTATTTATTTATTTCCAATCACTAGCTATCAATCAGTGGCAGATGGGACCTGTGGCTGATGGAGGCCATAGTTTGTTTGCTGTCACCAGCAGATGGCGCTCTGTCAATGCCACATGGGAGCTTTGGCTCTGCTTTCTTATGCAAAACTGTCTCAGTTCCCTCTGGGTCTTTGTGAAGAAGGGGTTGTGTCTTGTATCTGCTTGTACAGAGCTCAGTCAAACTTTTATATGCATGTCAGTTTTTTTTCTTTTTTTTTCTTTCTTTTGTATCAATCTGTTATTAAACTAGACATCTTTCTCTGATTAATTTTTACTCTGCGGAGTTTGTTGGGTTTTTTTTCTTTCTTTAAAGAACCCGGCTGTTTTTGGAGGTTTAAAGAACAGATATATAGACAAATTAATGTTTTTCCCTTCCTTTTTCAGCACATAGAAATTGTGGTTTAAGTCTCTTGTCTGTGTCTAGGCTGCAATCTGTCATTCATTTGACCAAAAAAAAAAAAAAAAAACATGTCTCACAGCAGATTGTAAATGTTAAACAGTGCAATATTGGCTGTATTTATGGGAGATTTAGGCTAGTGGTCACAGAGGGGACTTTTCACAAGGGCTATGTCTCAGTACCTGGTCATGAATCAAATGTCCAGTTACAGAAAGATAGATTACATTTATATATTATATTTATTAAGTTGGTTTAAATAGGAAACAGTTGTAATAACATTTTCCTGTATTATTGTTTTTACTGTACTTTTGTTGAAAATAAATGCAGCCAAACTTTTGCATGGTTTTGTGTAAATGTGTGTAGGTGTGTGTGTGTGTGTGTGCGCGCACGTTTTTGTGACGTATCAGGACACAAATTTGTATTATGACATGGGTATGACAAGGTATTACAAGGAGAGGGTGGCTTATGAGGACATTACCCCATGTCCCCATTTTTCAAAAGGCTTATAAATCATACAAAATGAGTTTTTGTGAGAAAGTAAAAATGTGCACAGTTTTCTGTGATGGGTAGGTTTAAGGGTAGGGTTGGTGTAGGGCGATAGAAAATATGGTTTTGTACAGTATAAAAACCATTACGCTTATGGAATGTCCCCATAATTCACAGAAACAAACCTGTGTGTGTGTGTGTGTGTGTGTGTAGAGTTCCAGTTTCAGGAATCATTGAAGGGTTCTCGTTCAGGTACATGATCCGTGAAGCAGTGCATTATTTGTCTGATGGATGAGTAACCTGACCGTGCTGCTGTCAGCTCTGACATTTGTTTGTCTGGACTATTACAGACGTGTTTGTGATTGATAACTGAGTGTGTGTGTTCTCGAGCAGACCTATGAGTGTTTGATAGCTGTTGTTTGTGTGCACATACTTGATCGTGTATGTTTTCAAACACACTTCACAGTCCTTATTCACCCTGCAGCCTTGTGTCTGCTATCCAGATGGACTCATTACTATGATTTCTCCACAGCTGTAAGGTGCTTGCTCTACTTTTGTGTAAAAAAGACAATTGAGCATAAACAGAAATGGTACATTTGTGCTCTTTGTGTGTCAGGCCAGGCGTCTGCAGATCAGAGGAAGGGGTTGATGGAGAATTGCCATATAATCAATCCTGAGATGACAGTGGCAGGATAGGTGCATGTCGCTGTCAGGTAAGGCACACTCAATTGTATGGAGTTGAATTTTAATTTTAGTTCTGAAAGTAACTGGTCTTCAGAGATGAGAAACTTGGACAATATTCAGCTTCTTGCAGTAATCCAAAACATAATGTGTAACCAAAAGAAGGGCTGTTGAAAAATGTTTGGACCCTATCCTGGTTGGTGAACATCACAAGTAGAGGAAATAAATCAATAAAATCAGTTCTTGATAATGGAACAATTATTTAATAAATTATTACAATTTAAAATGCTATTTTTATTTGATAATTATTATATTATTTGAAATGATAAAGAATGGCAGGCTTGTGGCTGCACATTGTGGCCCAAAATGTTGTGCTTGTATATCAATAATAATAATAATAATTATTATTATATTATCCCCCTCTGTCAATAGACAAGGCTTAAGCTAGTCCTAGACTAAAATGCAAGTTTGAGCTGTTTTAACTGAAAGTAACTTGTACTGACAGATCTTAAAATATGTCAGTGCCATTGCTTTGTCTTAAGATGCACACCAGTAATGTGTTTTTTTTTTCTCTAGTGAACGTTTATAAAAGCTACTTAAATGTCCTAATTGAACTAAGGCCTAATCCTGGCTTAGGCTAAGCCCTGTCTGTAAAACCGGGCCTATCATTACTAAATATTAAACAAAAATAAAAATGATTATTATTGTAATAACAGTATTTTGTTTTTAAAAATAAAAAATGAATTATTTAAGAAAAAATATATTAATATAATAATTAAAATAATAATAGTTTTATTTTACAGAAAACCTTATGGGAAAACTGTTAACATATAGGCTGCCTATAGCTATAAATCATTTGAAAGGAACACTTCAGTACACTACACTGGAGAAAAACATATGAATTGTCATATATTTACTTAATATTTATTTAGAGAGAAGTATTATTATTCATATTTTTACCCAAAATAGGGTGGTGTGAGCATTATTGAGCGCTATAAACACATGTATGTTTTATTCATACTGGAAGTTGGAGGGCGCCCTCGTGCAGAAAGTCCAAATATGCCTCATAGAAGTAATATAACTTATGACGTGGTAACACATTACAAGTAACGTGAGTTACGTAATCAGATTACTTTCTTTCAAGTAACTAGTAAAAGTAACACACAGTACTTTTAAATTTACAACCAATACATCTTATTCTTCTGCGATCCAGAATGGCAGCACAGCTGAAAGATTTGTTTGAGCTGCGCCCTCTACTGTACAGGCGTGAATTTGCATTTTCTTCAGCTTATTCATTTCACATTAGCTGTGAAAGGACCTTTACATTTGCCAAAAATATAACCTTTTTTGTTATTAAACAAACAAACAAACAAGCAAGCCCACCCCAGGTGAGGAAATGTAATGCAAATTTAACAGTGCATTACTTTCCGTAAAAAGTAACGTAATTAGTTATTTTTTAGGGAATAATGCAATATTGTAATGCATTACTTCAAAAAGTAACTTTCCCCAACACTGGTCCTAAGAACCACATAGCAGCTCACAAACAACCACAGACAACATGCTAGCTGTGAGCTTTGCACAAGCATACAACAACATTTTGGGCTATGTTTAAAAAAAAAACAAAAAACAAAAATAAAAACAGCCATAATGTTGTGAGAATCATATTTTATGCAAATAAAACTAACATTGAGGTCAAAGTAGTAATATTTTGAGAATAATTTATCAAAAATTATAAGATTAATGTCATTTCTTTATAAAACTAAAGTTGTAAAATTATGAAAAAAAAAGTTTTAATGACAAGTAACATCTTTATTCTTGAAATCTTATTTCATTTTAACGTGACACTAAGACCCTGTGTACAGATAAGCATCTCTCACTTTTTGTTCAGAAACTGTAGAACTCTAGTTACAGTATCAAACAAAACCATCCTGAGTATGCACATTCTGTCTTGGAGGTTTTCAGCAGGAGGTCTATGGTGGTACAGCAGGGGTCTGCCAATTATTTTTTGATCTCTAATTTTTTATTTGAAAATGAAAATATGCTCTACAAAAAAAAATACAGCATTAGTTAAACTTCAATCAAAGCTGCAGTTAAAAAGCTAAATTTCTGCTAAATGTTTCATTGTCCCTCCCAGGTTCAAATGTACATGACATAATAAATTTACAAATTTATGACTATACATCAATATTGAAAAGTTAGCATTGTTAGCATCATATGTAATATTTGTTCATGAATTGTGTGATACTATACGCTATATGTTATAGGCGTGACTATAATCCAGTTTGTAACAGAGTCCTTGCGTACTCTCTATCCTCCAAGTATTCTTGGCCTTGAAGACCCCTTTTCTAGCTGATGCTTCAGTTTTGAAGCCCGAAATGCCCTTTATAGTCACTTAAAAATAAACAGAGGTGACCTTGTTTGACCTTTCACCTCAGTGTTGACCTATTCCTTATCCTTGTGTTTATACGCTGGTGCCTAACATTAACGATCCTCTGCTTTTGGATTATCCGTCTTGCTTTCACCAAATGAAATCGTCTCTCTCCCTCTTGTCTCCCGTATCCCTTTCCTCTTTCTCTTTCCTGGCTGCATTCCTACAGTGGGTCTCATCTGTCTGTTCTTCCAAAAATCAATGTCTGTCAAAGGTGCAGCTTCTGTTCAGAGTAGGAAAAGACAAGGGGAAGGGAAAAATGCCAGACAATAAAAACAAAATAAAGCAAAACATTATATTAGCTTTAGTGTCTGTGAGTCTCTGTTTCCCTCTCTTTTCTGGCTCTCTCGTAACCTGAGAGAATGTTCTGCCAAGAACTGAACGATGAGAACAATTCTGTTTGCGCTTTCTCTGCCTCTCTCTTTCTCTCTCTCTATCAGGTCTTTTTCATCCTCTCCATTCATTTAATTGTCTATCCGGTACCCTCTCAGCCCGATTTATGATTATTCTGTCCTTTTAGAGGGATAGTTGCCCTAAAAGTGAAAATTCTGTCATCCTTTACTCACCCTCATGCCCTTCCAAACCTGTATCACTACTTCTGTGCAACATAAAATATATTTTTAAATAATGTGCTAGTTGCTCTTTTGCCATGCAATTACAAAAGGGACCAGAGCTTAAAAAAAGGTTAAAAAAAAAAAAAATATATATATAAAAAAATGCAGAAGCACAATGATCTTAAAAATAGTCCATCCAATTGCAATCTCAAAGCACTCCTTTTTTTATGTGAGATGTCCGATTCAGATTCAGTTCTTTACAGTGAGTCAGCTGATCCAGTTCAGTCTAAATGATTTGTTCACGAATCATACCTTTCAGATTCTCTGGTTCAATTCAGTGACTCTGGTTGTAGCAATTTAGTTTTCTAGAGGCAAAGATTATCCAATAAACAATTTTTAAATTTTTTTTTTTATTAATGTGCTAGACCAGGGGTGGCGAACTCCGGGCCTAGAGAGCCTCAGACCTGCAGAGTTTAGCTCCAACCCTGATAAAAACTCACCTGTCTATAGCTTTCTAGCGACCCTTCAGACCTTTATTAGCTTATTCAGGTGTGTTTGATTAGGGTTGGAGCTGAACTCTGCAGGATTGTGGCTCTCCAGGACCAGGGTTAGCCACTCCTGTGCTAGATGCTCTTTTGCCATGCAATTACAAAGGGGACCAGAGCTTAAAAAAAGGTAAAAAAAAAAAAAAAATACTGCAAAAGAACAATGATCATAAACATACAAAATCCATAAATCCATACAATTGCTATCTTAAAGAAACCGGCTGATTTTTTTTTTCATGAGAGACATCGAGATATCCAATTCAGATTCAGTCTGTTTCAGTTCTTTGCAATGAGTCAGCTGATCCAGATCAGTCTAAATGATTCATTCACGAATCATTCCTTTCAGGTTCTCTTGTTGAATTCAATGACTCTGGTTGTAGCAATTCAGTTTTCTAGAGGCATCCATAAAAAAATTAGTCTGTTCATCACACAAACCTTTCGATTGACTTCAGATGACTTGAAAAGTGCTTTTCAAGAGCTTTCTGGGCCACTTTTATATAACTTTTATGGGTTTTGTATGCCTTTTGAACCATGAAAACAAGCATGACAAAATAAGCGACCAGTACATGATTAAAAATGTTTCTTTTTTTTTTTAATCTACAAAAAATGTAAGGAATTACTTTTTTTTGCATAAAAAAAACTAATACTTTAAACTTTGTTTTTCTCCTTATCTTTTTTCATCACTCACCCTTTCTTTTGTCCTTGCTATCCCTCCCTCATATGTCACAGCATAGCAGTTATCTCCTCTCCTTTATCTTCAGGTTCTCCTGGGGGGAGTTCTAGTAATGGCGAGTGTTGTGTGTCTGCATCTGCAGCGCGTGTGTGCGTGTGTAATGAGAGGGATATCCTCCTGGAGACTCCTGTCTGGCAAGAACTGGAAACGGATCATCACTTTGTGGATCTGATACCAACAGAGTGAGAGAGCGAAAGACATAGTGAGTGAAGAGAGATGGGGAGAAAGAGAATGGGATTAGGGAAGGTAGCCTCTGTGAACAATGTTTCATTCTTTTTTTCTTTAGCTGTGGCTACAAAACTTTACCATAATTCAGTGACAATTTTCAGGCATAATGGAGCTTTACAGGTTATTTTAGTGAATGTTTATAGCTTAAGAGGTTTATGCAATACTTTTTATATTCTTCCTTCATTAACATTACTTGCATTTTATACACTCTACAGCCTATAAACTACTAGATTTATTTTTCTCTAGCTGGCGATTTTAACTGTGTTTTGGGGTTCATGCTGTTCTTAGCATCAGAACAGGAAGTTATAATTGCCACCACAGGCCATAACCATTGTAACCCAATGCCCAAGCTGGCAAATATAGCAATTTTATAAACGAGGAGAGCTGGACCAAGCCCACTGATAACTTGCTGCAATGCTTGGTCTTATATTTCCTTGCACAAAAGCAGTATAATCTGGAAGCCATGCGGACAGAAAATATACATTCAAATTGCTAATTATCATACAATTGTCACAGTTCCCTCTGTTCCCGGACTCCATTTCCCATGATCCTCCTGTTTCCACACCTGGGGGGGGGGGGGGGGGGGGGGGGTGGCATGTACCTGTGGGTGGGGAACTCATGGGCGGGGTTTCGGTATTGCCATGGCCTGCCAAGGCTCCAGACCCTCCATGGCCTGCCAAGACTCCTGACCCGCCATGGCTGCCTGAACTCCTAGACCCGCCCTGGAGACCTCCGTTCCAGTACACTCCTCTCCCTGCACCTGTGTGAGGTCTCCAGGACGGGAGGTAATGTCATAGTTCCCTCTGTTCCCGGACTCCATTTCCCATGATCCTCCTGTTTCCACACCTGCACTCACTTCCTCGTCATCTCCCCATCATCACAGATCACCTGCACCTGGACCTAATCACCCACACACCCTTTATAATGGACTCACTCCCTGCACTCCTTGTCTGTTCTTATTGTTAGTTTACCATGTTTGGTTGTGTGTTACTCTTTTTAATTTAATTTAGTGGATTTCCGTGAACGTCTCTTCTCTACCGCAACCACACGTAACAACAATCTTGATAACTAATTCCCTCAGAAACTGCCCAGTAAATGTTCAGAGTAGATCATTCTTTCATAACCAGGCAGTGAGTAGGAGTTCATACATTTTCTATTTTAATTATTTAGCCTTTCTACAAGAGAAAATAGAATTCGATTGAACTTTAAAAATAGATTTCCAGAAATAGAAGTCAGTTTTTTTTGTTTTTTTTTAATGCATGGTATTGATCTTATTGAGAGCATTTCATTCATGCCTTTGTTTCATTTTTAAAACATTTTTGGCATTTCTTTTTTTATATATAAACTGTTGTAACAGTCTTTAGATGAAACAACATACTTCTTTCAGTTGACGTATTCTGGATTTCTCCAATCATTTAAGTCCATTTAAACTCCACCCCTTTATAACTATCAGCTGCAAGCTCACATTCAGATTTCCCTCCATCCAACCAATAGCTACGTTTACATGGCCACCTTTGGTTTCAATCAAAAAGAAATCATTTCGAGTGATGAATCCAAACATGGTGTTTACATGAATGCTAAATAAAATGATTGGGTTGATGTGCACATTTATGTTACAAGCAAGTGTACCGCACAAGACCTGAAAAGTGAAGTCAAAATGTTTTGATCGCCCCCAGGTGGCTGGTCCCAATGTAGGTCATAAACCCCACCCTCTCCTTGTAATCTAATGAGATGTGAGACAAAGTAAACAATTAAATTACACTTCATTTTTGCATGTGTCTCGGCAGGTACAGATAAAGCCACAATAAGCTTGCAGAGCGAACTTGTCAAATCATCTTGAGAAACTCCAATAAGAGAACCGTTGTACTCATGTGATTTTCATAAACACATTTTAGTACGCTTTGAAATGTTTGAAACGTAAAATGCAAACCCAACCAAGAAGAAAATGCAACATTGTAACAAATTAAGTCCCTGTTTCTGTACAAAGCAAACGATCCGCAGGTCTGAAAATGTGCTAAGGACTGCCTTAACTTTTAATCTCTTAACTTAGCAAATGTTGTCATCCGCCATATTGCAAAAGGAAGTCCTGTGTGTCTAATTTTACACGTAATTTAACATATTTTCCAAAAAAGCCAGTGAACCCTTAGATGATGCACGCTATTTATTTATTTACTTGCTTATTTAAATCATAAAGTTGTGCAGAATGTAACAATGTTTGTTAATGATCAATCCTAAATGAACATAATAGTAATAAAAGCAGCTATTTATGCTCCAAGATAAGTGTATGTACTTTTAATTTAATTAGGTTATTTTAATTGGGTTATTTTTTTTCTAGCTTCTAAGTTGACAGTGATAAGTATTTGAGTCTGTTTTGATTAACAATCTCACAATTATTGCATGGTAAATTTTTACTAGTTAATGATCTTATTTTTACCAAAAAAATCCTATGGGATGTTCTTTCAGACCTAGCAACAGTAACCAAAGGGAGTTTAGGCTGATGTTAGAATGGAGAGGAAAGTTTGAAGTTGCTCTGCGAGTTAAACTCACAAGGTCAAGTAAGGATTTAGACGTGATCAGACGTGTCGTGTTGAGTGTATTCCTGTCTTTTTCTTACATGAGACGTGGTCATTAGTTGAATCCTGGAGCTTATTGTCATTGTCCAGGTATACACAAGGAATGACAGTAGACTGTGAGAGAGACAGATAATAACCATCCGTCTGACGTCTGTGAGTGCACTTATCATAGACAACATAGCAGGACTAAAGTGTGTGTGTGTATGTGGGTGTTCATGCCACTGTCATATGCTGTATGATTAGTCCATCAGGGTCTGTATCTAGGTGACAACTGGCAATCATTTGGACTCACTTCATCAATCTCCATCATTCTGTTTCCATTTTTCAATCTCTCTCTCTCCTCTCTCTGTGCCTGCAGCTCTCCTCACAGCATTCCATCAGTGAGTGAAGATTCCTCATTCAGCTATTATTATATTAATGCTTTACTGGCATGAATGCTCCAGTGACATTGTTGCCAGTGCCACAAAACCATAATTATGTTTAGCAGAATCTAAATAATGAATCACAGAAAAGTTTAAATGGTTTAACAACTAGTTAAATGAAGAAAGTTAAATATTTTTTTTATAATTATTATTTAATCTATTTTATATATAAAATATATATAATATATATATATATATATATATATATATATATATATATATATTTCAGGGAATTTGGCAGTACATCCAACCGGCCTCACAACCGCAGACCACGTGTAACCACACCAGCCCAGGACCTCCACATCCAGCATCTTCACCTCCAAGATTGTCTGAGACCAGCCACCTGGACAGCTGCTGCAACAATCGGTTTGCATAACCAAAGTATTTCTGCACGAACTGTCAGAAACCGTCTCAGGGAAGCTTATCTGCATGCTCGTCATCCTCATTGGGGTCTTGACCTGACTGCAGTTCATCGTCATAACCGACTTGAGTGGGCAAATGCTAGCGTTTGGCACTTTGGAGAGGTGTTCTCTTCACGGATGAATCCCGGTTTTCACTGTACAGGGCAGATGGCAGACAGCGTGTATGGCGTCGTGAGGATGAGCGGTTTGCTGATGTCAACGTTGTGGATCGAGTGACCCATAGTGGCGGTGAGGTTATGGTATGGGCAGGCGTATGTTATGGACAACGAACACAGGTGCATTTTATTGATGGCATTTTGAATGCACAGAGATACGAGATCCTGAGGCCCATTGTTGTGCCATTCATCCACGACCATCACCTCATGTTGCAGCATGATAATGCACGGCCCCATGTGGCAAGGATCTGTACACAGTTCCTGGAAGCTGAAAACATCTCAGTTCTTGCATGGCCAGCATACTCACCGGACATGTCACCCATTGAGCATGTTTGGGATGCTCTGGATCGGCGTATACGACAGCAAGTTCCAGTTCCTGCCAATATCCAGCAACTTCGCACAGCCATTGAAGAGGAGTGGACCAACATTCCACAGGCCACAATCAACAACCTGATCAGCTCTATGCGAAGGAGATATGTTGCACTGCGTGAGGCAAATGATGGTCACACCAGATACTGACTGGTTTTCGGACCCCCCCAATACAGTAAAACTGTACATTTTAGAGTGGCCTTTTATTGTAGCCAGCCTAAGGCACACCTGTGCAATAATTATGCTGTCTAATCAGCATCTTGATATGCCACACCTTATCTTGGCAAAGGAGAAGTGATCACTAACACAGATTTAGACAGATTTGTGAACAATATTTGGGAGAAATAGGCCTTTTGTGTACATAGAAAAAGTCTTAGATCTTTGAGTTCAGCTCATTAAAAATGGGGGCAAAAACAAAAGTGTTGTGTTTATAATTTTGTTCAGTGTATATATACACAACTTAGAAGATAGTACCTTTTGTTTGAACCCACCCATTGCTCATGTGACCAAAAGTATTAAAACCAAGCGTGCAGCGTAAGTCCTGGTCCCAGTATAGATCATAATCCCCGCCCTCTCCATATATTTTAATGGGACGTGAGACAAACTAAACAATTAAATTACACTTCAAATATATATATATATATTTTTTTTTTTTTTTTTTTTTTTCCCCAAAGATGGTTTCTTCTCTGAGTGAAGTCGTCACTGAAGCACCAACTGACTTTTTTCAGGATTTTCGGGAGGAGATTGGAGCTTCAGCTTTAATTTCTACATTTCCATATCTGTTTATTTCACATAATGAGTTGTTCTGTAGTAAACTGTACTAAACGATTCTGCGGGAGTGTGGGCGGGGCCTTGATAGAGCGTGGCTCCACTTTATGCTCACTACTGCGCAGAATTGGTCCCGAGTTCACTAATGTGCAGACTCCGGTCCCGAATCAGCACCATAGATGTCGGCACCATATTGGGACATTGGCGGCTTCACTTTTTTACAATGGAAGAGAGTGGAGGTGCGTAGTCCATATTTTTTTACAGTCTATGATTGAAACATGTGACTGACAGGTGTGTTTTGTTGCCCTGGTGTGTCCTATTACATTGATTATTCAAACAATAAATAGCACTGAATTTCTGAGCTCAGTTTCAGATTTGGGTTTTGCTTGTGCAGACTGCATTTATAGCTAGACGTGTAACCAACATGAAAACCAGAGACCTGTCTATGGGTGAAAAACAAGCAATTGTGAAGCTAAGAGAAGATGGAAAATCAATCAGAGCCATTGCACAAACATTGGCCATAGCTAGTACAACCATTTGGAATGTCCTGAGGAAGAAAGAAACCACTGGTGTGCTAAGTAATGGACCTCGAAAGGGTAGACCAAAGAAAAACATCAGCAGTTGACGAAACATTGTGACATTGCTGTAAAGAAAGACCCCAAAACAACTGTTAGTGACATCAGCAACAACCTCCAGATGCCAAGAGTGACGGTATCACAATCTACTGTTTGCAGAACACTTCACAGACAAAAGCACAGAGGCTACACCAGAAGATGCAAACCACTCATTAGCAAGAAGAATGGGAAGGCCAGGCTGGAATTTGCCAAAAAGTAAGTTGAGACTAACCTCAAAAATTCTGGGACAAAGTTTTATGGACTCATGAGACAAAGATTAACCTTTACCAAAGTGATGGAAAGGCTAAAGTTTGGAGAAAGTTCGGAGGATCTGCTCATTATTCCAAACATACAAGCTCATCTGTGAAACACAGTGGAGGTAATGTGACTGTCATAGCTTGGGCTTGTATGACTTCTTCTGGAACAGGCTTATTAATCTTTACTGATGATGTAACACATGATGGCAGCAGCAACAGGAAGGTTTTAGACTGGCCAAGTCAATCTCCAGACTTAAACATTATAGAGCATGCATTTTACCTGCTAAAGAAGAGACTGAAGGGCGTAAAATAAGTATTCACTTGAGTCTATTTTAAGTCAATCTGTTCCAATACTTTTGGTCACATGAGCAATGGGTGGGTTCAAACAAAAGGTTTTATCTACTAAGTTGTGTATCAGATCCAGATGTAAATACCTGGAAATAAAATCTAAAATGTTGATCTCTTGTCTCATATTCATCTTTTGATGTCAAACTCAAATGTTTTCAGTCTACAGAAAAACTAAATTAATTGGCCTCACTGTTCCAATACGTTTGGAGGGGAGTGTATATGTTATTATTGACATCACCATGAAATCAAAATGGACAAATGTTATTTTTTATGGAATATTGCAATATTCATTATACATTATTTCTTCTGTGCACATCATTATTACTATCTATATAGATAGTAATATATATATATATATATATATATATATATATATATATTGTTATATATATATATATATATATATATATATATATATATATATTGTTTTTGTTTTTAAATCATGTGCCCTTATAATCTTTAATCAAAATAACGTCCCCTTCCTCTTGCAGTGACATCTCTTCTCAGGTTATGAAGTTGATTGTAGCTATGTGGGAGCTCAGTTTTTTTTTTTTTTTTTTTTTTTTTGGCATTTGGTCAAAATCTCATGTATAAAAGATAAACTGCTTAGCACAGGCTATTTAACTGGCTATTTTATTGGCTATGACTTAAAGACAAATTCTACCCTTGCACTGCAAACAAGCAGAGACTGTCCAAGTTGTGCGTGGCACTTCATTCAATATAGTGGTGGGGTGGAGTTATGAGGTTTGACCGACAGTTTAAGTGCAGTTACGAGGTTTAGTCACAAGCTCTTTTTAATACTTTTCATTGGTTAAATATTTGCAAAACCCACAGACAGGTGTAAAACGACTAAATATGGAGATATGACGTTTCCACTTGACAGTGACAATATAATATTTATAGTTATTAAATTAGTTGCTCTGTATTGCAATCTCTGCCTCTCTCTCTCTTTTTTTTTTTCATTTCTGTGACTATTTAGACTATTTTAAGCATTTGTAAAATTATGTTAAACCAGGTTTCCCTTTGGATTAACATGCAACTCTGAATTGTTCACAACAAGCCCAGCATTCAGTAAGTGCAGACAAGAAATCGCTGTGGGAATGGGACACTATGACAGAGGGGAGTGGGATCAAAACAGATCAGACTTCTGCTTCGTCCAACATGTCAAGAGCATGTATGCTAACTAATGCATCATGGCTCCGACATTGTTATAAGCTTCTCAACCATCTCCTCTTTCTTTTCCCTGTAACATTTGACATCTCATCCCTTTCTCTACTCATCTCACACACTTGCCCCCATCATCTCTCTCTCTCTCTCTCTCTCTCCTATGTCCCATTATCAGTATATGCTAACTGTCTGAGTCGTTCACAGAGACTGATTCCAGTTAATAACCATATTGGTGACATTCTGTTTTATCCTTCTCTTCCGCTGTCGTTTAATACAGAGCCATCGACTGGGCCCTGACTGAATTTAATCTGTCTCCTGTGCTCAGGCCTGAATTTATCACAGCCATTCAGGTAGGCTATAACCTGTCCCACATGTGCCTCCTGAGCCACTGTAATAAAAGCAGACAGGTCTTAATAACAGTCCTCTCTCTGCCGTTCACAGTCAGCAATACTTCATCTAAAGATACTATAAACAGAGAGAGAGAAGGGTTCTACCACACAGCTTAAGGAGAAATAGGAACTTGTTTCAAAAGAGCATCCAAATGTCACTTCCTGTTTCAATTTAATTTGATTGCTCTAAATATAAAAATTAAAAAAAGTTGAGGATGTTGTGTATGTGAATGTAAGGTGAATATAATGTATCATTTATGTCAATGCTTTAAAGGATTTGTTCGGAATGGCATATGACCATACTACTTATACCACTAAGTATTACATAACAATAAGTAAACTAAAACTAAAACCAAAAAAAAAAAAAAAAAAAAAAAAAAAAAAACATTTAAAATATTTTTTACTTGAAACAAAATAAATGTTTACTTGAATATGCAGTGTAAATAATTCATTTTTATTTTACTTTATTTTATTAAATTTAAAAGGATAATTCACCCAAAAATTAAAATTATCCCATGATTTACTCACCCTCAAGCCATCCTAGACTATCTTCTTTCAGACTAACACAATCAGAGACATATTTAAAAATATCCTGGCTCTTCCAAGCTTTGCAGTGGTAGTGAATGGGGGGCCCGATTTTGAATCCCAAAAAAATGCATCCATCCATCATAAAAGTAATTCATATGGCTCCAGGGGGTTAATAAAGGCCTTCTGAATCGAAGCGTTTTGTAAGAAAATATATAATATTTTATATAATATTATAGTTAATAAAGTTTTAAATATGGATATTTTTCTTGGAAAAACCCATAGAAGGCATTTATTAACCCCCTGGAGCTGTATGGATTATTTTTTTGATGGATGGATGCATTTTTTTGGGCTTCAAAATCCAGAACGGAAGCACGGTTTCATTTGGCTCACACACATGCGCACGCACGCGCGCACACACTGAAGCACGTGCGATGCTCGCTGTGTTTTCATCCTCTGTCACCTCACTATATTGGGAAATGAACGCACGAAATTCATCTCCAGAGCCGCTCTGAAAGTCACTTCATCAGCATTTAACCACTTCGTTTGAGAGAACTCGTTTGAGGCAACACGTCAAAATAAAAGTAATAAAACAGTAAAGCTCTGTTGTGCAGCACATTGTTTGACAAAAAAAAGTTTAATTTCATGATTAAAAGATAAATTAAATGGTATTTCTTGGAAAAAACAATTTTTCATTTGCAGAAAAAAAAAATTAAATATGGAACAGAATTTCTGAAAAAGCAAAACATTTAAAAAAAAAAATACTTTTTTTTATTAATAAATTTTTTTTTTTTTTTTTAAGAATTCAATTAATTAGACATGATTTTTGATTATTAAAATTAAACCATTAAAATGGAATCCAGAAAAGTTAAAACAGAAAACAGAATTTGGTAAAAATAAAACAGAATTTAAGGGGATAGAATAAAACATACAGTGGGTACGGAAAGTATTCAGACCCCCTTAAATTTTTCACTCTTTGTTATATTGCAGCCATTTGCTAAAATCATTTAAGTTCATTTTTTTTCCTCATTAATGTACACACAGCATTCCATATTGACAGAAAAACACAGAATTGTTGACATTTTTGCAGATTTATTAAAAAAGAAAAACTGAAATATCACATGGTCCTAAGTATTCAGACCCTTTGCTGTGACACTCATATATTTAACTCAGGTGCTGTCCATTTCTTCTGATCATCCTTGAGATGGTTCTATACCTTCATTTGAGTCCAGCTGTGTTTGATTATACTGATTGGACTTGATTAGGAAAGCCACACACCTGTCTATATAAGACCTTACAGCTCACAGTGCATGTCAGAGCAAATGAGAATCATGAGGTCAAAGGAACTGCCTGAAGAGCTCAGAGACAGAACTGTGGCAAGGCACATCTGGCCAAGGTTACAAAAAAATGTCTGCTGCACTTAAGGTTCCTAAGAGCACAGTGGCCTCCATAATCCTTAAATGGAAGACATTTGGGACGACCAGAACCCTTCCTAGAGCTGGCCGTCCGGCCAAACTGAGCTATCGGGGGAGAAGAGCCTTGGTGAGAGAGGTAAAGAAGAACCCAAAGATCACTGTGGCTGAGCTCCAGAGATGTAGTCGGGAGATGGGAGAAAGTTGTAGAAAGTCAACCATCACTGCAGCCCTCCACCAGTCGGGGCTTTATGGCAGAGTGGCCCGACGGAAGCCTCTCCTCAGTGCAAGACACATGAAAGCCCGCGTGGAGTTTGCTAAAAAACACCTGAAGGACTCCAAGATGCTGAGAAATAAGATTCTCTGGTCTGATAAGACGAAGATAGAACTTTCTGGCCTTAATTCTAAGCGGTATGTGTGGAGAAAACCAGGCACTGCTCATCACCTGTCCAATACAGTCCCAACAGTGAAGCATGGTGGTGGCAGCATCATGCTGTGGGGGTGTTTTTCAGCTGCAGGGACAGAACGACTAGTTGCAATCGAGGGAAAGATGAGTGCGGCCAAGTACAGGGATATCCTGGACGAAAACCTTCTCCAGAGTGCTCAGGACCTCAGACTGAGCCCGAAGGTTTACCTTCCAACAAAACAATGACCCTAAGCACACAGCTAAAATAATGAAGGAGTGGCTTCACAACAACTCCGTGACTGTTCTTGAATGGCCCAGCCAGAGCCCTGACTTAAACCCAATTGAGCATCTCTGGAGAGACCTAAAAATGGCTGTCCACCAATGTTTACCATCCAATCTGACAGAACTGGAGAGGATCTGCAAGGAGGAATGGCAGAGGATCCCCAAATCCAGGTGTGAAAAACTTGTTGCATCTTTCCCAAAAAGACTCATGGCTGTATTAGATCAAAAGGGTGCTTCTACTAAATACTGAGCAAAGGGTCTGAATACTTAGGACTATGTGATATTTCAGTTTTTCTTTTTTAATAAATCTGCAAAAATGTAAACAATTCTGTGTTTTTCTGTCAATATGGGGTTGCTGTGTGTACATTAATGAGGAAAAAAATTGAACTTTAATGATTTTAGCAAATGGCTGCAATATAACAAAGAGTGAAAAATTTAAGGGGGTCTGAATACTTTCCGTACCCACTGTATATCACAGGGCCCTCAAAAAATTGAATTTTTTGTTAAACTTTTAATAAATTCTTGGTTTCATTATTTCAATTAATTAGACATTTTTGATAACTAAAATTTTATTTAACTATCAAAATATAGTTTTTTTTAACCAGACTTGCCACCCATTTTTTGTGTTGCAGCTCACTAGTCAAGGACCACTGGCGTATTTTGTACTGTAAGCAGTAGTCTCTCTATTGGAGTAATGCTGTAGAGCACTTGCTATTTGTGTAGTGTTTAAACAGGAAGCTGTTAGCTAGGCTGGATAACTGCAATCTGACAGTGATTTCATGAGAGGTATGAGATGTTCTGTTCTGTATTTCTAATTGTGTTCTCTGCCTTGAGTTTGTTTGATTTTTTTTTCGCCCCAAAAATATCTCCCATATGATGTTTTTAAGCTGTTTGTCTTTTAGTTCGTAGGAGTTCTGATCTGTATTCATCGGGCACCATTTGGTCTCTCTCCAGTCAATGTCTAATATGGATGTAGGTGGTCTGCACACCTGAGACATAAAATCCTCATTAGCAAATCCACATTTGAATTCTGAATTCATGTTCTCTGTATGTTTGGTCCGTAGAGACAACGCCTGCTCGTGTAGTCCCTCAGCACCTGTGGAGACGTGCTAGTTTGTGTGCTCTGTTACAATGACTCAGTCTGTCCCCACACGGATAATTTAGACGGGGTGTCAGTTTAATTAGGACATCTGCTGTCTCCCCACTGAACTCAACGCCTAAGAGTTTAGCTTCATTTTGTGTCATGAGATTCAATTCCATTCTCTCTGTAATGTGGGCTGTTGTGCCCAACTAATTGTCCACCAGACGGAGGGCTCACAGAGCCATTTAGGGTTGAAAGAGCTTATTTAAGACACTTCCCACTCTATAATAGGATCAAAATGGAATTAAAGACAATAGGGTGCTATTTAGATAGACTACCAACTGAAAGCCAAAAGATAGCTCCCTGAGAGAGAGAGAGAGAGAGAGAGAGAGAGAGAGAGACAAAGATCGAGGACTATTTTGTTGATTAGAGTGTGAGAGAAGAGCTGTGGTTATCTCTTGGGTTACGTGTGTGAGAGAAAGTATGTGTACTTAATGTGTGGAGAGCATTTCTAGCCATGTTTGAAGCTTGGTTGCTAATTAACCCAAAGTCATATTGAACGTCCTCTGATCGATATGCACTGCTAACAGAGATAATCTGTCTCTGATTGGCCAAAATAAATTTTAATGGATACAATCTGCCTATTCAGTGATTTCGGCATTAAAATGTCACCTGATTTCTGTAGGAATGATCTGAAAGGTTTGTTTTTGCTGTGAGAGCATTATAAATCTTGTAAGTTTGACTCATTAATATTAATGATGTTATGTTCATCCTACTGAAAAGAGTAGCAATGGTCCCAGCATATGTTATGTTTTGGATGCTTGTCTCCCTATATAACTTTTTAAATAGCTTGACTGGAGTATCCTGGGTCAACCAGCTTCATCAGAAAGACCATGCTGATTGACCAACTTACTAAATCTGGCTCGTCCACTGGTCCAACTAGAACGCCACCAACCATTGTAGACCTGCCTGATAATTTGTGTCCACACCAATGCACCGAGCATCAGTCTGAAGCATAAAATAAAATAAATAGCACACCCAGCGGTCTTGTATACTTCACAGACAGTAAGGAAGTCCACTTTAAGTGAGTCCTTTATAAATATCTTGCAGGCAATGCAGGCCTCACTGAGCCATCGGATTTTTAAAAAATATCTTAATTTGTGTTCCGACATGAGGGTGAATAATTAATGATTATAAGTAATTAATTGATTATATATAGTTAATAATGAATTAATTTCATTTTTGGGTGAACTAACCCTTTAAAACCCTTTAAAAGCCCATTATAAACACATTTCCTCAAATAAAAGTTAATCCACATAAGTTAGCACATGATGGGCGACAAAATTGCAAGAAAAGCTTGACGTGCACTGACAACTATACATTATTTAAGCATATTCTCTTCATTAGGGTGTTGATATAACAAGTTTCATTCATAATGTTTCTCCTTTAATCTGGTATAAAATTGCATATCGTATTGACCCTCATAACCGGTAGTATAACAAGCCTATAAGCAAGCTTAATTGTTACTAGTCTGACACGACATAGAAGAAAACAGAAAAGTTTTGTTTAGGCTTTCAAAATACTCCCTCATCTTGCTTATCTTCTGAGTGGACTTTTCTCTGAACCCGCCGCAAGTGCTACAGAGAAAATGAACGCATGCAAAATGCGAGGTAAAATGAAACTATTTTGTTTTTGAATTTTGTAATCCAATTTTAAAATGTAAAATTAACATGACAGTAATTAAAACATAGCCTTTGTAGAAAAAATTTAAAGCAAAACATTAAATGTGCAAAAAAAAAAAGTAAACAACTAGTATTTCCAGGTCGACTAGCAGCAGTATCGTTTAATCAGCTAGTCTGCTAGTCTCGCACATCCCTAGTGTAAATAAAGCTCTGTAAAAACTTTACTTGCGTTTTAACAAGTTCTACACATATCTGTGGTCTTCACACCCACTTGGCATAAAAATAACTTGTACGGTCATTGAGTCCATTGGTGAAACTGGTTGGCAGATACTTCTTTTTGGTCTTAAAGTTGCTGTTAAATGCAATTGTAACACTGTGACCAAAAATGGTAAAATTTATATTATAATTAATCTGAAAATAAATTTAGATTAAATTCTCAAAATTTGAGGACGAGTTTACAAGTTTCAGTTGCTATGCCCTTGATCTGTAGAAAGCCTTATCTAAAAAGTGTAGTTTGGTTACCGCTTGTTAGTTTGAAAACAAATTCTGTTTCTATAGTCAACTGCTACAACAGACAATAGACAACTCCAGTCTATAATCCTCCTGTTTCATAGAAGAAAATTGTATATACTTAATGATCTTTCAGGCAGCGTTTTAGCTGATGCTCATCAGAGGTCATCAAGCTCATGAATATAACACACCACAGGATTGCATATGTCTCATCTAATTGTACATTTCTTATTCAGTGGTTGAGTTTATTAACCACAATAGTCATAATTGTGGCTTCAGGCAGCAGCATGATGATGGACAGCACTGGGCAGATGGACCTGGGGAGTCTGGATGGGGGAAAGCACTGCTCACAGTATGCTAATAATCATTATGTGTTTATGTTGCTGGCTCACAACCGACGTGGCTACTTAGGATGTCAAAAAGAGAAAAAAAAAAAAAAAATTAAATTGAACAAACAGTCAAATAATGACATGGCCATTTAGATTTAGACTGGAAGCTCATTTGCAAGTAAAATAAGGACAGAAACTAATGAATGTAGCTTTCAGAATGCATTTAGTACAAATGGTTTTGTTTTTTTGAGAAATGCCAGGGGCTTGTCATTTCTTTTTGTACTGAAATGATTTTCCAAGTGTGGATCGTTATCAGAGCTTGCTTCTTCCAAAAAACAGCCTGAAACAAAAAGCCAACAGTAAAAGCGTGTAAATGGAGGCATACTGTTTTTGGCAGCGCTGTAGTGCTCACCTTTGCTGAAGTTCTAAGATGTAGGAAATGAAGTGATTTCCCCCGTGTCATGTGCTATCTTGTTTTTCTGTAGTAAGTCTCTTTGACTATGACAGGTAAAGGCCCTGTCCCAAATGCTATCCTCAGCCCTTGTTGTGGCCCTTGTCCCGGTCTACACTTGCCGTAATGTTGCATAAACTTTTAGGTGTGAGTCCACTGTGAAGTCCACACCAATGCACCGAGCATCAGTCTGAAGCATAAAATGATAAATAGCACACCCAGTGGTCTTGTATACTTCACAGACAGTAAGGAAGTCCACTTTAAGTGAGTCCTTTATAAAAAATTTTGCTTCAAATAAGCCTGTCAAACCAACATCCTTATCTTTATAAAAAAAATACACTATTTAAATTTTGTAGAATTTTATTTCTACAGCATTACGTTCAGATTTCACATGTAATTCCTGTTTGCTACCTCTTATTTAGTTCAAATTCAAGAGTTAAATTGGATTATAAAAAGAATTCTGAATTAAATTCTGAATGGTGTGCATTTGGTTTTCAGCATGTCTAGTCCATGTCTATCAGCTATGAAGCCATGTATATCTATTAGGGGTGTAACGGTAAGTATTCATCCCGAACTGTCACTGTTCAGTATATACAGTCAGACGATGAATACAGTCAGTCACAGGCAATTCACACTCCAATCCAAAAGGGAGCATGTACGGTAATGCAATGCTGTTTGCTAACCACCACAACAAGCCACTGTTTAATAAAAAAGAAGAAAAAATAAGCAATATTATGTTTAGTTTTCTCCCCCCTGCTGTACCAAACCCGTGCTGAACCGTGACTTTAGTACCGAGGTACGTACCGAACCGTCAGTTTTGTGTACCGTTACACCCCTAATTTATTGCAAAAAAAAGAGGTTATGCGTTATGATACGTTATATATAGATACATTATGCGCAGTTAAATTCTTTGTTTGGTAAAAAGGACAAAAAATTGGGCCTATTTACACTTCACTGCGTTTGAATAGATAGATAGCTGTCCAATTTGTTAACCCTTCCATTTACACTTGACCACATAAATGTGTCTCTGCAAAACAAAATATAAATCTGAACTTCAATTTCCATGTTATATGCAAATTCAATGGGGTTCGTTTCACCGAAAGCAACAGATATGCACTGCATTTTGTTTATCATCAGCTTATTTAGAGATCAAAGACCACAATAGGAGAAAGTGTTATCGGCACTGGTGAGAGAAAGCATTTTAGCAATTCAACACTTTTAATGAAGGTGACTGCGTGTTGCGCTCCAGGATGCAGTGCTGAACAATGAGTTTCATTTGTGGCAGTTGCTTGCTGAAGAGAGATGCTCACCTTCTGATGGATTGCATTCCATATTAACACATTCTTTTCACAAAACGTTATGTATCAATAGGAAATATAGGAAAAATATTAAAATTCATTTATCATTTACTCAGCCTCATGTCATTCCAAACCTGCAAGACTTACTTTCATCTTCGAAACGCAAATTAAGATATTTTAATGAAATCTGAGAGATTTCTGTCCCTCCATTGACAGTCCACGCAAATACCACTTTGGCGCTTCAAAAAGTTCATATAGAGATCATACAACTAATCTATATGAATCAAGCTGTTTAGTACAAATTTTCTGGAGAGACATGAACGCTTTATATTATGAAGATTTAATTTAGGCTTTTATTCACATATACACATTTAACAATGCTCAATCTGTTCATCATATAAAGCGATCCAATCTCTTCAGAAAATTTTGACTTAACCACTCGATTCATATGGATTAGTTCCCTTCTGAAAGGGAACTCAACACTGCGTTTGACATGCTATGGGGAACGCCTCCTCGTGAACTGGTGTCCGAAAACAATTATCAAATCACAACAATCCTATTTACCGGTGACAGCCTATGGCGTCATCATTGCACGACCCAGAAGCGCCTAGAGAAGCAGTCTGTATCTTTTCGTCTTCAGGGACTGTTTTGTTTGAAAGCAAGCAATATCAAACCAGTATAAAGGTAAGACAAATTATATCTGACAAACGTTTCAGGAAGTGTGTGCATCTGTGTCCCATAGTGTTGACATCTGATCACACACATAACTTATAACGTTGTCTTTTATGAGATCAAAAGAGCATGTACAGTCAATTCTTGTGGAATCTGTCTGTTTCTATTGTGAGTGTGTTTTTAGAGAGCTGCTGGATTATGATGATGTGTTGTCTTTGACATCATTAGATTCAGCAGCGATTGCTCTTCTTGTTCTAAGTCAAACAAGAGAGCAGGAGATGGCTGATGAGGGTGAAGATGGTGAGCCTCCTGAATCCTCAAAGCCACCCTGCCCCCACGTATATACAGCTGTTTGAGATTATGGAACTCGCCTCTGGCAGAATGCAGCTGCCATTGGAGTAGGTTAAGAAAGAAACCACTTGCGGATTGTTTGACGAACGGTTCCTTTTTGTCCGTAATCCTCCAGCCACCGTAAGCTTTCCATTCCTTCTTGATCTTCATACTGAGATTAAGTAGGCATGGAAGAACCTGTATTCAGCTCGCATTCATCAACATCAGCAGGTTAATTCGCTGGTGTTGATGGAGTGAGTATGGGTATGCGACGATGCCTCCTACTGACGATGGGTACAACTATCTTGTGATATAGGCAGGCTCCAACGCTCTATACGCGGCAGCAGATCAGGCTGCTGTTGCTTTACACACAATTGTAAGCATATCAGTTGGACCTGCTGAAATTGGCTTGGTAGGTCTCTATATTTATAAAAACACTTGGTTTCCTATTTAGGATGTGGTTTAAGGGCTCTGAAGTTAAGGGTAGTACTTTGTTAGTCCCCTTTATGGATTTGCAGAATTCACTGAAGACTCTGAAGCTACCGTTCATATGTATTCAGATGTGGGCTTTAACTAAGCTGCACTGTTAGCGACCTTATGGTAAATTAGCTTTCTCCTCTGGTAAATGCTAGAGTTTTGAGATTAGCTTTCACTAACTTCAGATAGATCTATGTTCAGCGTCGGCCTTACAGGCCGCTTGACATTGTGTGAAAAACATTGAGCTCTGCTCCTCTGAGCTTTTTTTGTAGAAATATAGTATTCTCAGAGTTTGCCTCCTCTCAGTTGAGAGTCGTTGGTAGAGGCTGTTGTTTCTTAGCCCCAGGCAGATCTATGCTTATGTGTTGGCCTTAAAGGCCCACAGCTATAGCTGGCCTAGGCTAGAACTAGGGTTTAGGTGGTCTGCTAGAAGCATTTTACACCCTTTTTATACTACCCCTGTTATGTGAGTGTAGTTTTTCCTAGTTCTGGCCTCCTCTTATCAGAGTTGTCAGGCCAAGGCCCATTGTCCCCTTGGTGTAGGTGCAGAATAGATAGCAGCTAAGGTAGCAGACTATTGCTAAGTCTCCCTGGTGCCATCGTCTCAGACGGTGTAGGCCCCTTTTTCACTATGTGAATAGAAACTTTGTTGCTGTGGCCCCGCTCCCCCAGAACTATCTAGTGGTGCTTTGACTTCAGTTTTTCCCCTGAACCCCTTGAACTATGTGAGTGATATGGTTGTAGCTTTTTATGAAAGCTCCTGTTCCCTAGGGGTCAGTACAGATTGTATCTGTTTTTGGTGAGAATTTCTGTTGTGAAGTACCTACCTGTGAAGTCTGACTTTGGCCTCCTTAGGATTATGGTGACATAGTTTGGACTCCCCTTGCTAAAAGGTAGAAAGTGTTTTTACTGAGTATATTGCCTGTTGGAATGTATAAGCTCAGGTTGAGTTTAATAAAGTTAACCTCACTACATAGTTTGGTTTCATATATGGCTCCCTTAGAGCTTGAACACTGCCACAAGCTGTCACTTGTGTTGTTTGAAGTAGAAAACTCTGTTTGGGCCTCCTTCAGAGCACAATAGCTTGTTGTATTACAAGGCTTGTTGGTAGGTGCTTTAGTTAGAGTTTGCTCACTTGGAAACTAGCACTGCCACAGGTTTATTCCCATGATCGTTTGAAGTAGTAGGCCTGTTTTTTGGCCTCCCTCAGAACATGGTAGCATAATATTCTTTGTACTCTCCTTACTTTAAGGGTTAATGGTGTTTTACTGAATACATTGTCTGTTGGAATGTGCAGATAAAATTAAGCTCAGGTTGAGTTAAACTAGTTAACCTCACTAGATAGTTTGGTTCTCAGATTTGGCTCCCTTAGAGCTTAGACACTGGCACTAGCTGACGCCTGTGTCGTTCTGAAGTCACAGGTCCTGTTTGGACCTCCCTCAGAACATGATGGCGTAAGTTTGTACTCCTCTTGCTTAGAGAGTAAAAAGTATTTTACTGAGTACATTGCCTGGTGGAATGTGTGGATAAAATTAAGCTCAGGTCGAGTTAAACTAGTTAACCTCACTGGATAGTTTGGTTCTCAGATTTGGCTCCCTTAGAGCTTAGACACTGCCACTAGCTGACGCCCGTGTCTTTCTGGAGTCGCAGGCCCTGTTTGGGCCTCCTTCAGAGCATAATGGTGTAAGTTTGTACTCCTCTTGCTTAAAGAGTAAAAAGTTTTTTTTACTTAGTACACTGCTTGTTGGAATGTGTTGAGGTAAACTGTTATGTGGGCACTCTACAGTCTTATCTGCTAGTTAAACTCTGTTTCAATCAGAATGAGTTCCCATGTTTTGCGGGCTCTTGCATTATCAGCAATTGAGTTGCTTTTAGGTGTGTGGCCTTCACAGGCCGCCCTGTAAGCGCATCCCCCACATCTGGGTGTCTTTTAGCAGATTAAGCATGTAGTTTTCACATGGCCGGCCCTTTTTTGAAGGCTGCTGTGATATATTCTACATTGTGTAGAATTACTTCATGTTGCAGGCTCTCTGGGAGCCTCCATGATTTTGTGCCTACAGTATGGTCTACCTGTTAGGTTGAGCCCAGTACTCCCCTCGTTTAGAGGCTTGTTCTGCATAGTACTTAGCTCCCTAAGTCTGGTCAGTGGTTGAAGGCCTCTCTGAGGCCTCCCTGTTGAAGACCGGCCCCTAGGCTGGTTGTACTCCCCTTGTTTGGGTCCCTTTAGAGTGCACAGCCTCCTCGTTGCAAATAATAAAGCGCTGAGTAGATCCTAGGATTGAGCAGACTTTAACTCCCCTCACTGGTAAGGGTAAAAAGCGCTAAGCTGAGTCCTGCTCTCCAGGATGCCCATCTCTATGATCTGGTCTGAGTTGGTTACTGCCTCTTTGCAGTCCCTCTTACTAGATATCTTCTCTGAGGAATGTGAATTGAGACTCTGTGATCAGACTGGTTGTTGGCAAAGGCTAGGTTTCTGTTAGAGGTCGGCCTCCCTGGTGGCAATCAGGGTCGAGTACGTTCCCCTGACAAGTGTCTGGCTAGGGTTCCCTGGGGCCCCCTGGCTACATTCCCTTAAAGGTACCCTCTTTTCTTTGAAAAGAAGCTTGGTTCCAGAAGCCTTTGAGCGGCCTTAATAGGCCTTTTGTGGAAGGCCTCTTTGAGGCTTATAGCTTTGGCTGTTGGCCATAGGGAATGCTGTCTCTGACCAGCCTATGTTTGACCCGTAGGGGGAGTGATTCTGGCATTTCAGTTGTCTAGCCATTTTTTGGCATGCACTCCCCTCAAGCATGGCGGCGTGAGTATATTGTTCCCCATAGCGTGTCAAACGCAGTGTTGAGTTCCCTTTTAGAAAGGGAATGTCTCAGGTTACGTATGGTTTCCTGAGAACAGGGAACGAGACATCGGGGTTGCCTGCTGAACAGTCCCTTCAGACGATAAGGTACTGACTGCTTCTCTAGGCGCTCCTTATATACTTCCGGGTCGCGCAATGATGACGTCATAGGCTGTCGCCGGCCAATAGGATTGTTGTGATTTGATAATTGTTTTCAGACACCGGTTCACGAGGAGGCGTTCCCCATAGCATGTCAAACGCAGTGTCTCGTTACCTGTTCTCAGGGAACCATGGTTACATATACGTAACTTAAGACGTTTTATGCTCTTTTTATGAACTCTTTTTATGAACAAAATGGTAGTTGCATGGACTGTCAATGGAGAGACAGAAATATCTCAGGTTTCATTTAAAATATCTTCATTTGTGTTTCAAAGATGAATGAAAGTCTTACTTTGGGTTTAGATCAACATGAGGGTGAGTAAAAAATATTTTTTTCCCCATTTTTGGATGAACTAACCCTTTAACAGCGATTTCACATGGTTTTGCTTTGTATTTGGTTCCTTAATTTGTTCATTAGACTGTGGCCTTCATTTGATTTTGTATTTGTTCCATCAGATGGTGGAGAACTTTGGGATATCAACAAATTGACTGGTGTTATCTGTATGGACCTTTCACCTTCTTCAAGTGTTAGACAATGACCATCCGCGTGAGACACGATCTGGTGGACTATAGAGGGAGATGTCTAAAAAGTCCTATTACCTGTTACATGTGGTGGTGGTGTGATGTATGTGTTTGTGTTGTCTAGTGGTTAACGATCTGAACTAGTAACCCAGAAGGCTAGAGGTTCAAACCATGTTGTACCACAATTGCACCAATTAATTAATACAAGGTTGCTTCAGGTTTTTCCCCCCATGCAGTAAAAGCTCTAGAAGTTATTTTTGATACAAGCACAAGCTAAATGACATTTAGTCATCCTCAACCTGTGCAGACACTCCCAATTTCTTTATTTCTTATTCAGCTTTGGTTAAGTAAGTTACCTTCTCATCTGGTCTGCTTTCTTGTGGGTTACACTCTGTGCTGACCTGAAGTTGCCATCAATGTCTCATTCATTGTAGGCTGCACTATCTCTACAGCATACTAGTGTAATTATAGATTTGCTCAAAGCTTCAGTACCACATGTTCCTGCTTTCAGAAATAAAAAAAATCACAGGCTTTATATGTCTCCACGGTGTCATCCTGTATGACATTATAATAACTCTTCATTGCATTTGTAATCTGTTGCTAATTTAATTCATTCTTGTAGAATGATTCACCACTTTTAGCACTGTGCACATTTGTCCTGTTAATTCTCTGGCTACTTGATTCTTAACTACAAGGTCTCCTTGCTCCCCTTGGTCTTAGTTCCGCTCCTTGGCAGTAGGTGGCAGTAATGTCCTACATTTGAGCTCAGATGAGCTAGTACGTTAGTATGGACCATACTACATGAACACCGGAGACCCCGCTGTGAAATACATTCAGTGCATGTAGCACCGTCCGACCTTTCCCTCTCTACCTCTGCTGCTCTCTTCCTCTCTGAAAGGATTAATTGTGAATGCACAGACAGTTTCTTAAAGCTAATGATTAAAAAGAAACTCAGAGCTCTTCCAATTATGACCCTGCCAAGCATCCATGAGATACTACAGCCCTAATTGGTCAGATCATTAAATCGGGAAGGAAAAAAGCAGAGAAAAGGAGGAGAAATGAGGGAGAGGGTCTACGTAGTGAGTCTTCATGATTCCGTGGTAAGAAAAGTAGAGGGAGTGTATCAAAAAAGGGGAAAGGTATGCACTGTGAGATTGTTCCCATGGAGACAGCAGATTCTGGGATGCTTTGGGGAGGGAAAAAAAAGTTTCATTTTTGTTGATTGCACTGAAATTCCACTTGGCTAGCTGCAAATGTAGTGTGTTATAATCCAAAGCGTAATTACTGTACACCTGCCGGAAATGATAGTGATAGTAATGTTTTCAAATAATCTTTTTTTCTCAGGACAATTTTCTTAGGACAATTTACAAGAAACATTGCTGATTAAAGCAGAAAATGTAAAATTAGATCCAGTTAGATTATTCAAAACACAATGTGAAGGGACGATGGGTTCACAACTCATTGTACTTCCTTTAATGTGACGTATATCCAAGTCAAATGAGAAAAAGTGTTGGGTAAAGGCTGATTTATACTTCTGCGTCGAGTGTACACCATAGCTACGGCGTAGGCTGTGTGTAGCATGCGTAGCCTACGACGTAGCCTGACGTGCACCTCTTCAAAAATAACAACGCGTCAATTCTACGCGGACCGCAAGCGCTGTGATTGGTCTGCTAGAACCCCTCCCTCAGGTCAAAAAACTGGCGCAGAGCAATCGGAGAAGACCTGACTTTATCAATTAGGAATTGACTGAAATGGAAAAAGTGGGTGTTACATACCAGAATAGCAATGCAAGTTTGTTTAAAAAGTGCTTAAAGGGATAATTTGTCCAAAAATGATACTTCTGTCATCATTTTCACTCAAAAAAATGATACGTTGGACTTACTTATCATTTTTTATGTCAACAGGTTCCACGTAACTGAGTTATGTTGCATTTAATTAACATTATTTATTTCAGTAAACTTAAGTTTATTACATAAGATTAATTCAATGCCATTTAGTTGAATCAGGTTAACATTCTTAATTTGTCCAAAACTATTACATTGAATTATTCTAAAATTAATATCAAACAAAAATTAAAATAAGTAATCCAGTTTAATTGATTAGGTTATTTAGTGAATGCATTCAAAAACAATTTTTACAACTTTTACATTATCTAAGAATAATAATTAAACAAAGTTTTCACTCTGTAAAGACTTTTATTGTTAGGCCAAGATGGTTTTGTTACATCCATGGTATACCCAAAGTAGTTGTTCTCTTTATTATTAAAACAACTTTAGTTCTTGTTAGCAGGTCTTCAACCCAAGCACAAGTGCAACACTTCACCACATGGGTAACCCCAAAACCATTAACATAACAGAAACTTTTAAAAACCAACATAATAGAACAGTAACCATTAAAAAGACACTCTATTTTCTCATCTTGCTAAAAAATGCTTAAAATAACACAATTATTTCAACATTTAGTTCAGCCCCTTTGCAAAGCATGATGGGAAGTAAAGTCCTGTTTGATTAACTCCTGGTTGGGTTACTTGATTGAAACATGTTATTTCAATATAAAAACATCAAGTTAAGTCAAAGAGTAACCGTTTCAAGTCCATTTAACATGAATCAATCAACTTTAAACCAGAAACCTATTACAGTGGTGTTGAATCAAACCTTTATGACTTTCTTTCTTCTGTGGAGGTGGAACCCAAAAGAAGATATTTTGAGTAATGCTAGTAGTAACCAGACATTTTTAGTGACCATTGACTTCTTTTGACTTCACAGAAGAAGTCAAGCAGGTTTTGACAACACGAGGATAAGTAAATGATGACAGAAATTTCATTTTTGGGTAAATTATCCAATAGCCTGCACAGTCTAAATTACATCAGCAAAAAGGAATATTGAATTTTATGTTGACTAAGTGTAGACATTGACAACAGTAGTATTACACAGTGTAAAAAAACAATGGTGCAAAACAAAAAGTGACATTCACCGTTGCATTAAGCAACAACAGAGCGTCACGCCTCGTAATAGCCACTCTGCAATTGTTAGTGATGCTGTCATCTAACAGTCTGTTTGTCACGGATGTACACTCACAGATAGAAGCTTTCATTTGAAGCTCTCGCTGTCTCTGAGAGCAAACGCTCTATCAAATTCATTCGCTCTGTTAGACAGACGCCTAAAGTGAAATGCTGTCGTTGTGGAGCTGCCTGTTTTGTCCGGTTGTTCCTCAGAGGGTTGCTTTGTGTCTGCGTGTGTTTGTCCTGATCCGCTGTTTCGGCCTGACCTCATGAATCCATTAGCGCACTTGTTCTGTTCTCCCGTCCCCTTCATTTCTCTAAAGACTTGCCGCTCAACGGGAAAACAACCTCATGTAAGTGGGAGGGAGGGGAAACCCTTGTAAAGAAATCTAACCAGATGGGCAAAGACACTCACACACACACACACACAAAAAGGCACACACTTCACGTTAAGTGCCATGGATCTTTTGGTGTGTTCTGAGATGAGGTGGCTCTCTGGCTTGTCATTCAAAGCGGCGGCGTTATCAGCAAGTGTGATATGATTCATGTGTGTTACGTTTGTGGTTTGTGTGTGGCTTGTAGTGTGTGTTGTGGGTTATTAATAGGTGATGTGTGTTACGCTTACGAACGGTAGGGCTCTCGATTTCCATGTGCCCATCAGCACTATTGATGGAGCCATTTGGCTGTTTTAGTTTCACTCCTACACACACGCTGTTTGTGGCATGTGTGTAAAGCTCATCCTGTTGCTCTTCACCGCATGAATTCAAGAGGGGAAAAATGGAATATTTGCTCTGAAGTGTACTACCCGATCAGTGCCTGATACTACACATTAGTGCCACACAAAATCTTTTTTTTTTTTCTTAGAGAATCAATACTCTTTTGTATGGAAGCTTGTTTCTGCCACTGAAGAAAAAATAAAAAAAGGTAATTGCGACTTTTTAATCTTACAATTCTTTTTTTTTTTTTTTTTTTTTTTGAGTTTACATCTTGCCATTTTCATTTTTTTTCTCAGAATTGCATGATATAAAGTCAGAATTGTGTGATATAAACTCGCAATTCTGAGAGAAAAGTCAGACTTTATAAAGTCAGAATTGTGAGATATAAACTCACAATTGCGTGTTGTAAAATCAGAATTGCGAGATATAAACTTATGTAAACTATATAACTGCAATTGAGATTGCAGTTATAATTGTGAGTTTATATCACACAATTCTGAGAAAAGAAGTCAGAAAAAAAACAAAAACAAAAAAAAAGGTCAGAATTGTGAGTTTATAACTTGCAATTGCAAGACATTATAACTTGTGACATTATAACTCGCACATTTATCTCGCAGTTCTGAGAAAAAACAGAATTGCAAAATGTAAACTCGCCATTGTGAGAAAAAAAGGCAGAATTCTGAGATAAAAAGTCACAATTACCTTTTTTATTTTTAATTCAGTGGCGGAAACAAGCTTCCATACTTTTGGGCCATTCTGTAAATAACATGGAAAAGTAAATAATAATAATAATAATTAAAACTCGATTTATGGATTTAATGGAAGTAAATTATATTCATAAACAATTTTTAATACGAAAACTACATTACGCCCGATGCCAATTTTTTATTTTTTTTTACTTTTTCAAATTTGAAAAATGTCTTCAACGATTAAGCACTGTTTTACCTGTAACTCCTTGATTGTACTTTTCTTACAGGAGTGTACATGTCACAATATTCTATATTTACAGTATCTCACAAAAATTAGTACACCCCTCACATTTCAGCAACCATTTATTATATGTTCTCAAGGGACAATACTATAGAAATACTTTAGAGTAGTCAATGTGCAGCTTGTACAGCAGTACAGATTTACTGTCCTCTGAAAGTAACTCAACATACAGCCATTATTGTCTAAATAACTGCCAACAAAAGTGAGTACACCCTAAGTAAACAGGTCAAAACTTTGTCCAAAGTGTCAATATTTTGTGTGAGCACCACTGTTATCTAGCACTGCCTTAATCCTCCTGGGCATGGAATTCACCAGAGCTGCACAGGCTGATACTGGGATCCTCTTCCACTCCTTTATAATGACGTCACGGAGCTGCTGGATGTTAGACACATGGCGCCTCTCCACCTTCTGCTTGAGGATGCCCCACAGGTGCTCAATAGGGTTCAGGTCTGGAGACATACTTGGCCACTCCAACACCTTCACCTTCAGCTTCCTCAGCAAGGCAGTTGTCATCTTGGCGGTGTGTTTGGGGTCATTATCATGCTGTTTGGCCCAGTTTCTGAAGGGAGGGCATCATGTTCTGCTTCAGAATGTCAAAGTCAAAGGAATCCATGTTTCCCTCAATGAAGCAGAGCTCCCCAGTACCAGCAGCACTCATGCAGCCCCAGACCATGATGCTACCACCACCATGCTTGACTGTAGGCAAGACACAATTTTCTTGGTACTCCTCACCAGGGTGTCGCCACACATGCTGGACACCATCTGAGCCAAACAAGTTTATCTTAGTCTCATCAGACCACAGGACATGGTTCCAGTAATTTATGCTCTTGAACAGGTTGTCTTCAGCAAACTGTTTGCGGGCTTTCTTGTGAGCCAGCTTCAGACATAATATGGCTTCTTAAATTATGTGGAACAACAATTTTTGGGATGGAGCCAGGGTGAAGGGCATAATTAGTGACCGAGGTGGTAGCTTAGTTGCCTTGATTCTTGAGTCAGATACTGTAGTATTGATGAAAGATTGTTGTGTCCTTCCTGTGGTGTGTGTGTGTGTGTGTTGTCTCCACAGAGCTGATGTTGGTGCCAGGCTGTATTGATCAGTCCTAACAGTTATCCCAGCCCTTTAAACTCAGCCCAGGACTACTGCAGCACAGAATTAAATGAAATAAATCCCTCAGAGACAACAGGACGGTGAGTGTGGAGCAGGGAGAGGAAAGGATGGAGTGAAAGAGTGAATGGAAGTCTGTTTGATAAAGAGTGTTCAGGGCTGAGGGCTAGGATTTCAACATGTTGAAGTTCTCAGAGCTTCATTGATCCAATGTCTTCCTCTCCGCCACACACTGAACATCAAACCATCAAAGATCACACAGTACACCACACCAATGGATCAGGCTTCCAGGAACCTGAAGAGTTACTGTACATGCTCACAAAAGCTCTAGAACAATACAAAGTGACTAAAGATGGCATTCTGTTTCAAAGGTAAACATTGTTATTCCTTTTTGACAGAAAGGGTTCTGTTGCTTCTGTCAAAAGCTCAGATCTGACCTGCATTTCCAGATAATGGCAAGATCATGAAACTAGGTGTAAAATGGAGGTAAAATATAACATGGAAATATAAACTCCCATTCAAAAGTTAGATTTTCTTTTTTTTTTTTTTTTTATGTTTTTGAAAAAAGTCTCTTATGCTCACCAAGGTATCAAAAATACAGTAAAACAGTAATATTCCTGTTATGGCAAAGCTGAATTTTCAGCAGCCATCGCTCCATTCTTCAGTGTCACAATTGACCATTCACAAAAACTTTTAGTCTTTGTTTAGCCTTTGACAAGCCATGCTGCTCTCACGCCACACATCATGTTCTCACGCAGTGAAAAATATATAGAGGACACTAACAACGTGTCGACAGACAAGATAGAGCAGGTTTCTTTTGATATGAAACAAAGTCTCAAATTTAAACAATAAATACTGTTTTGTGGCTCTTTAATGTGTCGTGACAGATTGCTGTAGTGCCTTAGTCTAAGTAGCTCGTGGAACTGATAATCTCTTCTTACTAGTTCATTTATAGCATCAAATAAACATGAATGAACATCAGAAGGAATGTTGTTTCAACTGCGGAAAGATGTCAGTACACACCATTTTTTTAGGTTCAAGTCCACCTACGTTAATCTTCTAACTCCTCTGACTGCTTTGTCAAACTTAACGGTGGATTCAACGTTATGATTGGTTAGATCATCTATCAATCAAACCCATGAAGGGTCAATTTTCATTGTAATAAGCTGATTTAATAATCTACCAAAGCTCAGAACTGGCTGGCAGTTCCAGATAATGGCAATAATGCTCTTATTAAAATAATGAATCTAATCATCTCTAAATCTAATAATTCTAAATATTAAGTCTAAATTCCTATTTGTTGAACAATATTAGTCATATATATTTTTATCATAATGTGCTCCCAGTTGATCACCAACGGTCTCTGTATCTCATGTAGCCTCACATCGCCAACTCTCATCAAAGAATGAATAGCTTTCAATTGCTTTGGCTTTGCAAGTCGCTGTCAGTGTGTATATTTTGACATAAATAATAATTAAATTCAGCATATTTATGCCACTACAAACTGACTTTGATATAACCGTGAGAAGTTGTTTATGATGTCAAAAATCATAGCAATCAATTCACACATGAAATAATTTTTGATGGGCAGGGAAAAATAAAGTGGCTGGAGTAACTTTGCAGTGCGTCAAAAATAGAAACGGGTATTAGTCAACTGAATACGCATCACTTTCAGTGTTCACCGCTTTGTTTATGTTTTGTGCTGATCATTTTGACAGCAGATTTAAGGAGATGGTGCTTAGCCATTTTTTGACCTAGAACCACATTTTCTTCACTACAAACACACAGAATTGGGCCGGGTAGGGCATTGGCTCTAGTACCCACACTTTCACCAGATCAGTGGAAAAGAGATATGAGAAGCATACTATGACCAGCATAGATTTCTTCAGGCATCCGATGGGTAAAACAGTTTTGGCAGCCATGATTTAAGTAAGGGTCAGGCTCTTTGATTGGCTCCTGTGATCTTATGGCCGCTGTGTAATTGGCAGAGATAAACTTATGGGCACACTGGCGTGACACTAATATGTCTTGTGGCTGTTGACATTCCTGTCCGAATTTACTGCTGTCATCAAGGTCACACTCCCTCTCTTTCTCTTTCTCTCTCTCTCTCTCTCTCTGTACAAGCCTTAGTCCACAAGAGTGATGACCACTAGTCAGGCTCAGAGAGCCGGGTGAATTCTCTGTCTGTCAAAGCCCTAAAGCATTTTATAGTGAGCCTTACACAAAACACACACAAGCACACACACATGCTATTTTGACTTTCAGCAATATACAATGGCCTTCTATGAATAACAATAGGATTGTTCTGTCCACAGAAATTTAAATGTGAAATTTAATGACTGGATGTTTTTTGAAGGTGAAGTGTGTAATTTGTGAGCAGTCCAACATTGCAACATTACTTTCAACCAATGGCTTGAGTTTGGTTCAGCAAGGATACATTAAATTGATCGAAAGTGGCAGTGAAGGCTTTTACATTGTTACAGGGAAAAAAAGAAAAAAAAAAAAACTTAAAAATATCTTGACCACCAAATAGGCATTCTAGATTGATTTCGAAAGAATCATGTGACACAGAAGACTGGAGTAATGGTTGCTGAAAATTTGGCTTTGCCATCACAGGAATAAATTACATTTTAAAATAGATAAAATAGAAAACGGTTATTTTAAATTATAATATTTTATAATAGTTCTGTTTTTACTGTAATAAATACTTGGTCAGCAATTGTATATATAATATTTATATTATCTTTTATTATTTAATTTGAAAATCAGCCCATTACAGGTACACTGTAAACCCAAATAAGTTGGCAAAACTAAAAAATTGAGCCAATCGGTTGCCTCAATTTTTAAGTTAAGAAATTCACAGTTTAAGTAAGCAGAACTGGCAGGTTTTTATTGTGTACTCATACATTGTAATTGTTCTTAACTTGAAATATTTGAGTACACTAATTCATACATTTAACTTGAAATTATCATGTAATCTTAATGTAAACATTTTTGTTAGTGTAAACTTAGCTAACTATAACAAACTAATTCAGAAAATGCTAATTTGTTAACAATAGCATGGTATAGCACTTGCTGAATGAGTGCAGCAATATAAAGTATTTAACATACTCGCTCTCAAACCAAGCCACATGCTCCACTTGTCACCATGATGGTAACTCTCCAAAGACCCACATTAACAGAAACTCTTCTAAATTAGTATAACAAAACATTAATCACTACTAAATCTCCCACTTAACATAAATCTTGCACAAAAAAACAAAAAAAACAAAAAAAAAAACAAAACAAAAAAACGTAATACTTAATTTTAGCATTTACTCACCCTTTCGAGTTCCATGGGCAAAGCATGCTGGGAAATAGAAATCCCAGCCCAGTTTCAGTTAAACTTAAGTTTGTCTAAATTAAAAGAAATAAGTTCATAAAACTTAAAAAGAAAGTGCTAAATACTCGTAAAAGTTAATTTGTTTAATTTAAGTTTGTCCTGCTCAAACCAAGTAATTATTTTGATTGTTAGGGTTTACAGTGTGTGTATATGGCATGTATATATATATTTTTTTTTTTATATCTCTAAATGGTGGTGGCAGATTTTGTCTCATTAAAGTCATGCCAGATTAGATTAACAACAATCAGTGACCTCAGTGGATTAAAAAATCCATAAAGTACAAGAGAGAGGGAGAAATATGAGGATGAGCAAGATGACGTCACGGGAATATAGCCCCATCGATCCTCAATCCGGCTCTGAGCTGTCAGTTTACTGCTCAGATGTGACGATTTTACGGGCCGTGCACGCACTCTTATGCACATGTGCTCAGGGAAAGAGAGGATATGAAAATGAAGTGTTGCAAATCAAATCCTCACTATGGAAGAGTCATGCTTTTTCTCAGAACTCTGAACTGGATTAGCACCATCTCACCAGAGGACAGACACTCTCCGTGTGGAAGAACATTGTGTGATATTGGACATGAATGCAGATTCTAAGGTTTTCTAGTCTCTCGTTAAAAATGATCTGGATTCAGCCACTCGATCTATCAATAAATTATTTTGTAATATATTTTCTCATTTGATAAGTCTTTTTCTCTATGCATAGATGCTACTGAATAAAGTTGGATCTGCTAGCAAATAGGGAACATCCTCCAAATACATATTCCACTAATTATTTGAATAATTCTGGCTTTATAGTAAACATGTCTGTGCACTTGTCATGGATCACAGTTTTGCAATTAGATTCAGTTTCCCCCATCCCCCATCATCCCCCCCCCCCCCCCCCCCCCCCCCACCCCCTCCCAATTCATGTTGCACTCTTGTGGTTATGTAGGCGTTGAAGGATCAAATCTAGCTGGCGTAATGTCCCGATCCCCCTCCCGTTTCAGTAATTTCTTGCTCTTCTATAAATAAAAGTGGCAAAACAGATGTGTTGGACTGGTTCAAAGTAAATTAGAGGAGTAGTGAAATGACAATTTTTTTTAAAAATATTTTCAAATAATTTTCACACCAGATTCACACCTCGTGCCCAATGACAAATCTTAATCATTTTCTAGGAAAAAAGTGGATAATAAAATTAAATGTGGAGCACTATTGAAACTAATATGCACTGGTCTAAAGTTCAGTAAGATTTTTTTGTTTGTTTGTTTTTGAAAATAAGTCTTGTGCTTAAAAGTAAATATTACAATTTGAATAAATGTTTTGTATTGTGATATATTTTAAAATGTAATTTATTCCTGTGATGGCATAGTTGAATTTTCAGCAGCCACTACTCCAGTGTCACATGATCCTTCAGAAATTATTATTAATATTTAATTATTAAAAAAAAAAAAAAAAATCCTTCAGCATTGCTTAATAAAGTTCTTTAAAAAAATCGTTTTGACCCAAATCTTTGAACGGTATTGTAAATAATCAATTTAGCCTTCTAATAAAGGAAACAAATAAATTATTATAAAGGACTTCCTCAACCTCCCAAACAGACGAGCCCCTTGCAACTTCTCTTCCATCAGTGCTTGACTGAATCCTGTTATTGCGCTCTATCTTAATGCACTGATTCTCAATTTCTTCTCTGTTGCAGCCTGTACTTCTTCGAACGGTCTTGAAACTTTGTATTTTAGCACTTCTTTTGTATTTCTCATTTGTAAGTCACTTTGTACAATGTTGTGCATGTAAAAAATAAAAGCAAAATTGAACAAAATTGAACATTGAATTGTCATGCTCAACGTATCGGAAAAGTGGTCCATACGACTCATGCACTACATTCCAAAGCTTCTGAAGCGAAGGAGTTTTCCTCTATCGGTGAAGTATTCCATTACGGAAAGCAGCAGCTACATTTCAGTAGAGAGAAAGCATGTGTTAAAGCATGTCTGAAGTGTGACGTTCTGTCTGTCTGTGTTTTAGTGTGTGTGTTTGCTTCAGTCAGTCCTGTGGACTCCAAGGGCCCATTTCTTCAGTCTGGTGAACAGCCTCAAATCAAAAACACTCTCTCCATCTCCTCCTCTCTCTTCCTCCAACATCCCAACAGAGCACCGTGAGCTTTTTTCAATTATTATCAGCTTAACGGGTGATCCTGAAACCAATCAATATGGGTTGAAGAAAACTTTTCACAGTAAATAATATTCTCCTTTCTTCTTCTTTCTCTTCTTTAGCAACTAGAGGTGTTTCTTTTTCTCATTCTTTCCATTCATAATGTTTTTAATGTTGGTGTTCTTCTGTAGCTGTAGATGCTGCCACTGA